>JANHMN010000001.1:222574122-222672962 GCA_030674055.1 Rhabdomys pumilio | reverse complement strand
AGAGAGAGAGAGAGAGAGAGAGAGAGAGAGAGAGAGAGAGAGAGAGAATCAAGTGTGATTGTTTTTTGAGCCTTGATAAACATGTTCCCACACAGAAGCCTTCCTTAAACAGGAAAACGTAATTATCCCACAGTCAAAGGAAATCTGTTGGAATGCAGTCTGGGCCCAAATGTTCTGAGTAGTCCTAAAGAGACCCTGGAAGCCATTTAGGCTGGAGGCCAAGAGGAGTCATGAGGGAATCATCTGGCTCTGTACTCAGAATAAAACCTGTAGGCTGGAATAGAACTCAAACACTTCCTCCAGCTTTGAAGATGGAGCTGTTCAAACACAAACAAATATGAGAGTCTTACCCAGAAAACAGGGGCTTTGAATAGGCAAATCCCCTTTTGAAAATGGCATTGTACTGGATTATCTGCCCTCCAGCCCATCTCAGATGTATTCACAAATGATGAGCACCAAGAAAGATCATCTCTGTGATCAGGATCTGTGGAGGCCATAGTGGCTGGTCTTGAGAGATGAACTTTGGTCAACTGGAATAGAGGGGATAGAAGAAGAGGGCAAATAGTGGGGACATGGGAAGCAAAAACAAGCCCCCTTTCCTCAGGGTTTGGTTGAAGCCTTTCACCAGTTGAGAAGTTCCAACACCATTAACAATATTTGCTTAAGGCCTTTCTCCCCTCTCAGCTATGAAGTTGTCATTTTCTAGGACTCTGACTAGAAATTCCTTTTATGGTATATGTTAATTTGTTTCTCAGTTTCTGTGGAAAAACACTATGATCTAAAGCAATTTGGGGATGAAAGGGTTTAATTGGCTTATAGATTACAGTTTGTCATCAAGGGAAGCTGAGGCAGGAACTCAGGGCAGGAACCTTTAGAACCCTGCTTACTGACTCATTCCATCTGACTCACACAGCTAGCTTTTCTATGCAGCCCATCTGCTCAGGAATGTCCTGCCCACCATAGACTTGACCCTTCCATATCAATCAGCAATCAAGAAAACTCTCCACAGACTCGCTCTTAACCCAATCTGGTTAAGATTCTTTGACTGAGGTTTTCTTGTCCAAGGTATGTCAAGTTGACAATTGAAGCTAACTACGGCACAGTAAAAAGACATGCTCAACCCCTCCTGTGTAACCCTATCGGATCCTCAGTTTGCTTTTTTTCAGATTGCAATTCTGTCCAAGACACCTATAGAATGACCTCAAAATCTCAGTCATATAAAACACACACACTTTTAGACCTCAAAGAAGTACAAATGTCTACCCTGGGTCAGCCAACAATCAGACATGGCTGGAAGGATGGCTGAGGAGGACCTACTTCCCACTGCTAAACTATTTGTGACTGATAGATTCAGGGGCTGAAAGAATCATTACTGTCTATTGTATACCCACAAATTATATGTCCAGGTTCCAGTGGGAAGTTCCAAGCAAATGCTCACACAGATGGTCCTGGCTACAACAAATGGATCACAAAACAAAACAAAGTTATGAATCTGGAGAAAGCACTGGTAGGGACAAGGCAGGGGTTAGTAAGGATGAGAGGGAGATGAGAGGGTAGAGAAGAGGAAGTAATCAGATTCACTCTATGCACATGTAAAGTTGTCAAAGAAAAAAATAAATCAGGAAAACAGATTCCATCTTACATGGCTAGCTTTTCTGTGCAGCCCATCTGCTCAGGAATGTCCTGCCCACCATAGGCTTGACCCTTCCATGTCAATTAGCTAGAAAACCACCTATACGACCACTACTAAGACGACTTTGGATCTCCTTTTAAACACCCACACCTGTGTTCTCCAGTGTGGAGAACACAGTTCTTATCCCTTCTCTGAGCACCTTTTTACTTTTAATAATCTCAAACTCAGCTTTATATTGGCTCCTCTTAAAATCCAAGGATCTGGTTTTACCCGAGTCACAGTCCCTAAACAGTAAAGAAAATTCCCCAGGCTGCTACTAGGGTCTCTCTCCATCCACTGACTGGGAGTCTTCTCATCTCCTGTGTAACAGGACATGTCCCTGTGCTTTGGGTGATGACCATGCTGTGCAGCTCCCCCTTTGTCAGGCACAAGTTCTAAATAGTTTAATTGTAGTAGTCTGCTACCACATGTGTTAGGGAGATTTTAACATGAGACTCGAACCAGCAGACCATCAGCAGTTGTGCCCACATTTGATAGGGCATAATCGCATAATCTGCAGTCTTCCCAAGGTCTAGTTTGCTTGAGATGTAGCAATTATATCCATCCCTGAGTTCTCTGTCTTTGCCTCTGTCTGTCTCTGTCTGTCTCTCTGTCTCTTTACCTCTGTCTTTGTCTCTGTTTCTCTCTCTCTCTCTCTCTCTCTCTCTCTCTCTCTCTCTCTCTTTGTGTGTGTGTGTGTGTGTGTGTGTGTGTGTGTGTGTGTGTGTGTTAGTGATAGATCACTAAGTCATCAAGGCCCATTGAACAGGAGAAAAAATGATGTAGTGTTTATCTTTCCCTTTCTCTAGCTTATGGTCCTCTTAATAAATGTAATCACCCTTGATACAAAGCATCCTGTATACAGCAGTGGTTATCCTGTCCTTGTTTCTCAGCCAGTCATTGAATGTCTTTGTTAACTCATCCTGAGTCGATAACACTGCTGTCAGTGTGAAGATGAAGATCCCATTGAGTTGACTCACCTGCCCTCCCCAAATCGTCTTTCCTTGTCCCTTAAATCCAGGGTATCCGAGTCTTCCCCTGAGGCCTGAGAAGATGCCCTTTATCTGTTTCTCTTGTTCCAGGCTGCCTTATTCCAGACAATTGACAGCTTACAAAATAGTGCCTGTCTCTCAGATTCTTCATCAAGGGGCTTAGGGGCAAGGGATTTGGAGAGTACTTCTCAGAATGCAGAAGCCAAGGGGAGTTAGACCCAAGCAAACAGAGCAGTCCACACTGCTCTTGTTTGTTCTGACTTCTCATGTAGGACTAGGTTGTATGGCTTTTAAACCTCCCAGATCGCCGGGCGGTGGTGGCGCCCACCTTTAATCCCAGCACTTGGGAGGCAGAGGCAGGTGGATTTCTGAGTTCAAGGCCAGCTTGGTCTACAGAGTGAATTCCAGGACAGCCAAGACTACACAGAGAAACCCTGTCTTGAAAAACCAAAAAAAAAAAAACCTCCCAGATCAGTTAACTGGCAAGTTCCCATCAGTGTGATAGATGAGGAATCCTGGAGTCTTCCCATTCACCTTTGGGATCCATGTGATCTTTTAATGACATCCATAAACTGAATACCTATTAATGATGGAGTTGTTTCATAGTGCAAAGAGTGTAAGAAACGTGCAGTTGCTTCTTACCCCAAGATAAAGTTCAGAGAGCAAAAAAAAAAAAAAAAAAATCAGTTATCACTACATAAATTTCCTGATCAAAAACTTTCATTTACTCCTTGAGCTCTAGAGCAAAAGGTCTTTCAGGCCTTTCACAAATGCAGCCCTGTGTCCCCATCACTTTCTGTCTTCCAATCTTTATCTTTGTTCCAGCTCAGTGCTGTGATATTTCCCTAGATCTTCTTTATACTTGCTGTTCCTGTGACCACCTTACTGTTTCTGCCCTATAAGCTTTGAAATGCTATATAGATACATGCTTTAAAGCTATGCTTCTCAAACCCCGTGTCTGCCAACCACAGGAAGGACCAAATGCAAATCTGAGATTATCAGGGTTCTGGAATTCTGCATTTCAGAACAGGCATGGCCTCATTCTGCTTAAATAAATGCTGTTTCAGGATAGGGATCTCAGCAGCTATTGAAAAGCCAGCTCTTCGGAATATACACACACTGTCTCTCAGAAGCTGGGATACATCGTAGTTTCCGCTGTTCTGATTAGATCCTATTTAGCCATGTGCCTTATTTTAGAGAAAAGCTTCCAGATAAAATTAAGATAGGACATAATTAGTCTAGCAATCTTAGTTATATCTTTAATATTATAAGAAGGATGCATCATGATTTCAGAATCCACAACAGCATCACACTCATCATGACTATTGTCCGATATATGTCCAGAAGAAACCACACAGATAAGCCTACACTTCTTCAGGGTCACCCTCCAAGGAACATGTTTAGATCAGTCTCATACCAGAAATCACAGCAACTACCTGGTCACTGAACAGAGCAGTGATCTCAAGCACAGGCAGATGACCAGGCTGTGAATCCTATTACCACCCTGTCCTGACAGTAGTCCTACATACTAAAGCTAAGAGCATGCCCATTCCATGCTAGAAACTGAGAAGATTATTAAAAACAGTCTTTACAGTTACCATTAGCAGCCTCTAGATATCTACAGAATGTCCCCCTGCCTCACAGCCCAGCTCAGTAGAAGCAACAAGCTAAACATTCATCTATCTACTAATACTTAGTCATGCAGTTTTAAAGAGCAACCATACCTATTCATGTCACAGAAGGAAACGTATGACTGCAACACATCCTACAAGAATGTGCAACACAGAGGATGAGACCCCTCTTTATCTGCTCTCATAGTAAATTTCTTTAAAGAGTGGTGCTTCACAACTAAACTTGCTCTGTTTTGGAAAAAAATATTCTTTTATCGATTTTTTTTAGCTTACACATGTCTAATATACTACATATTTAATTTATATATATATATTTATACATACACTTATATATATTATATGTATGTGTGTGTATGTATCTACTGTTCAAACATAACAGCTGCCCACATGTTAGTTAAATATGTTAAGAGATAAATAAAAAGGTTAATAAGATGCATATATTTATATAGGGAGATACACGTATGCATGTATAGAAATACATAGAAATATACACACATCTGTATGCATATAAGATTATTTTTGTAAATGTTCTCTTTGATGTTTTAGAATATGACCTATTCTTTTTCTTCTCTCTCTATAGTAATTTTTTGCATGTTAATAACTCCTCTGTATGCTTGAATGTTGTCATTTGGGCAGTTGCTTGGGATTATACCGTATAAAGCACATGTGCATATACCATAGCATTCCATAATTTAACCATCCTTTTGTGATTGAACATTGCATTCGTGAGTAATTTTGTTATTTGTGACAGAAAAAAATTCAAATGCAATCACTTAAAATGGATTGAAATTGGTATTCGTTCATGCAGAATAATTCTCAAAGCTCATGCAGTGATTCCCGCAGTGCCAGAACCCACAATCCCCCATCCTCAGAGTATTGCCTCATTCTCAAAAAAAAAAAAAAAAAAAATGCTTCATATCCTACTGTCACTTCCACAATCCAGTGGAGGAAAAGGTCAAAGCAAAAGTATTCCCCTATAAGGAGATTTCTTAGAAATAACATGCAGTTTTTATTGGCCACAGCATAGGTGAAAAAGAGGACCAGGATGCATCACACTTTTTACACAGGGACTGCATATACATCCACAAACATGGATCCTTATCCCTAAGGGAGAAGACACAGGAAAACAGCAATCTCTAACCCAGACGGTGGCGTGTGTCCCAGTTTTGCTTCTGTTCATAATGCTGTGATAAGCACTGTTGCACACACATCTATACAAACATCCCCAATGATTTCTTTGGGATGAATTCCCAGAAGGTAAATTGCTCAGTCCAAGAATATGCCAAATTTTAAGAGTTTTAATATGCATTCCTAAATTTCTCTCCACAAATATTGTGCCAGTTTCTCTTCTCATCAGAATGCAGGTGGGGAGAGAAAAATGCTAATGCGAGATTCAATTTTTAATTTAACTGTTCAAAGATTCTGTACCTCCTGCGATGAAGATAAAGATCCCTGCACCTCTGAAAAGCCGGTGATTGAGATTTCCAGAAGAAAACTGTGACCGCTGAGAAACTCTCTGTCTATATAATAGCATCAAAGAAAATGCAGTTTGAGATCCAGCTATGAAAAGGACATTGTTGTTGTGGTTATTAAAAATATTTTAAGAGGGTGTGTAGAAAAGAAAAAGCCTTGAATTTAGTAAAAAGTAACTGGGTTTGGATCCCAGTCTCCATTTTGCTATAACTCTAAGCAGTCCATTTAACCTCTCAGAGGCTCATTTTCCTTAATATAAAAATGAGGCTGTTAAAGCCTCTCTCTTCTGCTTTTGTGAAGTTTAAATTTGTTAATGTGCAAAGGTTTAATCACAGTTGTGTTTGAATTGAAGCTTGCACTCTTCTTCAATTTTATGATATTGCTATTCAGTATTTTATATTCTCCATAACTGCCTGGAGACGAGTAATAAGCCCTTTTTTCTCCAATAAAAAGAACCATTTGGTTCAGCTTTCCTCAGAGCTTCAGTTTTGTCATTGTTGTTTTGTAATCTTTATTAATAAAGGATATTAGTTTTTTAATCAACTTTAATACATAATAAAACACACACACACATTTTTTAACTTTGCAGCTCACTTTTGGAAAGTGCATACACCCATGAAATTGCCATCTCAGTCAAGATGCAGAGTAATTCCATTGTCTTACAAAGTCCCCTTGTGCCACTTTGGTTCAAACCCAGTCCTGGCAACCCATGTCTGAATTCTGTCACTCCTCATTAGTTTTTGCCTCCTTACAGATTTCACTTAAAAGAAATCATGAAATGAATCCTTCATTTCTCTCTTCCATGTTGTATAATATTTTACATATTTCCATGTGTCTTACTTTGTTTGTTGTTTGCGTTATTGTTGAGCAATATTTTGTTGTGTGAATATGATGACCTTTGAATCTTTGAGTTTTTTACAATTTTGGGGTCTTATGAACAACTTATGTATGAATATTAATATACACACTTTACATACTTTTTGTCTTAAAAAGATGGGGAATAAATTCCCACAAGTGCAATTGCTAGCATAAATAGCAATCAAAATGTTAATTTTGCAACTGTTAAAATACTTCCCATAATGCCATGCCATTTACCTTTGTTGTGGTACGTTTCCTCCAGAGGTGGTTTGACAATCACCAACACATAGCAGTGGTGATGGACACAAAACATTGATAATGAAATAAACAGAACAATATATCTGAAAGCTAGAACAAAAATAGCAATAATAGGACCATTGACATTTCCTCACGGAAAGAATGGGAAAGGTCAAAGACCTTCACTTGAGATTCTAGTTACCATCACCTCCTGTCTCAACAGCACATGGTCTTGGCTTGCTATAGTATAAAAGAAATGCATGTTTGACTAAGATGGAGATTCCTCAATGGTGTTTTATGAATTATTCATGCTGGGTTGGAACTTCCTGGTTGTGTAGTTGCTCAAGAATCACTCATACTTGGGTGACTGACCCCCAGAAACTCACTAGTGCACCACACTGGGCTTGATGGAATCCCTTTCTTTGTGGTCTGCCAGTGCTCTATCTTTGGTAAATAGGCACTTCTTTATCTCTCCCCAAGAAACAATCTCAGAAGCTGTGAGCAATACTTCCAATTTCTTGCCATTGATATCCACTTACCTATGTTTAATATTCAGAGATTTTACTCTTACTGTAATTTGTGTGAAGTGATAGCTCATTTTCCTGATGAATAACAGTGTTGAGCGTCTTTTCTTGGCCTCAAGTGCTCTCTCCTCCTCCTCCTCCTCCTCCTCTTTTTCCTCTTCCTCCTCCTCTTCTTCCTCCTTCTCCTTTTTCCTCTTGTTTTCTCTCCCACTTCTCCCCGCCCCATTATGTATGTGTGTTTAGTGTTTGTTCAAATGTGTTTCTATTTTAATGAGAGATATTTCTTTCTATTTGCAAGAAATAGAGAAGGCACTAACAGACCACAAAGAAGGGATTCTTGTCAAGTCCAGTGTGGTACACCAGTGAGTCTGTTTGGCGTCACTCACACAAGTATGAGTGATTCTTGGGCAGATGCACAAATAGGAAATTCTAACCTAGCATGAGTGATTCATAAAACACCATTGAGTAATCCATATTTTGTATCTTTTTATTAAATTGCAAAGAGTTCTTTGTATATTTTCTTCCATGAAATGTTATCTATCCCCCATTTTAATAATTTCTTTGCATTCAGGTCACGCTCTCATAAGTTCTCATAAGTGCTCCTTGTATATTCCGATAGTAAAGTATTTGGCAGATGTGCATTCAGGGTGAACTTCACTCTACAGGTCACCTTTTCGTTCTTTGTTAGTGTATTTTGAAGAAGTTCTTTGATGAAATGTAAATTATTGTCTTTTAAGGTGGTATTTTATAGCTTTTCTGTCCTACCTAGATAATACCTCTTTATTCTGATGTTACAGACAGGTACTTTTTAAACCTAACTCATTTTCTCAAAACTTGATAGATAAAAGTTTGACCTTTACATCTGTGATCCATTTTAAATTACTTTTTTGTGTGGTATTAGTAAAGGGTCAATGTTTGCTTTGTTTTGTTTTGTTTCTCAAATGGAAAGCCAGCTGCTGTGGTTCCACTCGTTGAAAACAACATTCACTTTTCTGTTAAATTCTATTGTTGCATTTGATGAAATGGGTTGTGTATATGTAGCTCTGTTTCTAAATCTGTTCTGTTCCACTATCTACCTATCCCTTTGACAATTCCATACTGCCATGACTACTGTGTTTAAAATAAATCATGAAACCAGATCATAGATGCCCTCTAACCTTTCCCAGCAAATGATTTGCACTAAAATAAGGTGGGTTTTGTTTTGTTTTTACATTTCTGTATAAATGCTCGAATAGGCTTCTCACTTTCTATAAAAATGGCATCTGAGATTTGAGTCTCTCTTTCAAATTGGAGAAAATGAATAACTTATCTGTTTTGGAGCAGCTAGTCTGCAAGCATGCTGCGGAGTTTTCCTCATTTGCAATTTTGAAAAATTTCTCCCAGGAATGATTATTATTTTAAACACACATGACTTTATATTTTATTATATTTACTTAAAACTACTTTATATTTCATTACTAAACTAGGTACTGATCATTCATGTTTTATTGGTGTTTGTGTATAAACAATATGTGTCTGTCTATTGCAACAATATACAAAAAATATAGTATTTTATTTGTATGTTTGTTGAGGCCACAGAGTCCAGAAGAGGGCATTAGATCTCCTGGAGCTGAGGTTATAGGTGGTTGTAAGCTGCCCTACATGGGTGCTGTAAATTAAATTCAGATTCTCTGAAAGAGCAGCAAATGCATTTAACTACTGAGCTATCTCTCCAGTCCCATGAAAATATAATTTGTAATTGGTACAGCCAAAAAAATTATTAAATGTATACATTAATTATAGTAATTTCTTTCTTTTATTACATTTGATAGACTTCCTGGGCTTTTCTATGTAGATAACTTATTTTTAAATAAAGATAATCATATTTCTTATTAATTTTTTCTTTTCTTTTTACTTATTTTACTGGCAAGTACCACTAATATAATATTAAATAAAGTGGTGATAAACTTTTTTTTATATCCCTGTACTAGGGATAAAACCATTTAGTATTTCACATTAACTATATTATAATATACAATATAAAATAAATATTATAGTTATATAATGTATCATTATTAATTTGTAAAGTTTTTCTATTCCTAATTTTCTGAGAAATTTTACCATATGCAAGCATTAAATATTGCCATTTTTTTCTCTGCATCCATTGACATCATTACATGCATTTTCTTCTTTGTTGGAGAGATTAATTGCATTGTTTATAAGTGTTAAGCCATTCTTGCAGATTTAGGATCAACCCCATCTGGACATAATGTATTTCCTACCTTCTTTATAATATAGCTGGTCTTGATTTGAAAAAAAAATTGATGCTTTGGCATTTCTGTTAGCAAAAGATGTTATTTATAATTCTCTCCTCATGTCCTTGGCAACAATGTAATTACTGGCTATTAAATCTGATCATGTCAGCATAGGTTTTAAGCTGCGGGTTGAAGCTCCAAGCTCTGTTACTTTTATCAATTTTATCCAGTCTTCACTTCTTTGGCATTATCAGTGTTAGGATTGAGCAGGTCTCACTGTAAGACATAGTCTTCTATTGTGTAACCTCTGTAGATCCTTAGATTAATGCTTATGGTAATAACAGGGACTCCCACAATGAGTCCGAACCCCAGCATCCTTCAGTAATGTTTTGTCTCTGGTGACTCTATTCTAGCTCTTGGCCCTACACATGTGTATGGCCAGTCCTTAGCCATAATCATAAAGAAATTCTTCTCTTTCCCTATCTCAAAACCAGCACAAAGCCAGTGGGAGTAGTGGTGGTGCACACCTCTAATCTCAGCACTAGTGGCAGAGGCAGGCAGGATCTCTGTAAAATTGAAGCCAGCCTGATCTATCTGTATGAAGAGTTTCAGGGCAGCCATGGATTCACAGTGAAAATCTGTGTCAAAACAAAGAGACAAACAAACAACAACAGGAATCCATTCTGTGAAGCCTCCCACCAGTAGAGTAGCCCCTGACTATTAAGCCTCCTCTTCGGCTAAGCCGGGCCACCATGCTGTGTGTGTGTTCCAGCTTCTTGTACTACAGTAGAAAACTGGGCTAACACTTACCTGAGCATTGGAAGAGATTTTTCTCTTCCTGTGAAAAGTGTTCTTGTTTAATACCAGAAAACAGTTGCCTCATATCTCTTCCCAGTTTTAGAGTCATTTATGACAAAAAGCAGAAGTCTGTAGAGCTTTGTGTTATATTAACTCTGACTTGTGGCAGCCAGAGGGAAGGTTCCAGCTTTAGGACAATGATAAAGGGAATTTTGTTTACTGTCCTAGAATTATATTGAAAGTGAGATGGTTGGAGTTCATATATGGACATTTTGAAAAGACTGGTGTTTATTGGTCCTTCTAAGTCTCATCTTTTATCCACATACTTTTATCATCCTCATAACATGTCATAACACTTCTCTAGCAACTACCTGCTGATTAGCATGGAAGAACCAGATTAACACTGTTCAATGCTCCATTGTGAAAGGAAATTTTAAACAGATAAAATCAGCCATGTATTCTGTAGAGTCAATAGGACAAACTAGGTTGGGTTTTTTTCCCCTGAAATTAAATAGTTTTTGGGGAAAAGGGGGGGGGGGCAGGGCATTGCTTTCTGAATCACCTTGGAAACAAGCAATGTATGTATAAAAACCAGACCCAAGAGTTTGGTCCCATAATCAAGGAGGAAAATTCAGATTGCTACTGCCTTCTCCTTGCTCTACTCACCCTCTGAGACTTTCTCTCCCCTCTAGAGATTTTGCCACATAGCAGACTAACCCCAAATATTTAGCAGCTTAAATAACCACCATTTGACTTGCTCTGGTTCTGTAGGCAATCAGTCATGGCTGAGCTCAGCTGAATGGGGCCTTTTCTGGTCTAATCTTGGGTCTGCCGTGTGATTGTAGTCATCTGTGAGCACAAACAGGGTTTATTTGCCTAAGCTCCCTCACAAGTTTGGTAGAATATCCTGTCAATTGAGCCACATGTCGCCAACAGGCCAGAAGGTATCTTCACCCCAAAAACTAGGTTACAAAAATAACAGGAGACAGGACAAACCTGTGAGCGAGCATTTGTTCAGCCACTGCTTCTGACACATTTGCTAGTGTCCCATTGCTTAAACAAGTCACATAGCCAAAGCCAACACGGGAGACAACTAACAAATGTGATTCCTCGGTGCTGTCACCATAACAGCACAATAAAGATCCAGTACATTTATTTAAGCATCTTGTTGGATACCCAAGCCTTATACCCATCTGCCACGTTTCTGCAGCAGTTTTTCAGTGTTGCTGTGCCTTGCTTATGAGAGAAGATACAACAGCCACAAACTCTGCAAGAGGGGCTGATGATCATAGAGCATCTTCTGCATTGGAAGTATGAGTCTTGGGCTCCTTCTCCTCAGGTTCTGATAATAATGATGGGGCTCCACTATTAGCTGTTTATACTATGTCTCCACTACCGTAGGACTAGTAAGCAGACATGATATCAACCCTTAGCACTTGCAACATACTAACCCAAGTCTGTAGACATGACTCACGAACTTTTAACATTTACCTGACCTTTTCAGGTTTCAGGTAGAGAAATGAGCATGTAAGGATCAGGTGACTTACTTCAATTAAGTCAAAGGACAAGGAGGCTGCATAAGTAAGTTTGGTGTCCAGTTATTTCAGTAATTAGGGAGATATGCTTTCAGGCAAACATCCTACTTGGTCATGAGTGGTCCAGTCCTGTCTCCTGGGCTACCATCTCCTGAGTTATTGCTTTAATTTATATCTTTCACATCCATATGCCAGGCAGAATCTGCTGCTACACATCTGTAATCTCAGGCTGGAGCAGGATCATCAGAAGTTTACAGCTACCTGAGCTATAGTTTGGCCCAGTACCCACTCTCACCAAAAAAAAAAAAAAAAAAAAAAAGATGTACATTCTAGTTACATATTTTAAATGGAAACTTCTGTAATTCATAAACAGGATTCAAAAGATACTTAAAATTCTTACTTCTTATTCTCCAAACACTTTGTAAGATCCTGTTTTCACCCTTGTAATTCCTTTCCTGGTAGGGATGGGTACCAATGAGAAGAGGGTTAATGACAGTCACAAAGTGTCATTTCTGAATTCTCCTCAGTCCAGCCTGACCCCATAACGTAAGCCCAGGCACTGGGGGAATTTCAGTGCCTCTATTATTGCTTTTGCATGTCAGCCGCCTTCAGAAATGTTTCTGTTCTGATTTAGTTACCTATTAATCTGTGCCCCAGAACCACTTTGGTTCCAGTACTTTGAGATCTGGGATATCTTTTCCCCAAAGTAATCTCTTAGGGTAGATTTGAGCTATCCTCTGAAAGGAAAATTTTGCAATGGCACTCTAAAATGGACTAAAGGGCAAGATGCTGAAAATAAAACTACTTTCTCCTTCTTATAAACTCCTAGTGAGTCTGTCAGAGAAAACACAGGAACACAAGAACTGGAAAAGGTCAAAGTCCCTGGGCCACCTGGGGCCACTCAGAACTCTAAGGTCTTCCAAGTCCACGTGTCCTTGTCTATCTGAGAACTGAACAGTTGTTGAGGCATGAGAACTCTAAGCAGCTACAAATCACTAATAAGTTTGTACAAAAAGACACTGAAAATCCAAGCTCATCTTTACCAAGTGAAGGGTGTGCCAGCAGAAGGGAAAATAAACAGAGCATGCTGAGAGACACACAAGCAAGGGACTAGCACACCAATTCAAACGCTTGTCAGACCTCTCTTCAGAGTGCCTGACAGCAGGAAGCCAATTACTTGAGAAAGAATGAAGTTTGTTTTATGGTCTCGCTATAACAAACTCAGACCCTTCATTCTAATATCAAGGAAGAATTGTATATTTCCAGTGGAAGCCAGCAGAGTTCTCAGTGGATGGTCTTGAGTTTGCATTAGAGGTTAAAGTTATGAGCTATGAGAGGAATAAACAGGCTTCTTAATTCACTAAAATTAGCTCTTGTGATTAATCTGTGACACTCAATTTGTGATAACATGCAATGGAAGATGCTGGCCTCAGAGTACAGCTAATGCTATAACATAATGTCTGGCCTCATAAGCCCCTTAAGGTCCCTAATGTGTCAAGCATTTTAATTCTATTGGAATTGGTGACCTGTCATCTTCCACAGAGAGATGGGGGATGAACTAAAGAGCACTACTCTCCATTTCATGATTTAATAACATCATTATTCTTATTTAATAATGTAATACTCCCTACAAAGAAACAATCTCTTGAAAGTTTGCACATGAAAAAACAAAACTTGTTTTCATTGAAAGTTCATCTTTTTTCTGATTTGGAACAAAAATACCTAGTTTGTCCCTTGTTTATTTCCCCCTTTCCATTATATTCAAAGGAACAGAGAGTGGGATTCTTAATTACTTCACACTATGCTTAGTTAAACACTATTGTGAAGTGCCTCCCTGAAATCCAAAACATCTGCCAAACAAGAGTAGGACTTCCCATGTTAAGAGAAGAAAGACTTGGCCATTTGGGGTGATAGAAATATCTGGCTAATTCAGTGTTTGTAATTGTCCCAGAAAGTCACTCTAACTCAGTCATTTGACTATAAGAATAATGCACTACACTTTTAAAAACAAAAGTTAAAAGCCCTACCGTGGCGTTTCTGTGTCACATTGGCAAGTTTCTTCAAACATCAGCACAAAGAGAATGAGAAGGAAAGACCCCATTCTCCTTCCCTTGAATGGTGGTTTCCATGTCAGCAGCGTGCTACCTCTTCCTCTAAATTCTGAATTCTAATTTCAAGTGTGATGCTATCATTAGCCATGGTTTACCTCATTACACTGATTACTTATTTTCCAAACACTTGGGGAAGCTTCTACTTATCGTTTCATGATTAATTTTTCCATTCATTACACTGTGGTCAGAGAGCATGCCCTGACATTCTCCACTTTGATTATGATCAAGTGCTCAGAGCATCCCCTGTAGGAACTGGATACCTGAAGCTTGTTGGCATTTGTTTGAGCTATACTGCAGTTGAAGACAGTTGAAGGGAGCAATGTCCTAAGCATGTTGGTTAGGTCAAGTATATTAAACACATTGTTCAATTCTATATCTTTAACTTCCTTTTTCTCTGCCCATTAAATAAAATGTGTTTGCATACAAATGTGATGTGTTCATATGTGGCACGATGTATAGGTATATGCATCTATCTGTGCATGCGTGCATAGAGGACAGTTTATGGTGGACATCTTTCCTCTGCTTCTCTTCATCTTTTATTTTGATACAGGGTCTCTCCCTCAATGTGGAGCTTGCTGGTTGACTAAACTGGCTGGACAGTGAACCCCTAAGATCTGTTTACCTGTCTCCACCCAGCTTTTACATTTGGTGCTGAAGATCTGAACTCATGTTCTCATGTTTGTGCAATAAGTTTGTTACCTACTGAGGTATCTCCCTGATCCTACATAAAATTTTTTTTGTAATTTCAACTTGTCTTTTGGTAGGAATAACTTTTATTGACTGCACTTATAGATAGCTATGAGTCCAAACCTACCATATTGTATATTTTCTCTTCTTTCCTCCAGGTTTATCCTCCCTTTGCTCTTATTAATTGCCTCTTTATTTTCTAATTAAATACTTTGTTATTCCATTTATCTCATATTATCTAATTTGTATACTTTTTTCATTTATTTTTTGTTATTCTTTTTTACATTTATTTGTTTACTGTGAGTGGTATGTGTGCATGTGTATGAGTGGGGGGTGTTAGTGTGAGAGGGGTGTGCATGTGTGAGTGTGAGTGTGGTGTGTGTGAGTGTGAGTGTGGTGTGTGTGTGTGAATGAATGGTGTGTGTGTGTGTGTGTGTGAATGTGACTGTGAGTGGTGTGTATGTATGTATGCATGCACACACATACACACACACACACACACACACACACACACTTGCACACATATATTTTATAGGATAACTAGTGGAAGCTGACTCTCTCCTTTCACACTGTGGGTCCCCAAATCAAATTCAGATTGCTTTGCTTGGCAGCTAGGATTCTTACCAAATGAACCATCATTCACGCCCGTTTACTATTCTTTTAGAAATTATCCTAAAATAAAGCCTGTATCTTTGACTTCTGCTAGGATACAATGAAGAGATATTAAAAGCAGGTTTTTATTTATTCATTCTCTAGATATTTTCATTTTGACTGGTGTGTACCTTGTAGGTAGGTAGATATTTAAATCCCACAAAGCAGAAGCATCACTATCATGTATACTACATGCTTTTCTCGAATTTACTCAGTGGTTGATCCACCTTGCACTTTTGCCCTCCTCTTCCACCGATGCCACACCCCATCCCACTTTAGTAGGGTACCATGCACAGGCAGCGAAGGTCTTAGACTTTTCCAAGGCACTTCTGCATTTACTCCTCACTATACTGCCCACCCTGCTCACCAGAAAGCAACACCTCTTTATTTCTAAACGCTAGCTGATAGGACACTCCCGCAATAGCCTTCTTCCACTGCTCTGTCTTCAGGAGCACTACAATGGCCTCTTGCCTTTAGGATTTTCTAAGCTAAAGCTAGCTCTCTGGCTTTATACTTTTAGATATGTCAAGTTGGTCTCCTTAGACTCTCTGGACTGTGCTCTGCTTCCATGGTGTCACTGGGACAAACAGGCTTCTATACCTGTCCAATAGAGTGAGACACTGAACTCTCCTCAGACTAAAGGAGGAGAGTTTATCTTAGCACTTTATTTTAAATTCTCTTCTCATGTCAAGGAATCAGAGAATAGGATAAAATACTCTTTTTCCTCATTAATCCATGAAGAAAGCAAGCAAAGCAAGATGCCAATTTATCTGTCTACAACAGTGGTTCTCGACCTGTAGGTCACAACCCCTTTAGCAAACCTGTATTTCCCAAAGTCTTTACATTGCAATCCCTAATGGCACCAAAGTTACAGTTATGAAGTAGCAATGACAATAATTGTATGGTTCAGGATCACCACAACATTGGGAACCATAGTAAATGGTCACAGAATTAGCAAAGTTGAGAACCACTGGTCTACAAAATTCAGAAAACCTGACTATAATCCTTCACAAGAGATTGGCTGAAATCTTTGTCTTTTTTCTGTTTCCTTATTGAATATTACATAGTAATTTCTTAAAGATAATTTATTAAAGATAAAAATGTATTGGTCTCATGATTCAATAGGATGCAAAATTCAAAAATAGAAGGCTATAAGAAGTGACCCAGCTATACCACTCCTGGGCATATACCCAGAAAATGCTCCAACATATAACAAGGATACATGCTCCACTATGTTCATAGCAGCCTTATTTATAATAGCCAGAAGCTGGAAAGAACCCAGATGTCCTTTAACAGAGGAATGGATACAGAAAATGTGGTACATTTACACAATGGAATATTACTAAGCTATTAAAAACAATGAATTTGAGAAATTCTTAGGTAAATGGATGGAACTAGAAAGATATCATCCTGAGTAAGGTAACCCAATCACAAAAGAACACACATGGTATGCACTCACTGATAATTGGATATTAGCCCAAAAGCTCGCAATATCCAAGATACAACTCACAGACCACATGAAGCTCATGAACAAAGAAGACCAAAGTGTGGTTGATTTGGCCCTTTTTAGAAGGGGTAACAAAATACTCATGGGAGCAAATATGGAGACAAAGCGTGGGACAGAAATTGAAGGAGGGGCTATTCAGAGACTGCTCCACCTGGGTATCCATCCCTTGTGCAGTCACCAATAGTAGACACTGATGTGGATGCCAGGAAGTGCATGCTGACAGGAGTCTGATATATCTGTCTCCTTAGAGGTCTGCCAGAGCCTGAAATATACAGAGGTGGATGCTCACAGCTAACCATTGAGCTGATCACCGGGTTCCCAATGGAGGAGTTAGAGAGAAGACTGAAGGAGCTGAAAGGGTTTGCAGTCCCATGGGGAGAGCAACAATACCAACCAACCAGAGCTCCCAGAATCTAAACCATCAGCCTGGGAGCACATAGGGAGGGACTCATGACCCCAGCTGTATATGTAGGGGAGGATGACATTGTCAGGCATAAGTGGGTGAGGAAGTCCTTGGTTCAGTGAAGGCTGGACGCCCCAATGTGGGGAAAATCATGAGTGGGGAGGTGGGAGTGAAAGGGTAGGTGGGGACATATCCTCATAGAAGCAGGAGGAGGGGGGATGGGATGGGGGGTAGGGGGTTCCTGGGTGGGGGGTAAGGAAAAAAGGGGATTAAAATTTTTTTAAAAAAAGAAGTGAGGATCTTTCTGCTGGTGGGGACTCTTTGTAGATCCCCCAAAGGTGGCAAGGCATTCATCATTATATGACAGTGAAAACTTGCTAATTTTGTCTTTTATTTTCCTTAAAGGGTCACTAATATAATCATGAGAGCCCCATCCTTGCTACCCATCTGGTCCTACTTCCAAAGGTGTGACCTTCAAATGTTGTTAAGAGAACTTTGGGAATTAAACTTCAATATGAGCTTTAGATAGTATAAACAGTATAGCAATAGGTGAAGACTAAGGAACATTTTCTAATTCCTTTTCTGCCAATACCCACGTTTAAAGTGTTTTTGTCTTAAATAATGGATACAGTATTACTGTACTTGTTTCTTATGCTTTCACAGAACTCAGGAATTTCATACTCATTTTTAACACAAGTTGCCACAAGATACTGTGAATTATTAATTATTTTATTCCAAAACATTATTTTTTAAAAAACAAAAAATGTTTAACTTAATAGAACCTTTTCTTTCCTCTGGAGAGGAAGATTTTCAAGTCTATACAGAACGCATAGAATATAGGCTCTTACTACACAGTTGGCATTTCCTTCCTGCTGAATGACAGACAATCAGCATTAACGTCTGGCTTTAAAAATAGTTTTGTGTTAGTGGGTTCATTGAGCCAAACCACCTTGTCTGTACACAAACATGAGCCACTCTCTTAGGTCTGAGTTTCAGGGTGCAATGTGCAATCTATATTCATGGGAAACTCTTTGTTTTCTTTCTTTTTTTTTCTTCTACATCCCCACCCCTACCCTCCATCTTCTCCTTCTTCCTCCCCACAACCTTTCTCTCTCTTCCACTTCTGGGTAATTTTTGCAGATGCAGGAGGTTACATATGTTAAACAAGTGCTTCTATCCCTGGACTACATCTTCATTCTTTGTTTCTCATTTGCATTGACCCCAAAGCATTTACTGAGTATGGACGTCCCAGTACTGAGTTATAAGCCAAATACTGATTCATAAGAGATGGTCGTTTCTCTCAATTAACTTGTAGATTAATGAAAGAACTAGAAAATAAAGAAAGCCGAGTGGTGCTGAAACATGTAGAATTCTCTGAGAGCCCCAAAGAGAACAGTCACTATGTGCTTCTTGAAATAAGTACTGCTCAAATTGTCTTAAAAATCGAGTAAGAATCAAAAGCCGCCAAATCTTCAGTTTTCTATACGGAGTAATTAAACAGATGTCAGTGGTGCCGATGAACATGTAAAGCATAGAAAGAACTATCATTAACTTAATCTTGGAAGAATTTGGCTTGTGCTGTTGGCACAAAGGAACAACACAGGCTGCTGAACACCTGGACACATAAGGAGAAAAACTAGAGGATCAGAGACATGAAGGACAAGTTTTAAAGTAGATAACATTTAGTTGGTATTATTGTCATTTAGACATCAGTGTCCACCAAAACCCGTCTGTCAAAAGCTTACTCCACCATAGACAGTATTAAGCCAACTCCTAATGATGTATCTTTACATCCAAGATGGATGACACGTAAGCCCTTTGAAGCTCACATGATACTAACATGTGCCCCAGATACCAAACATGGAGTTACAGTATGTAATATTTGCCATGCTGGATTTCAGTATTGCATTGGTCTGATCTTTTATTAATGATCACTGTATTCATTGTTATCCTTGAAGTATGTAACTTTCTTTTGATTTTTGTAGAATTTGACAACTAAGAATTTGTATGATGATGCAGAGGAGACTTTCAATATAGACCATTGACCAATACTGGAACTGTTAAGATTTTGATGACTCCTAGAAAAATATAAAATGCATTTTGAGTTAAGAGATAGACATGAGCCAGGCAGTGGTGGTGCATGCCTTTAATCCCAGCACTTCGGATGCAGGGGCAGGTAGTTTTCTGAGTTAAAAGCCAGCCTGGTCTACAGAATGAGTTCCAGGACAGCCAGGACTACACAGAGAAACCCTGTCTCAAAAACCCAAGAGAGAGAGAGAGAGAGAGAGAGAGAGAGAGAGAGAGAGAGAGATGAGCCATTGATAGAACAGAGACAGAATGTTAGAATTTGAATCTCAAATGTTCCCCTTCCAAGGGCCGAGTACTAAAAGCTTGGTCTCCTGAACACTGGTGGTAGGCAGTGGAGCATTTAACACATAAGGCTGAGTTAGATGAAAGGGCAATGGCAGCATGCCTCTGTGATGGGTGTTAGGACCTCAGAGTCTGCTTCCTTTCTTTCCTCCAGCCACCAGGACAAGCGGCTTTATTCTGCCCTATTCCTATTGCCATGATACACTGCCTGGCCACAGACCCAAAGCAGCAGAGCTAAGTCACCATGGACTGAAGCTTTTAAGCCATAAGCTAAAATACTTTTTGTTGGTGATTATCTTAGGTATTGTATCACATTGAAAAACAAAAGCTACCACTGGATTACAGTATTGAGTGAATGAAATCAAGAGAGAATATATGCTGATATATATTCATGTCTTGGGGAACTTGGTAAAAAGAGTGGATGTTCCTCCAAGAAGGAAAGTACGCAGAACTGCCTGGGTACATTTCCTGTGGTCTCTGAAGTGAGTCTGTGAGGCTCAGTTTAAGAAAACTCTGTGTCAAGAAGATACAAGCTGTAATATAGGAGGTGACTTGATGGACACACCCTGAACCATGATTCAAAGCACTGATGCTCAGAATAGCATTCCAAACAAAACTATCCAGAAAAAGAGGCTTGAAAAAGTTGGTTTCCTTAAACTAAATATGTGAAGAAACTGTGAATTAAGACCAAAGTCTGCCATGAGCAGATAGCTTCTCTGAGCTCGGTCCAAAATGGAGAACTCTCCTTACCAGCAGTGTTTCCCCTTCTCAGACCTTGTCTGGGTGTTCAGAATCCTCACATCTTCTGTCCAGAGAAAGTGGAGTAGTCCTTGGCAGACCTACAAATTTACCTTACTCTTTCCTGAATAAGAACCACCACCACCACCACCACCACCCCCCACCAGCAAGTACCTAGGATTCCTGGCGCGCTTCTCCATGCAAATGAGGTAGTCACAGAACTTTAAAACTCTAACCAATGATTTTCATTTATCCTGAAAACTCCTTCCCACTCACCAAGGTCCATATATACCCCTGGCTCACCCTAAGTAAAGTGTACGCATACAAGTTCACCTGAATAAAGATATGCACACAACCTGTTTCGTTGAATACAGTCTGAGAGAGCTACTTCGTTGAAAATTGCCAGAGAAGGTCTTTGACTGAAAGAGCTATAACAATAAGATCCTCAGACAAGGACTCCTCCTGGGGGCACTCACTTCCAACTGGACCGGGATCCTGCAGAACCTCACCTGTCCTGGAGTCCACTTCATCCTTCCAGCCCAGTGTGTGCAGAGCCTCCTGGACACCCTGACAGGGAGGGAATGGAGGAAGTGGAGCCATAGCTGGACTTCAAATCACATACCATAGATGGTGTGTGGAACATGGGGTACAGCCAGCTGATGCATACCAACACATAAACACATTTTTAATAACTGTTTAACTATGTATTACCTGACTTTGGAATTATACAGTCGATAAAACATATTTCCACAGAATCCAAAACCAGAGACAGCTTTGAAATATACATGTGAAGTGGAGTTGGAGCTATTCATATCACAGCTCCTGAGAATATATCAACCTGGAGATAATGAGTTCCGGTTTGTAAGGATGTTTACAGCTCAAGAGAAATTGCCTTTTTTAAAGCTTTCCCATTCCCTAGGTTGCCAGAGTATTGTGCATATGCTTTTACTATAAAACTTATTTCACGGCTTGTTGTTTATAAGTTGACCCAACTCCTTCAAAACATTAGGTTCCTTCCAGACAAGGATTGATTCCTATCCATGTTTGCCTTTGCCCATCAGTTCCATCAAAGCCCCTCATATGAACACACACACACAAACTTAATAAATACTTGTAAACCTAATAAGCATTTTATATCTGTGGTGGCTTAAATGACCCTGATAGACTCACATGTGTGAACACTCGGTCCCCAGCTGGCAGAACTGTTGGGGAAAGATTAGGAAGTGTGTCCCTGTCGGCGGAGGTGTCACTGGGCATGGGCAGGTTTCAAAAGCCTACACCATTCCCTATTGATGTTCTATCCATCTGTCTGTCTGTCTGTCTGTCTGTCTATCTGCTTCGTGGTTGTTCTTTCAAGATGAAAGCTCTCAGATACTGCTCCAGCATTATGCCTGCCTGCTTGCTTGCTACCTTGCTACATACCATAATGATCATGTACTAACCCTAAGGAGCCACGAGTTCCAACAAATGTTTTGTTTTGCAAGCTGCTTTGGTCATACTGTTACTTCATAGCAATAATTAAAAAAACAAAACAAACAAAAAAAAAACACCTACAACAACATCTAATCACAGAGTCTTCATACACCTGAAGCAAAAATAAAAAAGTAGAGAAAGCAACAGGACAACAGAAGCCAGAAGCCGGAGGCTCCAGTTGTCTCTCTGCAGTGGAAGGTTGACATTTTTCATTTCTGTAACTGTTAGCCAGAAGCATTAAATAAATGTAGCTAAGCACACCACAGTCATCACATCGCAAGTCCCAGGCTATACTACAACCATGCTATGGAATTAACAAAAATTAATCTAGAGGATGAAGACAGACAGGTCTATGTAAGAAAATGCCTGCTGGACAAAAGAAAGCTATCATTTATACACAGCCAAGGACAAAGCATGTGTTTGCACAAGAAGAGAACCTCTCAGGAGGTATAAACCCAATCCTTCCTGCTACATAAATGCACACAAATCAAAAACATATGTGTAGGAATAATGTCACAACTTAGCTTTGTTTGCTGTGTACCTTTGTAACCGAGACTGGTACAAACTCCATCTCAAGACAGTTCACATGTGCCTGAAGGGCAGCCATTTCCTGACCTTTGAAGATTTACATTCCCACCTAGCAGAAAGTAGCTCAGAATGTCAGATGTGTTTTCAGAAGAATGTTTGCTTTGGTCTCTTGTTGATGCAGTCATTACCTAGCGCCAATAAATCTTCACTCAGTGTTTACTGGCAGAGCGGCAGAGCGCTTTTGGCTTCCATTCCTGTACACAAAACGTCTAAGTCTGTTGCAATATCAGACAAGGCAATGTTTAGATTCTATATTTTTTTTAATTTTCCTCGTTTTATTAGTTTTTCCATCCTGAGGTATTTAAAGAACACTTAAACTCTGATGCCTCACAATCCAAAACGCAAAGTAAAACCAGGTGAAGACAAATTTCAAATTAGCGCTGACTTTGATGTGAGTTTCTAGAAGTAAAATAAGGACAAACTCAGTTCTAACTGTGAGCTGCCCAGATGGCCAGCCTTTCATGGGTGGGACATGTGAGTTTTGATCCTGCATAGGGCCAGGGCAGCTCTGAGGAAAACGGAAACTTGCTTTGACCTCCAACCTTTTACTACTAGGAAATCTCTCTCTCTTCTATCTCTCTGATGAATTTTAATTAAAATATAATTACATCACTTCCCCAGCCAACTCTTTCCATTTCCCTCTCAAATTGATACCTTATTTTTTTATTACTCTCTCTTGTTACACACACACACACACACACACACACACACACACACACACACGTGCTTCTCAGGAAAGAGCTAAAAACAGAAGCTGGATAAGAAGTCTCTCAGTGAACAAATCTGTAGCGAAATCTGTCATAGAAGTCTCAGCGTCTCAGTTCATGTATCTTTTAGGTAAAAAGTTTCTGTAACGCCATGTAAAGAAGTCCTTTTCTCTCTTTTGTGTTTGCATTCACGTCAGGTCATTTTTCTTTCTTCCAGGAATCCCTCCCCAACCAGCCCAAGAGCACTATATGAGATTCTAGTCATCATTCTCTCCTCAGAACTTGTCATTATGGGCAACACAAAAATTTCCTAATGACTGTCTGTTGAGTCAGTCCAAGTGACTTGCAACAGCAACAAGAATCCCTGCCCCCAGATATTTAAACTCCACTGAAATTAGGCAGGCAAGCCAAAACAGAGTAGTGGCACACATCAAGTAGCCTTTCAAGATGCAACCCAAGAAAGAAGCTGTAAACAAAGCAATTCAAAGAAGTTTTAGGAAAATAAGGAAAAGAAAAACCTCTCATCTACCCTTTTGGCTCATTTTCCAAAGAGATTTTAGCAATGAACATGTTTTTTCATAAAAAAAATAAGAATAAAATAAAAAAAACTAAACTGAAAATATTTATCCTGAAGTGTCCGCCTGTGCTACATAATGATGCATGCCCACATCAGTTTTACAGACCATATGAGTAAGGAGCTGAGGCATCTCCTCCCACTCAGAAATCTCTCAGTCCTGTTTATGAGCAGCCACTTAATACTGTTCTTTAGAAGAAACCGATTTAAAGTGAGGGCTGCACGGACGGCTGCACAGATTGCCATGGACACTGTCCAAATGTCACTTCACAGTGTGATAGAAACCTGAAGTTTATTGAAAAGAATCCATTTCTTTTCTATAAATCCATTTTCAAAGGTGCATTTAGGTATGCACTGGGTTAATAGAATTACTCAAATGCTGTAAAATTTGAATAACCTTTTCCACAAGAGTCTCTTGATTCTCTGTGAAGAGGACTACAGGATGCTCTATATTGTGGGTACTATGGAAGCTCACATTTACACACACACACACACACACACACACACACACACTAAGCTGGAAGGCTGCTCAGTTGAGTGATCATTTGCAGCATAAATACTAATACATAATAATAATATATAACACATAAAAATAAATACAGAAATAGTTCAATAATAAAATGGATGAACCAGCACCTCATAGGTTTAGTTCCGTTACCAGTTGGATTTTGTGGCAGATAACCAGTAGCACCCCTATAAGCAAAGTCTGGTTTGATTTGATGTCCAGATTTCTTCTAAATACCAAAGATGGGTTAAAGATGGGCCCTAACACTATAGAAATGCCCTTGGGATCTACTTCTCAGGGAGTATGCTGACATCACAAATTAGGGGTAGGAAACACCTAATTTCCATATCTAAATTCTTAGATATGGAAACACCTTGCCATCGTTTTGGAACTCCAGTGGATGGATACTGCTTTGCCCATGCCCCCTGCCTTCACTTAAAACTCCACAGAGGTGAGATCTTTGGTGATGTGCTTCCTACCACATGTCTAGCACTCCAGTGAAGGTATGAATGACTACATGGTACGACACGTTCACATGAACCACATCCAGGATAAATCCAAACATGGGCATCTGCCAGGGCATCTGGAGCCTCCCATAGAGAAACAAAGGAGGATTTAAATGCATATCTTTAAAAATTCAACTTTTCCCAGGTGTTTCCATGGCTTAATTATGCCTTTATCAGCATCCATTTCCTCCAGGGGCTAACGTCATCGCCGAAGCCTCCGTTGTGCACAGAAGAGACTAAATCACACACATACTTGCTATACAAATTATCTTTCTTTCTCCCATTAATGACACAGGAGGGAAATGACTCCGCTTGTGCTTATGAACAAAGAAGAGAGCTGAGCAGTTGTCCAATGACACTAATCAGAGTTAGCAGAAAATATGTTTAATTCATTTTCTACCTTTTTCCTTAGTTGAAATGTTTTGACCAGAAAAATCAGAAAATTATTTCACATTTACACCTCATTAGTCTTATGTAAGCATCAGTTCACTTTTACTAAAGACAAGAGTTACCTTGCTGGCTTTTATTCAATCATTTATGCTTGATAAATAAAGCCCTGAAGTAGATTCTCAACAAAAATCGGAAAACATGTATGTACTATTGTGTTGCATGGAGGTTTTACCAAGTGTAGATGACATCTTTAAATCAAATGGGAATGCAGGAAGAATAGGTGGAGACATTATCCAGTGATACAAACAAAAAGCATGGCCAGACTGATCTGCCAAAGCAAAAACAGACACTTCACTTGCTGTGTGTAGGTAAAAGCATGGAGGCAGATCTGCATTTTATATGTGAGCCTCCAACACAGTTGCAAAGAGATATACGATGTATCTATATAGAGCTACTCTGTCTACATCATAGTTCCCCTTCTTTGAGTGAGCACAGCATTTGAAAACCACTCATACAGATGAAAAGAAGAGAGTTGGAAAACAATGTCAAAATTGGTTTTTCCGTTTTTGGTTTTGTTTTCAGTTTGAAGCCACCAACAGTGTCCAGTTTGTCTCCACCCTGGATGAAACAATGTCCATTAGAAATGCTACAAGAAGATGTTTTGGTTTTGTGGAGATAATTGGCACTCAACACTCCTAGTAATTAACAGCATCAGGTCCTGTCCCTCAGGCAGCATTTGGTCATCCATTGCCTCTCCATTTGTGAGCAAATGGAAGAGTGCAAGGGTGGTGGGAACAGATGGGGAAGAGATTCAAGTACCTCACTGGCACCTTGCATGGATGCCACATGCTGTTGTTCTTTTTCTGTCCCCATCATTAGTGCCTCTGGCTTCAAAACTAGGTCTGAAGAGCCCATGGGCAAGTACAGCTGCTACCAGCTGTGCAGGCTACTCTTTCCATCCCTTGCACCATTCACTTGGCACCCTCTGGCACTAAGAAGGAATTTCTGTGCTGAGTCCTTCACTGTCTAGACATGTGGGTTTCACAGTTGATTTTTTTTTCCTTTGCAACAATAACAACTCAGTAGGGCTGTAGTTAGGGGTTAATTGGGCATAAAGACAAAATGTGAAAAGACCCAGCTGTTCCTCTCAGGGAGAATTCCAGAGAGTTATTATAATGAGAAGTACCTTTCAACAATGATGCTCAGTCTGGTGATCACACCAAGACCCCAGATGTGACTAAAGTCGTGGAGAGAAGTATAAGTAGGGGACACTAGAGAAAGGGGCTATGAAAATGAAAAAGGGTAAAAAAAAGCAATAGGTACTAAGAAATACTATTCAGATCTTTAGATATAAACAGAGTGGTGGATGTTTATTAAACAGAAGTTCATTAACAGCACATAAAACTGTAAGCTTTGGCTCAGGGTAATTCTCATTTTATAAATGAGAAGCTATGGACTCCAAAAAAAAAAAAAAAAAAAAGATTGCATATAACTAACCAACAAATACCAGTCCTTGTTTTAAATTCACATAATCACTTGGGAAGTCCCTACCCTCTCCCTCTGCTGCTCCCAGAAGTCTTTCCCTAGAGTTCTGCTACTTTAGACCAACTGTCTAGCAGAAGGACTTTGAACAGGTCCCTGGACTTCAGAATCTATCTCTGCAAACAAGAGTATCCATCCCAAGTATGGTGACAGCTTCCTGCCTCAAAATTACCGGTCAAATGTATTTAAAATGTGTACTTTTGGATCTCCTCATAAATTTAATATATCAAACTCTCTGTGGTAAGATGCCCAAGGTTCAATTATTAATTTCTTTTAATAAGGCTGAAGGACTAATAGAACAGCTGATTTCCTAAGCATCTTTTAGATGCAAAATCCTGTGGCTCTGGTGGTAGATGTGGTAACCAAAGAAATCTCAGTACCTTCAAAATTGGTTCCTTAAAAAAACACTCAAAATAGTTCTATGTAGTGAAAATTATTTTTAATCACAAGAAGTAATTTTGATGACTTTGCTTTACTTCCAAGATCCAGTTCCTTCTTGAAAGATAAAGATTGATTTCTAAACAATCAGTGAATAAAATCTTCAAATTTAGGACTATTCAGAAAAATGCCCTAGGTCACACGTCATTTTTGAAATCAGCCCTCTATTGGGCTGATTTTAAAGAAAGCCATACTCTGGGGAAATGAATGGTTTTTAGTTGTGTGCCTAGCTTTTAACAGCTGAACCATCTCTCCAGCCCATGAATAATTTAAAAACAAAAAACAAAAACAAAATTTGATCATCTTGATTAGACCCTCCAAGTGGTTGAGCCAGATGAAATTGCTTTTTACTTGCAAAAACAGTACTTTCCTGTGGTTCAACCTAACTTGTATGTATGTGTGTTTGTGTGTGTGTTTACACTGGTTGAGATTAGTTCTTATAACTCCAACATTTAAATGATAACTTTCTTTATCCTTTCTCATAATGCAAGACTGCCCGTGTGTGTGTTTGTGTGTGTGTGTGTGTGTGTGTGTGTGTCTGTGTGTGTGTCTGTGTGTGTGTCTGTGTGTGTGTCTGTGTCTGTGTCTGTGTCTGTGTGTGTGTGTGTGTCTGTGTCTGTGTCTGTGTCTGTGTCTGTGTGTGTGTCTGTGTCTGTGTCTGTGTCTGTGTCTGTGTCTGTGTCTGTGTCTGTGTGTCTGTGTCTCTGTGTGTGTCTGTATTCTCCATAGATGTTAAGGCATGGTGTTGACGGTAAATCAATTTTCCCATTTTACTGTTTGGCCTATGTCTAAAATACTTAGATATTAATTATAAGCTCAAGGAGACCAAGGATCACTGTCTGTTCCCTAGCACAAGCTACTGAAACCTGTTCCTCCCCCAACATACAGATGCCTGTGTATTTCCCCAGTAACTCTGTATATGGTTGAACCGTGTCTTTTGAAAGACAGTTTCATAGTCTAGCAAATTTTTGTCAGCTGCATTTCTCTTATAACTCTTCAGGCCATTTTCTTCCAACTAAGCATTCAGTCATTGTCACTAAACACATGAATAGGAAAAAGAAATCTTAAAGTTAACAATTGAGCAAACTGGCATAGATTTACAGGGATTGAATGCTCAGAGAAGAAATAAAAACAATTACACTCACTCAGTCAAATGAAGTATTCTGTGCCTCTATTCCACCCTCTGGAATCTTCCTGCCAGTTGCCCAACTTGGGGGTGCCAGTGGGATTATTGGGCAACCTCAGCTCTGACTAAAGCCCCCAGAAGCCCTCATTCAGCAGTGAAATTGTTGTCTTCCTCTGATCCACAGATTATGGAGATGAGGAGATGAATGCACAGCACTAAGATTCCCCGCCGAGATAGCTTTTCACTCTCTTCGGTAGGAAAAAGATCAAAAGGAAACGGGCTAATTAGCATACCAAAGAAGGCAAAAACCCCTGGAGCTTTATCGTTGTTGCAATCCAATAATAAACACCCGAGTACAAAAAAGATTATTTGATAATGACACACAGAATTGAAAGCCTTTGAAATAGCAGCTTCTAGAAAAAAAATATTTTTGGAAGTGAAAATATCCATAATTATACAGGATAATGCTTATACATTGGGGAGAGGCTCTCGGTTCCTAGGAGGGCTTGCAGACCCACTTTCTCTGCTAAGAACAACCATGTGGATCTCCTTCATCTGAACAACTCAAAAAGCCTACAAAAGATTTCAAATCCCTGCCCAAGCAAACACTCGACTCTTTCATACCCACCCCTCTGAAATTAAATACAGAATTCTTGCT
The DNA here is from genome assembly GCA_030674055.1 of Rhabdomys pumilio. Classification (NCBI taxonomy): domain Eukaryota; kingdom Metazoa; phylum Chordata; class Mammalia; order Rodentia; family Muridae; genus Rhabdomys; species Rhabdomys pumilio. The sequence goes on along the minus strand of JANHMN010000001.1, from coordinate 222,644,034 downwards.
TTAAAATAAATGTCCCCTTTTCCCAGACCAGGACCAGGCAAAGAGGCTTCAGCTCGAAAACCAAAGACATCTGCAACTCTTTGAGATTCATTATCCTTCTCTGTTGCTGTTTTGGGGTTTAGAAATTCTGGTAGTCTGGTAGTCTCTGCAAATATGGGAGAAGAATGAAGCCGCTGTTTAATTATAAACAGGTTACTCTGCCAGAGAGAGTATAGGCTCCCACCAGGGAAAGACCTGCTTAAAGAAAGTCAGTCCCACACTCTGTGTATTAATCTCAGAATTGTGGCACTCGTCTCCAGACAGTGAGCAGACCTGTATATGGTCATCAGAAGTGATGAAGTCTTGCTGGGTTTGATTAAGTTGCAAGCCTCTCCCTTCATATTAAGCATGAAGACAATAGTAGCCAACATTGGTCCATAAGTCAGCAATGGGCCTTCCCAGGCTGACCTTCAGTCCTTCTACAAGGACAAACACAATGCTCCTCTGAGTTTGAGAGCTAGGGGACATACTACTAAAACATGTTTTAGGGGACATGTTCTTTCACATGGAGAAACAAGAGTTACCCTTAAGTCAAAGGCTAGTTCCTTTTGAAAATACTTCACACACACACACACACACACACACACACACACAATTATTTTGCATAGACTTAACATAGGTAGTTGTAGTACACTTACCAGAAAGTCCTAGCCCAAGGACTCACCTCACTTTAGTAATATTTGAACTTATTTCTAACCAAATAAATCAGTGTTTAAAGAGTCTCTCTCTTCACAAACTAGAGTTTAAATGAATGATCCTTCTCCTATTTTATAAATTTATGTTTTTCTTAAACAAAATTTGGATGAGAAATGTTATCTTTTACTCTCCATCCGATAAAATACATTTTTCCTGGAGGCCTCTAGGTTCTTTGCAATTGAATAAAACACTAAGAATATTATTTTGTTAGTTTCATACGCAATTCTTTCTGTTGTCATTCTTTTTTAGAAATTGTCCATTGGCAATGAAGCTAGCTTCAAATCAGAATTTTACTTAGAAAATGTGTCTACAGAAGTTAAAGAAATGTCATTTACCCACCACTCCAAAGTATTAATTAGACTTAGCTGTTTGCCAGCTAAGTACCAGAGGAGCCCATGGTGATTAGCTGCACTAATTGGAATTTCAAGTGGGTCTGATAACCACACAAAGATAATAGGATTATACCTCCCTGCCCTGGAAAAAGAAGTAGCTTTGTCATAACTGTTTAGATGGTGGTTTTAAGTCGTTTCACACCTAACTACTCCCAAAGAAAGAGAACACTTTGAGATTCTATTTTTATTCCTTCAAAGAAATTAAATTTTAAAAGGAAAAGTCTTGTGGGTTAGCAGTAAAAACAAAGAAAACAGCTTTCTTTGTCTCTGGGTGCTGACTTGTCTGGAGAAACACAGAAAAATAACCTTTCCTGACTACCACCAAGAGTTCCTATGAGTCAGAGTCAGTTAGACTTGCCCCTTCCAAAAGGAATATATTTTATTTGGATGTAAAAAAAAAAATTCAGACATTTATGAACACTGCTATCCCTGGCGGGATGGCCAGCACTATAAATATTACTCATCTTGTGTGGTTTGCGGACATTATTAGCCACATTTCATGTGGAAAGATGGTGTGATACACATTCATAACTCTAGCATGAAGGAGGCCGAAACAGGGGGATCACAAGTTTTAAAGCCAGCCTTGATTATATGAAAATTTTCATTTGAAGAAGTTAAATGACACCCCCACCTCTTATTCTCCTCTCTTATGAGCATTTTCCATTAAGGGAATGGAAAAAACGTCTAGCCATGTGCACTCAAAAGCTAAGGCAGAGAGTTCACAAGTTCAAGATTGCAATACACTATCTCAAAAGTGTAAAGCACAACCCTGAGGACTATTGGACAGGCATACATGAAAGTATTCCTTCTGTAGCACATGATCATGGCTATGTAGATAATGTCAAGTGGTACAGATGACACATGGAGTTGCTATAGCAACTTAAGGACACATGAAAGGCCAACTCACCACTACAAATTTTTTGTTTTTGTTTTTGTTTTTGTGTTTTGGGGAGTTGGGCTCATGTAGGCAATATTTAATGACACAATTTTCACCTAGTCCTGCAATGGGTAGTCATTTTTTAACTTAAAAAATACTTTAAACATTTTTAAAACAACAACAACAACAACAAAATCAGTACTTTAGTAACATTTTTCCTATGAAGCACAGGTCTATAAAACAGGAAAAGCAAAATAATGTGAAAGAAGAGAGACGGGGTGCCAAACTGTGGTCAGGCTGTTTGTTTCTTTGTAACTTGTGAGCTAAAATTGAATTAATTTTTTTCTTTTTTTTAATTGGATATTTTATTTACATTTCAGATGCCATCCCCTTCCACCAATTCCCCTCCCTAGAAAACCCTTATCCCATGCCCCCTTTTCCTTTTTGCTTTTATACATTTTTTAAAAAATGTTAATCAGAGGCTTTATAAGTTTGGTAATGCTCAAACAGAAGTGTAACCCAATATCCAACCTAGATATATCAACTATCGTTGACTGGTGGAGACACGTGAACATCTGCCTCCATGTCCCCCCCCTCCTTCTCTCTCTTTCTCTCTCTCATCATCTAGCTTCTCCTCTCCTTCTTCTCCTCCTCTCCTTACTCATTGTCTTCCTCTCACCTTAGCTCCTCCTATATATCACCCTTCTTGTTGAAATAAAACTTTTCTCTCAAAACACAATTAGAGCATAATTATACCAATTTGTACCAGTGAGGTACAAGATAGTCCTAATATCCAGTCCATCATTTTGTTGACTAACCAGAACCTCTGTCATCTCTCCTAATTAAAAAACACTTAGTTCTGAACCTGGCTTTTTTCTTGGCTTTAGAATGAATGTCAGTTGAAAACCATCCACTCAAATCTTTTCTCTCAAAGTAAATAGCCAGGATTGGCTATGAGACTATAAGTTTTCAACCCTGTCAGAAATCCAGAATGACTGAGTTAACTGAAATTATGGGAAGCACAAAGCATAGCTTCTAAATCTTAGCCAATTTATAGAGACCGCTGAACACCTGGTCAGTCTCTATACTACAAAACGTTGGAGCATCTGATCTTCAGCCTTCTGGCCCAGGATCATTTGACAGACCTTAGTGATGCAGAATTATTAAGGACTGATTACTCTGTCTAGGCAGATATAATCAGTCAACTATTCTGCAAATGTATCCTTTTCTGGACAGTAATTTGTCTGTAGATGGAAAGAGGCAATTCTAGCGGGGCAGTGGTGGCACACGCCTTTAATCCCAGCACCTGGGAGGCAGAGGCAGGCGGATTTCTGAGTTCAAGGCCAGCCTGGTCTACCTAGTGAGTTCCAAGACAGCAAAGGCTACACAGAGAAACCCTGTCTCGAAAAACAAACAAACAAACAAAAAAAAAAAAGGCAATTCTTGCCTAGTGGCTGTCTCACCACAACTGGAGTAACTCCAAAGATGCTCAATTTCTTCTTAGAATCCAAGACAGGAAGCTGTTAGGAGCAGACAGGTCTCTAATCAAAATGAACATTACTACAGGAATGTTTGTAACGTCAATTCTGTGGACTTCTGACATTTTGAAAACCAACTATCCATGTAAGGTAATCTGGACTGTTGTCTGTTAACTCCTCTCAGCTATTTCTAAATAAAATATGGAAAACACCCTAGCAATAAACTCCAAGCCATGAATTTGCTATAGGCCCTTAACTCACAGGCTAACTGTCTCAAATTAGTTAAGAAGGTTAAAGAAGGACTGGATCTAAGTCTTGTATTCCTAAATGTATTATACAGGCACAATGCCTATGAGAGTAACAATATTCATCTCACTTTTATATCAGTAAGAAGCTCGTACCCATGGAAACCTTAAATTTGAAATCAAAGTAAATTTTGTACCATTTAAGAAATTATAACTTCATCTTGATAACAATTATATAGATTTCTACCACTAGGTTATGGCTATGAAATAAATCCTAGCTAATCCTCCCTGTTCCAACAAAACCACTACTTTTTCCCTAGAAAGACAGCCCAATATTAACCACCTTAGTCCCCAAGCCCAGGGTATAGGGGTGCTGACTCTTCATTAACTTCTTCAAGCTGATTATGGGTGTTGAGATATTAGAAGAGGGGCAGGAGGAAGAGTAAACTGATGAGTCTCTGACTCTGTGTCTTCACTGCATCCAGTTAGAATTCCAGGGCATCAGAGGTTTGAGCAGGTCTGTTTAGCTTGCCTGATAAGTAGATACACCAAGGCTGTGTACTCTGCAATATACAATTCTCAAAACAAATTTTAGTATCAAAAAAATTAATTTTTTAAAATTTTTTATTGGGTATTATATTTACATTTCATATTTTATTCCCTTACTCCACTTTCTCCCACCACCCAGAAACCTCCTATCCCATCCCCCCTCCTCATGCTTCTATGAGGCTGTGCCCCCACCTACCCTTCACCCCCACTACCCTCTCCCCACTCTCATATTCCCCCCTTCACTCTGTGTTCATTTTTCATGGGACCAAGAGTCTCCTCTCCCACCTATGCCCAACAAGGCCATCCTCCCCTACATATACAGCTGGAGTCATGGGTCCCTCCCTATGTGCTCACAGGCTGGTGGTTTAGACCCTGGGGAGCTCTGGTTGGTTGATATTGTTGCTTTCCTCATGGGGTCACAAAACCTTTCTGCTCCTTCAGTCTTCTCTTTAACTTCTCCATTGGGAAACCATTGATCATATCAGTGGTTAGCTGTGAGCATCGTCCTCTGAATGTGTCAGTCTCTGGCAGACCTCTAAGACAGCTATTCATGTTCTTGACAGCATGCACTTCCAGCTATCCACATCAGTGTCTAGCTTAGGTGACTGTACATGGGATGGATACCCAGGTGAAATTGTCTCCAGATGGCCCCTCCTTCAGTTTCTGTCCCATGTTCTGTTTCCATATTTGCTCCCTTGAGTATTTTTGTTACTCGTTCTAATTAGAATTGAGGCATCCCCACTTGGTTTTCCTTCTTTATGAGCTTCATGTGGTCTGTGAGTTGAGTCTTTGCTATTCCAAGCTTTTGGGCTAACATCCACTTATTAGTGAGTAAATACCATGTGTGTTTTTTAGTGATTGGGTTAACTCACTCAGGATGGTAATTTCTAGTTACCTAAAAATTTACCTAAATGTGGAGAGTCGCGGTAAATGGTGACAGCATCCGCCATTGGAACATGGCGCTCGCACCTGACACTCGTGGGTAAACAAGTAAAATTGCACATATGCAGTGGCAAAGGCCCGCCAGATCACCGCCCAAACCGGGGTACCATACGGGGGTTTTGAGCAAGCAGCCAATCAGATATGTCCACCCCACCCTGGGGTGTATATAAAGCAGTGCCATCTTAGGTCCTCTCTCTCTTCCTCCACACATGGTAATAAACACGTGCTGCAGAAGGATCCTGGTGCCTGCGTGCGTTCTTGCCAGCGAGACGATTGCGCAGGTCACACCTAAAAATTTCTCGAATTCATTATTTTTAATAGCTGAGTAATACTCCATTGTGTAAATGCACCACATTTTTTGTATCCATTCCTCTGTTGAGGGACATCTTGGTTCTTCTAGATTCTGGCTATTATAAATAAGGCTGCTATGAACATAGTGGAGCATATGTCCTTGTTATATGTTGGAGCATATTCTGGGTATTTGCCCAGGAGTGGTATAGCTGAATTCTCAGGTAATGCTATGTCCAGTTTTCTGAGGAACTGCAAGACTGATTTCCAGAGTGGTTGTACCAGCTTGCAATCCCACCAACAGTGGAGGAGTGTTCTTCTTTCTCCGCATCCTCGAGAGCATCTACTATCACCTGAGTTTTTGATCTTAGCCATTCTGACTGGTCTGAGGTGGTATTTTAGGGTTGTTTTGATTTGCATTTCCCTGATGACTAAGGATGTTGAGCATTTCTTAAGGAGCTTCTCGGCCATTCGAGTTTCCTCTGTTGAGAATTCTTTGTTTAGCTCTGTACCCCATTTTTAAATAGGGTTATTTGGTTGTCTGGAGTATAATTTCTTGAGTTCTTTGTTTATCTTAGATATTGGCCCTCTATCGGATGTAGGATTTGTTAAGATCTTTTCCCAATCTGTTGGTTGTCATTTTGTCTTATTGACAATGTCCTTTACCTTACAGAAGCTTTGCAATTTTATGAGGTTCCATTTGTCAATTCTTGATCTTAGAGCATACGCCATTGGTGATCTGTTCAGGAACTTTTCCCCTGTGCCTAGGTATTTGAGAGACTTCCCCACCTTCTGTTCTATTAGTTTCAGTGTATCTGGTTTTAAGTGAAGGTCTTTTATCCACTTGGATTTGAGCTTTGTACAAGAAGACAAGAATGGATTGATTTGCATCCTTCTACATGTTGACCTCCAGTTGAACCAGCACCATTTGCTGAAAATGCTGGTCTCTTTCCACTGGATGGTTTTAGTTCCTTTGTCAAAGATCAAATGATCATAGGTGTGTGGGCTCATTTCTGGATCTTCAATTCTATTCCATTGATCTTCCTGCCTGCCTCTGTACCGATACCATTCAGTTTTTATTACTATTGCCCTGTAGTACAGTTTGAGGTCAGGGACAGTGATTCCCCCAGAAGTTCTTTTATTGTTGAGAATGGTTCTCACTATCCTGAGTTTTTTGTTATTCCAAATAAATTTGCAAATTGCTCTTTCTATCTCTATGAAGAATTGATTTGGAATTTTGATGGGGATTGCATTGAATCTATAGATTGTTTTTGGCAAGATGGCCATTTTTACTAAATTAATCCTGCCAATCCAGGAGCATGGGAGATCTTTCCATCTTCTGAGGTCTTCTATTTCTTTCTTCAGAGACTTGAAGTTCTTGTCATACAGATCATTCACTTGCTTGGTTAGGTTCACTCCAAGATATTTTATAATGTTTGTAACTATTGTGAAGGGTGTCACTTCCCTAATTACTTTCTCAGCCTGTTTATCTTTTGAGTATAGGAAGGCTACTGATTTGTTTGAGTTGATTTTATATCCAGCCACTTTGCTGAAGTTGTTTACCAGGTTTAGGAGTTCTCTGGTGGAAATTTTAGGGTCACTTAAGTATACTATCATATCATCTGCAAATAGTGAAATTTTGACTTCTTCCTTTCCTATTTGTATCCCTTTGACTTCCTTTTGTTGTCTAATCGCTCTAGCTAGGACTTCCAGTACTATATTAAATAGGTAGGGTGAGAGTGGGCAGCCTTGTCTACTCCCTGGTCTTAGTGGGATTGCTTCAAGGTTCTCTATATTTAGTTTGATGTTGGCTACTGGTTTGCTGTATATTGCTTTTACTATGTTTAGGTATGGACCTTGAATTCCTGCTCTTTCCAAGACTTTTAACATGAAGGAATGTGAAATTTTGTCAAATGCTTTCTCAGCACGTAGTGAGATGATCATGTGGTTTTTTTTCTTTGAGTTTATTTATGTAGTGGAATACATTGATAGATTTCCGAATATTGAACCATCCCTGCATTCCTGGGATAAAGCCTACTTGATCATGATGGATGATTGCTTTGATGTGTTCTTGGATTCGGTTTGCGAGAATTTTATTGAGTATTTTTGCATCAATATTCATAAGAGAGATTGATCTGTAGTTCTCTTTCTTTGTTGGGTCTTTGTGAAGCTTAGGTATGAGAGTAATTGTAGCTTCACAGAACAAATTGGGTATTTTTCCTTCTGTTTTTATTCTGTAGAATAGTTTGAAGAGAATTGGTATTAGGTCTTCCTGGAAGGTCTGATAGAATTCTGCACTAAAACCATCTGGCCCTGGACTTTTTTTGGTGTGGAGATTTTTAATGACTGCTTCTATTTCTTTAGGGGTTATGAGACTGTTTAGATGGTTTATCTGCTCATTGTTTAACTTTGGTACCTGGTATCTATCTAGAAAATTTTCCATTTCGTCCAGATTTTCCAAATTTGTTGAGTATAAGCCTTTGTAGTAGGATCTGACGATTTTTTTTTTAATTTCCTCTGTTTCTGTTGTTATGTCTCCCTTTTCAGTTCTGATTTTATTAATTTGAGTATGGTCTCTGTGCCCTTTGGTTAGTCTGGCTAAGGGTTTGTCTATCTTGTTGATTTTCTCAAAGAACCAGCTCCTGGTTTTGTTGGTATTTTGTATAATTCTTTGTTTCAACTTGGTTGATTTCAGCCCTGAGTTTGATTACTTCCTGCCATCTACTCCTCTTGGGTATATTAGCTTCTTTTTCTTCTAGTGCTTTCAGGTGTACTGTCAAGTTTTTAGTGTATGCTCTTTTTGTGGGCACTTAGAGCTATGAGTTTTCCTCTTAGTACTGCTTTCATGAAGTTCCACAAGTTTTGATATGATGTGTCCTCATTTTTATTAAATTCTAAAAAGTCTTTAATTTCTTTCTTTATTTCTTCCTTGACCAAGTTATCATTGAGTAGAGCATTGTTCAGTTTCCACGTGTATGTGGGTTTTCCATTGTTTTTGTCCATATCAAAGACGAGTCTTAGTCCATGGTGATCTCATAGGGAACAAGGGATTATTTCAATCTTTTTGTATCTGTTGAGGCCTGTTTTGTGACCAATTATATGGTCTATTTTGGAGAAGGTACCATGAGGTGCTGAGAAAAAGGTATATTCTTTTGTTTTAGGATGAAATGTTCTATAGATGTCTGTTAAGTCCAATTGGTTCATAACTATAGCTAGTTTAATTGTGTCTCGGTTTAGTTTCTGTTTCCATGATCTGTCCATAGCTGAGAGTAGGGTGTTGAAATCTCCCACTATTATTGTGTGAGGTGCAATGTATGCTTTAAGCTTTAGTAAAGTTTCTTTTATGTATGTGGGTGCCCTTGCATTTGGAGCATAGATGTTCCGAATTGCAAGTTCCTCTTGGTACATTTTTCCTTTGATGAATATGAAGTGTCCTTCTTTATCTTTTTTGATTACTTTTGGTTGAAATACGATTTTATTTGATATTAGAATCGCTACTCCAGCTTGTTTCTTGGGACCATTTGCTTGGAAGATTGTTTTCCATACGTTTACTCTGAGGTAGTGTCTGTCTTTTTCACAAAGGTGCATTTCCTGTATGCAGCAAAATGTTGGGTCCTGTTTATGTATTCAGTCTGATAGTCTATGTCTTTCTATTGGAGAATTGAGTCCACTGATATTAAGAGTTATTAAGAAAAAATGAATGCTGTTTCCTGTTATTTTTGTTAATGGCAGTGGAATTTTGTTTGTATAGCTACCTTCTTTTAGGGTTGTTGGAAGATTACTTTCTTACTTTTTCTAGGTTGTAGTTTCCCTACTTGTGTTGGAGTTTTCCACCAATTATCCTTTGAAGTGTTGGATTTGTGGTAAGATATTGTGTAAATTTGATTTTGTCATGGAATATTTTGGTTTCCTCCATCAATATTGACTGAGAATTTTGCTGGGTATAGTAGTCTGGCTGGCATTTGTTTTCTCTTAGGGTCTGTATGATATCAGTCCAGAATCTTCTGGCTTTTATAGTCTCTGGTGAGAAATCTGATGTAATTCTTATAGGTCTGCCTTTATATGTTACTTTACCTTTTTCCCTTACTGCTTTTAGTATTTTTTCTTTGTTCTGTACATTTGATGTTTTGATTATTATGTGGTGGGACATATTTCTTTTCTGGTCTAAACTATCTGGAGTTTTGTAGGCTTCTTGTATACTTATGGACATCTCTTTCTTTAGGTTAGGGAAGTTTTCCTCTATAATTTTGTTGAAGATATTTACTGGCCCTTTAAGTTGGGAGTCTTCCCCCTCATCTATACCTATTATCCTTAGTTTTGGCCTTCTCATTGTGTCTTGGATTTCCTGCATGTTTTGGGTTAGTAGCTTTTTGTATTTTGAATTTTCTTTGACAGTTGTGTCAATGTTTTCCATGGTATCTTCTGCACATGAGATTCTCCCTTCTATCTCTTGTATTCTGTTGGTGATACTTGTGTCTATGACTCCTAATCTTTTTTTAGGTTTTCTATCTCCAGGGTAGTCTCCCTTTGTGATTTCTTTATTGTTTCTACTTTAATTTTTAGATCTTGGATGGTTTTGTTTAATTCCTTCACCTGTTTGGTTGTGTTTTCTTGCAATTCATTAATGGATTTTTGTGTTTCCTCTTTAAGGGCTTCTATCTGTCTACCAGTGTTCTCCTTAAATGCTTTGTGAGTGTTATTTATGTCCTTCTTAAAGTCCTCTATCATCATCATGAGAAGTGATTTTAATTCTGAATCCTGCTTTTCCGGTGTGATGGGGTGTTCAGGGCTTGCTATGATGGGGGAACTGGGTTCTGATGATGCCATGTAACTTAGAATTTTGTTGCTTATGTTATTGTGCTTGCCTTTTGCCATCTGGTTAACTCTAGTGCTACCTGTACCCGCTGTCTCTGACTGAAGCCTGCCTTTCCAGTTATCTTGCTTGTGTCTGATCTCCTCAGGGTTCAGATGTCTCTGTGATCTTCTCCAGCTGCTCTGAGTACAGTGGTATCTCTAGGATGCCTCAGGATATGGTGCCTCCAAGGTAGCAGACCAGCTAGGTGTCTGCTGTTCTGGGTGCAGTGTCTCCTCTAGGATATCTCAGGATCAGGTGCCCACTGCTCCGAGTGCAATTTCTCCTCTAGGATGTCTCAGGATATGTTGTCTGTGGCTCTGAGTTCAGTTGTTCCTCTGCCACTCTGGGTTCAGTGGACTCTCTAGGTTGTCTTGGGAGGAGTCCAGTGTCCACACAGGGGTGGACCTGGCATGGGTCTGCAGTAGGCCTCAGATCCGGGAGAGGGGCAGAAGGGGAGCACCACTCCACAGGAGCGGGTTTGGGTTTCTGCTGGAATCTGAGCACTCCCTGCACCCAGCTATGGGCGTAGGGCAGTGTTTGGGTCTTCTTACCTACCACTCTGGGTTTGGTGGGCCCTCTAGGATGTCTCTGGAGGAGTCTGGTGTCCGGGAAGGAGTGGACTGGGTGTGGGTCTGCACTAGGCCTCAGATCCGGGAGAGGGGTGGAAGGGCTACAAATTTTCATCACAAGCCAAGCTTTAGACATTCATTAGATTGGGATACTGTGGTATACATGTCAGCTGTGGTATGCATGTGTGCTTTCTCCCTCAGGGTGTGGAGGCTTGGCCCTTCAGATTGATGCCAAAGGCCAGGTTGTAGTGCACATATCTTTATTCAACATGGGATGATGCATATCCATAATTCCAGCACCAAGGATACTGAAACAGGGGACTCACAAGTTTTGAAACCAGCTTTAACTATATGAAAATTTTCAATTGAAGAAGTTAAATGAGCCCACCCCACCCCCGTGCCATTATTCTCTTTTCTCTATGCACCTTATTTGGGTTGAACAAGGACTATATAGGAACATCAGAGTGGGAGGGGTTATTTTTTGACTGAAGTTTCATTGGCTGGAGTTTGAAGTACTGAGAATGCAGTTTGCAGTTTGTATCTAGACCACATTACTGAATATGTACGGAAAGTTAGGGAAAAGAGAGGCCACAAAAAATCAAAAATATTGGGGGAAAAGTATATATATATATATATATATATATATATATATATATATATATATATCAACGTGAAGAAAAATGAAGAAACTGTAGTTACATCCTGAGACCTTTTCTAGAGTAATTTAAGGGAATTTTTTTAAAAAATGATGTCCTACAAAAACTTATCATGGCATGTTTCATAGACATAACTTTCAGAAATGGGAAGATCCAGTAAACCAGAGACAGATTTCGCTCATTTTTTCTTTGGTCAACAATCAAATTTCTGGTTTCTTTGGAGACTCAGTTGTGTCTCCAAACTCTCTTATAAGAGAATGTTTTGCTGAAGCAGACACATGAGAGAATGTTTTGCTGAGAAAAGGCACATGATGTTTTTCTGGAAGCTGCCTGGACAAAACTACATGTGATGTTTTATTGAAGCAGATGCCATAGAGAACACATGATGTTTGGAAAGGGTATAAATATAACCCCACAGACAGTGGATGACACTGGAATTGGTTCACCTTCCATTCTTTGCTGTCTTCATTGGGCTTTGCTAATGCTGGTCTTCCCTGATGACACTTTGGCATTGGTTCACCTTGCCACTCTTTGCTGATCATCACTTGTCATGACTCTGTAGAGAGAAAAATACCAAAGAACTTCTCATGAGTGGAGGTTTTTTTCCACATCCACAGACTCAGGCCAATTGGCAGAGCCTCAAGGTTCGGTCTGGATTGAGTTACCACTGTTGATTCATGTGAACTGAACTGCTGATATCCTGACAATAAAGATTGGAATTGCCCTAAAGAGCTATTTCTAAACAGGTTAACATCCCCCTTTGCCCTATTAACCTTTCCTTTTCACTGTCTCTGACGAATGGTTGGCTAGAAGGGAGGTTAAAGTGTTTAAAGACTCTTTCTAAAATAGGTTTGAAAAATATAAGTCTACAATAGACTTTATGGTTCATTTGATGTTTAAGATAGAAAAGAAGTAAGTTTCATACTTCAATGTAAGCTTCACACATTAAAAGATTTGATCTTTTATTTCTGTAACCTAATGTTTAATAGTATATACCAGAATTATTAGAAGTGACTAGTAAATGTTTTAGGGAGGGTGGGAGAGAGGGAGAAAGGAAGCAAGGAAAGGAGGGAGGGCAAGGAAGAAATCTGATTGCAATTTTCTAAGATCGTAATCAAATCTTTGACAATTAAAAACTTACAGTAACTGCAAGCAAGGCTTTGTGATACTGTGAATGTTGATCTATAGCCAAATTTCTTAGGCTGTGGGTTCCAGCCATGTATTGAATCACATAACTGAATACAGGCTAATGAAAAAATTGGCAAAAGCAGAAGGTTTATTTCTGCATATGCAATGACAAAACCAAATTCAAAATCAAACATGACTCGAACCTGAAGTGATCCTGGCAATGTTCATCCCTGTCACTTCAAATAGCTCCACTGCAGCCTTGACTCAGAACATACACCATGAACACTTTCACTGTGCATGCTGTGATTCCATGCAACACCTTGCAATGCTAACCAATGAACAAACCTTGCCTGAAAAACTCAACTCACATTTGAGACTTTTATGGTACAATTTTCTAGCATTTTGATCATATGCACACAATGTTTTCTTCTCTTATACAAACATAATGGTTAAATTGCTGAAAACAGAACTTTGAAGGGTTTTCTTACTATTATTCTTTATCATGTAAATAGCAAATTAGTATATCATTGCATTATGTTGTATTAAGATGTTTACTTTTTTCAATTACTCCTTGAGTTTCACAAAAACAAAATCATTAATAAATTTTAATATGGGGTTGAATTTCCAATAATTTCTGAAATTATCCTAAACATACTTCTCTATTTTGTATTATATATTTATGTGAAGTGGCATTCTTAGCACTGATGGCTATAAAATCAAAACATTAACTATTCTCTATGTTCCATAGGATCACATAGTCAAAATTTAATCCTTTGTGTAAAATAAACAAGGCCACTTATCTAGTTAGTGGACAAATAAGCTTGAATCTCTAACATATAAAACTATAGATATACTGAACAATAAATTTTATGATGTATTACCAGGAAATGCTTGGTTTATATTTTACATGCCTAGAACCTAGGAGTTACACAAAAATATCTCAGATAGAAAGGGTCACAAATGAGAGAAGTTTAAGTAACCTTGATCTCGAAGATGCAAGAGACTAAATGAAGAGTGTATTTATTGTTCTTTAGATGCAACTTGAAAGAAATTTTATTTGAGTTTTGATATAAATAAGAATGGGAAGACCTATTAGAAAGCAAAGAAAAGGGGGCCTAATGTACTAGGAAAACAGGAAGTAAGATAGTCGTTTGAAGCAATAGGGAAATTAGAAATTAATACCCCAAAGCAGAGTCAGCTATAACCATAACTTAAAACATACAGAACGTGAAAATATGCATTGGCAGAGACCTGATGAGCATCAGTCAGACCCTTAGTGGAAGGGAAGGTGGTAGTGAGGAGTTGGCTTCTGGGAGTTGGAGAAATGACAACCTGTTCTGTATGAGCAGATTAATTTGCAAAACTATCACATGGAAAACAGAAAGTTACCTAATTAATTTGTGGATTCAGCTCTAGAGATATTCATGCAGAATGTTTAAGGAAACACCTGGCATTCTTAATTACCTAAGATATATTATGACAGTAAAATGAGATAAAAATTAACTTTTGTTTTCCAATTTAAAAAAAAATTAAAAGTGCAAAGAAAGCACTTTGGGAGGAGTTGTCAAAAAACAAGTAATTTTTATTTTTAGTGTTTTTTAGAAAAACATTTTCAGAGTTGTCTTACTTAGGGTTTTACTGCTGTGAACAGGTACCATGACCAAGGCAACTCTTATAGGGACAACAGTTAATTGGTGCTGTTTTACAGGTTCAGAGGTTCAGTCTATTATCATCAAGGAGGTTATATGGCAGTGTCCCAGCAGGCATGGTACAGGAGGAGCTGAGAGTTCTACATCTTCATCTGAAGGCCACTAGGAGAAAACTGGCTCTACATGGTTAGAACGAGGGTCTTAAAACACATACACAGTGACACACTTCTTCCAACAAGGCCACACCTCCAATTAGTGCCACTCCCTGGGCCAAACATATTCAAACTACTGCACAGAGTAAGAAGTTGCATGAAGGAAGACAACAAATCCAGGACATTGCCATGTAAAACAGGACCTAAAAGCAAAATGCCAAAGTAAATATACTGTTTGTGGTACTCCAGAAAGAATAACAAGACTGTCTTATAACTCTCAGACAAGCAAAAGAACTGTTACTCTTCATGGCTTTCCTCATAGACTTTCAATATGGTTGGGGGTGGGGCACAAGAAGGAAAAATGTTTCAAAAATATGAGAGGGTTATTCATGGTGCCTGACTATGTGTTTCCCTGCTCTTGTGGATCATTGACCAATTTAATCCACAAGGGCAGGGGGAGCAGAGACGGTGAGTTGGGAGAGTTCAAAAACCTTGTGAATATGTAAGGTGAATGACAACACTAGAACCAGCTATCAATGAACAGATCAACTTTATTTAGGGTGATTCAAGGCTTGATAAAGTTTTGGAGGGTTGAGGGTAGGAACATCCAGGATGGACAAAGCTCATTGTCTGTGGGCTTAGGGTACCTGGAATGCCTCAGTAGCATGGAGAAGCATTTCAGGAACCTCAGTTGCTGGTGGAACAGGTTTTATCGGGAGAAAGAAAATTGATCCTGTAATATAATTGAGGCTATGTGATATTCCTTGGGTAGAGGCATGTGTGGGCCCTCTGGTCCTTCATGAATGGGAGCTGTTACTACCATCTCTGTTCTGCAATTCTATGTTAGTAATGATGAAAAGTGGGACATACAACCTGTTGTTTCAGAGCACAAGTACTGAGGCTGAAGCTACCACACTGAAAGAGCTCCATTCTCACTTGTCCTAATAAAGATGACAACTTTCTGAACTCCTGAGACCTGCTGTTATTGTAGAATCAATCTTTAAGGTGCTCTCAGTGAGAGCAGGGTGAATTGCTTCAGTAGGAGTAATGGGAACTATTAGGGGCCATCCAATTGTAGTAGTAAGAGGTTTTACTAGCTCATAGTGAACCCTGACTCTCATCTTACTTTCAGGGACATTAGCCATGTGAATAGCTTTGGTCTGTGGAACATTAGCACATATGATGCAAGCAAAGAGCTCATAAGAACCTTACAATTTGGACTGGGGGAATGTTCCTGAAACCCACCTGACCTACTGTGTGAAAGCTTAGCTAGCCACTTTCAGAGATTCATGGAAAGCTTCAATGATTCTATCTATCTAGTGACATAGTCAGTCCAATATTAAAAAAGACATCTTGGATATTCCAGTCAAATAAACTTGGGACACAGATGAATTTCCCACACAAGCCTTGCTCAAATCTCAGTGAATCAGTAGTGCATGTGTGCTGGTGGTAATTTATTATAAACAATAAACTAATGAAAATATCATATGTGTTTCCATTTTAAATTATCTTATCTTTTGACAATACGATGTGTGAACTAATTTTCTTGTGGCTTGACCTTAAAAGCCAAAATCGCATATTGTAAAGTTCCAAATTATTTCAATGTTCTGTTAAATTAATTTCTAGGTTATATCAAATAAAGAGTAATAATACTTCATTTTTAATTACATGAGAAAGCAAGAGTGAGCACTGATTTTGCAATACAAGATTTAGATTCTTAGAACAATTGTCCCTGAGTTAACAAGGAAGTTATTCTTCACCATAGTTCTTTCTTTATTGCATTAATTCTAGGCATGACTATTTCATGTGTTTTATCACTGTAGATATTCTTGCCTCACATGTAAATGTAGCATCTTATCTGTCTTTTCTGGCTAGGTCTGGGATTGGAAGCATTGCCTAGCATACAGTAAGTGCTCAGTAAGTGCTAAGGCCAATGCATACTCTTAAGATTAAAGTAAAAATTGCCTCAGACAGACACTTTTAGAGTCTAGTAGCATCATCTGTCACTTCGTGGACCATAGATGATGGTTCTTATCCTCCTTTGCAGTTGAAGGGAGCATGTGAGCACTTCTGGCCAACAGACTGGGAGCAGAGTGACTCCATCATATGACTCTTCCACTTAGGTAAAACTCTGAAGACCCAGGGAAGTTGCTTATTGCTCTTCTCCCTGAACAGGCTAACCCCCAACATCTCATCCTAAGATGGAGTTGCCCAGGATTCTTTGCTCCCACATAGGGTATGACAACTTTAGGTAACATCAAGACCTGCAAATTATGAGCCTCACTGTATTAAGTCACTGAAAGTTTGGAACAGTTCAACCTTGCATCACAACCCGTCCTTTCTGTGGTTGACATAGTATAATAATTAACAACAAGCCTTGTAAACTCTGTAACTATAAAGACTGGCTGGATTTCACATCTATTATACACAACATTCTATGATAGGCCAAGAAATGTAGACAAGGATGGCGTAGTTACTACTTGCAAGCAGTTTATACTTTTATGAGTCATAAGTTATGTATATCAGGTTCTGTAGGACTAGGAAAAATGTATCATAGTGTAGGTATAAGTAAATTGATATACAAACAACCTGAGATAGATATGATGAGGATTTCTTAGCTAGACCCTTAGCAGGGCAAGTTATGCAAATAAAAACAGCTTAGCTTCCCAGTCACATGAGCCACAGTGCAAAATACCCAGCTGTTAGGTGGTCCCTCACTCCCATATCTTGGTGCAGCTCCCCTGTGGGCTCATTGTGCATTGAACTGTGTCTGTCAAAATTTATGTTAAAGTGCTTGTCCACAGGACCTCAAGATGTGACATTATTTTTAAAAAAAGTACTTTACAGAAATCATCAAGTGAAAAGAAGACATTAGTCCAATAGACTGGTATCCAAATAAACACAAAAGTTTGGAGACAAACACATAGAAAGCAAGGAATGTGTCTGCAATTCAAGGAATACCAAAGATTTCCCACAAACCACCAGTAGTTATGGAGAAGAATAATATGGGAGCTCATAGCCCTCAGAAACACCAACCTTCCTGGCACTTTAATCTTGAACTCTTGGCCTCCATTAGGAAATAAGGTATTTATGTTAATTAAACCACCTGGGTGTGGGACTTGGTGGCAGAAGCCTTAGAAAACCAATGCAGTTATATCGATACATGATACAAAGTCAGAAGAAAGTTATATCTGAGGCTTAGAGAAATAAATTGATAACTGCATACCTGTTTGTTTTTTTTAAATAAAATGAAAAGTTGAACTGGACACAATGTGGAGATCAATGAATCATGGGGAGCCTACACCCCATGGATACATCTACACTATGGTTTCTGCATTTAAAGTTCAGGAACTTCTTCAAAAGAAATCGGACAAAGATTATAATGGACAGAATACCAAGAGATCTGCTGTGAAACAGTCTCTCCTAGAAATGGCTGCATAAACGTACAGGAACAATGGGAATGTTAATAGACAAATTAATGTGGAAGGAGGGAAATCTCACAAGCTCCCATCCATAGATGAAGAACTACAGGCAACTAATGACTACTGAGAGAGGAAGAATTTGCTTCTCCAAGGGATAAGCCACTGACAGCTAATCCAATACAAAGTGATCATCCCTGAAAGCATATCCACATAAACAACAGGAATGAACTCAGCGGGTTTTATTTATATATTTGTGAATACATATACATGTATGTGTGGCAACAATAATCAAAGAAAAAGGGGCTATCAATTTGAGAATGAGGGTGATCATAGAAAAATTTGGAAGGGAAGTATTTGGGAGGGGATAAAGGTAAGAAACAGAAGGGGGAAAGTGATGTAACACACACACACACACACACACACACACACACACACACACACACACATGGCTGTACACTGGAGAGTCCAGAGGCTTCAGGGAGTAGAGCCAGCTCTGTGTTGCAGCTGCTCATTATCCATCTCTCCTTCCTCCTTTTTGCTGGCAACAAATCATATTGATTAGAAAAAAGTGAAAAAGTAACAAATATTTCTGGCTCCTGTTGCCTGTGGTGGGAAAAGGGAAGAAACAACTGATGGGGGTGGGTGGAGGCTGAATTTGCTTTCAGAGTTTGAATAGGCTACTAAAACAAAGAGCTGAGAGAAATATGTGTGTGCGCTCCCATGCATGCAGATTTATGTACACATGGGTGTGCACTTTTATTTTTCCCATTTGCTTTCATTCCTCCAGTGATTGTCTTTCAAATATGACGTTTAGTTTTGCCAGACCAATACAAGAAGACAAAAATTCTGAACTTGAAAATGCTCCAAAACTTTTCAGTGCTTACCAAGTGACGTGGTTGTCATAGCATTGGACCAATTTTTCTTGAGTTATCAGAATTCTTCCCAACCCATTGATTCTCTGAATCTCACACACACCAACACAGGGAGCTCTCTGGTGGACATCTCTCCCACTTTTTTTCTTACACTCTTTCCTTTGTAAAGGATGTGACATGAAGTAATGATACCACCTCTTAATATGGCTTGTCTAAGTGCTTCTGAAAGCAATTCCAAATGAAGAGAACCAGAATATTTGGGGTAATGTCAGGTAACAATCTCTGGTATAATAGATTTTACAGTTTCCCATAGAGGCCATTTTACAATGCCAATCTCTTTAATTAGTTGATTGTTGTTGTTGTTGTTGCTGCTACTGCTGCTGTTGTTCTCCTCCCCCTCCCCCTCCCACCTCCCCCTCCTCCTCCTCTTCTTTCCCCTCCTGCTCCTCCTCTTCCTCCTCCCCTCCTCCTTCTTCTCCTTCCCCTCCTCCTCCTCCTCCTCCTCCTCCTCCTCCTCCTCCTCCTTCTTTTCCTCTTCCTCTTCCCCTTCTACCCTCCTTCCCTTCCTCTTTTCTTTTTAAATCTTACAGATTTGGAGTCTTGCCAAGGATTTTAAATATGTTTTTGTCTCCTAAAGGCAAGTCAACCCTTGCCAACAAACTTAGAAAGTTGTGCATTCTTTTATTAGACACCTTACAGAATAAATAGATAGCTCATCTCTCCCCTCTAGGGAGGATAAAAAGAAACTTGAAAGAGGTTATTTTCCTGAACACACATTTACTTAGATTTTGCTTTATTAAACTTTTTTCATATAAAGAACAATAATTTCCCTTGAAGGTAAGATATTTTATCCTTGCTATAACAGTAAAGAGAAAAGTAAAAAGGTCATAGGGGCCAATAATAACAATTAACACTCATACAGGCATCTCTATTTTCAAAGCTTTTTATGAAAGATTAACTTATTACTCTTCCCAATGTTTTTGTCACATTTATAAAGCATTAGAAGGTTCTGACATCCTTTCAGTATAGTTCCATATAATTTGTGATCATTCATGTTGTGTTTTACCTATAAATCCATCCAACTGAAATTATGATTAGCCTGCACATGGACAGATAAACCAACAAACTCTCATAGATTTTGATGGGAAAAACAAATGGTACTTACTGGTCCTTGGTTCAAAGATTCACTCAAAATCAAAGAAGCCGCAAAAACAGTAGGTTCTTCCTGTAAGCACCTAACCAAATTTTCTTAGAGTGCGATCCTTCAGTACTTTTGTTTATTTAAGTCATGTTTACCTGAAGAACAAGAGCTGTGTTGTGAGATTGAATTTATGCTGATTCACAGAGATGCTTAAGAAGAACTTTTTGAAAATAAATAAATAAAAGGACAATGTTGATAAATTGTCATTAGGTTATGAACATTATGATATTTACTCTGTCCTCTAGGAAAAAATCAGTACAGAAGAAATCAGTGTTATATACAAAAAGCAACTAGACCTAAAATACAAAAATAAATTGGATATGAAATTAGAGCCCCAACATGCTCATTGTTGAAGACTTGGTTCCAAGCTGGTGGTACTATGATGGGAATAGAAACTTCTGGAGAAAGTGGGTAATTGTGGGTACTCTTGAGATATGTATCCTGCCACTGGCCCCTTGGTCTCTTGTTCTCTTTGCTTCTTTGCTTCTTTTTTGCTGTCACATGTACAGCCTCTGCCACATGCTCCTACCCATCAGGTTCTGTCTCATTATAGTTTTGATGGAGCTATGGCCTCTGGGCTCAAACCATGAAAGCAAAGTAAAGAATTTTTTTAAAAGTTGTTTATGTCAGTTAATTTGTCACAGTGATGAAAATCTGACTAACGTATATATGACACAGAAAAGAGATCTAGAGGAAGTTTCTTTCTTTCCTTCATTTTGTTTTTCATTTCATTGTTTGTTTTCTGTATTTTCAGGCCACTACCCATACTGTCTTCCTTTGCATTTCTATATATCCAATTAACTTGCAATAAAATGGTACAACATATAAAGTAACATGTATTCTTCTATGTTTACTATAGAAAACCCCATTTGTTTGGAAACTACATACATGTAAGAACATTTCTTTCTGTGTAGAACAACAACAACCAAAACCATGTGCAGCATAAACTAAGCTTTAATAATGGCCTTTCGTTTAATTTAATTTAATACTTTGTGTGTGTGTGTGTGTGTGTGTGTGAGAGAGAGAGAGAGAGAGAGAATGATGTTGTATCTTTTCTCAGTTTCTCTTCATTTTTTGTTTTATGAAACAAGGCAAGGTCTCACTGAACTTGCAGCTCATCCGTTTGGCTCAGCTGGCTGAACAATGAGCTTCTGGAATCTGTCTCCACGCACACACTCTATCCAAGAGCTAGTGTTATAGGAGCACACCACCACCCTTGGGTGTTTACTTGGTCTGGGGGCATTGAACTTAGGTTCTCATACACAGCAGACACTTTGCAAACTGAGCCCTATTTAAGTTTTTCTAAACTGCAGCTTAAGTTTTAACTGCTTTTTAGCATTTTCTTTATTTTAGATTACTGAGGATTGAACCTAAGTTTTCAGATTTGCTAGACATCCACTCTCCATTGAGCCATATCCTTCACAATTTCTTAGATTTTTATGAATATGAGCAAAATTTCTTAATATTTATTTGTTTGTTTATTTATTTATTTATTTATTTATACAAACCATTTTTCAGTGTACCTCTGACTCTCTTGAAACTCAAGGACACTTCGTTTTTTGTCAGGATATTCCATGAGCATCATGAATTCACATAACTTTTCTAAACAGCATATGTCACTTCCCCCAAACTCCAAGGCCATCATTTTCTCTTACCTATGATGAACCAAAGTTCACAGCAATCACCTTCTCTTCCTTTTATGCTCTTCAGCCATACTTTTCTGGCTCCACTTCCTTAATATCCCAAGGTGAATCCTTTCAGGACCATGGTCAGCGCATCACCCTGGGGTAGCCACATTTCTTGCTGCCTCTGGAAGCTCCACTGGAGTGTGTGAAAATGTGCCTCTCTGTATCTATGTGTTTCTTGTGCTTTTTGAGGGGAGGAGGGCGGTGGGGAGACTCTTTTGTTTGGTTGTTTTGTCATATTCAGATTTGTTTGTTTTAGACTTGTCTCATCTTCGATTATTTTACTATTATTCCTTAGATACCAGTTTGTTTTATAAATGAAGATAGAAAAGAAGTAGATCTTGGGGCTGGAGAGATGGAGTAGCGGTTAAGAGCACTGCTTGCTCTTCCAATAGGTCCTGAGTTCAATTCCCATTGACCACATTGTGGCTAACAACCATCTGTAATGGGATCTGATGCCCTCTTCCGGTGCATCTGATGACAGTGACAGTGTACTCACATATATAAAATAATAAAAAAATTAAAAAGAACGTTTTGAAAGGGAGGGAGAGAGAGAGAGAGAGAGAGAGAGAGAGAGAGAGAGAGAGAGAGAAGTAGATCTAGATGGGGGAAGGGAACTGGGATGAGTAGAAAGAGGGTAAACCACAATCAGAACATATTGTGTGAAAAAAAAAGTCTATTTTCAATACAAGAAAAAGTTTGAAAAAATAAAAAAGTAATTTGATACAGAAAAAAAGAAGAGAAGAAAGGAAAAAAAGAAATACTGTTCTCAAGTCAACCTTATTTTTTGTCATCTGTACTAGCTACTAATTTATTTCTCTAAGCTCCACGTACAACTTTCTTTTTTATTTGTGATCCTGCAGCTGAATCAAAATGCAACTCTTGTGTAAGCAAGTACCAATGTTAGGCTCCTCAATAAAGAGCACTGGAAAAAAGTCAGGAAGGGGTCAGGGTATCTTCTGGTTTTAGGGCTTCCGTTCTATTAAATGTTGAGTAGCCTCCATGATGATAGGCAGCTCTCTGCTATCAGTATGCAGGATCCTCAGTGACACAATCCCTGGTGTGACTTCACCCTAACAGGTGGCTTCCTACTGAACAGTGAGGCCTAGATTACCTCAGTTAAATTCTCTACTGTCCATTGGTTGTACCCCAGTGCAGGCATTGGCAGGGACTTAATCAGATTTCATTCTTCTTTGTATACTCTGCTTCAGCCTTCTAACTAGTATCTGCCCCTGCATTTTTATACCTACTTCCTTAAGGGTCTCTTCATATTTCCAAGTGGTAAATACCATTTAATTAGCTCCTAATTTTCAAATAGTATTACATTTTCACATGTTCAAATTGCTATTATGTCCCCTGCTCCCTAATTCTTTACTGTTTCATTACTTTTATTATTTCTAAACATCAATCAAACCATGCCAATTAGCTACCCTATTGCTATTGGACTAAAGACACTATGGTGGAAGACAGAGGTCTGAGGTAACTAAGAAAGAACTCATAACATCAGCTTCCTCACAGGTCAGAACCACACAGAACACAGAGGCTACAGAGACCAGTTTCTCCCTCTCACTCCTGCCTCCTACCCTAGCATCAGCTAGCGTCTGAGAGAGCCACAGTGATCTGAGAATTTCTCCTTTAACTCTACTCAGCTATGCCAGCAATTACTACAATATTTCTTTATTTATTTTATACTATCTTCATTATGGGACATGTTTTGTGATGATTTTACTTTCATCAGTATATTTTTTTAGTCAAGTTTCAGGGTTACTGTGTATGTTTCCTCATCCAGACTAATAGAAAGAATTCTTTACTCTAGTGTCTGCCCATATTGCACACACTCCTCCTCTCATTTCAGTCTTTCTCTCACCTTTACCCTCTCCACATTTCACTGCTTAATTATTATTCTCTATAGCTTTAACAATCTTTAAGTCTGTGGACTATAACACTCAACTTTCACCTCTGCATTACTTTATTCATTTATATATTTTCCTTTTCAAAGTTGATTTTATCCCTATCCTTACTCATCCTACTTATTAACAGATCCATCATAATCTTAGTAACTAAAATCTGAACACACTTAAACTATCCTTGTTTGTTTTTTTCTCCAACAGCTATTGAATTCCAAAGAAGATAATTGTTATTAATCAGCTAGTATAAAATTTGCATTGTGGGGCTATCCACATCAAATCCTAAAGACAAGATGGGAGAACTAGAGCCAACAACAACGACAAGATGAAATTAATAAAGTTCCATTGGGATTTCCAAGATAAAAATGATACCCTAAGATCAAATCAATGAGTTATAGGTATAGAAGTGTTGGAATTTCATTCTAAAGGCACAGGAAACATTTTTCAAAAGAATCACAATAGGAAATTCCTCAGAGTTAGGAAAAGAAATGGCAACCCAGATAAAGGAGGCATTTAGAACACTAAACAGATAAGACCAAAAAAGAAACATTCCTGTCATGTTATAATTAAAATATCAGTGTTGGTGATATGACTCAATAGGAAATGGAGCTTATCACCAAATCTGACACTTTAACCCAGGGATCTACATGTTACAAGAAAAGAGATTCCAACAATCTGTTTTTTATTTCCACACTATAGCATGAATTCATGAGCACATGTGACTCCACACACTCATGCCACATGTGTGCATGCACACATCCACACTAAAAAAACAAAAAACAAAAAACAAATTACTAACTAGCTAACTAAATACACAAAACAAAGTTTACTGAAGTCACAATAAATATCAAGTCACCTATAAAGGTAAACTCATCAGAGTAAGAACAAGTTATTCAACTGAAACTTCAAAAGCCATAAGCACTTACAATGATGGTTGTCAAGTTCTGAGACACAAACACAGAATATTATACCCAACAAAGATACCTGAAGTATACAAGATATGAGTGAAAATATAGTAAAGAATGTTTGTATCAGGATAAACACTCAATCAAGAAGATACTTGGAGGAATCATTCTGACTGGAGAGAAAAACAAATCCATCAACAAAGCCTTAGGGGATAAAAACCACACGAGGATAGTAGTTAAGCAAGAGAGGAAGAGGAAAACATCCAAACACTACAATGTGACAGGAATCAATACATAACATTCAGTAATAACTTCCAATATTAATGGTCTCAGTTCCTCAGTCAAAAAATACAGAGTAGTAAATTGTGTCAAAACCCAGGAAACATCTATTTTATTTATCCTAGAAATGTACCTCACCACAAAAGACAGATATAACTTTAGACAAAACGGATGGGAAAAGGTGTTCAAGCAAATGGACTAAGAAAACAAGCAGGTGCCACTGTTGGAATATCTGGCAAAACAGACTTCATTACAATCCCAGTAAGAAACAATAAAGATGGTCACTTTATATGAATTATGGAAACAATCCTTCAAGAGAACATTATGAATCTAAATATATACATGCCAAACACAGATGCACTCAACTTCATGAAACAAATACTATTAGACGAAACATCTTAGATTAACCCCAGCATGATCATAGTGACTTCAATACCTTATTCTTTCAAACTGACAGGTCTTCATAACAGAAAATAAGCATAAAATGTACATATTAAATGACATTATAGATCAAATTAGTTTAACCATCATCTCTAAAATGTTCCATCCAAATACTACAGAGTAAATATTCTTCTCAATAGACCACAGAACCTTGTATAAAATAAACCATATATTAGGAAACAATGAAAGTCTCAACAAATATAGGAAAATGGAAATAATTCTTTTATTTTATCTGGTCATAGGAAATAAGACAGCAAATCAACAGCAGGAGAAACCCTATAATATATACAAATTCATGGAAACTAAACAACATACTACTGAATGATGAATGAATCCTTGAAGAAATATGGAAGGAAATTAAACAGTTTCTAGAACTAAATGAAAGTGAAAACACAGCATACCAAAATCTTTGAGATATAATGAAGGCAGTCTTAAGGGGGGGAGTTTATTGCTCCATATGCCTACATTAAGAAATCAGAGCTACAGAAAAAGCTTTTGAGAAAAATCTAACATCCCTTCATGTTAAAAGTCCTGGAAAAATGCAGAATGGAAGGAACAGAACTTAAAAAGATAGAGGCTATTTATGAAAAACTCACAGCCAGTATTATATTATAAGAGGCAAAACTCAAGGCATTCCCTCTAAATTCAGGAACAAGCCGAGAGTTTTCACTTTCTCCATTCTTATACACTATAGTACTGAAAGACTTAATGGAAGCAATCAGACAAGAATTTCCACTTGTAGATGATATGCATCTATACATGAGGCCCTAAAGACTGCACCAAAAAAACACTTAGAACTGATAAACATTTTCAGCAAAATGACAAGATAAGAAATTAACACACAAGATCAACAACCTTCCTATATGCCAACGGCAAACACACTAAAAGAGAAATTGGGGAAATTACTTCATTCACTATAGCCTCTAAAACTAAAGACATACAGAAAAGTATTATGAAAACCCACAGCTTTTCACACTAATTAAAAATGTAATTCTTTACAAAGGTGTTTGAACAGAGGTATATTCATAAATAGATAAATGCTTTCCCCAGAACACATGGGTTATTAAACGAAAATCGTAATGCCAGGCATCTCTCTACATGCTATTGGTCAGAGTCCCCCAAAGCCCACCAAACAACAAAACTATTGTCCTGATCTTGGTTGCTAACCATACCTAAATGATAAGACCCTATTGCTGAAGACAAAACGTACATACTTTGGTTTCAGGACAAAGAAAAATAGAGCTACAACAGAATATGCAAACATCTTCTG
Organism: Rhabdomys pumilio; assembly: GCA_030674055.1. NCBI lineage: Eukaryota > Metazoa > Chordata > Mammalia > Rodentia > Muridae > Rhabdomys > Rhabdomys pumilio. Next base: position 222,617,537 of record JANHMN010000001.1, on the reverse strand, counting down.
TGCAGTTAGCTCTCATAGTGATAGATTGTGCTATGCAGGCTACTGGGGAGGGAAAGCCATCAGTGAAGTTACTGAGCAGTAGACTGTGTGCTACAATAACAACCTTCCAAGAAAGGTGTGCTTACTGATGCAATTGTGGCAAGAGTATTATGGTGATAACCAATCACTTTATGATTGGATTTGAGGCTGGCTCAGCAGGAGGTAATTCATGCTTCATGCTGTAAATTTGGTCAGAAGCTGACGGGGGGGGGGGGGGGAGATATAAGGCTGGGGAGATCATAGGCCTTAGAGAGGAATATTTTATTGTTTTGCTAATGGATAGAATATCAAACCACCTTTTAAATATGTGTGCTTATTATGACAGTATTTTGCCTGCATGTATAACTGTGTACCACATGCAGGACAGGTACCCACAGAGACCAGAATAAGGTATTGACTCTCCTGGAACTGGAGTTATAAAGAGTTGTAAGCTACCATTTGGGTGCTGAGAATCAAATCTGAATCCACTCTGGAAGAGCAGCTAGTGCTCTTAACCATTGATTAATCTCTCCAAACCAAACTGCCAAATCTTGATCTTGATCAAAGAAGGTTCATTTTGAAGAGGACAGAAGTCAATGAAAGACACATACCTGTTGAGAATAAGTGACTGTCAGTGCTCCCCCCCCCCCCCCGCCTCCTTGCAGTGCTCAGAGAAAATTGAGGAAAAGGTCATGGAAAGTGTGTATGGCCTTAAGAATACCGAGGAAGGAGATGAAATAGAGTCTCCTGGACATAGATTTGTAAAAGACGTATACAAGGTGAATCCGAGTAAACATTCTACTATGGAAGAAAGAGGGACTCATGTAGCTATACGCCCAGCTGAGGAGCTTTCTTTGTTAATGGCTGCTGGGAGAAGAACAGTCATTTTTCTTTGGAGATGTGGCCCCTGGTAGGTTGCTCACGCTCCAGTGGATGGCCCTACAACCATGTGCACACAAGAAGTTCTACTTGGACTTAGCGGGTTATTTTAAAGACAGCATTAGGTGGAAGGAGGAAGGGCCACACAGGGTCAGGAGATACCAAGAAGGGTGTTGGGTGTTACATATGATTGTGACATATTATGTACATGTGTGGAAACAAAAGACTAAAATTATTCTTTAAAAAATCTTGTATTTCACTTGGCAATAGTGGTGTACATCTCAATTGCCAAATTGACAGGATCTAGACTCACCATGGAAACATGTGTCTAAGTGTATCTATAAGGATGTTTCTAGAAACGTTTAAGTTAGGAAGAAAGACTCATCCTGAATGTGGGTGCTACAAAGAATATCCATGGGTCTCAGACTGATGAAACAAGAGGAAAGGAACTAAATACCAGCATCCTTTTGTTTTTGCTTCCTGGCTGCAGATGCACTATAACCTGCTGCTGCAAACTCTTACCTCCATTCCTTCCTTCCATGACGGACAGTGACCTCTAAACTGTGAGCCAATAAGCCTGTCCTTCCTTAGGTTGCTTTTGTCAGTAGTTTTGCTACAGCTAAAAGAAGAGTAGTTACTACAGTGGTCATGCTATTTGGCCACATGATTTCAAGGATGACTCAGGACCCCCCTGTTCTACCTATCCTACTTCCAAGGCTTATTCTTATGGGACAAGGAATGCAGTTCCAGGATGCCCATTCCTTGCTCCCTTTCCTGCAAATATCACCAAGAGCTCAATTTGTCCCATTTCTAACAGCCATCCTCAGAGTTACCTGTCAGGGCAAAAGATCCTGATTAAAAATGAAACAACCATTTCACTTGCTTGACAAGAAAAGACCTGGTCTGCCAAATTTCCATCCCTATCACCAGAGAACAGGGAGTTAGGAAATAAATAATGAATGTGTTCTGACCTAGGGCCACCTAGCCTGAAATACTTATGGGGCTCTTATCTTAGTGGAACAATTATTCCAGTTAATGGGTTAAGGGATATATATATAAGATTACCAGTAATCCTTCCACACTGCTGTTCGGTGCTTCCTTGAGATGCAGGGCACATGTACTTCAGGATTAGCTCCGTCTCTACTTACTTATACCCTTAGAGAGATACCACTTCCTGCTATCTTCTCTCGTGGAATAGAAATGAAGAATAGTTACACTAGAGGAGTTATTACAATCAGGCTCTTTTATATCTTTAAGGCAATTACAGGCAAAGACAAGAGTGCCTAATGCACAGCATTTCCAGAATTTGTCATTTCGGCATCTCATCTTGCCAAGCAGTGATAACATCCAGATGTTGCCCTATTGAAAGGTGTTAAATAGGATAAACCTCCACCCAAGAGTACTTCCATGTAATATTCTGGGAACTTCCACAATGTAAAGGGTTTTTTTTTTTTTTTTTACTTTAATGGATCAGAAATTCAATGACTTAAGAACTAGTCTGCATGTTGTCTTACAATTTAATAAGACTAATAACGATAGTATTATTTAGTGTCTTCATTTAGCAAGAACTTACGTAGTATTGTGTGTTTCTCAAATATTAACTCATTTAATCCCCTCTGATCATCCTGGTGCAACAACATTAACTGTGAATTTCTCTGAACTGATTGTTGGGGTAATTCTGGTTGGGCAGTGTAAAATGTCACCTTTCTGGGGTTATGTGTTTCAAATCATAGGGGAAATGACATTTGTTGAAGACTTTGCTTTGTCAGGAACCTAGAAAACTCTACAAGAGGAAAGAACCACACATAGGTTAACCGCCCAAATTGATACATCCCACTCACATTCTGTGTACATGTCACCCAGGAAACATTCAGAGGTGGCAAGCTTTCCCACAGGAGACTACTCCTCGTGGGCAAAGGGGCTGCCTACTCTGTCCATTCAGCATTGCATTACTGAAGGTCTGTAAAGTCTCTGGGAGAGGTACCAAGGATACGCAGGACAATTGCCCTAAACTTACATTCTCAGCTCTGATGCCAGTCCTATGGTCTATCAGTCACTGGCAGAGATATTGACAGAGTGAGTTTCTCTTTGCTATAAGACACAGAATCCAAACTTTGGGCATTATAGAGGCCTTCTCAAGAAGTAAGGGGAGATCGGAACACAGCTTATGATATGGAAAAAGCAGTAGAGCAGCTCTACCTGATACCCTTTGTGATGGTTTAAATAGGAATGACTCCTATGGGATCAAATATTTGAATGCTTGCTCATTAGGGAGTGACCCTAATTAACAGGGATTAGGAGGTATGGCCTTGTTGGAGGAAGTGTGCCACTGGGTGTGGGCTTTGGGGTTTCAAATGCTCAAGCCAGTCCCAGTGTCCCTCCACCATGCCTCCAATCCCCCTGCCTGTGGATTTAGCTGTAGAACCCTTGGCTCCTCCTTCAGCACCATGTCTGCCTCTGTCCTGCCATGCTGATAATAGACTAAATTTTTGAAACCGTAAGCAAGCCCCAATTAAGTGCTTTCTTTTGTAAGAGTTGCTGTGATCATGGTTCTCTTCACAGCAACAGAACAATGACTAAGACACTCTCCCAAGCCTGATTTGTTTTCTTTCTTTTTTCTTGCATTGAGTGTCCAGGGATGATGAGATTACTTTAAAAATCCAATGTCTAATGCATCTCTTCATGTCTGCCAAACATTTTCTGTTTGTTTTATTTTGTTTTTAGGGAGTAGGTAAGAATTCTCTCTAGTGTCTTATCCCAGACAGGTTCTTTATAGCAGCTGCCAACTCCCTGTTTTGAATCCAGCATGGGAACTTTCTGGTTGTCTTTTTAGCACTAAGATGTAAATCATACCTGTACAACTATTTTCCTGTTTACCTGGATCAATGTAGGACTAGCTATGTCCTCTATAGTTGGGGCAGGGAGAGTGTAAGGAACAGGTCTGGGTGGAGATGAGAGAGAATTTTTACCATAAAGTATGACCACACATCTTCTCCTTCCTTCAACTGAAAGAGGTAGAGTCAGTTTAAACAGCAACTCACCTTACTAGAACTTCGCCCTTCTCTGGGGATACGGCAGAAGGTCAGGATGCATAGGCTATTATTGCATTTCATGGAGCAAAAAAGAGAATAAAAGACGAGATTCTTATGGGAAAAACATGGGCTACTCACAGCAATCCCATCCTAAGAGCACCATAATCAGGCCACTGCCTCTAAATCTAGCTAGTGACAATACTGGGGAGTACATAAGAACTTTAAGGAGTTTAAATGGGGAAGGGGACAGATTTTTAGCAGAAAAGATAGAACTAACTAGCCAGCAGCTACAGAGAATTTGTAGACAGTCTCTGCAGCAGGAGTTCCAGGCCAAAGCTATAGTGAGAACTTGCTTCAAAAAAAAGAGAGAGAGAAAGAGAGAGAGAGAGAGAGAGAGAGAGAGAGAGAGAGAGAGAGAGAAGGAAGGAAGGCAAAGGAAAGAAACATGAAGTACAGGTAAAAATAATGGGTGAATGCCTATAATTCCAGAGCTGGAGAGATAGAATCACAAGGGGTCCTAGAACTTGGTGGCCAGCTAGTCTAGGTGAATTCCTTATGACTAAGGAACATATCAGGTGTGGACTCCTGCATATTCACATGCAAGCTAACACTCATGCACATAGTGAAGACACATAAGCATACACACACACACACACACACACACACACACACACACACTAAAAGTTTTAGATGGGCTGTGTTCCTAAGGGTCCTTGGGGAGCTGCCTCCCAAGACCCATCCACCCTAGTTGCATGATCCCCTGCTGCCAGGTAGTACCTGTTCAAGAGGAGATGCTGCCCCTGGCAGGTCTCTGGATGTTGAAGACACAGGGTGTTATTTCAGAGGAACAAGCACAGAAAGGTTTAGAGGAAGCCAGAAAGTAGCCAAACTCTTCATTTCACAGCTGACAGGAAAAGAGAAAACTATTGCTCACTTTCTGCTGCTGTGAATTAGCATCAGAGACTCTTCAGAACAGACCAACATTCTTACTCATGGATGTGTCATGATTGTCAACACACCCCCATCGCTTTCTAAGCTACTCTGATACACTGGGATCTGCACTATAAGGCTTCTGAGTAATCCTATACCCAGTGTGTCAGAAGTGAGGGTAAAGAGAAAAGCCCACTGATTTCTGGATATTTATGGGTGGTTTGTTCTAGCACAACCGCGTGCTTTTCAAAATCCAAAGATGTTCATTATAGAAAATGGCAGTACTTGAACAGAGTGTGGTGTAAGTGCTGTATACATTGCTATACTCTGCTGTTTAGAGAACAATAACAAGACAGTCAGCCTATTTGTGCTCATGTCATTCTTCAAGTATCTTTAGCATGCAGGGAGCTGAATTCATGGATATGAAATTCACATATGCAGAAGGCCAACACTGTTCCCTTTCTAGCAAGAAGAAAAAAAGTATAGAATTTATTTTAACCCGAGAAATTTTTATGAGTACATATTATTGGGGACACAAAAATGAGGAAGACTCTAGTTCCTGGGAGAGTGTATAGAATTCAAAATAAAATACAAATGAGTAAAAATAATTTCAAAACAATCCATGCCCTCGTTTATTCAACAAACATCTCTTGGCCACGGTTGTAAAATCCACCCAAAGAACAAAGGGATACAAAGAGAGCAATGTTCTGCCAAGAACATCGACACACAGGAAGAAACAGAACCACACTAGCTAGGAAAGGATTGTAATGAACCTGCTCACCCTGCTTAGACAATCCTTGTATGGAGGGGAAGGTTGGAGTTGAAATTTGCAATTAATAAGAGAGGTGGACATACGTTTAGTGCTTTCTTCCTAAGATCTCTGAGGTCCGTGAAAGTTATAAGCTAGGACCATGTCCTACTCACCCAGGACTCCAGTTTCTCAGTGGCAGCTAGTATGCATAAATAGGTGTTAGGCTGAGGTTTTGAAATTGTTTTCCTACATTTACAAGATAACATCAATGATTAAAAATCACAAAAGAGGAATCATTTGCATTATTACTCGTTTTCTAATATGTTGACTCTGGAGACATTTTTAACCCTTCATTTCTGTTCTTGGATAGCCCTTGTCTATAAAGCAAGATGTGAGAGGCCGCACAGGGCGGTTGGGACATCAAGAAGCATTCCTTGGGGTTTGGTGGACATTGCTTCTTGACATTCTCAAAGTGTCCATTAAAGGAATATCAAGAAGCCAAGTCCATTACCTCTGTGTCATACTTTATCACTTGCAATCTTAGAAAGATATGACAATTCAGTTTCTTAAGTCTACATCTCCTGAAAACAGGTGTGGCTAGCACTGTCTTAATCCATTAGCTCTTGATCAGAAAGCTATCATTCTCCTCGGGAAAGCCTCTTCTTTCCAAAGTGGGGGAATTTAAAAGGAACACTTCTTTGATTCTCAGAACAATAAAGAAGGCTTAAAATCTTGTCACTGTTCACTTCAGGCCTGTCTTGTTCACTGGCTCAGGCCTCTGCTGGGGCTGACTGCAGGCTACAGAGTGGGCAAAGGGCAGCAGCAAAAGAAGCAACTTTTTAAGCATCTTTATTCTGCTGTCAGCTTGGAAGCGCCCCTCTCCTCCAGCACTGGACTCCCCCACCGAATTTCCCAATGACAAAGACTATTTGAATGTGCTGCCCTAGTAACACTGGCTGACCCCCGGGGAGCTGCCTTTATTCATTAATAGCAGTTCCTGAGTCTTGCCAGTTAATATAAGACACTCTCCAGAGACGTGCTCCATCACTCCTTATTTGGTTTTAAGGATCTTGATTGCAACTGAGAGACTTAAAATTTAAGAGGACGAGCGCGTGGAGGAGGGGAAGAGCAGCTAACAGAGGAAGGGGCTGGGGCTCAGGTAGTGGTTGGGAGGAGGAAATTGATGCACTAGCCAAGAAGGGATGTGGACACTCAGAAAATCACAGATGCGATGCGAAGCAATGACACGGGGAGGCAGAACAACAAGGAGAAGGCAGAATAGAGCAGAGAGGAGGAAAGGCTGGCTGGAGAGGGGCCCTTTCCAAAGCAGAGCCCATTATCCCCTTTGCAGACATGCTAGTTATAAGGTCCTGATGCCCCTGATGTGGCTTGCCTCATATTCTCAGAGCTGACAATGGTTATTTCCTGATAGTCCTGCTGAGGGGAGTCAGGGAAGGGGCCAGACTAGCAAAGGAACTGAAAAAAAAAAATGAGAAGAGCAATATTGCAATTTGGACCATGATTTCTAAGAAGGCTGTTACACAAGGAGAAAGATGTCCAGCCCTCCTCAGCAAGGCAGCACACATTTAGAGCTGACTGCCAAGACGACGCCTTGTCTGACACAATGTTTGAAGAAAATAATTTGCGGGTAATGGAGAGAAAATAAAGGCTTTTATCCATATTATCATGCCCATGCTTGCTCATTAAGGCCTCCCATTCTTCCGTTTTCCTCATTCTTGTTTGTGCCTCTGTTCTTCACATAGGGGAAAAAAATGAGGGCTTACCACATTTCTAGCAGAAAGGGGGGGGGGAGAAAAATGAATGATTTCCATAATGTATTATTATATCAGGAAAATTTAAATTTAATGTTATAAATCTTTTTTTGTTTCCTGCCGAATAGGCTGTCAATTTGAAGAACAACTGTTTGGTTCTTCCTACTTTATCGTGTGTGAGTTTAATTAATCACAATGGAATCCTATTCTAACTTTTTTCCAGCCCAACAGGCAATTGTTTCCTATAGCACACCATTTCCTCCTAACTGAGGATGGCACTAACTGGAGAAAACATTAAAATCCTGATGTGTATCATAATGAACTCCATGCAAAGTACTTATATTAATGTAATGGAGTTGAGGTCTTAATTGCACTCGTGTTTATATTTGCAACCTCCTTTTCTAAAGCCTTTTTATTTTACTAAATGATTTGAACAACGAGGTAGGAGAGGTTACATGGCCTGCTAAATAGAGATGGGTTTCCTCACACTAAAGGAGAAAAGAAATGAATCTGGGAGGAAAGACTGGCTAATTTAATTTCGTAAAGTAGGTTTTATTCTCAGCAGATAATGGTGAAAATTGCTCTGTAAAGCAATCTTTGCAGAGCCCGAAAATGTTCCCTGGACGCTTAAAAAGAAGCATGTCCAAGAGCCCTTTTTGTTCCTCCCTATGACAACCATTAGCTGCCACTGAAAAAACCTTCAGCTTGAGAGATGAACTTGTGCAAAGCAATTTAGGCAGATACGTCCTCTGGCCTTTGGTGCTGATAGACAGTAAGATCGTTTCCCGCGGAACTTAAAGATGGGAGCTATAGGTGATGAGAAGGACATCCCACATAAAGTCTCATATTCAATTAAGGACTGTTACTTGATGCGTAAATGAATGAATGAGGCTGCCAGGGCTTTGAGTCTGAGGATGGAGACTCCCATTTTCATCAGACAATAGGCTGGGAGCAAATATCACATCTCTATTTTTCTAACTATTTTAGGGAGACATTGGACAGAGATGATGACCTTGCTCACAGGCAGCCAGGAATCACCCTGCTCTGTGCTGACCCTGCTCTGTGCTGACCCTGCTCTGTGCTGACCCTGCTCTGTGCTGAGAGGGGACAGTGGGGCTCCCCAGGTCACATAACATCCTTGTGAGATGCTTCCCTTGGCTCTCAGGGCTTAGTTACTGCCACTTCCAGGAGTGCAAGTTGCTTCATTGTAGGAACACAACAGCATGGACTGATCTTGTACAGGGTGGGGTTGGGGAGGGTTAAGAGCTCAGAGACACACTGTGGTCATTCTCCAGTATCTGCATTACTCAAGACTATTCACTCAGCCCTCCTATGATATTATCCCACTACCCTTTAAGAAAAAAAATGTTGATATAATAATTGTACATATTTATGAGACATCACAAGATTATTCTATATAGAGAGAGAATATATGAAGATCAAAATCCAAGATAGATATCACCTTAAATATGTAACATTTCTTTGTGCTGCTTAACCTTGAATTCCTAGTTATATTTTGGTCATTGTTGTTGTTGTGTTTAGTTTGTTTTTTGCAGACTTAGTGCCTTACCAGTGAACTATATCTCCAGTACATGTATTATATGTGTGTGTTAGTTATATCCTTGCATAATGTACGTAATATGTGTATATGTTTCATATATATATATATATATATATATATATATATATATATATATGTATTAATTGTTGGTTATATCAGGAACTGGTCACTAAATAGAAAGCTAATAGTCACCAACCCTGACTAAGGGAATTATTATCAACTTCATAAAAAAACTTCACATTGCTATAGATCAAAAAATGAGAAAAAAAATGTATGAGGTGAAAAGATAAGAAAAGGCTTCCATCCCAGAGAAACCAGTGGCATGTGGAAATACAAAGACACAAAAGAGGTAAATCATACTAGTCAGGACTTTGGTATGCTTGGAGATGGGGAAAAAAAAATTGAAGAACGGGAGGTAAGTCGCAGACAGATTTGAGAAAGCCCAGAATCGCAATAAATGAAATCTGAAGATTTATCTCAGGCAGGGAAGACAGCAGAAATTTCAAGGCAAGACAGTGATATGATGACCTTTAATTTTATTAAGAAGTCACTTTGGACTGAAATGAAAATAGACTGTAAAGAAATATCAGCTGATCATGCTGTGTTCCGTGAGAAATGGCGATGAGGCCAAGGATCATAAGGAAACAGATATAGGAGCATTTCAAGCTGGAATATCAGAGTTTGTCAATCAACCTGGCAAAGAAGGGACATCTTCATTTGGATGACGGAGTGTGAGTGATGTTAGAAACTAAAATCCAAACTAGGAAAAGGGAAGAGGCAGCAGGGAAGAATGGGAGACAAAGCGAGAGGTATCTGTAGGACATCCAAGTGAATAGCAGGAACTAAAAATATAGATATGGAACGTGGGCAAGGCATCAAGACATGGGAATTAGAGTTGACATTTCCCAGTATATATTTAGCACATAAAGGGAGAGAAAGGAGATGGGGATACGAGCAAGAATAATGGAGAGAGAAGAAAATATGGAGCCTGAAGGTGGGGAATTCCTTTAATTCTACCAAGGGAATAACTCCATTTCTTTTTCTGGAAGTTAAATATAGGCTATGTGTCTCCCTTCTTAGGGTAGACATTCCTGTAAGTAGAACTGTCAGCCAAGTGATCTGTTAAATGAGTTCAAATAGCTCTTGCCGGTAGAGCACTCAGATACTTAGAGAAGCAGCTGGACATCTAGACTCCCTCTAGTTTTTGTTGAAAAAGCACAATACAGTAACTTTAGCAAAAGGGCATCTGTGAGTGCTTGGAAGCAAGTATGTGCTATCACCCATGGGACCAGACTTGTGCCTGGAAGGAAAAGTAGAGATAGCGAACGAATGAGGCTAGAGACTCAGTAAGGAGCTATGTTGATGTCCAGATTAAAGGATGGAAAGTGACTACTCGACTCAGAAGTAGATGAATGGCATCAGGGTCAGCATGCTGCCTGTTTAAAGGATTATGAGAACAAAGAGAGAGACACCAAAAGGAGAGGGGGAGAGTAAAGTCATGGAAAGGCAACAGACAACACTTACAGGGAAGAAAGCACGCAGTATAAGTCCAAATTGCTGGTCTGGGGTCAAAGGAAGAGCCAATGTCACTGAAACGGCCAAAGAGAAATCCAGGGTGTCCAGAGAACATTGAGAGAAAGAAGAGATCAAGGGCAGACAGGAGTTCCCAGGGTCAAGGGTGGAGATGAAATAATAGAAGAGGAAATAAAAGCTGCTGATGAATCAATACGCTTTTGACCTGACAAACAGACTCTAAGTAAGAAGCTTTAAGTTAAATGCAACCTCTGGCACTTCCTCTGTGAAGAGATGGGCAAGCTAACTCCTTAATGTGGTTACATTTCTCTTCTGTAATCTGGTACTGAAACTGTACCTTTCTAGGCTACTTGAAAGTTCCATGAAATCACAAAGATAAAATTACCAGGCCAAACATGTTGAGAGGGCTAAATAATGAAATTTTATGAATGAGAAACTTGAGAACAACTTTGTCGTTCCCTTGGAATTCAGATAAGGCCGAAAGGATTGATCAGAATCCTAAGGAGAAAGAAATGAGAGATTGTTTACATCGCTGATGTGATGAAAGCAGTCTGTTAAAGTCCTCAGCCCTAGAATCTCAGGGAATGACTGGCTCCAAAAAGGGGGTTTCTGTAAAGTCAACTAACTTCAGAGCAGATGATTAGGATGGAATATAACCCAGTATGACTAAAACCCTTCTATAAGGGGAGATTAATCCACAAGTATACACAAATCTATTTAAATCCTATATAACTCAAACACCGTGTCAGTGCAGATGGCAAACATCTATTGTAATCAATCCATTACTAATCAATCGGGGCCACTCTGGAGCTGGACTATGAACTGACCCTGAAGGACTTTGCACAGTCTATTTAAAGGGTGAAACCATAAAGAAAGGGGGAGCTGGGTGGGCTATAGCATTTTCCAATCATATTTTGACATAAAGGGCTGACTAAGGGAATTTCCATCAATCAGCATAAGAGTTGGTTCCTGGACCTGAGAACATGAACTTAGTTTGACACTGCCAGCAAGATGGAGAAGTTGTCCTTGAGGTGTCTAGACTCAGACAACTGTTTCCTTACCACAGAAGCTCTTCAGATATTGGGAAGTCCCCAGCTCCTTTAGAGCCTGGGACCTTAAATTTAGTTTCTCCATATGATAAAACGGAGTCTGAAAAGGAAGCAGCAGTACATGAAATAAGTTCCTTTTGCTTGTTCCCAATAGTATGCACAGATACAATATGCTATGAAGTTAGAAGCAGAGACTGGAGTTATATAGCCCTGTGTCAGGAACACCAAGGGACAGTTACCACAAGAACCTGGAAAGGCAAGAAAAGACTCATGCATCCAGACTCCAGAGAGGTCATCTTGGTTTTGAATATTTATTCTCCTCACCCATGAGAGAACACATTTCAATTATTTTTAGGTAACCAGAAACAACAGATAGGGATCTAGAAAAAATCAGAATCCATGAAGCCCACTTAAATCTGCCATCCATAGTTTCCAAGGCGCAATCAGATCTTACACTACACATATTCAATATTTCTTGGTTGTAATTAGTGAGTAGAGCCTAGGGTCTCAGAGTTGTGTGGTGGTGGTGGTGGTGGTGGTGGTGGTGGTGGTGGTGGTGGTGCTGGGACAATAAAGTGACAAAGCAAGCCCAAGGCAGGGAGCAATGTGCTACAAGCGAGATTCATTCCTATGTGTCCAGTTGACAGAAGAGAAGCAGTGTAAGTCAATGAAGGAACATGACAAATATAGAATACGATGTTATAGTATCTTTTTTTAAAGTCACAACACTCATTATTATGGTAAGAAACTCAAAACAGAAACGTTTATATCACATGTACTTATCAAGTTACTAAGGTAGGAAGAGAATTGGAAAATTGGGCACCACTCGTAAATAATGGGGTAGGGGAAAGGTAGTTGAAAATCACATAAGGAATAAAGTCTATCTTCCTTTGTTGGAAGATGGCCTCATCTACTGGGAGAGATGCAAGGAGAAAACGTCATGCATGCTGTGTGCTTGATGACAGACCCTTGTTAAGCACAGGGCATGGTCACGTCAGTTTTCTTCACGGTTCTGTTCTATAGGTGAGAACATGGAGGCTCAGGAAAGTGGAACAAAACATGCCTAAGCTAGTGAGATCCACATTCTCTAAGAGCTCAGATTAAACTCCAATATGCCTAACTCTAAAGACATGCTTTCTCCCATACCCTGTGGACTGGAGAAACAAATTAGCATTAAATTTCTAAGGGATCTAAAAAGCCTGGACCAGAAATAGAGCATGACAGGTTAAAACGAGGGCTAAGGGGATGATTCAGTCAGTAAGTGCTTGTACACTGTGAGGCTCTGAAATTCATCTGCACCATCCATATAAAGAAAGGCTGGGCATGGCTTTCCATGTCTGCAGTCCCAGTTCTGTGGAAGCAGAGACAAGCCCATCCTCGGAGATTTGCTGGTTTACCATTCTAACTGAATAAGCTCCAAATTCCATAGGAAACTTTCTCCCAAAAGCTAAACTAGAAGTGACTGATGCCAAAATTGATCTCTGGCCTCCACATGCATATGCACGTGTGCGCGCGGGGGCGCGCGCGCGCGCGCGCGCGCGCGCACACACACACACACACACACACACACACACATACACATACACACACACAGAGAGATACAGACACATTCTCCTCTCTCTCTCTCTCTCTCTCTCTCTCTCACACACACACACACACACACACACACACACACACACACACACACACACACAGCAGGGAGAGGAAGAGGAGAGAGGGGGCAGGGGAAGGAGATGGATAGCACTTTTTTTGCTTGGAGCATAGAATCCAGCTTGGACAATGACTCAGCTACTGGCTTCTCCCACAAAAGCCTCTCTCTTTCTCTATCTCTGCTCCCTCTCTTGGATTCTACTCTCACATACCATATCTCTGCTGGAACAGTGTACAGCTGAATGGCTTTCAGGGGCATCTGAACACTGTTGAAATTTTCCTCTTTCAGAGAAACAAAAGCCCAAGGACTCAGCTTCACTCTCTGGAGGGCCTCTAGCCCTCCCCCCTCAGCCAGGTGTATGCTCCCCACATCCTGAAGTAGCTCATTACAATCAAGGGCTGAAGAGTAAAACAGAAATTAAATTGACACTTTGAAGCATTAATCTAAGCACAAATTAATATTCATCAACATCTGCTATTTGTTCAGGTGAATATTTGATTTCCAAAAAGAATATATATATAATTCTTTTCTACCTGGAGATAGCATCTATAATAGAAAAATGGCCTGGGCAGGGCCTCCATGCACATCCAGCTAAAAAGCCTGGCTCCCTGAGGAGAGACAGCTTTGATGCAGATCTCCCAGAGGTGCCCTGGATGTTTCCCAATGAATTATTTGTATCTGGTGACCATTTTCTTCCTGACTTTCAAGACATCACTGTTCCTTTTCAGTTGGGAAAGAATGGGAAGCCAGTAATGTCTACCTAACTCATACTTGCTGACTGATGTGTCTCTGTTCTCTACTCTTTTTATCATTGTCTGGGCAGGAGACTTTCCTCCCTGGAACATTACCAGCTCTGTTCAAACATGTGTGTCCCAACCAGGACACTGGGAGAGTTGAGCCATGTCTGTAGGTATAACTCCACATGGACAAGTGAATGAAGCAATTATATAGCAAACACCTCTCTGCCATAGCCAAGGAGGCATTGAAACACAGAAAATACAATGGAGTCAATAACATCTTTGGAGCAAGGGAATATTTTTCAGATCACAATGAGAGTTGTTTTCTTCCTGCTGAAACTCCAGAACAACTTCTGAAAGCTATCCCAGTATTACAGCAGAGAAATTCTGAGAGGTATTTACAAACATTATCTGTTCTAGGGTAAAAGGTTAGCTTCAGAGGACATTTTAAAGACTGCTTTTTCTTCACATTTCAATGCCTTCCTCACAGAAAGTTGCAACATGTTCACTAAAATGGTAGAAATAAGCCGAAAAGTGGTGGTGCACGCCTTTAATCCCAGCACTTGGGAGGCAGAGGCAGGCGGATTTCTGAGTTCGAGGCCAGCCTGGTCTACAGAGTGAGTTCCAGGACAGCCAGGGCTACACAGAGAAACCCTGTCTCGAAAAACAAACAAACAAACAAAAAGGTAGAACTATAATTAAGGGAGACAAAAAGCAAATTGGGAGGCTACAAGTTGAACATACCTTTGAAAACAATGCCTAATACTGATGGAGATTGTACAACTGTAATAGGTGTATGTAGGGGCAAATTTATATACATTTGCTTGTCAAGACTGGGTTGCTCTAAGATGAAATCACCATTAAATCATTTTGCTACTTCATATCTATGCCATATTGAGCAACTCACTTGTTTCTCTGTGCCTCCCTTCTCTTTCCCTAGAATGTGGGAATAATAACTAAATGAGCTGATGTTGATACAACCTTTGAAACAGGATCTGCACCTTGTGGATGCCGTATAAGCATTAGCCGTTGTTATAAACTCAATAACAGAAAGTGTATCCAGAAGTCTTTAGTAACAGAGACTGGTGTTGCTGAAGACACAGAGTGAGTGAGCAAAAACCAGAACCAAAGAATCAACCAATTATCCTGTGAAAGAGAAGAACAAAGAGAGAACATTTAATAAACATACAGAGGTAAGAGCACTATAAAAACTTGAAAGAAATCGTATGTTGGACATGGAGATCTCTGTCTGGCTGAGACATGGGATATGGCTGGATGTGACCTTGAAGAGAAAGATAAACCAAAAGAAAGTGATGCACAGGTTGAAATATCTATGCAAAACTCAGGGAAGGAGTGCATGCAATAATGCAGTAAGCAGGGAGAGAAGGATAAATGATGATGATGATGATGATGATGATGATGATGATGATGATGATGATGATGATGATAGGTCAGAGAGAGGTGGGACAGGGCTCAACATGTAGAATTCTGCAAACAACAAGCAATTGTATTTCATTCTAAAGAAAACAAAGGTCTTTAGGAGTTTTTAGAGAGGGGTAAGATGATGTGATAAGATTTTAAAGACTTACTCTATATCCCTGTTGTAGGTAACTTCAGACAGATCCCAACTTATGCTTATGACCATATGACTTATGGTGGCCATGGCCATGTGTAATTTCTTCTTGAGTGTGACCCAGACTTAAGTGACTTGTTAATAGTTAATAGTTAATAGAACATGGCAATGGAAGTGAAACTTAAGTCACAAAGCCAGGTGTGTGCACTCGTGTGTGTGTGTGTGTGTGTGTGTGTGTGTGTGTGTGTGTGTGTGTGTCCCCATCCATACCACACCCCTCCCCAGGTTCAGGTTCCATGTTGCAAGCTTCAATTTGGAAAGTAACACTTGATGAAGGATCATGAGAGATGACTTGGAGAGAGGGAGGCCCATTCAGTTAGACTTTAACGTGACCTTGAAAACTTGCTGTGACATGATGTCATCTTGGGAGCAAAAGGTAGAAAGAAAACTAGTAGAATTTTGACTTGAAAAATGGGATGCATACAGAGATGAGGAAAAGGCAAGAAGCTGAGTTGAGGGTCAGGGCTCACTGCCAAGATTTCTGGAACACATTAAATTTCAGATGTTTCTTCTTGAATACATGAAAAGTTAATGTTGACACTTGGGTAATTGGATTTAAGAGTGGAGTCTGAAGGAAAAGATCAGCACTGGAAAGCAGACTTGGACCCATGAGTATCTGCATGTAATACTCAATGATGTAGGGCAAAATGAGGCCTCTTAAGGACAATATTACTTATACTGGTGTATAACAAACCACTCCAAATCCAGTGACAGAAAATAAACATTTCATGATGCTCATTGTATTCTGTAAGTTTAAAATTTGACAAGCAAGTTCAGTATCATGGCCCATGCTACAATTCCAGCACAGAAAAGGGGAGACAGGAGAATCATCAGTTCAAAGCCAGCCTAAAATATTTGTCTGGAGAAACCACATGCTTAGGCTATAACACTGTGTTTGCCTAATATGCAGAAGATCCTGTGTTTGATCACTAACACCACAAAATAAATAAATAATGACAAGCAAACGGATAAAAGCTCATCTATGCCACACAATGCATGGGTCCTTAGCTAAAGTACTATTCATGGTTTCTCTAAAGGCCTGGCTTCCTAACTGCTCTTGTCAATGCTGCCTGCTCAAATTGTCAAAGACCAAAACCCCAAGAGAAGCAAAGAGGAGCTTTGTGGTCTTTTTATTTTTTTTTTAACTTTCCCTTCAATGTTAAATCAATTATTTTTGTTATGTCCTATCGATTATTAACAAATCCTTGTGCTCAATCCAAACTCCAGGGAATGAAACCTAGAGATGGGAAGAATGCCAAGGGATCTGCAGATACACTTTAAAGCCGCTGAATAGAATTAACTGAGGTAGAAACAATAAGGGACTCCTAAGCAGAGGCCTGAGGCATCCCAACATGTAGATAGTGGAAAGAAATAGAAAAGTTAAGGAACAAGAGAATTAAAAAGTCAATAAGGTTGGAAGAAGTAGAATGGGTATGTTGAATGCCATGGCAGTCAAGAGAAGATGCTAGTTCCAAAAAGTTACATTCGTTCTGCTTGATGTCTCTGAAATGTGAAATGCCACAGGGACAAAGAAGATTGGAGTTGAGCAAATGAGAGCTATCAGTGCCTTTGATGGAAGTGAACACCATGGTGGAGCATGGACAGAAGCCAGCTCACACGGGATTGAATAGAGACAGAGGACATGGAAGAAGTATCAACTGTAGCTGTTAACTGTGCATGTAGCTGTTCAAACAGGTCACTGTCAAGACCTCACTAAGCCAGACAACCACGTGATCTTTGCTTTAGGTGGTCATCTGGCATATTATCTCATCTTTCTAATAGTTTCCTTCACAGTGCCACAGTTAATTATGGCTTTAAAACTACTGGTTTAAGGAACTCATTTCTGGTATCATCTGTGTTTTCTGCTTGCAATGAAGACAGGTCACTGGAATCACTGCTGAATCCGGTTCTTCTGTAAAGAATGCATGGTCAATGTGTCAAGAGTTTGAGTGGTTCCTTCCCAGTGTTCATCACTCTCCTTTAAACACAATCAAATCTCTTCCTGTCTCCTGCACACTGTAGAATTCCAAAACCAAACCCAACCTCCTGTTCAGTCACAAGACGCCACCCTCAAGCCCTACACCACCCCCGTGGCTGTCTCAGAGTTTGTCATGCTGCTGACTCACAGAGTGGAAACCAAGAGCACCGCCTGTCATCCGTCTTGAGCTTTATCACTGTTCCTGTTCTTTATAAATGTTCAATGATCAGCGATACTGTAATCTTTGCCAACTGTTTTTCTACAGCAGAGCCAGGTGCTGCCAAGCACAGATACTCTGCTGAGGAAGCTACAAAGAGGAAGTCTTCAGCATGCCTCACATCCTCTGTTGCTGTGGCTTTTTCTTTTTCACAAGATCAAACAGGTAGGAACAGGAAATGTTCACAGCACACAGGATCCAGGTCAGACTAACATTCTGTGAAGGGGTTTGAGGGTCGTGTAAAACTGGAACCAGGGAGGACCTGGGAAAGTGTCCTAGTCTGCCAGCCTGGATACTCTTGGAATCTAAGGCTCAGGACACTTTCCTTCCCTCCAGATGCACAAAATCCATGAGAAATCAAAGCAAGTACTTTCTAAAATCAACTCACAATACCTTTGAGTTAGCTTTTTAAAATTCACTTTCCTCCTGTTTTTTTTTTTTAATGTATGTGAGATTATTTTAAAGTATTTCTAAGTTGTCAAAATCAGTATCTGTATCTCTAGACTTTTTCAACTTTAAGAAAAGGAAAAAAAAAAAAAAAAAAAACCTTGCCTGAGTCCAAAGGTAAAAATTTGAGAATGAGGTAAGAAAACTGGGCTTATTCTAGCAGTGACTATAGTGACATAGGACATTTGTGCCCTCACCCTGGCAGCAGCATGAGAAAGATGGTGAGTCCACAAAAGGTAGCCTTCTATTCCTCACTGGTGCATGACAGCACCGAGCGTCCAGAAGGACAGGTGACTAAAATGTACTGACCATGCTGGGCCCGAACTCTCATTTTTCCAGCCACCCCTCCCCCCAGCATGACTTCCCCTTCTTTCCCCCACTTCCTTGAGAGTTTGATAGCATGTATTTGACAAACAAGAAATGAGATATATAAGCTCACTAGTGAAGTGTTTGGGTGTAGCTGTTCTGGTCCAGAGTCTAGCACACCAATTTAGGATTAAGTGGTATTCTGTAGCGCCTGCTCTAAATCCATCAAACTCAGTCCAGACTCGTGAAGTTGAAGCTGTGGGGATAGAAGCATTAATAAAATACATGCTTTTTCTTTTTTAGTGTCTGGCATCTTTGGTATCCACCCCTCATTATAAGTTCTCCATATGCCTGTCTCTCCTCTCTTTATGATATAAGCAAGAGGATAAAGCCACCTTTTTTATTTTTCCTGAGGTCACAGAGTGAGGAAAACTATTGCAAGCATTTCCCCGGGCCATAGTGGGAACTTTAGACAAGCTTTATAAACCTTTGAGCCTCAGTTTTCTTTGCCTTCAAATGCAAACAAACCTGACTTCCTGTTGGCATAATTCTGAAGCGTGATGTGGGACTAATTTACACAGGTTCTTTTTAAAAAGCTGTTTATAGTGCTATATCTTCAACAACATAATATGATTATTAGTGATTAATAATGACAGGTGCCTTTTACAATACAACCAATCCAGTGTGGCAGATTGTGCAAAAAAGCTAAATGATTTAATTCCAGTACTGGTTCTAGAAGTGTCCCCCAACTTGAACCATGAGAGATAAACATGGCAAAGAATTAAACAGATGAGAAACACATAAGGAATGGTCCGCAACTTCTAATATTGATGTGTAATAAGAATTCCAAAAATGAGAGATTAGAGCATCTCAAAACTAACCAAATAAAAGAAGGTTACTTGTAAGATAAAAAGGATTCAAGTGCCTTTAGTCAGAAAGGACCCAGCAGCTATGGGATAATGAACGAACGGGCACACATCAGGACACAGACCACTTGCAATTTTTAAATTTAAGTTTTAGCAGGTAAAGCTCATCAATATTCTGATGCCTTTCCTTAAGTTCACAGAGATCCATATATAAAAGGTAGCCACAAGTCTCAGATCCTCTTTATTTCTCCCATTTTAATCTATCCAGCTCAAGGATAAAAAATATAATCCAATAAAACCTTTACTTTGATCCTAACGGTCCTTGTTGAAACCCAAAGCAGCTTCTCTCTGGACAAAGGATGCATCCCAAACCTAGCACTGCAGATCTCACAGTAAGCCAGGTATCCTAGCTACTAAGAATAAAGCCCGTGTCTCCAGCAGCATGGCCTTCAGTGCTGATTTTCCTCCCGCTTTGTCCATCTCTGTATTCTGCCTTACTTGAAGCCATACCTTTTCTGGAGAGTCCATCTTCTCACACATTCTCTAACAGAAAGTCTATAGATCCATTAAAAACCAGCCAGAATACTTTTCACAGAAAAAACATTATATAGAATCAGTATCACTTCCGAAATATGCACTAGGTCTTGTTGTAGTTCCTATAAGCTGGTTGATATATGTTGTGTCATACACATAGCAAAGGTGTACGTTATCAGGTGTTACTTCTATCTGTTGGGTTTTTATTGTTTCCACCAGGGCTGGGAACATCTCAGGAATGGAGGCACTTCTCTTTGTCTATATATTTCCAGCATCTGACATGATGCTACTACCTACTGCACATTCCAAAAATAGTCATCCAAAAGGTTGACTCAACAGCCCTTTGATTAAGAAGTAATTACCCACGCAAATTTTGCAGGTGCTGGGGCTTACCTCATAAGTGCTGACATAGGCTAAGTCAAGAAAATCAAGTAGTGTAAAAACTGTAACCTTCTATAAGAGGGCAGACGCTTCTAGATGACTGTAAGAAAATGGGTCCAGTGTCATCAGATCATTTAAGGGCAACCCAGAAACCCATATCAGTAAAATTCTTCAGCTTTAGAGAATAAGATCTTTATTTCTTTGGTAGGGTGCTGAGCAGACCTCCCATACTGGCCAATCCCAGCACTACTAAAAAACCTTTATGCAACCATGACAATCCTCAAGATTATCATGGAACAACCTGTGGAGGTCCAAAATAACTTACAGAATGATAGGAGATAGATCCCAGACAGGGAGGACTTCTCATCCTACCTAATAAGATAGGGCAGCAGATGGCAAGCTAGGTGGTCATGAGTGGAGAAAGGGAGGCAGTGAGTCAGATTTCCATATGACGAATTCGTGACATGTGGGACACTGAATGTCAGCTGCTGCTAGAACATTGAGCCAAATGGGGATCCTCCCCGTCCTGCCCACACATTATAACTGACTGATATTTGCTCTAACTCAGTTACCAATGCTACATAGAGCCTACCTAGGATAAGTATTAATCAGCAATTCCCAGCCTGGTGGAGACAATAAAAACCCGACAGATAGAAGTAACGCCTGATAACATACACCTTTGCTATGTATATGATACAACATATATCAACCAGCTTATAAGTAATGTGACAAGACCTAGCAGTTTAGGATAACACAAAATTAAGAAAAGAACACAGACACAAACCAAATCTCACTCCAGAAATTATGCCTACACACTAGATACATCATAAAGAACTGTAAATCTTAGAAAATAAAGTTTATGGGTTGAAAGTCACAGCAGGAAAAAATGTAATATTAGCATGACTTTAAAAATGAGACTAAGGAGAGAAGACTAACTCACACAAAATAAAACAGACAATAACAAGGCTATAAAATATAGAGAAGATGATAGATACGGAAGGCAGTCCCTGGAGAGGCAACACACAGGTATCCAGAGTTCAAAAAGAAAGCACTAGAACTGCAACCTTCACCCCCCAAAAAATATATGAAAAGAAAAACCCAAAGAGAATCTCATCGTTCAGAAACAAATTACATATGGTGGTGAGTTATTGCATTTTTGAACAGCAAGGGAAATGTAAAATGGCCATTCAAGCCAAAAATATAAGACATGTAGAAAGGGAAAAACACACAGGCTGGCCCCAGTCATGGTCAGTTATAGATGTGAGTAAAAAAAAAATCTGTGGAGTTCTAAGGGAGGAAAAAAAATAACAAAAATCGGTAGCTGTTCTTTTGGAGCTGAGAGATAGATAATACCATTAATTAAAGAAATTCGTCCGTGAAAAGGTAGAACAGTCAGTGATAAGACTAGAGAGTCCATGGACAAGGGCTACTGGGGGGTGGGGAGAGGCTCATCTACACCTAGACTAAAATGAAGGGACCTCTACCAACAGTTGTTACACCCAGGGTATAGACGGCACATAGAGGTTAATAATATAAAACAATATGCTGGAAGGGTGAGGCGGGAGTGGGTGGGTTGATCGGGAAGTACCCTCTTAGAAGCAAAGGGGAGGAGGATGAGATGGGGGATTTGTGGAGGGGAGACTGGGAAGGGGGACAATATTTGAAATGTAAATAAATAAACCACACACACACATACACAAATCAGTAACACCATTTATACAGTTAACTTTTTACATTTATGTTTGTTTTGTGTGTAGGCATGCCTTTGGAAGTTAGAGAATAGCATGTGGGTTGTCCGTTCTCTCCTCCCACCATGTGGATTCTGAGGTTTAAAATCCAGGTCATCTGTCTTTATAGAAAGCACTATTAACTTGTTTTGAAATTAAGTATTTTTCTCGACTTAATATTTCAGCAAATAATTTGTCTCCTATTTAAAATGGATGCTTGCTACACAAACATAAAGACCTGAATTTGGATCCCCAGTGTCCATGTAAAAAGTTGGGTACAATGATATCTACTTGAAATCTCAGTGCTGAAGATGTGGAGACAGGAGGATCCCTGGTACAGACAGCTAGCCAGTCTGGCCTAATCAGAGAGCTCCAGATTCAGTGAGAAAGCCAGTATTCAAAAAATAAAATGGAGAGTGTTTGCAGAACATGGGGACATAGGGCTTTATTCTTCATAACCATGCACATACGGGTGAACGAACACATATGCAAACACACACTTGCATTCATTAGTCTATCGACCATTTTCTTCATTTCCCTTTTATAAGGCTTTAAAGTTAAAACAGTATACGTAACATAATGCCTAGGTTAAATAGGATTTTTGAATACTCCAAATAACCATTCCCTGTATTTTCTCTATATTTCTGCACAGAGAGATTAATGTACAGCTGCTAATAGTGGTTATATTATATGGTGGGACTTAGACTTCCTGTTTTCTTTGCATTTTTCTGCTTAGCTTGATTTATTTATAAATGGTATTGCTTTTACAAGCACAGTAGTGTTGAATTCTTTTTGAAAAAAATATAGAAAGTGTAAGTGAAGCTTAATATTTGGTATATCGACCTGTAGAAATATGACATGCACCACTTTGTATCTCTGCTGCATACTGCCTACTGATTTCCAAGATTAATGACCCTAGAGCAAGGGTCATTGCCTTGAAATGCAAACAAAACTGTATTTTAAGCTATTTTTAAATCTACAGGATGGGGCTAGTGAGATAGCTCAGCAGGTGAAGGCACTTTCAGTCAAACCAGTTACCTGAATTCCATCTCTTATAGCCCACACAGTAGAAGGAGAGACTCATACAAGTTGTCCTCTGATCACCACACACACAAAGGCATCATTTGTTCATGCCCAAGTATACACACTAAGTAAATAATATAATTTTTTTAAAAATGTAATCTACAGGACATCCCTCCAAATTCATCTATCTGCTGGCAGTTTTTGCCCCAGGAACTGATGAATCTGTTCTAAGAAAGACTGCAAGTGTTAGAGACCACTATGTTTTCATCTTAGAGTAAGATCTTTCCATAATGCTGAGGTGCAGTTGATACTCCTCCAATACTAAATAGCATCACTTAGGTTGCTAACAGTTGTGGCCAATGAGAAACCTTTTTGCTATATAGGCAACTTCTCTGTATGTCTGAAAAGCTTTGAAAGGCCTGACCCACCCCCACCATTTCCAGAAAATAAGATGGCAATTATTTTCTATTCACTGTTTACCAATGCCAAAGTTAAGCAGCCAGACCTTCTATATCTATCCCCAGATGACTATATGTGTGACACAGAAACATTATTAGTGCCTTGGAGACTAACATGAAGTTTACAAGCAAATACCATCTGAAAGCAAAATAAGAAGCCAAAGAGACTAAAATGAGCTTCCTTAGGCAAAAAATATTTCTAAAAATATATGTCAGAAGTAAAAATCTTTAAAGTCAAAAGCTAAAATATTTGAAAATCACAACACATACACAGAACTACTCTGGAAGCAACCAGAACTACCAGCAACCAACAAAAACACAATTTAGGATAAGGTCAATTCAGAAGTTGAAATCAAGAATCAAAATCTAAGAGGTATCTGGGGAAGGGGCCATCAACTGGGTGACTACCTTTATTGGACTGGACTGTAAGAAAGCCTATGGGACCATTTTCTTAATGATTGATGTGGAAGGGCTCAGATCACTGTGAGCAGCACCACCCCTGGGTATGTAGTTCTGGAAACTATAAACTATGCAGCTGAATGTGAGCCTAGGAACAAACCATTAAGGAGTATCCCTCATTGGTCTCTGCTTCAGTTCCTGCCTCTAGGTTCCTGCCTTGAGTTCCTGTATTATATTCCCTCATTGACAGACTGTATATTTGAAGCCAAACAAACCCTTTCCTCCCTCAGTTGTTTTTAGCCAGCATTTTATCACAGCAATAGACAACAAACTAGGGCATATAGTGATCTCTTTCCATCTTTCTTCTTCACTCCCATCAGTCAATCAGCTTGTCATCACATCTCTTGTTCTCATAGTCACAAGATGGCTGCCACATGTGCAGATATGCAGCAGAAAAACAAAGTTTCTTCTGTACAGATCCTCAATATATGTACCACCTCTTACTACCTTTAGCCAGAATTTTACCATGGTACTATTCACAAACAAGCCACTGACCAGAGAAACAAGATAAAAAGAACCCTAGTACTTGTAAAAACAGGACCATGCTCACAAAATCACCAGTTATGAAGGTACTAAGCAGTGACTGTTATAAACGCCCCCTCCCCTAGTCATCTCTCTTCCACTTCACACCCCATGTTCCCACCACATTTGTGGCTCTTTAGATATCCATGAACTTCTACTCAACCAGATCATTCCTTCGCTCTGCTTTCTCAATATACTATCACATCTGCCAGAAATGTTCCTCCCTCCAACTGTCAAACACCCATCCAAGCTCCCATCCTCCACTGCAACATCCCTGCAATGAAGCCTTTCTTGACCTCAGACAGTTAATGGTTGCACAAATGCCCCTCACTACACCTGTCACTTTGGTTACAGCATCCCTCCTGCTAACAGACGATCCTTTGCCTGTACTTTCATGTTTCCCATTAGACTAAAAGTGAGCAAGACTGTGTCTTCTTCATCTTTGTCTCTCCTACTTCCTAGTGCACTGCCATACATTTATAGGAACTCCATGAAAGCTTGATAAATTGACTGAAGCTGAATGAGCTAGACTGAATCTGGCCATATGTAATATTTCCAACAGCTTCTGTAATGTAGCTGTCTGCTGTGGGGGAATCTTTAAAAGAATAAGCATCAGAAGACCCAGCAGGAACTGCGCCCTAAGCTGCCCTCCATAGATGATTCTAGGGGTGGTTGGAATCAGAAGCATCATGGAGCTCTGAGTCCTCACCTGGAAGACTGCTCATGTCCCTAATAGGATCGTTCAGGCTTTACATTGAAAATCTTGCCTCCTAGGAAACTCTGCAGTAGCAAGAAAAACAGGACAAATGTCATCGAACCGTCAAGGGTCCTGTCGTGGCTTATTTCCTCACTACCAACACAATTGGACCTCTCTTAAGAAGAGGGTCAGTCCCCACCATGTGCTTAATGTCTGTGGAAATGAGAAAGGATATTTGTTATCATCCTCACTGGGGGGAGAGGATCAAGATTTCTCACCTGGGGTTAAAGGTTTAGAAACTATGGGTAGAAGAGAGCAAATTAGAGACCCTAAACGGTTGTCCAGGAAAGAGAATTACAAAACATTTCTTGTTTCTAAGGCAACAACCTCTCAGATTTATGCCAGAGCTTGGGAACCATTTGCCCCCAGAACAGATGATTATATGGTCATTCATCTCCAGAGAAGCCCTTAAAACCTCCTCTTTCTCAGAAAACCTATTTGGAGAAAAACAAAAAAACAAAAAGCATAGTGTTAAAATGGAGGGTTACTCTGAACATTCCTGGATCCCCAGGGAAATGCTCACAGAGACTGCAATGCCATCCTAACATTTGGCTACCCTCCCATGAGGCTTCAGTTCAGTGGCTTCTCAGCAACCACATGAACTATTGTTTGAGAAGAAATTCTAAGGAAATATCGAAAATGGTCATTTGTACTGCAGCATCTCCTCAGGGTGCTTCTCGTGAGGTAGTGCAACAATACCACAAAACAGCACTGTGCAATTAGTTTTACTGGTAAACATAAGGTGTGTCTGTAAGAATAAGGCTGCACTCCATAGACAGTAAGCATCCCGGTCACTTCTGATGAACAGTGCCCAATAATCCCCTCTGTGGGAGTCCTTACAGTTTAATGGAGGGCCCAGCTCAGCCTATGGTAAGAATAGACTCTCCTCCTGGTGCCTGCTGAGAAGCCAGCATCTAGCCACTGGCCTCAGCTGTGACTTCAGGCAATAATGGTCTAACCGGAAACTCACAGATTCCTGTTGCTGGTTACACTCATTTCCAGGGAATGTATCTGGAATAGACTGGAAAAGTATCCAATTCCCACTCTAGTTAAATCCCTCAGATTGTAAATATTTGAAGGCTAAGAGATTACGTTTTAGTTTTCTTTGAGTCACACTGCCTTTGTTCAAATCCCAGCTCTGTCACTTACAGCTTGTATAACCTTGGCAGGTTGCTTGAATTCACAATGCTCCCACAAAATAAACAGAGATAATAATGGTGCCAACTTTATCACGTTGTCTCAAGGATTAAATGAATAATAGCTGCCAAAAGCTTAGACCATCTTCTGATACCTCACAAGTATCATACAATGTTTAGCTATTGTCATTCTTTACATTTCTTGTGTCCAGCAGGATCTTTTTGCATTTATCAAACACTGAAAAAATAAAATAAGATTTCCCAGTGGCACAAGGCATAAATGTTCATCAGTATATTCTCATTTCTGATGGGATGTTTCTGTTTTACTGGCTAACTGGAGACAAGTCTCCTTTCTCTTTCATTGGCTGAATACATGGCCATAATCTTCAAAGGAGTTTAGGAAGAAAAAGGGGGAAAAAAGACAAATGAGAATAGCTCTGATCTTGCCTGAAGCTCTAGTCCTGGTGGGTACATTAAATGCTAGCACTTTGAAAGTTCATAAGAGAAGCAAACAGACCTAAATGGGGACCTAGAAAAGCCACACTAAGGAATTGCCATCTGAACTGAACCTTAAATTTCAGGGAACAAAGAAAATGAAGAACAGTTCTAAAAGAGGAAGCTGAGAAGCCAAAATGAATGTCCCAGAAGTACTGAGCAATCCCTGTGGGGGCGGACCATAAGAGAAATCCTGTTTCACTCCCTCCCTACTCATTTAGAGTTCCAAAGTTGGCAGGATGGCTCAGATTAATCACGAGGTCATGTCAAGAAAGAACTGGCTTTTCCTTTCCAGTTCCTATGGTATCCTGTGGATTCACAACCCACAGTATCAGTTAAGTAGTTTTTAAGAGCCCTAGAGTTTGCCTAATTTTGGGTAGAATGCAGAGACTTTCCAGTGGCAACACTATGCTTCCATTCTTAAGCAGAATCTTAGTAGGAATCTGAAGCAGGTTAAAATCCATCGGTGTGTTATTAACAAGTCCCAGCCAGTCCCGATGTTGGTGAGGTGGTACAGTGGTTACACACAGAGACAGAGAAGGGCTTACAGACCCCACAGCTCACATAACAAAGGACAAAACAAAACCAGATTTGATTAATAAGGCCATTCACAGAATAGCTTTTCTGATAGACTTGTTTCTCTGAATACACCTTCCATAACCTACGATTAAAATGTTCTTTTTTGTCCAGTCAATCAGCTGCCCAATCATTTGGGCCACACCACCATGACAATATTAATGTGATCATAGATATATTGATAGTGTGATGTTCTACATGGGCTCTAGTTTAGCAAAATAAAAAGTAAATCTTACAGATTGAAAAATAAAATACCCCTCCAAAGCCAGCATGAATTCCCAAGGAGAAATAATACAGTTTCTTAAAAAATTAAATGACATGAAGGCAGGCCTATCATTCCAGGTGCTTCAGAGGCAAGAAGACATGAGATCAACTCTAGCCTGAGAAAGTTAATGAGAAATGCCATCTCAAACTAAGAGAGAAAAAGGGACTAGGGATATAGGTCACTAGTAGAGTGCTTCTCTGGCACATGGGACCCAGACCAACTCCCACCATCATAGAACAGATTGATTGATGGACACTAAATTGCAATAGAGAACTGTTACTTTAAAATATATTTGGCAAAAGAACATTTTGTATAGTCTTTAATTGAACTCTAATAGAAAAAAAGAGATTTTTTTTTTTAAAACAAGAACATTTAAACATTAAAGAAATACTAGATAACCTCAAGGAATTTCTGCTAATTTTGTTTTGTATCAATGATACTGTGGTTACAGGGATACTATGTCTTTAGAGCTTCCTATTGAAGCAGTCACAGGATCACTCAGATTTACTTTAGAACATAATAGCAGCAGAAGAAGCAAGGAATAAATGTGCTACGATAGGAGCTGAAACAAAACTGGCAAATGTTGGAATTCTGTGGTAGCTTTATGGGTTCATTCACACTCTTCTCTCTGAAGCTGTACAGTGTGACCATCTCAAGCCCATTTATGCTGACCAACAAAAGGGTGTGTTCCAGCAACCGTTGTAACCAGGCATGTGTCCAAGGAATGCCTTCTATTTATCAGGAGCAGCAACCCAAGAAAAGACAACAGAGTGCTGGCCACCCATTCTGTGCCTATCATTCCACTATTAAACCCAAGCAAGTTCAGTCTTAGCCCAGCATTTGCTGGGTGGAAGTATGTCTGTGATCAATATGCTTCTATGGCCACTGAGATGGTGATGTCAGTTGCTTGGCAGACACCTTCATTGGCTTATTCAGGGAAATTTGTAAGAGTCTAGACAAGGAAAACATGATCCAAGACTGCCCTTACTTGTGACAAGGCTCATATTTCTTCTTCTCTCCTCCAAAACTATTAAAATCAGTAGAAGAAGTAGGGGTGTTCTTTTCTTAGTCTTTCAAACTACCTTCTCAGAGAAGTTAGACCTTGATTATTAAGGATTTAACACTTTAACTCAAGTAAAGAGACACCCATAGAACGGTGGAGATAGTTAAATTTCTATGGTGTTTGTCCTACAAATGATCTGAGTTAACTCCTTATCTACAAAATTCCAGGCATGGTGGCATTCTCTTGTAAAACTAGCACAGAGTAGGCAGAATCAGGTAGATGTTGAAGAGGGATCACCAGCCGGTAAGCCTAATCTACTCTGTAAGCTACAGACCAATGAGAAACCCAGTCTGAGAAAAGCAAAATGGATTTCTTCTGTCTACTTACTTTTTTATTACTGTGACAAAGCACTATGGCCAAGGCAACTTATAAAAGAAAGTGTTGATTGTGGTCTTACAGCGTTGATCACATGGCCATGGCCACGGCCATCATGAAGGGGAGCATGGCAGGAGGCAAGCAACATGATACTGAAGCAGTGACTAAGAGTTTACATCTTGAGACACAACCACCAGGCAAAGAGTGCTTTTTGGGAAGGGTATGGGCTTTTGAAACCTCAAAACATATGTCCAGTGACACATCTCCTCCAACAAGGACACACCTCCTGATGCTTCCCAAAAAGTTCTGCCAACTGAGAAACAAGTATTCACATATATAAACCTCTGGGTGGGGCATCCTTATTCAAACCACCACAGCTCCTGAGGAAAAATGATCAAGGTCAACCTCTGGCACATACCACACATACACACACACACACACACACACACACACACACACACCACACTTCATGTAGGATTAAAAGAGGGAGTAAGTAGTCTCCAGTCCTAATTGGTATGTCTCAGAAGTGGGATTATTATATAAATTCTTCATTTCCAATCTCTGTAAATTTTTTTATTAATGAGAATCACTTCTGAAAAATAAACACATTTAATTTTTTAAATATTCAAAAGGGAGTTAAAATCCCAAACACTCCACCTGCATTTTCACCAATTATGTGTCCTCTGTGAAAGTGTAAAGCTGCTGGCTGACCCAACAATATAGTATTTACTCAGAGATAGCAAAGCCCACAGGACTGGAGCCAACCTGCAGAAAAACTGTCACTCTAATGCTTAGGGCAAAAGAACAGCATCCCATGAGCAGGAAAACGATCAGTGTCGGATCTGCTCTGCTGCCATCTCCCTCCTGTGATTTCTCAGCCTGTGAATTATTCCGGTGCTTGTATATTTATTTGTTAAACACACAACAGAGGAGTTATTCTCCAAGTCTCTATCAGCTGAAGTATTAACAGCTTCCAGCTGAGAAAATATCTTTTCACTTTGCTTAAGCCTAATCATTATTTTCTCCCTCCTACATGAGTTTCAGTATCATATAAAAGATCCCAATACAAAAGGCCATGTGGATGATTCTTTGTGAAGTTGCTGGTAGACTTACAGTGTATAATTTGGGTATAAATCTATTTAAAGATGTCAGTAGTTTGAATTTTCTTTCGAGAAAGAAAATTATTGCCCCCTCATTCTTTGAGAGCTGAAATATAAATACACCCAAATGAAGAAGCAGAAGAGAATAAGAAAAGGCTCCTTTTTAGAATTTTCATTTTATTTCTTGAAACTGTCTTTTAAACATGAAAATTATAGACATGGAGAACTGTGTATTCAAAACCTGTAACTGTCTAAACAGTTGAGTTGCCTGGCCTCCCATTAGGGATATTCAGAGCAACAACGCCTCCCAACTCAGAATTTATCTAAGAAATGAGCCAAAATATGTAGAACAACCAATCATGGAGTCCCCACCCCTGTGGATACATCTACAACACAGCTTTTGCATCTTAGACTCAAGGAACATGGTAGGAGAGAGGGCAAAATGATTGTAAGCCAGACGACCAGGTAGTCTGCAGTGACGGGGTAGTGTCTTCTAGCCATGAACAAGTATGACACCAATAGAGACATTAGTGTGGAAGGGAGATGTCTTAGTCAATGTCCTATTGGTGTGTAGAGACACCATTACCATGGCAACTTTTGTAAAAAAAAAAAATCATTTAACTGGGGCTATCCCATAGTTCAGGTGCTTAGTATATTATCAGCGTGGAGAGAAGCATGGCAGAAAGCATGGTAGCACACATGCAAACATGGTGCTGAGGAAGGAGCCAAGAGCTCTATTGTCCTGATCTAAGACAGTAGGGAGAGAGACACTGGGCCTGGTGTGAGCGTTTAAAACTTCAAAGCCCCCCTCCAGTGACACACTCCAACAAGACCATATATCCTAACAGTACCAAACCCTATGGGGGCCTATGGGGACCTATGAGAGCCTATGTGAGCTGCTGTCATCCTAACCACCACCCACTGGAGACATTTCACATGGCCACACCCACAGACAACTATCGGTAACTAACCTATACTGAAAGAGAGTGAAAATGTTCCCCAGGAATGAGCTATATAACTTATTATTTGACACCAAGTGGTCAGCCCTGAAATCATCTACATACAAGCAACACTTAGAGAGGGGTGTGTGTACGTGTACGTGTGCATGTGCATGTGTGTGTGTGTGTGTAAAACAATAATTAAAGGAAAAGAGGCCATAAATTTGAAAGAAAGCAAAAAAAAAAAAAAAAGTGGGCAACATGGAATGGACTGGAGAGAGGAAAAGAACGAGGGGAAGTAAAATTTCAAATTATATTTCAAATAACATTTTTAAGTAAAATAAAATATTTTAAAAAATTAAGAGATAAATAAGCAGATCCACCCAGTGTTGCATTTCCCTCTGCCAGTTTCCCACACTCACAAGCCTGTACTAGCTAGCTGACCGGGTTAGAACTTCTCAGTAATGAAGTAAGTTAGAAATGTATTTTCTTTCTAAACCAATGCACTTTGCTCCAAGGTACAGTGAGGCCCAGAGCAACCATCCTTCGAATGTCTCCCTTTGTCCTCCACAAGATTAAAAGGAAAAGTGCTGCATGTGCCCAGTAAAAGAATAGTTAATGGGTAGCCACAGCTTCACTCTGGCCCTGCCCCTACTTCTTTAGTCTCCTTTTCTATCCTGGTGACTTTCCTTTCTACCCTTCTTAGGTATTAAAATATTCTGCTCACCTCTAGTTCACTCCTTTTTTTTTTTTTTTTTTAATGTAAAAAATGTTTCCCAGAATGTAATATCACACTTTACTTCCCTGGAAATGAATACTATCCCGAATCTTTTTGCTGCCTAGCCCCTTTTCCTATTCCCTGCTCACGACATTATATCCTTTTGTAATATGTTCAGTTATACACTAAAAGGAAAGTCTAGCCATATGGCACACACCTTTAATCCCAGCACTCAGGAGAAAAAGGCAGGTAAATGACTGTGAATTTGAGTACAGCCTAAACTCCATAGTATATTCCAGGACAACCATAGCTGCACAGTGGGGCCTACACAATGAGGTCTTCAGAGGAGAAGGAGGGAGCAAGATAAGAAGGAGGAGAAAGAGAAGATGAAAGGGGAGGAGAAAAAGGACCAAGTGAAGGAAAAGTAGAAAGAAAGGAGGAGAGGTCTTGAATTGTAGACTTTTATGAATCAGTTATCCCAAAAGAAGATTCTGGAGCCAAGAGGGACTCCATGCTCTTTACTTGAGTAAATAAGTGACTGTTTAAGGTCAGTACCTACAGGACAGACACAAAGTCATCCAAGCCTCCGGTGTGGATTCAATTTCCTTTCCTGTAAAGTAGTAGTAATAATAATAATAGGGGTCTCAGACTTGCCATGAGAATTAAACGAAAGAATGAATGGGAAGCCTCCGGCACATAGTAAATAATCAATACATGTTAGCTTGTTAGCTCTCTTCCTTGCCTTCCCTTCATTTATTCACCCATTCAATTAATATTCAATGAGCCAGCTTCTTCCCAGATTTGAATCACTTCCCAGTGGTGATATGAGTTAGTGCTTCGGGACATGCCTGCTCTCCTCCAGGCTAGTAGGATACAATTTAGTGCCCCTTAGCAGGGTACACTAATTGGTCCCTTAGTGACCTGAAAGAGTTAATGCATTATTGCAGGGTTTAATCTACCACTTCCTGACAAAATGAGTTTTAGCATTTTTATACATAAATTCCCTACACAAGATCCTGATCCCCTACTCCCCACCCCGAATACACACACACACACACACACACACACACACACACACACACACACTCCACATAAACATTGCAAGTTTTTAAGAGCAGTAATACAGGCTCAATCATACCATTTAGTAGTCCACTTACAGTTTATTTTATATAAACACAAAAGCAGCATTTTCTATGTCTCTTTCCTCAAACATAGTTTTCAGGAAATACTATTCACATGTTGTCTTAGTCAGGGTTTCTATTCCTGCACAAGTATCATAACCAAGAAGCAAGTTGGAAAGGAAAGGACTTACTCAGCTTACACTTCCACATTTCTGTTCATCACCAAAAGAAGTCAGGAATGGAATTCAAGCAGGTCAGGGAGCAGGAGCTGATGCAGAGGCCATGGAGGGATGTTACTTACTGGTTTGTTTCCCCTGGCTTGCTCAGCTTGCTTTCTTATAGAATCCAGGACTACCAGCCCAGGGATGGTACCACCCACAATGGACCCTCCCACCCTTGATCAATAATTGAGAAAATGCCTTACAGCTGGATCTCATGGAGGCATTTCCTCAAGGGAGGCTCCTTTCTCTGTGATGATTCCAGTTTGTATTAAGTTGACACACAAAACCAGCCAGTACACACGTTGTACCTTCTCCATACTTTCAGTATAATATATATTCCTTTAATCTAATATAATGCATATTCCATATTTTAAATGCTTCCCCATGTATTTCATCCACTGTAAGTTGCTTTGTAATGAAAAATGTATCATGAACATTTTTTAAATCACTGAAACTCATTAAACTCAAATGACAGCACATGCTGACAAGGATGTGGAGCAAGGGGAACACTCCTCCATTGCTGGTGGGTGTGCAAACGTGTACAACCACTTTAGAAATCAATTTGGCGGTTTCTCAGAAAATCTGGAATAGCTCTACTCAGCTATGGCACTCCTAGGCATCTATGCAAAAGATGTTCCACCGTTCCACAAGGCCACTCTTTGCAGGATGTTTAACCACACTGTGTTGTTTGCTGTTGTTAGTTGTAGTGTGGCTCAGTGCAAGGAACCAGCCTCAGCTTGGAGAGAGGTTCTGAGAGAAGGGGTGTTTGAAAGCGACGAAACAAATGACTCAAAGTCAAATCGTGGGTCCAAGCTGACGACCCATGTTCTGCTCAAGACGCTTTCCAGATTGCTTTCTCGATTCTGCTTTCTCTCTGGAGATTTCCAGACAGCTCTTTCTCTATGTTCTGCCTGAGACAGTTCTCCAAGCAGCTCTCTCTTGCTATTCTAAAAAAAAAAAAAAATTGTTCTATTTTACATATCAATCCAGTCATTTAATCCAGGTTCCCTTTTGATTATCCTATAAATCAACATCCCATGATCCCAGCCCCTTGATTGATTTTTAGGAGACAGACAGCACACTTTTTTTTTTAAACCATTGCAAAAGAATTTAGAAATCTGTCTGCCTTTGAAAGCACAGATGATAAACAGGGTGAGACTCCACCCGGAAATGACCGTTTCTACCACACCTGGGCCTGGACCTAAATTTCTTCTGCTTCTGGTCGACCTTGAACTCAGGAATCTGTTTGCCTTCTAAGCATAAAAAACAAACCAAAACAAAACGAAACAAAACTCTGGGTGGGATCTCCTGTGACCACCACTCCCTAAATCTCTTTATCTTCTTCCTTAGTATCCTCTGACAAGTTGGCTTTTGTTCCACAACACAGTTAGCTACCTATAGATTTGTGAAGCCCCCTTATATAATTTATATTGCATCCTTATATTTTGCATAGCTGAAAAATTATATATTTTTGAATTCATGCTTTAGAGTTCTTTTCCACAGCCTGAAGGGCTATCCTGAAGATCCCAACATTTGTCATTTTGCTGAGACCTTAGCCATAACTTCACCTCCCAGACTTGTGCTGTCTTTGCTTATTACCATGGAGTCATTAACGTTAACTGGGAGGACAGTTTTTGAAGGAGGAACATAAAATATGAACATTATTATACAAACAAGCCTTATGCTCACAGAAGCCATAAACACTCCTGGAGGCCCACGCCTGCTGGCCCTGTCCCAGGGGCAGGAACCACATCCTTCCTTCCCTACCAAGGCCATGCAACTCTAATATACACCTTTAATTTCTCTGGCTGGAATACAGACACACCCTTAGCATGAACCTTTAATCCCTAACAGTGAAGGTAAAATTAGTTTATAGAAGGAAGCACTCATGTTTGAAAGTGAGGTCTGATTGAGTGGCAGACAACGTGACAAATTAGAAAAAGATTTAACAGAATGGGGTATGCCCAACTCTCATAAGAACAGAGAGGAAAGAGAGATGACTCAAGAGAGAGCATCACAGAAATGGAGAGAGGTAGTTTTACTGAGAGAATTCTACAGAGACAGGCTGCAGAGAGAACTAGACACAGGTGAAGACAGAATGAACCATAGGAGTCAGAAGATTAGAAGATAATACCAAAGTTAGTATGAAGTCAAGCAGAGTAATTCAGGAGAAGCTGAGGGAAGCCAGAGTAAGTCAGTCATCTTGGAGAGGAGTTTGAGCCAGAATAGCTGAATTGACCAGCTAGCTTGAGTTCAGAGAGAACTAGAAAGGGTGAATTTATTCACCAATAAGTCTCAGAGGCCTAAAATATTCTAAGCCTAGCTTATACTGTATGAAGGCTAGAAGCTTCCAGGCCTAGGCCTGGTTTATCAGATTGAGGCAGTAAGCCTCAGAAATGACAATTACTTCAAATGAATAAAAGTTACTTTTACAGATTTGTTCAACTGTATTTATAGCAGATTTATTCATAATAGCCAGAAACTGGAAACAACCTAGTTGCGCCTCAACAGAAGAATGGGTAAAGAAAATGTGGTACATTTATACAATGATATAGGTACACATATACAATATACTCAGCTACTAAAACAAAGACATCATAACATTTTCAGGCAAATGAAACTAGAAAATATCCCGAGTGAGGTAACCCAGGCCCAGAAAGACATACATGGTATCTACTCACTTATAAGCGGATATTAGCCATAATGTACAGGATAACAGATCCTGTTTCTCTAATTTGTATGCTACAGTCCATAAACCCAAAGAAGCTAAGTAAAAAGGAGGGCCTAAGGAAGGATGCTTGAGTCTCACTCAGATGGAGAAATGAAATAGACATCAGAAGTAGAGGGAGAGACGGAAGTAATTGGGAGAAGGGGTTGGGAGGGGAACAATCGGGGCCAAGATTAGGTGTAGGAAGAACAGGGGTGGGGAGTGAGAGGGCTGGGAAAAAGAAGGGAAATCGGTACAAAGGAGCAACTGTGGGACAAGTTGGAGACTTGGACTGGGGAAGCTCCTGGAAAGATGTGGGACTGACCCTAGCAGAGTCTCCTAGCAGCAGGGGATATGGAGCCTGAAGTGGCTATGTCTGGTAGCACGGTAGGCGGGACTTCCAGTGGAGGGAGGAGGACACTAACCCATCAACAAAACCTTCTGCGAAAACTTTGTCCTGCCTACAAGGTGCAAAGGGATAACGATGGAGCAGAGATTGAGGGAATGACCAACAAATGACTGGCCCAACTTGAGACTTACCCCACGGGAGAGAGCCAACCCCTGACACAATTAATGATACGCTGCTATGCTTGCAGACAGGAGCCTAGCATAACTGTCTTCTGAAAGAAGTGCCTGTGGGTTCTCAGGGAACGCCTGCTGGAGTCCAGGGCTGGGGTGAAGCATTGAATAGGGAGAAGGTAGTTTGGAAGGACAGATGAGTGTGATCCACTGGAGATGGGGGCAAGGAAGAAGTATGTCAGGTGGTCTGCTACAAAGGTAGTCACAAGACTAGGGGATTTCTTTTGGAGGAGCAAAGGGGGAGTTGGAGATCTGTAATTAACCGGCTTGCTTCCCTTGGCTGGACTACTCTGGAGGTTCATATGGAGTGCCTGCTGGAGAAAGGAAATGGGATAAAGCAATGAGTGGAGGGGAGGAAAGTCAGGGTAGGAAAATCTGTAGATCCACCAGAGTATGGGGCAGAGGAACAAAGTGGGCCTGCCATGGGTAGTTTGTTACAGAACTGAGGAAAAGACTGAGGGGTTGGTTTCAGAAGAGCTGAAGTGAAGACCATCAGTCAGCCTGTATGCTTCCCTGGCCAGAGTCATGGATAAACAGCTTTGTGGTGCAATCTGGCCAGTCCTGGTGTATTTACTCAGAGCAATATGCATTAATCTTATAGACAAATCATTAAATTTTATCTCTGTTTTTATTTCCACCAGAATGATTACTAATGAAGTTGAGCTTTCATTCCTGCTTATTGGCCATGTGTTCTATCTGTTCTGTGAGTTTTAGGTTTATGTTTTTGCTTACTTTATTGAGAACATAGAAGTTTTATTATCAGTTATATTAACTCATTACATATTAATGTTTTCCCACTGTTTTATTTTAATTTCTGAAATATCTACTTGATAGAAAAGAGCCATAGACCTCAAGCAAGGCTGCAGTATCTTTCTTGTTAATAAACATATCCCATCAAATATCAATAATGCATAATCTCCTCATTTGCTTTTAAATTTTTATGGTGTTTTTGACATAGAGTGTTTAATTTTAAATATTAAAATGAATCTTTTCCCTTGCTATTTAGTCTGTTGTCTGTAAAGCTACACAGTCATTCCCATTTGGGATCAGGTAAATATTTACCTAAAATGTCTCCCAGTTTCTTAACATGATTTCACTCTTCATGCTTTGCCTTCTAGTTCATCTAGAATTTACTAGATTATACAGCAAAAAATATAAGTGTATCTTTTTTAAACATGCTTTCTAGCACTGTTTATAATAAAGTATCTCTTTGAGTATTAATTTCCTATGAATTAAGATTTGTGTCTTTAGTATGTACTGTTCACCATTCACTTCTGGTATATTAGTTTATTGTAAAAAAATCTCAATTGGGGGCTTCAACTCCACCTTTGGTTATTCAGTTTCCAGATAAAAGACACGTTCAACCTTTACTATTTATAACAAACCTTAATCAGCATTGGAGCTGAGCAGATATCTACCCCCTGTGCTATTAGAATCTATTCCCTATCAATAACCCTGTTACTATTTACTATGTTTCATCTGAACTTCTCTTGGTGGTAG
This sequence comes from Rhabdomys pumilio, assembly GCA_030674055.1. Classification (NCBI taxonomy): domain Eukaryota; kingdom Metazoa; phylum Chordata; class Mammalia; order Rodentia; family Muridae; genus Rhabdomys; species Rhabdomys pumilio. The sequence goes on along the minus strand of JANHMN010000001.1, from coordinate 222,579,582 downwards.
ACATCTTTATTTACCAATCAAAAATAACTTGGGAGGCAAGGTCACTTGGGTCACTCTCATTCTCTCATCTCTGGAGCAACCAGACCATGGGGACCCACACTTAGTATTATAATATATAGCCACAGACCAGACCTCAAGAGTTCATCTTGCATTTCCAAGTCTAATCGTTCCTGTCATTCCCTTATTAATCTTCAAAAAGCATTATTTAAAAGGCAACAACTGTATCTAAACTGTTTGTTCCTTCAGATAAACTCCAGAATAATTTGACAGTTCTTCTACGTGCAAAGGACTGAGCTGGCTGACTTTTAATTCTTTTCTCTCCCGGCTAAACTAACCTCTGCTTTACTCAAAGAAAGAATGAGCACAGCCTCTAACAGTCAGTGTGTTTCCCAGACTTCACTGCAGTTCCACTGAACAAGTAAATCCAGATTGGTCAAGACAACTAGAGTGGTTTAGAAACATGTTCAGGTCTGTAAAGATGGCTCAGTGAGTAAAACCACTTGTTACACAAGCTTGATGACTAAGTTTGAGTTCTAAGAAAATATGTAAAAGCAAGACTTGTTAGTTTGTGCATGTAATCCCAGCATCCCTATCATTTTATGGGAGACAGGAGAATCACCTGGAAACTAGAGAGCCAGCTAGTATGAGATATATAGCACAGTGGCAAACTACAAGGGAGATCCTCCTCATGAGACATGGAAGATGTAGACCAATACCTGAGGTTGCTCTCTGACCTCCTCATGGAAGGACACACCTCCTCAAGAAACACACACACACACACACACACACACACACACACACACAAATACCATATACATACATATTTAAAGTAAAATAAAAAATATGTCCACAATTGGTCTTCTTCCTTCCAGAAGATCTGAGTCACTACCTTAGTCTATTTTATGCCACTATATCAAAATACCCAAGACCGAGTTTATCAACAAAACAGATAATTATTTTCTAGTTCTGAACTCTGGAAGTCCAAGATCAAGGCATTAGCATTTGAGTGTTCTTGGTGCATTTACACAGAGTAAAAGACAGAAGGGTAGGCTACAAGCTGAGAATAATTAAAGCCACTTTCCTAAGTGTACTAATCCTAACTGTAGAAGAGAAGCCATTATGGACTAGTTACCTCTTAACTACCACCACATGGGCAACATCTGAGTTTTGAAGAGGATACCTTTAAACTACAGTGTTAGCCTTGGGTGGTGGGCTCATAAAATGGTTGCTTCTGCCTTGCTGTCCCTCAGGTCACTAGTTGGGGAAAGCGAGCTGCCATGTCATGAAAAGACATCAGAGACCTGGAAACTTCAAGTGGTTGGGTGGCAGACTTCCTGACTGCCACCATGGAAAGGAATCATATCAGGAATGGATCTTCTGGCCCTACTCATGGTTGATTAGTTGTTTGTTTGTTTGTTTGTTTGTTTGTTTGTTTGTTTGTTTTAAGGCCAAGAAGATAGCATTTATTTGAGGCTAATCAGACTAAAAGTATAGAAAAATACATCCGACTAGTCTTGAACAGGGCGTCTCAAGTTTTGTGAAATGGTAGCTGCATTTTGCCTAGTCATGCTTTAAAATTATTGCAGCCACTGCCAATATCCTAGTCAAAATATTACAGGAGCAAAGGCTATAGAAGTGATAAGAAAGGGTGACAGAGGGGCTGATCAAAGTATATTATATGTCTGTATGAAAATGTCACTATAAACCCACTTGTCCAATTAACTAACTATGAGAAGCTCTGAACTGTACCTCCCCAGCTAAGCTTTTGTAGAATTCCTGACCTATAGACACTGTAAGATAATTGCTTGATTTGTTATTAATCTATTTTATCCCCTGCTGTATTGCTGTTTTATGACTTATTTTGAAAAGTTTTTGTCCCACAGGACAGATAACTAAAACAAAGATACAGGCTGGAGTGTTCTACAGCTCTCAGCTTTGCACAGTGTGAATGAGACAGCTATATTCACTCTACCCCGCCCCCACCCCTTTATACCTTTGCACACATGATACCTGAAGCATACCACCCATCTTACAAGCATCAGGCTACAGCATAAGTGTTAAGGTTGGCACAGCAGAATGATAAAGCCAGAAGATGCCTGAAGATGTGACTGTGAAACTGAAACAGTACCATAAACTTGCTGGTAAATATGTCTCACAATGTAAGGACGATACTCACAGGTACTCTCAGCTAGTCTGTGTGCCATCTCACCAAAGGTTTCCTAGGTGGCATTTGGGATCCAAAGTTGCTGGTGGTCAGCACAGAGGCAGGATTTCTGTAAATATGCCAATATAATTTTAGAACAATGAATGACAATGAATTTAACAGCAGCAACAGAAAAGGAAATATATATCTGCATCTTTTCCGAACTCGGCTTGTAGAAATGAGGGAAGTCAAATTAATAAATGATAGCAGAATTTAGATTTCCTCAGGGAAAAATGCTTCCGAGTATTAGCATGTGAATGGGCTCCCTAGCACAGCACATTTTACGCTGATGCAGATTAAGCAGTGGTCCAATTGCCTGCAATCAGGTATTGATCTGAATTCTTTAAGACATCCAAGAAACATCAAATAGGGTAGGAAATACATCGTTTTATTTAAATTCTAAGATGCTGAGCCTTAAAGCAACCCTGCAGTCTTTCCTAGAATAAAGACTATCCACACTCAGAGCACTGTTCAAGCATGAGTAGCCTGTCACCAGTAATTCCCAGTGAGGTCCTCTGTATGTTTGTTTTATATAATCTGTGGAGCAAAAAATTACTTTGAACATACTTTTAGCACTGACTTTTGGCGTAACACTTATGTTCTACAATTTGTGTATTTTTAAGAACATGGTGTCATTCTTGCAGCCACCAAAAGGGCTAAACTATCAAATGCACATCAAGCAATGGTGGGAAGAGAGAAAAACCTTACTCTCAAGTCAGAGTAGTAATTGTGGCAACTGCATTGGGAAATGGTTTAGCATTTTCTAATCGTGGGACATACGCGTACTCTTTGGCCCATCAATTTGCTCCTAAGTATATAGCCAACAGTAATGGCACATACACTTAGCAAAAGAGACATGATTGTATGTAGCAGCACTGCTTCCAAGAGGTTAAAAACGTCAGGCAACCCAACCTTCCTCCCCAGAGAGACGAGAGATGCAGAAGGTAGATACTTGGTGAAGAGCAATGGGAGTGAATGGATCCCCACTGCAGCAGCAAGGCATCAGTTCACACCCTCCTCCCCTGTGCAGAATGAAGGACAGCAGACATGAACAGGTGCATGCTGGATGATCCCACTTACTTAAAGTGGATATTTAAGAAACTTGATCTACTGTGTTAAATGTCAGCAGTGATTATCCTTGTCAGGGTAGAAGTTAGGAGGGCACAAAGTGGTATCCCTAGTTCTTGCAATGTTTTATGTCTCTTCCTGTGTAAGGCTTAGATGAGAAGTTAGTAAAAATCCACCAGGTGCATGCCTTTCTCACAATCCCTTGAGATGCTGTCCTTTCTTCTTCCATCTACCTGTAGTATGACTTTTAAACATGTAATGTATATAAGTGTTTGAAAAAATAAGTAAAAGAGTCTGACATACATGTATTGCTTCAATAAACCAAAAGGCTTTCAAGAACCACTTGCTTGGAAACCAACCAAATGAGACAGGAGAGGGGAGTTGGGTCAATCAGGTTAACCGTGAAAGTCTATCCCAGCTTGCAACTTGGTAGAAAACAAAACAAATAACACTAGCAGTTTCTCTGTCTTTTTTTTTAACCAAATGGAAAGGCAAAAGAACAGAGGAGGAAGGAAGGCTCACCCCTAACCTCTTCTCAGGCTTCTGATTTCAAGTAAAATTGAGAATTTTATCTGAGACAGCCCTTACTGTCCCAGAAAGGACTGGGACAGTAGATAGCTAGGTCTAGACTTACTATCTTTAAATCTAATGTTGGCCTGCCTTGCTCTGCTCCCCAGTGTCTGTCCCCTGTGCCACCAGCTGTCCACTACAAGCACAGGTGACTATATAAAAATGAAGAACATTACTTGCTTTTATTATCTAACAGAGTTCATTTCCACACTCCAGACTCTATCAGGCAAAAGGAGCTAAGCTTCTATGCAATTCTATTCTGCCAGTCACTGGAGCCTGTGGCTTATTTCATCTTAGTAGAGAGCATGTGCATTAGAGATGACTTCTGTGCCCTTAGGACACTTTGAAGGATTAATCTGGAGGTGGATACCCAAGACGGTAAACTTCTATCATCAAAATTTAACCATATAACTAGATTCTCTTCCCTCGCCTTCCTGAATTTAGGAGTTCCACCTCACATGAGATCATTTTTAATTAAAAATATACTTCCAGAATTTCATCAGAAAAAAAAAAAAAGAGTAACTTAAATAGTTTTCAAAAAAAAAAAAAAAAAAAAAAAAAAACATACCGCAGCCCAGGGAACTTCACATACTATCTGTATATAGTAAGGTCAAAATATCTGCAAGACAGAAAAACACAGGCACCACAACTTCTTCAGGTGCCCTGAATTTAGAGGTTTAAAATAGTTCTTTGTAGCGCTTCCTTGGGATTTTGACAGATGCTCCAGGCTATTGGTAAACTTTGAAGCGATTTTTACAAGAAACTGCATTGCACCATTTTCTTTTAATCTGTGTACATAGTTGTCTAGCTACGGCTGGCTTTAAAGTACCCAAAAGCTGGAAGCATTCTAAATCCTGTTTGTTCCGTGAGTGGACTGTTCATTAATGAGCTTATCTGCTTGGTTGCTTCTGAAGCGAAATCTTATTTCTACATCTACTTTCTCTAATGACATTTTTTTTTTTGCTTTGATTTGTTCAGCACAATTTGATTGTTGCCCTGTTAATTGCATCCTTCCTAGACTTTAGGGTTTATTTTAAAAATATGTTTTAAATGTCTAAGGTTCAAGATATCCTTAACTTGCTTCTTTTTTAAGGGGTAGACACTTCAACAAAACTATCTAAGGGAGCAAAAGAGACTAGTGGGAGGTAGGGTGACGAGGGAGGGTATTTGAGGAGATGTATACATTGGGAAATATATATATATACTTATATATATATATATACATATATATATATATTTCTCTGTTCATATTTTCCTTTTGTTGTTATTATAAAATACTTCAGCCAAATGCAACCTAAATGAGAAAAAGGGTTATTTTACCTTATAGTCCATCATTGAGGAAAGTCAGGGCAGGAACTCAAGGCAGGATTGCTTGCTATTTCACAGAACATTACCTCCAACATGGGACCCCACAGAATAAAGAAGTACAGCAGAAACCACGGACAAATGCTGCTTGATGGACTGCTCCAGCTCACAGACAGCTAACTGTCTTATACTGCCAAGGACAAGCCTGCCTGGGAACAGGGCTGCCCACAGTAGCCTGGGCCTCCTACATCAACTAAAAATCAAGTTTCTCTCTCTCTCTCTCTCTCTCTCTCTCTCTCTCTCTCTCTCTCTCT
>JANHMN010000001.1:222527777-222558881 GCA_030674055.1 Rhabdomys pumilio | reverse complement strand
ACACACACACACACACACACACACACACACACACACACACACACACAATTTTAAAAGAATTTTAGCAGGTAGGAATAAGGTTGAGAAATAATTCAGTAAAATATTTCAACCTCTTGCACTTATGTAAAAAAATAACTGTCCTCTGAGAGATTCCACCCAGCAGCCAATGGAAATACATGCAGAGACTCACAGTCAAACATTGGATGGAGCTCAAAAAGAGTTGGGGGAAGGACTGAGGGACCCGAAGAGGAGACGGACTCCACAGGACTCCACAGGAAGATCAACAGAGTTAACTAATTTGGACCCTTGGGGGCTCCCAGGAACTGAACCACCAACCAAAGAGCAAGCATGGGCGTCCACTAGGTCCATGGCCCCACCCCACTTCCAGCCCCACCCCACCCCACTCCCAACCCCACCACTACACCCCACACACATATGTAGCAGAAGTGCAGCTTGGTTTTCATGCAGGTACCCCAACAACTGGAGCAGAGCTGTCCCTGAATCAGTCATCTACCTGTGAATCCTGTTCCTGTAACTGAGCTGCTCTGTCTGGCCTCAGTGGGAGAGGAGCTCATCTAGTCCTGCAGTGACTTAATGTGTAGGGGAGGAGGGTGATATCCACAGGGCTTCCCCCTTCTCTGAGGAGAAGCAGAGGGGAGGATGGGGGGATCTGTGTGAGGGGGTACTGAGAGGAGAGAAGGGGCTGATACTGGGATGTAAAGTAATAAATAAACAAACAAACAAATAATAAGAAAAATAAATATGGTAATGTGTACCTGTAATCCCTGTGCTGGAGAGGAAGAGACAGGAGGATCCCTGAGACTTGCTAGCCAGACAGTCTAACCAAACAGTGAGCTCCAGGCTCAATGGGAGACCCTCTCCCAAAACCTAAACTGGAGAGTAATTGAAGACCATTGTCATCAACCTTTAATGTCTACACACACACACACACAAGCACATATACATATCCTGCACCCACGTACACACACACACACACACACACACACACACACACACACACACAAGACTCTACTGGGTAGTTTTTAGCATAGAAAGTATTGAGAAAATTTGCATCAACAGCAAGACTAGGGTGAAGAACCAATTGGGAATTACCAACACCACCTGTGTAAAAAGTGACGTACCTCACTAAAGTAAATTCTGAGACATGGCAGGGATAGGGTAATGACTAATAAATGAAGAGTCCCATGTAAAGCCTTTAAAAGTCTTGTGAGGGCTTGTAGGTAACCCCTAGAGGTCTGTTTGTGAAGACAAGGGGTTTCCACATCATAGGGAAAACAGACAAAAAGAATGTGCGAAGCAGAAGAGAGTCAGCATTTGTGCTATCGAGATTGTAGTTTTATGTTGTTTTATTGTCACTGTTGATTGTCAAAATCTGATAAATTCAACCTAGTTGAGGATCGATTTGTCTTGGCTCACTTGGCTCCAGTCTGATGCAGGCAGGCTTTGAGCCTAAGGTGAGGAAGAACATCTCGGCAGAGAAAGCATGATGGGAAAGAGGTGCTTATAACATGGAGGGCAAGAAACAATGAGAGCGTGAAGACGGGACCCAGAGAAAGAGAAAGGCACACCAGTGAGTGACTGACTTCCTCCAACTAGCTGCCCCTACCTATGTTTCCACAGCCTTCCAGCAATAACATTAAATTATGACTCCATGCACCACCCAGAGTCCTCAGGACCAGTCACTATCTAAAAACTCCATCAACTGGAAAGCAAGGTAGAGGATGTATAGGCCCCCATTGCTGTTACATGAATTCTTTGCTTTCTTCCCATACTTCCTGAAGATCCCTTGAGGTGTTCTGTATTTCCACCTATTCTTGGTGTTTGTCACCTCTGTTCTCTCCATCAATAATCTGTCCTCATATTTGCTACTTTTCTCCAGGAATGGTATTTCCCAGGTTCAGATTTCTCTCTTAAGGTCCAGACTTTTATATCTAACTGTGTCTAAAACTGTCTATCCCTCGGGTACTTTGGCACCACACAACCAAAATGTAATGTGTTGTCTCCCAACTCATGCAGTCTCAGGGCTTGTCTCTCCATAGTCCCTTATTCATCATGATTCACAATCTTCTCTGCAGCAAAGTTGAGTGACTTCCTTGGTGTAGTTCCTCTCACACCAACAGTTAAACAAATTTTGATTTTGTCTCTATTCCTCTCCTGCTTTGTTTCCCTTTCTGTCCTTCATCCCAGCATTGACGTCACTACTTCTGTATTTCCTGTGACTAGGTCCAGCCTCTTCATGAATGACCTCTTGCCTTCCTACCTGTCCTCCTTGCAAATTGTCATCTGTCAGGTTTCCAGGAAATTTTCATGCAGTCATCTTGCTTGCTACATTTTCAAATCCATACATATTCCAGGGGAAAACCCACAAATTCCTAGGTAAGATTTTAAGGTTGGGGGTTGCCCTCCCTCCGGCTTCATCTCTTAACCAGCAGTCTATGAAATCTGCTCCAGTTCTTCTTCCTGTGTGTCTTGCAGTTCCACCCTCTGTCCTTGTCCTTTGGGGTTTATCATAGAGACCTTACCCAGCGTCTCTAGACAAAGCTGACAGTCCTAATTTCCCCAGTAGCAATCTATGAATTTCTTTCTGTCTTCATCCTATTCCTGCTCTTGCCCATTTTGTCCCCCACCCCCACCCCCTTAGGCTAGAATCCATTCTAGAATAAGGTTTGTGTTCCTTCTCCTCGGTACTCTGGGTGGTACTTGGAACACAGTTATCTTTTGATCCAAGTTTACTGAATCCATAGATGAGTGCCCGAGAGGACAAAGGAGCAGGAACTCCTGCATCCCTTCTGGAACCTGCCTGGAATTTCTCAGACTCTCTTTTCATGATACATTTGTTTGTATTTGGAACTTCCCCGGAGCCAGTAAATAAAGAGAAATAATGAGGCATAGGATACTTTCTTTAAGAAAGCCAACCTTCTACTTCCTCCCTCCTAATAACCTTTAAAAGGAATCTATCACATGAATCCGTGCACAGAACACTAAACAGCATACTAGGCAGTACCTTTCAGCAGTGCTTAAAGGAGCCCCAGAGATTTTTTTTTTTTTTTTTTTACCATTTCTAAGATTAATGGTTTCAAAAAGATAAAACCTAGCACAGAAACATGGCTAATCAAAGAGCATTCACTGGGAGAGGCTAAGCTAATGAGCACGTCTTTGGGGAGTTTTCTGGTGACACAGTGTAGCACCTAGGAGAGAGACTGCATGTCTATAAACTGTTTCTAAAATATCAATTGTCTTAGGCAGGCTTCCACAAGAACTAATTGACAGCCTCAAACTGCACTCTCTGATGAGAGCCTAGAAAGCTCCCTCTCATTCAAGGGGAGCATGTAAGCACTTTCCAGAATGAATGAAGAGTTTGGCCCAGAGAATAAAAATATAGGCAAAGAATGTGCAGAAAATGTAGGAGAGGTTCAGAGTTGGTTGCCTAGCCATACCGCTTGGCTTTAATGTGCTGCAAAGAGGCAGCAAAACAAAAAGTTAGTAGTGTGTGAGCTTAGCACTGGCCCACAGCAGACCAAGCACACAAAGTACCCTCTTTTTATGTTTTTGTTTCAAAGGGCGATATTCTCCCCCCCCCTCCCCAAGCCTGCCTGTATAAAGATAAATTTGAATTCACCAGGAATTAAACTTTTAGAAACGGGACTCAGGGTAAATTGTCAAAGGAAGACTAAGATATCTAAAGAGCTAACAATGCTTCGGGGTGTCAAACACAATCAAAGATTTCATTTTTAGTCACTTCCCTGCTTGCAAGTGGGGAGTAGAGCCATCCATAACAAGTCAGATCAGACAGGCATCAGGCTGAGCCACACAAGTGCAGATGTTGTCGGCTCCAGTTCTATCACTGCTCTAACCGAAAGATCTGAGTGTAGCAAAGTCAAGAGGTAGCCATAACAGTAATCATGATGGGATTATCCGAGAAAGATGCCCACAGGATTAAAAAAAAAAAAAAAAAAGCCCAAAGCAAAAGCCATTGCAGTAATTATCTCCACAGTTAGCACAACTAAATATTGAGAGACCCCTGATACAAAGAAAATGAAAGAACCCTGGCTGTTAAAAATAAAGCCACTAAAAAAACCAGCAGCAAAATAGTCTTCTAGAACACAGATGGACGTTGCTTCAGAGTATCGATTGAAAATAATCCAAACACACTGACTTATGTGTAATTAACAAAAATGTTTAATTCATCTGTTGATAGAAAATGTCATCAATCTTATTGAGTTAGTTTTAATTCAAAGACAATACCATCATGGGAATTATGCTCAAGTAATTTCTTTTAATTAATCAAAAAACGTGTTCTCACATATGCCTTTAGTCTCAGTAAATCACAAGATGGCTGACAAATTTTCATTCTAAGAGAAAAATTAAAGATATCAATTTGAAACACTTTCTTTGATAGTACTGCTTGATGGGTTCCAAAGCAAAAATTAAATGTTCCAAAAGATACCGTCTTTTTCTCTCCCTCTCGGCATCATAGAAGATGGCAGTCTTTTTGTGAATGTTCCTGGATCCATGAGCAAATTCTTTCAATTATTTTGAAGAAAAGGCTGTGTTTTCTCAGGCTTGAGAAAAATCTGAGTTTGTTTTTCTCAGAACTTGGCAGAAAAACAAAGACCAACTACTGGATAATCACTCAAATGACAAGTCTCCATTAGGTTGAATTTCTGAAATGAAACTGTTTTGGTAATTGTCATTCCCCTTCCATCTTATGCAGCAAACTAAAATGAACAAAATACACTTTGGGTCCAGGAAGCATATCCCCCAAAGCCAATTAATGCTCCCAAGCTAGTAGGATGCTAATTAGCAATTATTTCTGCCCACAGATGCCCAGGCATCCTGGGTTGCTAAATTTCTCCCTTGTCTAGGTAAGTCTTTTATTTTCTAAACCTCCAGAGCACATTCACTGGATATCAATAGTTCTGTCTAGGGCATTTTACAGAATATGTGTCTTTAATGCACCAAACACCCTCCTCCCTCCTCCTTAATAAATATAAGCTGTACACAGGTAGGAGAGGGAGAAGCAAAAAAAAAAATGGAGATTGTTATTTTAAAGAAATGACACTAAGGAATGACTCAGTGGCCCGGAGGTGTGTGAAAAGGTGAGGAGGAAGGTGATGGTGGAACGAAGGCATGGGAATGGAAGCATGGTGCTTAGGTAGAGCTACAAGGAAGAAATAGGCAGAGGGAATGGAATGGAATTGCCCCTGTTGCTTTCTTCTTTCCACAGTGTGAGTCAGTTCGCAGAGCACACAGTAAGCCCTGATTAAACCCCAAAGTAACTCCTCAATCCTTTGGCTTTAGTAATCAAAAGGCCAAGAGCTCAGCTGTGATCTGAAGAAGAAAATCCCACAGAGAGGATTGCCAGGACTTTGGACTATTGCCATAACATTTATTTCCACTAAGTACAATTTTTCTAAAATAAATAAATAAAGACAATTTTTGCTTTATTTTTTTAGTGCCAAAGGAGAAACTTAGAACAGGAGGTGATGTAATCCTACCTTCAGAATCTATGACTCTCTAGCGATTAATGCATTAAAGTTCTAAACGATCCTTTGGTGAGTCATGGTGTTCATAGCAGGCAAATTACCCCAGTGAATGATATGATTCTCACCCTTAACAAACTTTGGTTTGACAAATATTTATTTATTTATATCTCAATTTGTAAAGTAATATCTTACGAACTGCAGGAATATCAAATATAAAGTGGTTCTACCCTTTAAAAGGTGGACATAAAGAATAACAAAAGGCATCCAGCTTCATTAACAAAATTCAATAATGCAAGAGCCATAAAAAGAAACAGGAAAATAAAATAAGAAGTGAGGGCAAATTATTCTTGGTTTCCCTGGGAGATATTTGTTTGTTGAGAAACCATGACATTTACTCAGTCTGTGGGCTGTATCCTGTGTAAGGCCTGCACACAGTAGTGAACAAAGCAAGCAACAAAGGACAACTGTTTAAAGGATCAGATGAAACTCTAGACACTCTTTTCTTTTTTCCCCACATGCTCACTATTTCTTTTTTGGCAAAAAAGGAAAACTCATTACTCCACTTTGACCCACATCATCCAGCAACTGTCGCAATGGACATTTTTTTTCAAGCCTGTGCGATGTTCCATGATGCTTTATTGTGTCGGTGCCTGAGTCCAGGTCTGAACACATCACTGAACTACACACAGGACCACATTTCTTTTCTCTATTCTTCATTCCTAGCTCTATTTGCCTTCTCTAGCCTTTGATTTTTTTCCTATCCTCCATTACTCTTATTTGAAATCATTTGTAAGGATCTTTGGTTTATTCCTGATGCTTAATTGTTATCATATAGGCAGAAAATATGGTCTCATCCACAGTTAGTACTTGGTCTTGATGGAATAAAATTTGCCTGCCATTTTCTTCTGCTTTATATGTTTTTTGAGTTTTTAAATTTCCTCTTTTATCATGTTAAAGTCTTTCTTATATTTTTGCAACACATTTTCCCTGATAGTTTTAGCCTTTCGGTTTTCATACTTCTGCCTGGAATTTGTGTATGTTGTGAATTAATAATCTAATTTCCATTTGTTTTTCTCGCAGAAAGTAATTTGTCATAACACCATGTGTTTTATAGAATATTTTCCCCAAGTGATTGCAGTGTCATTTCAGTAACAAACCAAGTTCCTTATCTAAGTCAGGATCTGGGGTCACTGTGCTATTCCAATGATTTGCTTATAGATTTCTACCAACCACCTGTTGTTTTCAATACAGTCGCCTCGTGGGAACTGACTCCAAAGTGATAACCCCCATTGTTCTTCCTTTTCAAAATTATCTTAGTCCACAAAGCACCCTGTTACTATTCCTATGAATTTTAAGACCACATCACAGGGTATCAACATTCTGTAGAGATTTTTGGTGGTGTGGCATTGGATTTATAGGTAAATTCAGGGATAAATGTCTTTACTATCTGGTCATCTCCTCCATGAGCATGTTACAGCCCACATGTATGCATGTCTTCCTTACAGTCATCAGTGATGCCTTAAGATTTTCACCATATTTACATGTAAGGCATTTGCCTTGCATATTTAATGTTTCCCCTCTCTTGGGGATGTTTTGTTTTTATTAATGTCATAAATAGTGTCTTGCTCTATATTATTTCTATTACGTTAACATAACCCTTAGTGTCTGCTTAGATTTATACTTCCCTAATTAAGTTCTTGTTCTTTGTGGGCTATTCTTTGTTGTTATTGTTTGGATTCTGAAGATCTTCCAAAATCTTCTGTGTTCCCACTGTGTGGGCTTGGTCCCCACTCTGGTGGTGTTCAGATGTAGGGCTTTGGGTGGTGACTGGACTGTGAGGGCTCTGGTCTCATGAATAAACAGCTGTGGGAAATAGTGGAAACTTCAGGAAATTACGCCTAGTAAGAGGAAGTAGGTCACTGGGGCTCTATCCCACCCACCCCAATCTTGTTCCCTCCCCACTTTCTCTGTTGCTTCCTGGACACCATGAAAGGTGTATTGCATTCTTTCTTTCTGTCTCTCCTCACTTCCTTTTTGGCTTCCCTGTCACTGTGAAGTGAACAGCTTTGCTCCCTCATATGTCCTACATGGTTCACCCAAAACCTACGGCAGTAGGAGCAAGTGACTATGGACCATGACTGTGGACTAGTGACCATGGACCTCTGTAACCTTGAGCTAGACTACAATTTCTCTTTAAGCTGATTCTTCTCAGGTGTTTTTTCAATGGTGGTCAAAAGCTGAAAAGTTATATTCATATAACATTTGTCTCTACACAGTCTCTCAGCTATTTTTCACCTTCCATTCTCTTTGTCTACATTAAAACTGTTCTGTTAGATCTCCTTTTAGTTAATCATTACATGACACATTCTTTTCCTTTATTAATTTTAAAGATTCCCATATTCTTTTATCTATTTTGAAAACATTTTGTACAAAAGACATGTTTACACATTGGTTTGCTTTACCATCTAAGATCTTGCCTTATAATAAGTGAGTTTGATTTCTTTCTTTTCATTTGTATGTCCATGGTATAGGAATTAAAATGTTTTCAGACTTGCAGAATAAATGATACCACAAATAAATGTCTGTAAGTATGAAGACATCCGTTATCTCTCACGACTAGAAGCTACCCAGAGGTGGGCAAATTCAAGTCGCAGTGTGACAGATGACTCACTGATAGAGAACTTGCTCTTGAACAAGAGACAATAAATTGGTTTTAGTTCATCTGGGACCCTCTAGTCATCCTATAGTCATCAGGATCCTTGGCCTGCACTTATGATGAGCAATAAGTCTGAAAGAGGTACAGAGACTCAACCATCAAGCCACTACTAATAGGATTGAATTCTGATATCATATCCATTGCTTTATTTTTGTTCTGATTTCATTCTACTATTTTAATTTTTTTCTTGTCCTGGTTTGCTAGTTAACCACACTTTATTTGATTTTCCTTTATCCACCTAAAGTTAACCTTTGCCATTTTTTGAGCAATTATACATAAACTTTTTTATTTATCATATATAAAAATTATATGTATATATTTATATGGAAAATATATAGGGAGGCTAATTTGGATGTTTCTCTCAGAACCTCAAGTTAGTATACTCATTCACCTTCCTATCACAGTAAGGTAAGCCTTCTGTACACTTTAATTCCCTTCTGAATTCTCAAAACCAACTCCCCGATACTACGTCCTTATGACTTGTTTGGATGATATTTGGTCCATCTTGTTCTAGTCACATATTATACTCAGTTTTGTTTAGTGGATTTGTTTAGACTGACCACCATAATTAAGTGCTCTCTCTGCTTCTTGCATTCCCATCCTTCCTTCTTGTTTCTGATTCAAGTTAAAGTCTAACATGGTGATCATTTAATGAGTACAATCCTGTGATGCCTTTATCTTCTCTCCACCCTTAATTTCTTGAGTAGGTATAAAAGCACATGTAGCTATTCAAGAAGTATAACTGAAAGGTTGGTTCATTATTTACTTCAAGAACCTAATTATTTGCTTTTGTGGCTTTGAAAATACAGTTCAGTACGTAACAGTTGTGGAAAGAAGTGAGTTGCCAGTCTTATGATTGTGGGATCATAGTTAATCTTTTTTATCCTCCCACCACTGCTTTTTTTTTCTTTTAAGATGCATCATTATTCTTGCTATTCAGTACTTGTACCATGTGTCTATGTGCTGAACTCATCTATAAATCCCTACTTTTCTACTTCTACGTTTTCCAGTTGGCTAATTTTATAGCTTCTGCACCCAGGCATTGTGGAGTTATTCCGTGCCAGGATAGACTTAGAAGTAGGTTATGTTCCTGGAGCCCTTGCTTCACAAAGGTAGCGTAACTCAAGCCTACACAAGACACAGTCCTGAAGTAGCTCCCTCACCCTGGACCATAGCTTGTCTGAGATATCAGCTAGCTAGCTTTATACTCAAACCTTCTCTTGTGAATAAGGACCTTTTCACCCCCGTTAAAGAAAAATATTTCTATCTCCACATAAAATATCCAAATTCTGTTCTCCTCCCTCAAGGCCAAGACTCATGGATGTCTTGTTACCACAGTGATACCAACACATAAATACCAACACCTGTTCCAAATCAATCTGAAAAAAAAAAGTGACAAATTTAAAACTTGGCTATTTTGATTTCTAACACTACAAATCTTCCATCTCTCTTTTAAGATTCATTTATTTTTATTTTATGCATATGGGTGGGGGTCTTACCTGCATGTGTGTTTGTGTACTGGATGTACACCTGCTACCCCCCAGAGATCAGAAGAAAGTATGAGATTCCCCTGAAACTGGAGTTATGCATGATTGTGAGCCAACATGTAGGTCCTCGAAGCTCAATTGAGATTCTCTGCAGGAGCAACAAGTGCTCTTAACTGCTGAGCTCTCTCTCCAGCCCCATCCTTCATTCTCTTGGTTTTGGCTTATTCGAGTGGAACTTAGGACTTTATACCAAAGTGCTGTACCATTAGGCTCCACTCCCAGCCCACTAGTTTTCTTGCTTTTGGGTGTGACTTGTCTAAAATTTTTAATAGTACTTTCTTCTTCATGTCTATGACTTTAGTTGAGGAAGCATATCTTATTGCATTCAGTCTACTCTTTGGCCCAGGAAATTTCTTGGTCCTTAAGATCACCAAGGTTAGAAATTTCAAAATTATACTGAATCCTTTCCTGATGCTCAGCTACAATTCCCTGCTTATTCTATTCAATTCCCTCGATTTTACACTTGTTCCTGCCAAAGCTAGATCTTTATTGCAGGCCAGTGGCCTTCTCTACCTGATTGACCTCTTCTAATACCAAGCCCCAGAGGCTCTGGTGTATACTTTAAAAAGGAAAGCAGCATTGTGGGAGACTTAAAATGGAGTGTTTATATTCCTGTCTCCTCTCTGTTCTTTCCCATAGTAACCTTCCATCTGAATAAGGTTTGAATATCCATCTCTAGTCTTCCTAACAGTAATATACTCTCATGCCCTCCAGTGGGTGGAGATCCCCTGTTTACTCTTTATCCTCTTTCACTTCCAATATGAAAGTACTTATGTTGCTGCTTTTCTCTCACAGCATTACTTTCTGTCCTCCAACAGTCAAGTAAAAAAAAATCTCAGTGCTTATACCTACTTACCTGCCTGTTCTGTGTCCAACTCAGAGATGGATCCACAATGGTCTAGGCATGAAGGACCAAGGGAGTGTGTGGGAAGGAATTAATGCTGTGGTGGAAAAGCATCCCAGGAAGACAGGGATTGATGAGCAGCAGTGGAGACTCTGCTTTGCAGTTCTCCATTTCATAGAATTCAACTCAGTTTCATTACTCTACCACAGCAAAAGAGCAGAAATGGAGAGCCAGGTAAGAGCATCCAAAATTTGCCTACAGGTAGAATAAATGAGAGGCTCAGGAGTGATTCTGATAACTACGTGCTGTTGCTGGTATTGGCAGGTTAAGAAGTTAAAGCCTGGGTGGAAGCTAGCCCCTGAGGTCCTGGAACTGAGGTGGCATAAGTTAAGAGGTGTCATTAAAGACAAGGTATTCCAGAGCATTCTTTCCTAGAACAAAAAACTTGGTTATTTATGTGAGGGAGAAAAAAATCCGTATAGTCAAATGTTTGGAAAACACAACCTTCCCCCAAGATAGAGTTTTTCTGTGTAACCTGGGCTGTCCTAGAACTGATTCTGTAGACCAGTCTAGCCTCTAACACATAGAGATCCCCTCACTTCTGCCTCTTGAGTGCTGGAATTAAAGGTGTATACCACCACTGCCCAGCAAGTTTTCTTAGAGACTTAAATTTTGCAAAGTGCTTTATGAACCTTCAAGAATGAGAGGTGGTGGAGCACTGAGCAGATCCCAGTTGACAAGTCTGCCCCCAATCTCTAGGAATCCAGAGGAAGCAGGGCTCCCAGGTGCTCTCACCCTGGCATTATCTTAGGTAAGGAGAAAGCAACGCCTGCCTCAAACAGGGAATAACTGGGACCCACAAGGATCCAGGAAGTCACTCCTGGCCCAGAGCACTGGTTCCTTCCAGTCTGGGCCTGAGCACTGAGCAGATCCTGGGCAGCAGCTCTGCTCCAATCTCTAAGAATCCAGAGGAAGCAAGGCTCCCAGGTGCTCTAACCCTGGCATTATCTTAAGTAAACAGATAGCAATGCCTGCCCCAAACAGGGAGTAGCCTGAACCTACTAGGACCCAGGAAGTCACTCTTGGCCTAAGCAGATTTGGAGCCTCAGCTCTTACCCCAATAGCAACACCCACCCCCACACAGTTTTGATAAAACCAAGATAATAGGAAAGACAGGCTCCAGAGACAGGGCAGGTAGCACTAAGGATATCCAGGCAGCAAAAGGCAAGTGCAAGAACATAAGCATCAGCAACCCAGGGTACTTGGCATCATTAGAACCTAGTTCTCCCACACAAGAAAGTCCTGAATTCCCCATAGTACTAGGAAAGCAAGATTCAAATTTAAAATCACTTCTAATGATAATGATAGAGGACTTTAAGAAGGACATAAATAACACTCTCAAAGAATTTGAGAATACAGGTAGACAGGTAGAAGCCCTTAAAGTGGAAACACAAAAATCCCTTAAGGAATTACAAGAGAACACAACCAAACAGGTGAAGGAATTGAACAAAACCATTCAGGACGTAAAAATGGAAGTAGAAACAATCAAGATAACACAAAGGGAGACTACCCTGGAGATAGAAAACCTAGGAAAGAAATCAGGAGTCATAGACACAAGCATCACCAACCAAATACAAGAGATAGAAGAGAGAATCTCAGGTGCAGAAGATACCATAGAAAATATTGACACAATGGTCAAAGAAAACACAAAATGCAAAAAGTTCTTAACACAAAATATCCAGGAAATCCAGGACACAATGAGGAGACCAAACCTAAGGATAATAGGTATAGATGAGAGTGAAGATTCCCAACCTAAAGGGCCAATAAATAACTTCAACAAAATTATAGAAGAAAACTTCCTTAATCTAAAGAATGAGATGCCCATGAACATACAAGAAGCCTATAGAACGCCAAATAGACTAGACCAGAAAAGAAATACCTCCCGTCACATAATAATCAAAACACCAAGTACACAAAACAAAGGAAGAATATTAAATGCAGTAAGAGAAAAAGGTCAAGTAACATATAAAGGCAGACCTATCAGAATTACACCAGACCTCTCACCAGATACTATAAAAGCTAGAAAATGCTGGACAGATGTCATATAGACCCTTAGAGAACACAAATGTCAGTCCAGGCTACTATACCCAGCAAAACTCTCAATTACCATAGATGGAGAAACCAAGATATTCCATGACAAAACCGAATTTATACAGTATCTTTCCACAAACCCAGCATTACAAAGGATAATAGCAGGAAAGCTTCAATACAAGGAAAGAAATTATGCCCTAGAAAGAACAAAAAAGTAATCCTCTTCCAACAAATCCAAAAGAAGATAGCCACATAAAGATAATTTCACTTCTAATAACAAAAATAACAAGAAGCAACAATCACTGTTCATTAACATCAGTGGACTCAATTCCCCAATTAAAAGACATAGGCTAATGGACTGGATACATAAACAGGGCCCAGCATTTTGCTGCATACAGGAAACCCGCCTCAGTGACAAAGACAGACTCTACCTTAGAGTAAAAGGCTGGAAAAAAAATTTTCAAGCAAATGGCCCTAAGAAACAAGCTGGAGTAGCCATTCTAAAATCTCCAGCCAGAGAACACAAAGGGAGGGACTCATGGCTCTACCTGTATAGGTAGTTGAGGGTGGCCTTACCAGGCAGAAGTGGAAGTGGACAGCCTTGATACCTGAAAGTTCGAATTCCCTAGTGTTGAGGAATTTCAAGAGCAGGGAAGTGGGAATGAGAGGATGGTGGGAGCAAACCCTCATAGTAATGGGAGGGAGGCTGGGGTAAGGGATTAGACATCAGTGGAAGTAGAGGGCCTTGGTGCCTGAAAGTTTGGATTCCCTAGTATTGGGGAATTTGAGAACAGGGAGGTGAAAATGGGAGGATGGTGGGAGTACACCCTCATAGAAACTCCCAGAATTATATGGATTAGACATGACAGAGGCAGGCTGCCAGAAGACTAGACTCCAGAATTCAAACAAAAAATTATTTTGATACTAAAATTTGTTTTGAGAATTGTATATTGCAGAATACACAGCCTCGGTGTATCTACTCATCAAGTGAGCTGAGCAGACCTGCTCAAACCTCTGATGTCCTGGAATTCCAGCTAGATGCAGTGAAGACACAGACGAGGCTTATCAATTTACTCTTCCCCTGCCCCTCTTCTAATATTTCAATACCCATAATCAGCTTGAAAAAGTTAATGAAGAGTCGGTGCCCCTATTCCCTGGGCTTGGGGACTGAGGTGGTTAATATTAGGCAGTCTTTCTAGGGAAAAGTAGTGGTTTTGTTGGAACAGGGAGGATTAGCTAGGATTTATTGCATAGCCATAACCTAGTGGTAGAAATATATATAATTGTTATTAAGATGAAGTTATAATTTCTTAAATGGTACAAAATTTACTTTGATTTCTAATTTAAGGTTTTCATTGGTCCGAGCTTCTTATTGATATAAAGTGAGATTAATATTGTTACTCTCATAGGTATTGTGCCTATATAACACATTTAGGAATACAAGGCTTACACCCAGTCCTTCTTTAAGTTTTTAAACTGATTTGAGATGGTTAGCCTGTGAATTAAGGGCCTATAGCAAATTCATGGCTCTGAGTTTATTGTTAGGGTGTTTTGTATATTTTATTTAGCTGAGAGGAGTTAACAAACAATAGTCCAGATTGCCTTATATGGATAGTTGGTTTTCAAAATGTCAGAAGTCTACAGAATTGACATTACAAACATTTCTGTACTAATGTCCATTTTGATTAGAGACCTGTCTGCTCCTGACAGCTTCCTGTCTTGGATTCTAAGAAGAAATTGAGCATCTTTGGAGTTATCCAGTTGTGGTGAGACAGCCACTAGACAAGGATTGCCTCTTTTCATCTACAAAGAAATCACTGTCCAGAAAGGGACACACTTTCGGAATAGTCAACTGATTATATCTGTCAAGACAGTGTAATCAGCCCTTAATAATTCTGCATCACTTGGTCTGTCAGATGATCCTGGGCCAGAAGGCTGAAGATTGAATGTTCCAACGTTTTGTAGTATAGCGACTGTCCAGGTGCTCAGTGGCCTCTATAATTTGGCTAAGTTTTAGAAGCTATGCTTGGTGCTTCCCATAATTTCAGTTAACTCAATCATTCTGTATTTCTGACGGGTTTGAAGACTTATAGTCTCATAGCCAATCCCGGCTATTTACTTTGAGAGAAAAGGTGTGAGAGGATGGTTTTCAGCTGACATTCATTCTAAAGCCAAGAAAAAAAGCCAGGTTCAGAATTAAGTCTTCTAGTTAGGAGGGACAGTCTTTTAGTTAGGAAGTTCTGCCTAGTCAACAAAATGATGGACTGGATATTAGGTCTATCTTGTACCTTACTGATACAAGTTGGCATAGTTATGCTCTAATTGCATTCTAAGAAAAAAGTTTTATTTTAACAGGAACGATGATATGTAGGAGGAGCTAAGGTGGGAGGAGTAAGGAGAGGATGATAAGGCGTAAGGAGAAGGAGAGGAGGAGCTAGGTGACAAGAGGGGAGGGGGCACTGAGGTGGATGTTTTCTTGTCCTTGACAGTCAAAGATAGTTAATATATCTAGGTTGAGTATTGGGTTACACTTCTGATTGATATTGAGCATTACTAAACTTATAAAGCCTTTGATTAACATTAAAAAATAGTATAAAAGCAAAAAGGAGAAGTGAGGGTGGGATAGGGGTTTTCTAGGGAGGGGAAATGGGGAAAAAGGATGGTAACTAAAATGTAAATAAAATATTCAATAAAGATTTTCACATGAAAAAAGAAAGTTAAAAAAAAACAAAAAAAGAGAATAAGAGGTGGTATCAATTTTGCTCAGTGTATTTAGCATAGCATATGTGTTAGTTATAGTTGCTGGAACGTGGTTCTCAGCAGTGTAGCTTGGACAACAGAAATGTATTGTCTCAAAGTTCTGCAAGCCTAAGTCCTAGATCTGAATCTTTCTGATGTCTATGAGAGAGAATCTCTCCCATGATCCTTCCTTAGATGCTGGTGGTTGGTTGACTCCTTAATGTCTCTGACTTTCCTTAGCTTGTAAAACTGGCCTGCTTTCTACCTTTATGTTCATTTGCATCCTCCTTGATCGAAATATACTATCTCCACATTTGCCATTCTTGTCAGGACACCAATCATGTTGAATGACAGGCTTACTCTAGTAATTAACAGATCGCACCTGCAACAACTTTACTTCCAGATGAAATTGTATTCTAAGGAATTGGTAATCAGAGTGGGCTTCACTGTTAACTTGAGAGGAAAACATGTCAACCTATAAGATGACCATGGGGTGTAGCAGAGCTGATGGGCTCCCTCTACAGTACTGAAAAGATCTGCCTAGACAAGACGGGAACTAATTAAGGGCTGAATTCAGGAGTCCTTAGGGTGTGCCAGCAATTCAGGGACAGTGACATGGTAGCAGTTTTGCAAAAGTGGGAGCAGACTCTGATTGTACAAGGCACTTGTTCAAAGTGACCACAGTGTGGTTCAAAGTAAAGGCTGCCTCACTAAAATGTCACCCGGCGTCTTTCTTTCTTTCTCTCTCTGTCTCTCTGTCTCTGTCTCTGTCTCCCTCTCTCTCTCTTTCTGCCAACTTGCTCCTTCCCAAAAGAATATAAACCTTTTAAAATGGATCCTAGCTGTGGAAATAATGGGGTTATTTTTCCACCCCTCACTAATGCCTAATCCATACTAAAAAGTAGATGAGATTTGAAACACAGCAAAAGCAATGAGGCTTCCTCCTCATCACTGAAATAAATCTGTTTAATACATATGAGGCACTCCTGGTTAAATGTTTACCTTTTGAACCCTATACTGAAGGAAATGGTTTCCTGAAGCTCTGGCTAATCTTTCAACAAACTGTCAAACTAAAAACTTGGGTGCTTCTTGATGAGGATTTTAACTGCAGTATTGATTAGAGTGCAGCTAGAAACCATTTTCAGCCTTATCTTCATATGATTTAATTGACATTGCGAGGTATTTTAATTGAAACGTTAGGCTTCCTCGGTAGAACAACCCTTTGTTTCTAGCAAGGCAATCTAGCTTTTATGCTTTTAATCGCCATCTGTTGTTCAATAAATGTCAAATCGTTCCTAATGGTCTCTCTAAGCATAGGGTTGGTTTTGTTTAATTTGCTTTTGTGCTCAGTGTTCGTTATGGGCAAATGAGTCCTTGCCGTAAAAGAGTGCCATTTCTCATGGTGCTTCAGTCCGTTAGAGGGAAGGAGTGATTAGAAATAAAGAGACAAGAGAAATGCTTTTTTTTCAATCCTTCTCAGCAGTGGAGAGATTTAGAAAGTCTATAAAAATGTTTCCTCTCGGTAGTGCTGGTTTTAGTCCCATTCAATGTATAAAAGGAGCGTGGACCTCCAGAAGTCTTTGAGTCTCACAAATTATCTGAAATGATAGAAGCTAATATATATATATATAAAGTAAGGTGAGAAGCTCCACTGGGAGATCCAAATTCAACATGAACTGAAGGTCTCTCAATGTCATAAGCCTAGGGAACTAATTTTCTTAATTTTTTGAGTATTTTGTGGGGCTATAGAAGCATCACAAGAATTCCACTACACAAGAGCCCCATGAGACCCTGTATCCAGTACCCCTCTCAGAGGCAGAGGAAGAAAATGTTTGGTCATGGGGCCAAATGAGAGACACTTTCTGAGAAGACGTAGACAACCACTATAAGAGCTGTGAGTGATTCGATGCTCATCCTTCCTGTTTCTCCAACACTAAACATCTAGTGTGAAAGGTCATCTCCCAAAGTTAAGCTAGCAAATGACATGTGTTCTAAATAACTCCAAAACAGATAAGGATTATGTGGCTATTTGGGGGAGTAGGGGCAGTCACAGAGACCCGTGAATATCAGGGCACAGTTTTTCAACCAAGAAATATGCTTGATTGCTCAGATCAGGGTTTAAAATATTCTCTAAGAGCTGAGAAGTATATTCTAAGAGGTAATTAGAATGGGTTGAAATACAGGGCTATAAATGGGGGACTGGCACAATTTTACAAGAAACAGATCATAACTCAACATTCTAATGACTTTTTCTCTGGAGAAGGTCAGCAAAGCTATTAACAAGGGAAGGGGCCATGCGGAGTTCTCCATCCCAAAATGTGGCTGAACTTTGAGTAAAGTACCTCCGTCAGGATTCTTACTTTAATTATCTGGGCTGACTGCCTTTTTTCAAGTACAAATGCTGAGGGGGCTGAATGGGCAGTTGGGCTTCCCGGTGCCCTTCTGCTCTTCACTAGCTCTCTTCCCCCAAAAGGGACAAGAATAAAGATGCTGACATGTTCATTTTGTGTAGGCACTATAGCCAAAAATAGACTCATTCTTGCAAAAATTAAAGTCCCCCCAGACCCAGGTAGAATTTTCCACACTGAAAATAAGAAATAAGGTTTAACAGTGGTATCCTCAATCAACATGTTCCCTGTCATGAGAAACGGTCAAACACACCAACACGTGTAATGTGGCCACTGTAGAGTTTCAAAGATGAGTTGCCACTTCATCTTTAGGACTTGATCATTTTAAAACACATTCACTTCTCCATTGCTGCCTGTATTCATGCGTATATCCACTATATATCCAAACACATTAGGTTGAATTTATGGTTAGAGAATTGGTTTTGTTTCCCCCCCAGCCCCCATCCTTTGAGCTTTATGGAATGCCTTAGAATCTCTGCAGCAAACATTTTATTCTTAATTAAAAATAATTATGACCTAGCAAAGTATGGTGGTGCACTTTTGTAATCCTGGCACTTGAGAGACAGAAGCAGGGAAACAGAGAGTTGGAGACCAGCCTAAGATACAGAATGAAACCCTACCTAGGAGAAAGAAAAACAATTACAGACTAGAAGTTTGGAAGGTCCTGAGCATCTTCTGGACTCACTAGTCACCAGTTAACCTTGGGGGAAGTGGGTGATCAGGACTTTTCTCTAGACAACTTTAACTTCTGTAGACATCCAGCATCTGCTCTGTTCTTTGGTCCCTATTGGGTCCACTTTAGATTTAACTTCTGTAATGTTTGAGGATATAGCCCAAATGGTGGGGCTTAGCATGCATGAGACTCTGGATTTGATCCCCGGCATTAGGTAACAATTTTTTAATAGCCCTTGTTGCTCCAGCTTTCAGAAATTGTAAGATTCATGGTTAGTGTCATCTGACTTAGCTCTTTATAGCAATGGTACTCCTAGTCTGAGACACCTTGGTCAAGGAGCTCAGCCATGTCCTGCTTCAGAGTCATCTGAGGTCCCTTTGTTTCCTGACCCTCTGTCCATGGACACTATGGGTCATACTCTGGCGATGATTCTGTATAACCAGGAGATTAATACATTTTCATAATTACTTGTCAACGATATTTATCATAGAATGCCAGAAGAATGGTTTTCAAGCCTCCTGCCGTTAAGCATTCTAAAGGTTAAGGCCTCCAGTAAACTGTGATTAGGAAAAAAATATCAGCGAAATAACTGTATAATCACCTGCTATATTTAGCAGGCTAGATTTGCAGAGTCACCTGGCATTTCTGCCCTGCAGCCTTCTTCAACACCTCAGGAAGTCTCCTGGCCAGGACAGGATACTTTGCCAGCCCAGCACCTGGAGTACAGCTACAAGCCCAAAATATCTCAGCATTTCCCACAATAAAAGAGAATCCAGTTCAAGAGAGAAAGAGAGAGAAAGAGAGAGAGAGAGAGAGAGAAGAAAAAATACTATAAAATGGTTAAGATGACGTAGCGCTGGTTCATAAAACAAAACTGTTATATAAACTACAAACCAGTCTTGTTTGTAGTTGGTGTGAGACACAGCCCCACACTTTCCATTATGCAGGACCCCGTACCAAGCACTTGAGGATGGCAGAGAGGTTGTGGCCTCTTCTCTCTGTTGTTTGTCTCCATCAATTTCCTTTTTAAACTTCTGATGTCACTCTCTTCTATTTTGCCCCCAGAAAAAGATACCTGTAGGAAGAGTGCCATTCATAACTTAGGGTGCTCTGGAATTCACTTTTGCAGGGAGAGGCAAGACAAAATAATAGCTAATGCTGATTGCAAAGATGGAGCAGGAACTGCAGAAGGTGTATCGTGTGTATTAATTCAAGTCTCAAAAGAAAAACTGAGGTGGAGAGAGAGGAAGAAAGCCCCCACCCCCATCACACAGACAGTAAGAACCCATTGCTCTGAAATCTGACGGCCAAATCCACCCTAACTATGCTACTTTTCAAAATACTTTTCTCCTGGACTTTATTTCCAGGAGAGACTGGAGTAGTGTAAATGTTGGGTCCAGCCCTTTAGAAGCATCTACAGATCCTGTGTACACTTCAACTGTCCCTATGTAACTAACTAGCAGAAGAAAGAAGAAGAGAGACAAATGGACCAGCTGCTCTCCAGAGAGAGAGGGAAGCTGAGAGGGAGGCTCACTGGAATGGCCAACCTCTTTTCTACACTCTTTTCTTTTCTTTTCTTTTCTTTTCTTTTCTTTTCTTTCTCTCTTTCTTTCTTTTTGTTGTTGTTGTTTAGTTTGGGGGTTTTTTGTGACAACAGTTTCATTTTAAGTTTTTATTGGATATTTTCTTTATTTACAGTTCAAATGTTATCCCCTTTCCAAGTCCTTCCCTCCAAAACCCTGTCCCATCCCCCTCCCCTGCTTCTATGAGGGTGTTCCCCCACCCACCCACTCACGCACCCACTCCCGCTTCCCCATCTTCAAATTCCCCTACCCTGGAGCATCGAGCCTTCACAGGACCAAGGGCCTCTCCTCCATTGATGCCTGACAAGGCCATCCTCTGCTACACACACAGCTGGAGTCATAGGTCGCTCCATGTGTACTCTTTTGTTGGTGGTTTAGTCCCTGGGAGCTCCGGGGGGACTGGTTGGTTGATATTATTGTTTTTCCTATGGAGTTCTTCCCTTCAGCTCCTTCAGCTCCTTCAATTCTTTCTCTAACTCCTCCACTGGAAACCCCATTTCAATATCACCGTGAGAAGCGAGGACTGTAGCCAGCGCTGATTTCCATTACTGTCAGCGCTATTCTCAGGCGTCTTCGTGAATAGAATGTCTTGGTGGGAACGTCACTGAATATACAGGTTCAGAGCTCAAACAGGATTGGAACTACTGAAAATAAAGCAATAGCCCAGGTGTCAGCTTCCCTAATCGCCAAAGCCCTTCTCACATCTAATTTACACAGTCCAGTATTCCCTGGAGAGAAAGGGTGGGCAGGTGAAGGCTTACAGCACAACCTGAAGTAATGTGGCTGCCCATTACCATCTCTGACTGTCAGCACTCCGTGCCCAAAGCAGAGAGAGGTCACACAAGGAAAGCTGACACGCTATGGAGGACTGGGACTCTTATCTTCAGCTCAGTCTGGCAAACCTAAAATACGTTTGAGGGTAAATGGAAAAAAAGATGAATCTGTAAAAATGCCCTTAGGGAGGATGGACTTGTCGGGCATAGGTGGAAGAGGAGATCCTTGGTCTCATGAAGTCTAAACACCAAATGGGGGGGAATTCGAGGGTAGGGAGGTGGGAATGGGTGGTAGGTGGGAGCACATCCTCATAGAAGCATGAGGAGGGGGGATGGGATAGGAGGTTTCTGGGTGGTGGGGGGAATGGGGTAAGAGGATAAATATAATATCCAATTAAAAAATGGGAAAAAAAACCCAAAACAAACAAAAAAAACCCGCCCTTCCAGCAAGCACAGACTATTTGGATATCTGCTTCCTCTCTTGTCTTCAAAATCCCTTAATTCAGTTAATGCATCGTTCTCCTTTCAGTCTTTGTGTCTATCTAATCCAGTGAAAGGTTTAAAAATGTCCACAAACAGGTGTGTGTGTGTGTGTGTGTGTGTGTGTGTGTGTGTGAGAGAGAGAGAGAGAGAGAGAGAGAGAGAGAGAGAGAGAGAGAGAGAGAGAGGCGATCGCCTAATGCTAGAAGCCAGTTGGATAGTTCATTCAGTGAATATATATGGCTAAGCAACAAGGCTTCTTTCTTTGTTCTTCCTCCCTTCCCCTTTCCCTCTATAGCTCCTTTTCCTTTCTCCCTCACTCCCTTCCTTCCTTCCCTTCTTCCTGTCGTTGACAGGGTCTCATTCAAGCTCACAATGCTCTTCCCTCTGCCAGGATTACGGAAGTAATATCACCATCCTCAGCTCTGAACTGTCTTCTGTAGAACAGAGGATCAGTGCTCTCCTCACTGTTTGCATCATGACTCAGCATAATCCTGTCTGGGGCAGCCTCAGACTCTTGACAGAGCACAGTGGTCAGTAGGAAAATGCTGGAGCCTGACTGCTGCACTGGGTTCTCAACCCAGTTCTGTAAGTAACAAGCTGTGGGGTTTCTGGGAGCATCCTAGGTAACTTCTGGGTACCTGGTGGAACATCTGTAAAGTGAGAATAATAATCATAATTGTGCCTACAAATTTGAGGTGGTTCTAAGTGTGAAGTGCCAGCAAAAGTTCTAGGAATGTTAGCTTTCTATAGCTACAGAAGGGCCTACCAAGCCATCCCCACCCCCAGCCCAGTCCTAATTCCTCTTCCTCTTGTGATCCCATAAGAGGCCCCAACTGCTTGCATTGCAGAATGCAGACACCCTGTTAAAATGGAAGACTTGCAGGCATTCTAGCTGCTGACAGACAGAAGTTACAAGGTCCCTGGGAGAGACTGGCACTTCGTTAGGCTTTCTTGCTGGTATAACTGAAAATGGAAAAGGTTGCCCGGAGCATCTTGTGATCAGAACAAATATTCTTCATTCATTCGCCACACATTCATTAAGCACATTTTAAAAATAATAGCCAACATTGCATAAACACTCCCCGAGTAAATGCTGCGCTAAGTGCTTTCCAGTCCCCCTTTGTTCACAACAGTGCTGGAAGGCAGGTAATGTCGTTCTTTATGTTTTTTACACAAGACGTGAGGGAACGTGCCTTGGGTCATACGATAAACAGCACAGCTACAATTCAATTCTGGCACAACCCAGCTTTTCAATACACTGCCATTTTCCTGTGTCAAAGAACTTAGCCTCCAGATCCATGCAGACAGAAGAGTCAAGGTAGCCTATGGCACTGTGTCCTCTTCCTTAGCTGTGAAGCTGGAGGGTCTCCATCTCATTTGCTTTCTCACTCACTCATGGGAAAATCCCCAGGCTTTAGTCTAACAGTGAATCCAGGAGAGAATAATGCTGGTAAAGCATTGCTATTTAAATACACAAAACCTATCGTCCAGCGTAGACTTTGCATGCAAACCCCCTCTGTGCTCTCTGCCACCACAGTCCAGACAGAAGGTATAAAGAAAGAGTACCTTGTTTTCAAGCTATTCAGATGTAATTGTGCTAAAGATTGTCTGGGGCGTGCCTGTGTCAGGCATTTATAACATTTTGGGCTGTTTCAAGGAAAGACTTTATTTTTCTTTTAAAAGATGAATTAAATCATTTGTTTATTCTTATTAGCAGTGAGCATTTTATCAATTGAATAATAAAACTAAAACTACACAGAAAGTAAAGATAATGTAATTACAGAATATTTAGGAGGGCTCTAAAACGATTCATATTGACACCATATTAAATATGGAGCTCCTTGGCACCCCTCATCCCTATATACACATAGACACACACACACACACACACACACACACACACACACACACATACAAGGATACCTTGCTTGGTGATTTATCTATGTAATTCCCATTCAAACTCAATAAAAGTTATATTGCTAATACTCCATGCAGTGCTTTGAAAACTTTTATTAAAGACAAAATAACAACAACAACAACAACAACAAGAAAAACAGAAACCAAAGGAACAAGCCATAGAACAAATCTTCTGCTTAAAAGCATTTTTAATTCAAAGACCCAGAGAGGAGGCCCAGAAGGGTCCCCTGAACCCAACGTTGTTCAGACTCTTAACATCCTAAGGACAGCACAGAAGGTGTTGTAGGCACTTTGATTCACAGTGTCCATGTTGGAGAATGAAACTGTTCCCTTCCCTCCTCAGAAAGCACACAGCATCTCCGCCCTCTCCCATGCTGCTGGAGTGCTGGTAGGCAGTATCCATCCATGTTCAGTCCTCTGGAGCCCACTCCTTACCAGAAGCTCTGTCAAAACCACTATCCACCAGTGGTTAAATAATAGTGTTGGCAGTAGCAGCATCCTGGAAGAGAGTAACTGTAGCTCTGGTGGTAAAGTGCTTGCTATGAAAAGCATGAAGACCTGAGATCAATTCCAGAACCCATGTAAAAAAAAGTTAGTCATGATTACACAATTTAATCACAGTGTTGCTATAGTGGAAATAGATTTAG
Organism: Rhabdomys pumilio; assembly: GCA_030674055.1. Lineage (NCBI taxonomy): Eukaryota > Metazoa > Chordata > Mammalia > Rodentia > Muridae > Rhabdomys > Rhabdomys pumilio. The sequence continues at coordinate 222,534,953 of JANHMN010000001.1, read as the reverse complement.
TCTTGTAGCTCACTGGTCTGCCAGTCTACTCAACATGCCCCAGGTCCAGGAAGGAGGAAGGATGGGAAGGAGGGAGGGAAAGAGAGAGAGAGAGAGAGAGAGAGAGAGAGAGAGAGAGAGAGAGAGGAGAGAGAGGAGAGAGAGAGAGAGAAGAAAAAGGAGGAGGAGGAGGGAGGGAAGGAGGGAGGGAAGGAGGGAGGGAAGAAGGGAGGGAGGGAGGGAGGGAGGGAGGGAGGGAGGGAGGGAGGGAGGGAGGGAGGCTGCAAACTACAGATGGCACTGTAGGAATGACACCCACACTTGTCCTCTGGCCTCCACACACAGCACATATATGGGCATACACACTCACATGAATGCACAAACATCCCTCACCCACTATGCCACTGACCAGTAGCAAGCTGAGAGCATAAAACATGCCAGTTGCTGTAGTACTGGGGCCACTTTTGAGACTTTGTTTTTTGCAATTTTGCATCTACCAGATGGTGGAAAGAGAACTTACATATTAGGACTACTGCGAGATGAAAGACACAGAGGTATTTGGTAAATACTCAGCATAAGACTCACACTCACTATGCATTTTGTGTTTCGTATTTCCTTTTCCTAGTGGAATTAAGCTTTGAAATGACCAGCAGAAGAGCATTGGCAGTAGCAGCTTTCTGTGAAGGGTGAAACAAAGAGTGAAATGTGACCTGGAGGATCAGCACTTGGCTCACCCAAAACTAGCAATAGGAAGAGAAGTGGGTGGTTTGTCTTCTGTATGAGGCCGTTGTCCCCACTGTTCTTAGGGATTCCTCTCTATTAGGTCCTTGTGACAAAGCAGAGACCTAGCCATGATGTCTTTTGACAATTATACTAATAAGTTAGGGGTCAAAAAAATAAATACATAAGGGCTAAAAATAGCACTTCCTGCTCTTCCAGAAGACTGAGTTTGGTTCCTAACATCCACACTGGGTAGTTCATAAATGCCTGTAACTCCAGCTCCAGAGAATCTCATACTTTCTTCTGGCCTCTGAAAGCATTGCATTCATGTATACAAACTCATGCACAGACAACACAGAGACACAATTTTTTAAAAATTAAATAAAATAATGAAAATCAAGACATTTGATTTACACAATGCATGTACCCATCATCAGAAGGCAGTACCCTAGGAGAATGTTATCCTCACTTGCTGCCTTTAGGCCTCCAGATGGATATAACATTTAGCCCCTGCCAACTCAGAGAGCTCTCCTGAATCTACATATCAGAGATGGTTCACAGAAGATATCATCAAACAAATACACTATTCCTCCTCAGGGAAGGGAGACTTAGTTTCCATACTTAGATATCAGCTACCAATCAATCAAAGTTGAAACATTGTGCAATTCATGATCTGGATTCCTCATTTAGCCCCTGCCAACTCAGAAAACTTTCCTGGATCTACATATCAGAGATGGTCAAGCCTGGTCTATATGCTGCCAGACTTCCCTTCTCTATTTACAACAGACAGCATTAATTAGCCACACTTCCCTTCCCCAGTGAGGGAAGACTTAGTTTCCTACTCAGATATCAACTACCAATCAATCAAAGTTGAACCATTGTGTGATTCATGATCTGGATTCTTCAGTCATTATCCAAAAAGCTGAAGTACACAGAAGGGCAGAAATTTCTTTTCATACCTGCCAATGGCCCAAGCTCTGTGCTTTGATTTATCCCTGGAACCATGTGTTCTCAAGAGAGATGGCATGTGCCACAAAGGTGTCTTTCTATACTTATCAATTCAAGATTACACACTGATGTGAAAGCCAGTAAGAGAAAGAGCCTTACGGGATCTCTTCTCATAGCTTCTACCTCATCTCTACACTCTCCAGGGGTTACCACAGCACATGTTAAAGATGGGTGTCTTCTTTATGCCAACATAATTCTACTATGCTGTCATCCTCACTAGAAACATGAAAAAATGCAAACCACCAGCTGAATTACTTGTAAGACTGGGATGTAGCTAAGTTAGCAGAGTGCTTACTGAGCATGCAAAAAAAAAAAAAAAAAAAAAAAAAAAAGCCCTGGACTTGATCCACTGCACCACATAAACCAAATGTTAACACATGCCTATAACCCCAGCACTCGGGGAGGTAGAAGCAGAAGGATCAGAAGTTCAACATCATGCTTGACTATGGATCAAGCTTAAGACCAGCCTAGGATACCTGAGACCCTGACTTTAAAAGAAAACCAAAAGCAAGACTTATTTTGTACTACTTATTTTTTTCCACAAAGTTCCACAAAGAGAGAGCATTTTTGTCTCTCAAACTAGCCAACATCTATCTATGAACATGAAGATTCTTCTGGCTAGGATACAATCATATCAAGGTCCAAACTAGTATCAGAAGATACAGGAAGAAGTTCTTTCTGACTTACCCCCAACCTCCCCTTGGAGGGAAACATCAATTAGTGACAATTCATGCCACTAAGTTTCACACCAGCTCTGAGATATATGTGTCTTTTTACAAATAAGAGGACTGGGTTTCAGAAAGATTAAAATCTTTTGCCAAAGTCACACAGCTAGTAAGGGACTTAAATCAAAGGGTAGAATGGATATCGCTTTTAATCCCCAACTCTTGTTGTCCACGTGACAAATCCTGCAAAATCATGTTCAGAGCTAGGCTGGCCTAAATCAAGACCATATTGTCCCATTCTGGCCCTTAGGCTATACAAGTAAATGTTTGATGCCTAAAAGGCAGCAATTATATTGCTTATGTAATAAAGTTTTGTGGGGCAGGAGCAACTGAGCATTGGAATCTCAATGACCCAGGAAGATGAGCTTGATATATTCTCAATATATATTCACATATTTTCTCTCAGACCCCAAATTGATGTTGAAAAACAGACAAATGACAGCAATGGTTTTACCCCATTTCTCCAAGGTAGTTAAATCTAACTACAAATCCATCGGTGTGTTTGTGAATACCACCTCTTCCTTTCATGTCCATGTGTCTTAGTCACTGTCAAAAATCTCTAGACATGCCATGTTGCAGTAGCTTAACTTATGCCCCTCATTCACTGTGTTCCAGAATCTGCTCCATACAGCCATCCAACTCCCTCTGTGAGAGGCACCAATAACTTTTCATTGCTCGTTGTAATAAAATCTGGCTGCTGATGGCTTATAGGATTCTATCCTGTGGGCTCCAGCCTGCTCTCTTCATCATTAATTTACCCATTTTTAAAATCTGTTTTATGTATGTTTGTTCATACAGAACATTTATTTGGGAAAATGCATATTTTTCTTGCATTCTTTTTATAACACAGCATCTAGAGAACTGCCTGGTTTATACTCACTGCTCAAAACTATCTGTTGACTTTATAAATGAACATTATCTGCAACGTGTAGATGAGCATAAACTCTCTCCCAACACTGCTTTCTGCATGTCTTGGTTTTAAGAACATGAGGAGTGTAATGGCCTAGAAACAAGTCTTGGATCAGGCATTCCATTGCTGTTTCAACTGACAGCATGAGCCCAGAATGATGCTCAGCCTCACTTTCCTTATGTATGAGTGTTGACACAGATAAGTTGATGTCAGTCATGCATCGAATGGCATTGGATGACTATTGTGTACCAGGCACTGTCCTTGGTACTGATTGTGCCAACATAATTGTGATACATTCCCTGCCTAGGACTTCATTCAGGATTAGAAGGGTATATAAATAAGTCAGAACTGTCTACCGTATCAACCAAAATAAAGCCAATGGAAACACGAGATGACACAGTAGAGCAAGAAGTCATCTCATCTGGGGTTTGGAATGGAGACTACTCTTAAACTGATTGTGATGATCGATAGGCTATCCCCTCATAGTAGGGTCATGCTAGCGTGTGGAACGTGCAAAGGTCGAACAGTGAATATTCATGGACTAGGAAGTAGTTCAACATCACCGGTTATAAAGTATGACATAGCAATGGAGTTGGACAGACATACTTGTCCATGAATAGTAAAACTTTATACTAGGCTAAGGAGTCCTGTAAGAAAAAGATTTTAAATAGAGTCAAACCAAAGTATGTCCTTCAGGGGAAAAAAATCATTCTAAGAGTTGCCTGGAGGGTGGCATAGGAGAGAACAGCAGAAATAAACAGAGAGTAAACTGTGACAATAATATGGACAAGAAGGCTTCATGTAGTGTCTGAGAGATGAAGATGTAGACTGGATGGGACCATTGAGGACTGTGGGGTGCCTTCATTCTGAAGCAGCTGGAAGTTCCGGGCATAGGTCATTAATAAATAACACTTTTCTGTTATTTATTCATCTATCCATTGATAAATAACAGCATATAGAAAGAGGTGTTTAGGAACAAATATTTAAAGTCTGCTTTTAAATCCTTGAGTCTATTCCCTGTGCAAACAGCTAAGTGTGGTAGATTGTAGTGCCTGTCCTCTTTGTTTTTGCATGATCACAGAAGCTGGGACCCCTACAATGGAGCCATCATTCCTCCATCTTCTCTCAGGTGTGAGGAAAGCCAGTTATGATGGCTTCCTTCCTCACGGGGGTGTAGTGGGGCTTTCTTAGCTGTTAAAAGAGCTGTGTCACATGCAGACAAAAAGAGATCTGTTCACGAGGAGCATAAGGAGACCAAGCATAAAGAAGCATTTAAAAGGCCGCCTGAAGGGTAGGAGACAGGCTTGCAGGGGGCTTCATAATGAGATTTAAAGATTCAGAGATGAAAAACAGAAGATACAGGCAGCAGAAGATGTGGATGAGTTCTTTCTCCAGATGGATTAACATTTGGATCATTTTTTCCCAGATGTGAGTGCCCAGGATTAAAACCTACCATATTTCTTCTGCAGAGGGATAGTCACACAGAGGCAGTTGAGATCCCCTGGGGGTGGCATAAAGACACAGCTGTCATCAACTCACTGTGGGGACATCACTACAAAGGTGCAGAAGCTGTGGGCCAGGCAGTTTCAAGCATGAGTTACAACTTGTCACAGACCACGGAGCTACCACCAGTCAGGCTCACAAAACCCGTGGGGAATGGACAACAGACAACTGCGCCCAGAAGCCTAGAAAAGATAGAAAACAGTTTGCTTGGTCCTAAACGCCAGATGGTTTTCTTTCAGTTAAGACTTCCCAAGTGTCCCCAGCAACCTTTCCTCTCAGCTAACCTTTGAGGCAAGTCCCCTTTCCCTTCCCTGGATGCAGCTGCCTCCTGCCAGCTGTTCTCCTACCCCACCCCAGGGGTTCTGTGAAAATGAGGCTTTGTAAGTTCTGGAGGGAGAATAATGTCTCCCCTAAGAAACAAGTCTCCAGAAGCAAGAGTGGCATCTTCTGCCTGCATGACAGGACTCCTTCACACACATACTTCTCTCCCACTCACATCCCTTCCACCATGACCAGCACAGGGTGCTTGTGCTTCCCCTTCAACCTGAAAAATCACACTTCCTTCAAGCTTCCAGCCAAAGCTGGATTCTTGCTCTTCCTTGCTCTCCCAGTTCATTTGTCATGTTTTGTTGTTCACAACCCTAGGTCTATTTGAACTATACTTGCTGTGTATCTAAGTTTCTCTCCTATTCTCACTTTTCAGCCTTGAAGGGAGCTGTCTCAGACTCACTGTGTTAGCTTCCAGGTCCTGCCACACCGAAGCCATTTAGATAGTGTTTGTGGAATTCATTAGAATAGGTGAGAAGCACACAAGGTGCACTGCTGCAGCGAGGAAAGGCAGGTGTTCTCAAAACAAGAAAGTTTATATGAGCTGCCTGGATTTCATAACCCAATGTTATTGCAGGGGGACTTAGGGATGTCTGGTCTGGCAAGAGCCGTGGTTATAAGCTTGACTAGTCTCTGGCCAGAGCTGCCAGCAGTTTGCAGGGGCGGAGGCTTCATGACTCTGAGAAGCATCCTGGCTTAGAAATGGATTGGTGCAATGCTGACATTGGCTCCTTGAAATAGCAAGACAGTGTCCGGTCCTCTGGGTTTCTCAGTTTCTTCTTCTGCAAAGTGTTGAGTAACGTTACTATGCTCACCATCAAGTGTATGAACAGTGGAACTTGTGGTACGGGTGTACGGTTTTCAGTGTCTGGCACCAAACTTGCATGCAGTCAATATGTTTAGTAATTCATTCATGGGTAGTGAATATTAACTAAGAAGTACACAGCCTAGAGACGGAGACCCCTCAGACTTCAAACAAAGGTTTGAAGATGAGGTACAGGTTAGCAGAAATGTCCCTATGTTAATGCTCTGGGAACCCACAGATCACAACAACCAGAGAGGCAGGTAAGTTAACTACAGATCTTCATGTCTCCTTCCTCTCCTACAAATCCAATCCCCCAGTCTCATTACCAGCTCTGTAGCAGATGGCATGCTTCAGCCTTCCTTTTCTCTATGCCATGATCTTCAATGGATCACACAGATCTTCTCTTTCAACCTGCATTCTCCCTCTACTCATTTCATTTCCCACCCCTAGCAGGCACCTGGGAACCCACCAGTCAAGCCTGTCAGAGAAGCAAGTAGGCAAGCTAGGCAGGTGCTCTAGCTTCAGGTCTTTACTTTCTCTCCTCTTCTCCAAACACAACCCTCCAATTTCATCCCCAACTCTACTGAAGACTACCTACTACAGCTTCTCCTCACTCTCTGCCCCCATTCACAGAGGACTATGCAGATCCTGGTGACACACCTAGATTCCTCCCTCATGCAGACCCTCAGCAATTCCCCCAAGCCCATCCCCATTCCCAGGTGTCAGCATACAAAACCTAAAAACATATCCGACCTGGAACCCCCCAGTGGCCACACATGGATCACTGAAGAATTACCTACCAGGAAACACACAGTCACCAAAGCCTCCTAAGAACAGGAGTAGGCAACAGAAACCAAAGAACAAGACAACAACACAACAAACACAAGACCAGGTATGGGCACCTAGAATTGCAATCATCCCAAGCCCAGATATCTAGATGCTAGCACGAAAACACAATCAACGACAGCCAGGACAATATGTCTGCACTCAAGCCCAGCAACACTACTACAGTAGGCTCTGAGAAATACAACATAACTGAAGCACAAGACAAGGACCTTATAGTGCTTATGAATATGATAGAGGTACTTAAAGAAGAAACGAATAAGTCAATCCCTTAATGATATCAACCCATTAAGTTAAATTCCTTAAATCTCTCTCTCTCTCTCTCTCTCTCTCTCTCTCTCTCTCTCTCTCTCTCT
>JANHMN010000001.1:222506020-222524677 GCA_030674055.1 Rhabdomys pumilio | reverse complement strand
TCTCTCTCTCTCTCTCTCTCTCTCTCTCTCTCTCTTTCTTTCCTTGTCTATGAGGTGGTGTTGAAAGACAATTTTTAAGGGCTTTCATGCATCCTATATGTCTTTCAAGCAAGATACTAGCTACCTTTGTTTCAGAGTATCTTCTCAAGGACATCAATAGAACTAACAGCCTGGAAAAATAGCATAAGTGACTTCTTCCAGAGGAAATTCTAAGCATACTTACTGTCCATTTTAAATTCAGGTACTCTGAAGCCTGGAGTCCCTCTCACTTAGTACAGCTCATCGTGCATGCAGGCATCCTTCTGGCTATTTGCAAGGGAAATATATGTAAATATATTATCTTCCATATTCTGCCTTGCCATGAGTAATAAAGTCCTTGTATTAGACCCAAACCTTTCATGTCTTCTGCCAGCATCTTTGAGAATGTAGCAAACAACATTTTAGATTTGGTGGTTGATAAAATCTTAGACTTACCACAATTCTCAACAATAGCTGTTAGCACTATGAAACAGAGCCCCAGAGAGAGCAACGCTCAAGGAGACTCCATTAATAACTTCTTTTAAAATCCCATTTACCCTATTATTCTACAGTGGTTGCCATGGATGAAAATTCAAAGTATCATTTATTCAATATTCTATTCCTGAATTCATTCATTCTTTTATTTAGTTGGTGTTTATCAACTACTTTTCTTCAAGCACTATGCTAAAAATGATGTTTTCTAGGGTTCTTTAAAAATATCACTGTAGTAGGGAAAAGCCCCTTTTTATTTAGACAAAGTGGGAAATGTAGGAGGTTGTTCTGTATTCAAATGCTAAATACTAGCCCCCCAAGATCTGGTTGTCCCTGACAAGGGAATCCTCACACACAACAAGTGATGCTATGTAACCTTACTCCCCAAGTTAATTTCTCAATAAAAGGCTAAAGCCTATGGTTGGGTAATAGGTAGAGGTAGGTGGGTTTTCTGTTACCGGCTGAGGGTCACAGGGAGAGAAAAGGAGAGAAGAAAGGACACTAAACTAGAACAAGCTGCCATGAGAAGAGATGGACGGTGAGCATGAGGCCAAAAGCAACAGCAAGTAACAAGGGACATATGGCTGGGATGTAAGTTAGAATGGCTCCAAACCTGCCCAGTCTAGGCTTACAACTTGGATATAAAATACCTGGATTGTGTGTCTTTTCTATGGGATAGCTCAAGTTTATTTTATCTTCCACATATCACAATGGAGTCTCCTACTCCAATATAACTGGTTTGGATTCCTACTGAGATTGTCTTAATCTTGACAGGTATTATACTTACTTTTACTGGCCTTTACTCAGCAAGTAGATGACCTGTGTAATATAACAGAGAATCAGACTTCCTACAAATTAATATCCAGGGCACGCTTTGGCTACCGGTACAGTAATAGGTCTGGCAGCTTGGAGACTTCAGAAGCAAGCATAGAGTCTGTGCAGAAGCAACAGAATTTGGAGTTTTAAAAGCTATTTACTTCTTACAAAGAGTACTGAAACCCAAACAGGGGATTCAATTTCTCTGAGTTCTCCTAGGCACTGCCACAAATAAAAGGGAACCAGGGGCTAAGTATAGTGAAACTGCAATTGAGGCATGCACTTCCCTGCATTGCAAAAGCCTGGGCATCTGGGACTCCAAGAAAACTGAGCCAGAGTCTTCTAGCAGCCTGACTTGAAGTCCTTATCAACAGCATGGCGTTGAGGACTTAGGCTGACTGATGAAGACTTAACTGTCAATCCTGCTTATAACCAGTCAGTTACTACATCCATGACTCCAATGTAGGTTGTTTTAACCTTTTCTGGACTGTCATCTTCTCTTCCATAAAAATTACCATCCTATTTTATAAAATTCTCATGCGGGTTGACAAATAAGACCCTGTAGGTAAAATACAGCACCTAGCACATAGTAGGCTTTCAATATGTAGTCACAACTTACATTATTACTGTCATCATGTTTCTTTGGCTGGGTAAAATGAACATCCCTTTAAACTAAAAAGAAAATTAGAGATTAGGTACAGAGCCACTGGCTGAAAGCCAAAGGGGGAAGATAAAGCTTTATAATTGCCTCTCCTGGGAAAAGCAATAAATCCAGGCAGCTGTGCTGCTCCCACACGCAGGCTGCCAGAGGAGAGCTGTGTCTGTGGACTTAGACACTGTCTTGGAACACGTGAGCATCTACTGTGCATAAAGCACTCTGTCCTGGTATGATAGACACATGTGGGCAGCATCACTCCTGCCCTCTGGAAACATGTTATCTCTATAGATTAGACAAAAGGAGTGATACACAACCAAAGAAGTTGTTTTAGTATGAAGCAAGCATTCTAAAGGGAAGAACACTCATGAGATATTCAACAAAGATGAGATTTCAGTGTGGCTAGTGGGGGCAGGGGGGCCTCATTACAGGCCTTATTACGAATATACGGGATACTAGGGATAAGAATGGTTAGGTAAACTTCAGTAGAGAGACCCAGAGAAGCAACCAAGAAAGTAATAAGTCAGGCAAGGAGTAGGTTCACTGAGCTAACATCATGTAAGTCTGTTTGGCTACAAGAAAGATGATATACTCAGTGTCTATACTACGAATGGCCATTAGGGCTGCTTGATGTGATTGTCAGTGGGAGTGGCAACCTTTGGACAATATAGAAGGAAGGTTATGCTGGAAGCTACGTGGACAATAGGCTAGAGGAAGAAGTCAGAACAAGAAAGGTCAACCAGGGGAGTGTGCTATACTTGCTGCATTCACAGTGGGAGCCAACAGAAGAAGGAGATGCTCTCTAGGCCCTATGCCTTTGTCTATACACAGCTGCTGAATGAAAGAGAATCATTCTTTTTGAGGATATTTTCACTGGTATGCCACACCCATGTACATGTAGACTAAGCTAATTGGACTTAGTGGGTTACCAGTGTGTGTGTGTGTGTGTGTGTGTGTGTGTGTGTGTGTGTGTGTGTCTGGTGTGTGTGTGTGTGTCTGTGTGTGTGTGTGTGTGTGTGTGTGTGTGTCTGTGTGTCTGTGTCTGTGTGTGTGTATGTATGTGCATGTGAACAGGACATGTTGGGGAGATATAGAGGCAGTTGGAAGAGGAAAATGGGGGTTGTATATGTTCGTGTGTCATTGAATGTACATGTACAGAATTCTCAAGATCAAGAAAACTTATAATTAAAAAAACTTACATCAAAAATCTATCATAAAAGATGATTAAAGGCTTAGACAGGATTCATATACCAACAAGTTTATAAAAAGCACAGAAGTTTTTTTGAAAAAAAAAATAAAAGCATAGAAAAGGAAAGGAAGAAAAACAAATTAAATCCCAGCAATAGGAAAGAGGCTAGATTATTTTATGTGGATGGAATACTTTCATATATTAAAAATCTTGTTTCTTCAGATAGTTCATTAATTTGAAGATGAGGATAACATACTATTTAGTTCTAGGTACAATAAGGTTATACAACACTGCCCCCAAAATACATTTTTGAAAACTGGGTGTGAGGTAGGACTTGTTTACAAAAGAATGCTAAATTAAAAAAACAAATAGTTTACTGAACTGCATATACTTTAGGATAGTAAATTGGCTGGTTTTGTGACTTGACACAAGCTAGAATCATCAGAGAGGAAGGAGCTGAATTGAGAATGGCTCCATAAGATCCAACTGTAAGACATTTTTCAATTAGTGATTGTGATGGTTTGTATATGCTTGGCCCAGGGAGTGGCACTGTTGGGAGGTGTGGCCTTATTGGAGTAGGTGTGACCTTGTGGGTGTGGGCTTTAATACCCTTGTCCTAGCTGCCTGGTAACCAGTATTCTGCTAGCAGCCCTCAGGTGAAGATGTCATATTCTCAGTTCCTCCTGCACCATGTCAGCACTGAGGTGAAATTTTCTGGGAAGTGTGTCCTGAGATCACAGAGAAGCTTTGTTCCAGAAGCACCAAGGTTGTACCTCGTGCTGGCAGTTGGTAATGTGTAAGAGTCACACAGGTAGTCTTGAAGGCATGAAGAGGGTCATGGAGAGCAGCTGAGGCTTGGGATGTGAGAGGCCAGGAGAGGCCATTGATGAAGGTGTAGCCTCAGTAGCAGTTGAGGGCCCAGGACTGAAGCGGTCATGCAAAGCAGCTGAGGCTTGACATTATGAAAAGAGCCTGTGAGAGGCTATTAGTAAAAATGCAGCCCAGTTGCAGCAGAAGACCCCAGCATTTTATAGATGCTGGTACCACGGGATGACCTCCAAGAAAAAGTAGGAGCAGTGGAATGGAGCCAGCCAGAGTCTGTAAGACAAGCTGTGTATGCTGCAGAGGGCAGAGCCAGAGAAATGGCCCAAGCCCTTTGGCGAAGACCAGCTCATGAGTGAATCCCAGACAGTGGACAGTGGAAATTTAGTTTCACCTTGATTTGATTGTGACTATGTCCACAGATTTTTCCCCCTTGAAGTAATAAAGTGTTTTACTGGAGCCCACAATTGAAAGATTTCAAATTTTAAAAGAGACTGTCTATTTTAAATGGACTGAGATTTTAGTGTGTTTGAATTTGTAAAGACTATGGAACTTTTAGAGTTATTTGTGTTTTTAATGTGATATCGTGGGGATTAATAAGAAAGCAAGGGTTGTAGCTTAATAGTGATGTTTGTATGTCAAGTCGACAAGGGGTTAGTTATACTGGTTGGTTTTGTGTGTCAGCTTAACACAAGCTAGAGTCATCAGAGAGGAAGGAGCCTAGTTGAGAAAATGCCTCCATTAAATCCAGCTATATGGCACTTTGTCAATTAGTGATCAATGGCAGAAAGTCTAGCATGTGGTGGGTGGTGCCATCCTTGGGTTGCTGATCCCGGGTTCTATAAGAAAGCTGGCAGTGCAAGCCATGAGGCACGAGCCACAAAGAAGAGCCCTTATATGATCTTGGCATCAAATTCTGCCTCCAGGATCCTGCCCTGCTTAATTAAGTTCCTGTCCTGACTTCCATCAATGATGAATGATGAACAGCTATGTGGAAGTGTAAGCCAGCAAACCCTTTGCTCCCCAATTTGCTTTTTGGTCATGGTGTTTTGTTGCAGCAAGAGAAACCCTAACTAAGACAGATAGCATGCTAGCACAGTAAGTGCTTTTACCCTCAGTCTGAAGATTGAAGCAGATTTCATTTTCTTCTTCAGAAACCTATAAACCTTCTAATTTATATCCATAAGTTTGCATTACAACAGTAATAGACTTCCATGGAAGACTCTCCAGTTCCAGGTAAGGTACTATGAGCTTCACATGAGTGTCATTTCATCCAGTCTTTATAGTAACCTCAAAACAACTACTGGGCCAGTTTTACGGCTGCAGAAACAGAGGCTTAAGGAGGTTAATCAACATCACGTGAATGGGAAAGGACTGTGCTCAAAGCCAAAGTCAGATCCAGTGGCCAGTCTTTCTCACCCATCTTCACTCACCATGTCCTTCTTCCCCCCAGTATTTTACTCTTAGAGAAGCACAAGGTATCTGACAGGGGAGAATATGACCTTCAGAGCTAGACTCTCGTTTGTTGCCCTATAATTTACCTTTGGATGGCAAGGTCACTTCAATACCAATGATAACTCCTTTGCAGTTGAAGGGATATGCTTTAGAAAAGGGCAGAGGAAACGACTTTCTATTGTTAGCTATTAGCTAATTAAGTAAATTATGTTAGCTAGTCAACACTAAAGCCAGCCATTAGAGTTTATGAGTAGATTAAGAACAAGTGAGAACGTGGCTTTGCTTTTGTTATTTTCTTCATTTGTTTCTTTGTTTGTTTCGTCTGGAACAGAATGAAATTAGAAAGATCATCCCGTTCTACCCCCCCCCCACCCCCACCCGCCCCACCCCCCGCCCCAGGGAACCCTGACTATGTTCCAATAGGCAGAGCCATGGAAAAGCACAAAGCTCACTGAGGCTTTGGACACAGCTCAGCCACTTGAAGCTGTTATAAGGGCCTTGGAAGAATATTCACCCCTTGTGTTTTATCATCTATAAAACAAAGGGAGCCACGTATTTCTAGCTCTATTGATATCTGTCTGAGGACAGACAGTATAGAAAACAAACCTCTGTCTTAATATCTGGCAAGGCTAGTAAACTTCCAAGTAGAGAAACCCAAATTTTTATATTGCTGCTTCTCCCTAAGAAAGAAGGAGCTGGAAGCCACAACTATGCTCACCAAGACCAAGGATTTCTGCAGCAAAGCAGCTAAAATAAGGGTGTACAAAGGAAGCCAAGTGGGCCAGTACAGGAGAGAGAATATGACTCTTTTGGGGTGGACAGATTAACTTTTACCCATGATGCCCTTTGTGAACTACCACTCAGAATGTTCTCCCCCTTTTCAAGGGATTCATAATCCCAAGGGTCACTAAAATGAGGAGAGGAAGTTACTTCCTGTGCACAAGGCATGATTTCCTCCCTGACAAAGTCCTCTCTGATCTGTCAGCACCTGGCTCGGTTTTTGTCCTCACCAGTTGGTATTCTGCTTATGACACAAAGCACAAAAAAATCAAGGCCAAATACAGATGCTATACAACAGAAAGGGGCTGAGAGCAGACTTGAGTGAGGAGAGAGCCTAGTCCCATCTTACCATTTAGGGGTAACAGGACAAAGAAAGAGAAGTGGACCTCCACAGTGTCTTTGAAAACCAAAGACCCACGATAAATCTCTCCAGGACTGACCTGTGGGAACATCCAAAAGTGTAAGTCTTGAATTCCTGGTACACCAAACATTCCTGTGCTTCATTCTTCCAGCCACACACTGATTGATGTACTCTAGACTCTGTGAAAATATGAGGTCAGAGGAGTTGGGCCAGACGTGGATGTCACTCATAAACAACATGAAAACTGATATGAACTCAAAGATGGCTTCCTAACCAGAAGAGAGAACATTTCTCTTTGCAGTACTCCTCCTCTGCTCCAGGTTCTGAAACATGACAACTGGGAGACAAAATGAATAACAACTGGTGACTAACCAGATGGATCAACCATACTACCAAACTTTGGAACAGATTTTGTCATATAATCTTCACAACCACTAAACTTCATAGCAAGGGAAACTGAGACTTGGGGTCTCAGTTTAGAAACCAACACAGCTAGTAAGTTGTGGGGGTGAGGGAATTTAAATTCAGGTTCTAGTGCTCTGATACCCACCCCCCCAAGACCTGATCTGTTTCTGTGAAGCTTCTCATAATATTATATGGGTGGGTTGGGTGTCTATGTTATGGGGTATGTCTCCATATCGATATCTTCAGAACTGAGCACAAGTTCTGTTATCCAAGTTGTCACTCAGGCAGGGCAAGGGGAATCCAAGATGTAGAACCAGCCTTCAATGCCTGCTGGAGTTAAGAGCAGATGTGACTAAGTACCTCTGCCATCAGATGCCCCATCACTTACCAACATTGTCAGCATAATGCTTTCAAGAAAAAATTCCACTCAAGCTCCTGGGCCATTTCCAAAGGTTTCTCCTCGCTCCCTTGGCACTGTGTCTTCAGAGCAGTGGTCTCTGTCAGCATCGGTGGCACTAGATATTCTATTACAGTCAATATTTTTTGATGTAGCCTGTTTTCCTTGAGACAAGTCTTGACTTCTTTTCCAATGGAACTGTGAGTCTGCTCATCACTAAATAACTGTGTGAAAGTAGAGGCCACGTGTCTCCTGGCAGCTTGCCCAAAGCAATAACAAGAGTAAAGAGATAAACAAAAACTAGACTTTTTCCTATGAAGTAGCTACCGATAGGGTGAGTTTTTAAACTAGTGCTCATACTAGACCGCCTCTGAGAGAGAATGTGCACAATCAATATTTACTCCAAAAGCCAGATGTGGAGATGCATGCCTGTAAACCCAGTACTCAGGAGACTGAGGCAACTGGATTATAAGTTAGAAGCCAGCTTGGACAGCATACTGAGAACGTGTCTCAAACACAAGCAAACAAAGAAACAACTTGACATTACATAAATCAAATTGTCCACGGAAGCCAAGATGTCAAACCCCTGAACAGGATGTAACTTGAATGAGCAAGGTCGAGATCCCTGGTCTTGTCTGTGTAGCCTGTAGCATGTTATAGGATTTTTTTATATCTATATAATACAAAAAAAGACGTTTTTATTGGGACGGAGCTGAAAGAAGGGAAAATGGTACAGAATGCAAGTGGGTTTTGTTGTTGTTGTTGTTGTTGTTGTTTTCCTTCTAGGTTTGGTTTGGTTTAGTTCTGATTTTGGTTTTTGTGTTTGTTGGGTTGTTTGGTTGTTTGGCTGTTTGTTTGTTTGGTTGGTTGGTTGGTTTTTGCTTGCACCACTCCTTCCCTAGACCTTGAATCATCCCAATGGCCCTCATCTATACCCAGGTCCTCTTCACTCAACATGTTTATGTATCCCATGATTTAAACTTTTCAGGCAAGGTTTTGAAAACCAAATCATTGTAAATACATTATCTCTTCCAAAGATGCTTAACTGTGAATAGATCTCTAAATCCAAGGAGTGGTTCTTGGCGCCTCATTCTATACCAGGTATGAAAATAGCCTATTCCTTCTCTTGAAAGGTCCCTTCATAGTGAAAAGCACCAGTTCCTTCTTAAGTTTGCCAAAAGGCACGAAAGGAATAACCTGGCATTCGTGCATATTGAACCCCAGGATTAGCTGACTCTAGGCTTTGTCAATACAAGGTTAATGAGAAGCTCATGCTGGAGGTGTATGACATGCCAGGCATACACATCAGCGTATACTCCACAGATACAGAAGCCTACTCTACTGTCTCCGTCTCCTGTTGACAAAGATGAAGTTTCTTTCCCTGCAGGCAGTGACAGTCATGCAGACCTGAGGTCTGCTGCTGAACGAGTCTACAGCCAACTAGCAGCAGACACCACCAGGAAAGAGCTTCCGGGATACTTCTTAATTGGGTACACAGAACCCAGAGTCTACTAATGGCCATTTAAATACCAGCACCATTAGCCACTTCACTGTTGAACAGCTTAGGAGATCAGATGTATAACAACCATATTTACTGGTCTGTTTGCAGCTGGTTGTACCTTCTCTGGCTCCATGCCCCACTCATTCAAATAACTGTTTCCCCATCTGTTTCAGTGAAGGAAACTCGATGCAGGTCAAGGATGTGGCATCTCAGGCATGCACAGAATGCCCAGTATAGGATTGAGAAAGAAGACAATGTCAAGGTCAGGTGACGGCAACAGTCTGATTTTTGCTGTTGTTGTTACAAAACAGCATTTAAGAAGAACAAATGTGTTCTTACTAACAGAATGCTGTAGTTGCTTTTGCTGTTGGGAGAGGAAAAGCTCCCTGTATGTTTTATTCAACAAGACTAGATCACTGTTACT
This sequence comes from Rhabdomys pumilio, assembly GCA_030674055.1. Classification (NCBI taxonomy): domain Eukaryota; kingdom Metazoa; phylum Chordata; class Mammalia; order Rodentia; family Muridae; genus Rhabdomys; species Rhabdomys pumilio. The sequence goes on along the minus strand of JANHMN010000001.1, from coordinate 222,515,362 downwards.
AGAAATTTTTTTCCCAAACTATTTTCCTCAGTATAGATTTCTGGAATTCCTCCTTCTCCTGGGCAGCTCTGCCTTCCTTTGCTGACTTCTCAGCTCTAGCTAGGCAACCTATCACCTGTGTTTCAGTATAGAGTCCCTTGTGAAAAGTAAGTCTGAAAGGCATAATGCTTCCTTGACTCACCTGAACTCTTCTTGTGGAGGTAGAGCTTGCTGAAAACCTGGGTGCTCTCCCAATGTGATGTCACCTCAGGATTCTGTGAAAACCTTCCACAAGTAGCAGAAAATATTGTTACCCAAAGGCAGAGGAGACTTGAGGTCTGGACACCTCCTAAGACAGGGTGGGTGACATAAGAGTGACTCATTACATGGAGAAGTTCATCTCTAGTGAGGTCCAACAGAGAAGCTGTAAAGTTGTAAAAAGCCAGTTCCCCTTCCAAAGGTCACTCAGTGTCATCGTTATTGAAAGAGACTCTCCTCACTATGTTGGTATCAGACAAAGCTATCACTGGAGTGTGACGATTAAATATATAAAAACATATATTTATGTAATATATATTTAAATCTATATTTATACACACATACACAGATGGCTTTGAGTTAAAATGTTTCAACTTCATGATGGTGCAAAAGCAATACAAATTCTGCAGAAACCATACTTTCACATTTTGAATTTGGATCAGTTCCCAGGCTAGCTATATTCAGTACGATACTCTCGAGGTGCCGGGCAATAGCAGCCACATACAGCTCCAAGTCAGTCAGACAATCATGGGGGAGACAATATTCCACGGTGTACTATGGTGCTTAGCTATGCTGTTCAGGAGGTTGGGGACATTCAATGCATTTTTTTTTTACTTGATATTTTAAAACCAACAGTAAGCCTATCTGAAACAAGCCCCAACACAAACTGAGGAGCATTTGTGGTCAGGCATGTCCAGAAGATAAATTACAGGTGCTGAGAAAAACATTTCCCTAAGGCAAAATGGGAGCATCAGTAACAACAAAAGCAGTAGTGGCATTAACATCAATTCCCCACCTCTCCTGTCATCTTCTCTTTATCACAAGAAAAGGATCATTTCAAGAACACATGGGGGAAAGGTGCAACAACCAAAACTAAGTATGTATGACATTGCCACAGGATGCCTGTTAGCTTGTGTACTGTTTAAAAAGAAAGAAACTATTTCTGTGTGTTCTTCGGAGGTATTTTTCTGTGGGTACTTTAGACTCAGTCAACAAAATCCACTTAGGTTAGATTTGGAAGGCAAAGGATCTGTTCGGGAACAGAGAGCTAAGTGAGCATCACAGAGCTGACTATCTGCAGCAGATGGACTCTGAGGTCCATCGTCTGGTACCAGTTTAAAGGAATACAGGAATGACATCTAGGATGGAGGTTCTTGGCTTCTGGATTGTAGGAGCAGTATGACCTAGAATCCAAATTTTAAATGGTGGTCTGTAGTTGCTTCATCTCTAACCTTCCCTAGAATTTCTGGAGCAATTCTTTGTATTAACTTCTTTCTTTGTAATACCGTCATTGGTAAAGCAGACTGACTGGCTACTCCAAAGCCATCTTTCTTTCTGCTGTGTACCCAGTACATTGTACATTTTCCACCCTGATTGGCAGCTATCTGTGGACCTGTGCTAATGGATACGGATAGGGATGATGTACATTGCTTTCAGAGCAGAACTGAATCCACTTTCTGCATAAGATGCTTCATATTCTTTTTCTATCTAGCTGCTTTGTATAAATAGCCACAGTGACCTTAGAAGCTACACGGAATAAGCTTGAGTCTTAAAGTCACTGCTTAGAAGAGAATAATTTTTAGAAGAGAGAAAATAAGTCTTGGTGGCACCAGAAACACACACACACACACACACACACACACACACAACTGGGACATGAAGTAGAAAAGAAAAGGAGGTTTGGGTCATGAGGAAGAAGTTAAAAGAAATACTAATGAGAATAAAATAGTGAAATTGGTACCGCAGAACTAAAGAAGAAAAAGCATGTTGCTGTGCCAAGCCATTTGTTATGGTTTGAATGTAAAATGTTCCCTACAGGCTCGTGTGTTTGAATACTTGGTCCCCAGATACTGGCATTGTATTAGAAGGTTATGAAACCTTTGGCAAGTGGGGTATAGCAAAGAAAGTGGATCACTATGGGGCAGGCCTTAAGGGTTTTCCTAGTTAGCTTCAGCTTTCAAATTGACACAGTCTAGAGTTATCTGAGAGGATATTAACTGGGATATTGTGTACATCAAGTTGGCCTGTGGCATACCTGTGGGGCATTTTCTTGATTGTTTATTGATGTGAGAGGGCTCTGCCCACCGTGGGCATCATCATTCCTACTTAGTGAGCCCTGAGATATGTAAGAAAGCTAGCTGAGCATTAAAGTGAGAATGAGCCAGTAAGCAACGTTTCTTCACGAATTCTGCCTCAACCTGTCTTGCATTTCTGCCTAGGTTTCCTTCGATGACTGCCTATCATCTGTAAGCTGAAATAAACTCAAGTTGGTTTTGGTTATAGAATTTATCAAACCAACAGAAATAATTGTAGGGCATGAAGTAATAGCTAGGCCCCATGTTCTAAAGATTTCTCTCTGCTTCTTGGCCTAGTGAGATGCAAGATAATAGTGATCAGACACAAAGGCTGCCACAGAGCCACCTCCTTGATGCTCTTCCTGTCATATTGGACTAAATCCTCTCAAACCATGAGCAAAATAACTTTTTCTCCCTTAAACTGTCTTGTCAGGTATTCAGACATAGGACCATTTAATTAATCAGGCCCAGTTAATAGAGTCAGCAGAACCCCAGTTAAAGAAGCTGCTTCTATCCTTACAATAAAATTTAGCTGATAATAGTCACTCAGGTGAAAGTTAGAGTAAATCACCAATAATACCTATATAAAAACATTATTGAAAGTTGGTGGTGTATGGGCAGTTGTAGAGTACTTGCTGCCTAGCATTCCCAAGGCCCCGAGTTCAATCCCCAATACTACAAATGCACCAAGAGAATTATTGCCTACATTTCAAAAGTAATGCAGTTGGTTGGAAGAATCCAACTAAAGGGAAATAAATTTAGTCCTTATACGGGGAAAGGAACATATTAATAAGCTCAAAAGCACTGGGCATTTCACAATCCACCACAGTGGACATGCAATCAAAGTCATATGCCTAGTATATTTTTTATTATTTTCAAGAAAGTGTAAGTGAGAATTTTAAAAAGAAGAAAAGAAAGGGAAGGGAAGGGGAGGGGAGGGAAGGGAAGGGAAGGGAAGGGAAGGAAAGGAAAGGAAAGGAAAGGAAAGGAAAGGAAAGGAAAGGAAAGGAAAGGAAAGGAAAGGAAAGAAGAAAATGGAGAGATTTGAAGTTACCATACATTTCCTGGATGGACACAGTGGAATCCAATTCCTTTGTCAGTACTTGAACCCTAACCTATCCATCACTTCACCATATGTAATTTGTAATTCTCATGGGAGTCAAGGTCCGGGAAACCATCCTTACAGTGGAACTCTTGGCTCTAAGAAATCCTGAGGTGACACCCTATGAAAAAAAAACCTCTTCTGATGCATTAAAGGTTATCTTTCTCCACCATGGACCTTGATTCCAAGGGTGGTTTCCCCTGAATGAGCTCCAAGAACAGATGCAAATTTCAGAGACAAACGGGTACATCCCATGCTACCAGTGTGGGGCCTGGCAATGAGCTGACAATTTAAATAGCATGCCTTACCCATGAGCCAAGCCAGCTGGTCTGTTTTACTGGTTGGGACTGTGCCTTAGAAATGTGCTTTTGTTTTATTTTCTGTTATGTTGCAATTCACCCTTTTGCTGCTATGGGATATTTAGGAACACAGAAGACTAATGATGCTTCATGATTTGACATCTGTTTGAGATGAGGAAAGGCTCAGACTCAGATCCTAACTATGTCATCCTGAAGGTAGCCACACACTGTCCCAGGTCTCTCTTTTGTAGGGTTTTCCCTCTGCATAGTTCCCAACTTAAAAAGACAAAGTACACCACCATAGTTAGTAACTTAATAAATCCTACCATGTAGCTATACCTAAAAATGACATGCAAAATAAGGCCCAGCCCTGATCTGAAGACTGATATTCCTATTGAGTACAGAAAAGCATGTGAAAAACAGACACATCTATTTTAAACTTATCCACAGAGCATGATGAAGTCAGCCTCCAGCTAAGTTAAAAAGAAAATGGCAACAAGCCCAATCTTTATTTTTCTTATTGGTCTTATTCGTCCACCAAAGCACCAGAAGTATCAAGTCGAAAGACCAATTTTGTATGCAAGGACAAAGAGAGAATGTACTTGCAATTCTTTTAGGCCAAAATGTTCCTGCTCAAAGAGAAACTGCTTGCAACAGCTATCATAGAGAGAAATGTAACTTCCAGGCCCAGTTATCCTTTTACCTTATCAACACCATGACTACTCTGAATCTAAATCAAAAGAAACAGAGGTAACTGTTTGTGAAGGGCAGAGCACATACCAGAGTTTATAGGCTTAGCATCATTTAATTCACCCAAAAAGACTCTTATCTGAGTGGTCATACAGAATTATCATACAGAAAATGACATTGAGTCTCAGGAGTGAAAGGCACCTGCCTACAGCCATACCGTTAGCATCAGCAGAAAAGTCAAATCAGCTTTGCATGACTCTGAATCCTGCGCTCCTCAGAGTCACTCCATGTGTCATGAATTAGTATCAAGTCTCACTTGAGTCAGAGATGCTCAAGGCACAAGCTACAAAGTTGAAGAAAAGCCTTTGTGAAGCTGGGTGACAGGAAACTTTCTCACTTGAGAGGTACTGCTGAGAGGCTAAACTCCTCCCCAGCTCTAAGCCACAGGCCCCTTATGCAGCCCCAAGGAAAGTAATAGACAATGAAGAAAACCGCCAGAGCTCTGATAAAGCCCTGGTGTAATTTAAACCCACTGTCTATCCTTAAACGGAAAATGAAGAACCCAGACTTGAAAGGCCACACTCTATGCTCTTCTATGTCGATGACCTTCTGGAAAAAAATAAAAGTATGAGGAAAGTATAGTGCACCTATTAGCAGTATGGCGGCTGAAAGGTGAAAGAGGAGGTGACTGTAAAAGGGTTTGAGACATATTTTTAAAGGTATAATAGAAATGTTTTCTTTCCTAATTATGGTAGACATCACATTACTATCCATTTGTCAAAATTCACTGAATTATACATCAAAACTCAGCACTCTTTATACATATAAATTATACATCAGTAACCCTTAAGCTTGTGTGCACACAGGAAGCTGAAGTGACAGCTTAATCAATAAGTGCTTACCATGCAACCATGAGGATCTCAGTTTGATTCCCAGCACCCATGTTAAAAGCTAAGTGTAGTGATTCACACAATCATAACCCAGAAGATCCCTAGAGCTCCCTGGCCAGCCAGCCTAACCTAATGTGCAAACCCTAGTCCCAGTGGGAGACCCTGTCTCAAGTAATAAAGTGAACAGCTCCTGATTAACAAAACCCAAAGATCTCTAGCCTCCACACGTAAGCGCATACGCATCTACAAGCATGCACGCTCCTGTGTATACAAGGACATCTAAAATTTAAAAATTCTAAGCTTGTGCTTATATATACAAGTAAGTGTTTCAAACAGACAATAGTTGATAAATCTTGGGCTAAAATTTCTTTGTATAACTGCAGTGCATAAACCCATGAGTCCAAACACCTCCATCACTCAGCCTTCCCGGTGCGGAGATTTTTCTGCAGGCAGCCACTGTAAGCTGACACACCATGGCCAGGGAGGGTCTGAAGGGAATTTTCAGGCAAACACTTCTGTAGCAGTTCGAGTGAGAAGCTGATTGTGAGGGTTATCTTGGCTTCCTGCCTCCTTTCCAGAATTTTCAGAGGTCATTCTGTGTACTTAATAGGAACACTCATCTGGAAAATTGCCTTAAGTCAGATTAAATACGATATCACTGTTTTTTAACCTGTAGTTCATATATAGCATGTGTGTCTTTATCATCATATCCTGTTGCAATTTGAAGGACATACCTGTCTCTATGCTGAGTCCTGAACAGATGTGGGGGTGGAATTTTGCTTAAAATACCAACCAGTATATCTTCTGGTTGTCTGAAATAGCTTGGCATGTATTTTAAATGAGAATTTGGTGAGAATAAGTACACTAGTCTAGTTTCTCTATTCCTCCACTTAAGGTATATGTTCCCACATACATCTTCTTTAGTGAAGGTGTTTTTCTTTTTAATTCGGCCTCTTAGTACTTTTGTTTTCTATCCAACACAAGTTATTTGAGAAGAGTTTGGAGTTTTTCAGACATATTGTTGATAGCTCACTTGTGAAAGGAACATAAGTCACACAAATATGGACTTGCATTGAAGTTAATCAGGTCAGTCACACAAATTAATAAGCCCATGAGGTCATACCCCTAAAGATAAAGGGGCAGACACAGATGATAAAAGCTGCCAAAAAAAAAAATGGGTTTCAAAGGGAAATAAACACTAAAAACCCATCCAACTTCAGGATCTTCTAAAAGCTACCGATATTTTCTGCTAGTGTGTGAACTCCTGACCTCAAATGTTTAAGGGGCATTGTTCATACCCCATAGCAGGATATGGTCACTTTATTAAATTAAATGTTTATCTGTCTCTATCTTTTTAAAATTAAAAATGGTAAATAAAGAGAAACTCTTTAGTTCAGCTCACTCTTTAATAGTTTATTTTAAAAAATAGAAAGACAGAATTTAAAGATTAGGATTTGAACATCAATGGAAAAACAGCCAAGACCATATGATAGAGCCATCCAAAGCCATCAGCGCATCTGCACCTAGCATGCTCTCAGGAGGTTCCCTGATTAAGCTGATACTACAAGGTGTTTTTCTATATTATTTTTATATATAAATTTTTACATATAAAAATTTTTCACTTTCTTGCAAATTCCAGGCTTAAAGAGAGAAACTATATGAAACAGCTGGTACAACTTACTACACGATCTTTATTATATATCTAGAAATGCTACCAGTGACATCACTGACAATTTTTTTAACAGTCTTGTAATTACATAAACCAAAATTGCATAAGATAAAGAGAAAGTTAATTGATTTTATATCTGTCCCATAAAAAAACTAATTAATGTCTAAGAAAAATACATAAGCAGTAGAGATTGGTTGTTAAGTCTGCTTCTAATCTTATGGCTGCCTTGGGACCTGAATTATGAGGTAATGGGTTCTATTGAGTTATGTAGGTGAGGAATGAGAAAAGAGAAGCCAAGTATATCATCTGAAAACCCCCCCAGGACTGATTGCACTGTACAACTTAATGTACAATGGATCCATTCTCCAGAAAACTCAAAACATCTAACAGATATCATTTAAGATGCAAAATTTACCTATCTGGTATACACAAAGCAGGAGCCAGGAGCCAGGAAGAAAATAAAGCTAAATATTTGACCTCATGTTCACCTTCTGATGTTGATCTACCTAATTAAGCCCCAGTGTCTTTTCCACAATGGACAATTCAATGGTTCTGTATGGTGGGTGATTGGTCACCGTGCAAAGTTTCCAAGAGAAAGAATTCCCAGAATTTATACTGAGTTCCCCTTAAGTTCTTTAACATTTAGACTTCATTTCACTAGAAACTTCATTAGATTCATAGTACCCCTAGCCTCTGATAACTTTACCTGGAAAGACCTTTTTTCAGTTATTCAATCTACCCAGAGGATGATGGTTCCTTAGAGAAATCAAATTGAGACAAATAGCCTAGGTCTCTATTGTGATAGAACTATCTCTACTAACATCATGTAAAAAACACACTCCTAGACTTCCCTGCAGATGTGGAGAAGACAATTTCTAACAAACTTTTCATTCCTCCTTCACCCTAACACCTACACAGGTTGCTTGGGCTTCTGTAAGAAGACAAGATCATAGTTCAGAAGATAACCATCATTATAGACATAAAGTTTTTGGTCAAAGGGATGATAATTAATGCTCTGAATTCTTTCCTGCATCTTTCTCATTGTGATGGCTAGATTGCCTTCCCTCTGTGTGTTTGTGTCATAATAGTAAAAGATCTCTTCTGTTTTGGTGTTCAAAGTGCGAGTAGCATAAAGAACTCCACATACTATGAAGGCATTAGAAACAGATGGCTTATACTGCTTGGTAACCCAAGTGCTTATCACCTCAAGAGTGGTATCATTGAGTTTACTAATCACTATGTTACCAGTGCTGGCCTCAGTTGCATAAATTGCCCACAGAGCTTGCTCATCCACAGCAAGGTCAATGTCTTGCCAATTCACATTAGCGTATGAAAAGCGATTATTGTAGGCAGCCAGAAGGAGGGGCCGACTCACAATGACTTCATTGCTAGTTAGGTTAATTTTGGCAATATTCCTCCCATTGTACCAATTCACATACAGGTTGTTGTTGAATGCTACTGTACCACCCCCTTGGCCATAACGAATCCGATAGGCTCGGAACTGTGAATACATTAACAAATTATCCATTGAGTCATAAAGTCTGTAATACTCTAGAGTCCTTGCATCTGTATTCAAAGGTGCTACCCAGTACAGGGCTCTCTCTGGATGCTGAGGAGAGTAATCTCGGCCCCAGGCACCATATTTATAACTAAACCCTAGCCAGTTGAGCTGAATCACAGAAGGAGCGCTGATGTTCACCACGCCGCCATGACTGCAGCTTCCTAGAAAAGAAGAAAAGGCGTTCTTAGAGAAAACGGATGATTAAACAGCTTAATATCCTGAGAACCAAAATCAACCCTCAAAATTTTTTTCCCATCATGGTTCAATCCCAGCCCTTTTCTAGAGGAGAAGAGCCACCCTTCATTTCCATTTCCATGTGAGCCCACTGTCAGAGCTAGAGAGCTGTGCGAGGAGCATGAAAACCACCTCCTGGTTTCATCAGTGAGTTTTCAAATTGGAAAAATGGATGTAATAGAACTCCACAAAGCCACATTTTAGAGTTTGAGATCCAAGAAATAAAAGGGGAGAGTTGATATTGTGTACATGTTCTTCTCCCACATGGCATTTTTCAAGTATTTTAATTTTGTGTGGCAAAACTGAGTGACATCATTCTAGGAACACATTCTTTCCTCATAAAGCCAAAGGTGCTACTTACCAGGTCAGCCCTAGGAAAAGCTATGATTAATAAAAGATGGTCCTAGGGGGAGTTCTCCTTCCTTTCCTGGGACCCCAGGTGTTTATTCTTAGTAGGTACCAGTGCAGCTCTAAGCAAATCTTAGAAGGAGGAGGAGGGAAAAGAGGAGGAGGAGGAGGAGGAGGAGGAGGAGGAGGAGGAGGAGGAGGAGGGAAAAGAGGAGGAGGAGGAGGAGGAGGAGGAGG
>JANHMN010000001.1:222494321-222505920 GCA_030674055.1 Rhabdomys pumilio | reverse complement strand
GGGAGAGGGAGAGGGAGAGGGAGAGGGAGAGGGAGAGGGAGAGGGAGAGGGAGAGGGAGAGGGAGAGGGAGAGGGAGAATAGAGGAGGAGGGGGAAGAGGAGGAGGGGGAAGAGCAGAAGGAGGGGGAAAAGCAGGAGGAGCAGAAGGGAGGAGGAAGAAGAGGGGGAAGAGGAGGAAGAGGAGGAAGAAGAAGAAGAGGAGGGGGAAGAAGAAGAGGGAGAAGGGGAGGGAGAGGGGAAGAGGAAGTTTTAAATACAGCATCTGATAGGTCCAGACAGATAGTCCTGTGAGACTAGGGTTTCAACCCTGAGAAGCTACAAAGTCATTTAGTAATGGACTTGCTTAATCTGTGCCCAGCACTCATGCCATGATATAAGTCATTTGCTGACCATTTTTCCTCAGAGCTTTAGATGAGACCTGCTCTTCAGAATCCATGTGCTACCAACCCATAGAGTGGTAGGCAAGAATTTCATCCTTCCCATTCTGACACAGCCATGGTCAATATGTGTACAATCATGTGGGACTAGATGCACTGGTCCATTGAAACTTCCTTCCATGAAACCCGTGGACAAATGACCCCAGCTGGGCAACTGGCCCTTTGATTGTATACTGTATACCCTCCAAAATGCCTGCCAACCAAAAGGGTTTGTGAGTTATATATATATATATATATATATATATATATAAATGAAATAAAATTCCTCCCGCTTTTTATAACATCTATCCAAAGAACTGGACACATATTTTCTAGTATTATAACAAATATTGGTCTTTTAAAAATTAGTAAGCTACTTTATTGAATAACAAAGAAAAATCTAATTTTAAATACATCTTGAGTCATTTTTCCTTGTTTGCTGCTCAGATTATGGAGAGAAGGAAGAAAGGGAGAAAAGAAGGGAGGAAGAAAGGAAAAAGGAAGAAAGGAAGGAAGGTAGGAAGGAAGGAAGGGAGGGAGGGAGGGAGGGAGGAAGGAAGGAAGGAAGGAAGGAAGGAAGGAAGGAAGGAAGGGAGGGAAAGGAAAGAGCAGAACATGAACACTTGAACACTATATCTAGCTCCATGTGCTAAGGCGGAATCACAGAGCCATGGAGGGCATAGGCATGAACTAGAACCACAAGCAAAGCTCCACTGAACTGCCTGAGACTGGCACTGGGAAGTAAGGGGAACCAAGTGACTGCCTGGATCCAAGAGGGAAAGACCCATTCCTCCTCCTTGCTAAATGCTTGACTCTCTCCCCTCCTTACTCAAGGACTGCTGGGAGGTGAAACCATTAATAGAAATCCTGCTTTTATTTTTCCAATCTGCTGGGACTTTTCAGTCTCAGAATTAAATACGTGCTCCTTAAATGCTCTCATAAATCCACAGTTGGTGGGAAAGCCAGCCAACCATACAACAGGTAGAGAAATAAAACCACACTGTACCTAACCTCAAATAATTTTGCATATCATTAAGCAGAACACAGTCACAGGTTTATTTTAATAATGCATGCACCATTTCATAAATAAAAAAGCAACGTGTGTTCAGCCAAGAGACTGCTCTCTGCTAAAGAAATAATAAATAAAATTATAAATTATTATTTCTTCCCCTAAAAGTGATCCCTCAGATGAATGCTTGTTTGCCTTTGTTTATGAAACAACGCATGAATTATTAAAATAAAGTTAGCAGTGTGTTCAGTTTAATGATAACAAAAACTGTTCCCGTTTCCATATGCTAAAGCTGGATTTTCTGGTTAAAATACCTAGCACAGCTTATTTGTGCAACTACATTTCACTGCGAGGAAATGAAAGCCACTTCTCTCCTTTCAGGTTGGAAGACTTAAGGGTTGCTCGCTTCATTGAACCTGACTTTCCTGGAAAGAAAATATCCCAAGCCAACAGTAACACAATATTTCAGAAAAGTTGATGATGCATATAACTTATCCTCATATTATTAGCGGTTTAAAGATAGACCGTTCTGTCTCCAATGTAAAATCTTTTGATATGAAGGAACCAAAATCCACTATTAATTCTGCTAAAATTACAGCAATGGTTCCATCGTTAAAACAAGAAAATTCTACTTCAAATACAGTACTAATAGTGTTCCTAGTGATAATAATAAACATCTATCATTTCTTAGGTTGAAATTTTAACTGTGCCTGTTACAAAGATTAAAGTTCATTTTTCCCCAATCATTCATAAATACTTGTCTAATATGTTTGGTTACTTTCCTTCTGTCTTCTACCCCCCTGGGATGATTTTGGTGCTCTGGATCTTGTCAAATGGAAGTAGAAATAAGAAGTGAAGGGGGGAAAGTGTTATTGTCAGAATGGTGGCTGTGGCTTCAGCAGTGATAAGTCAGGGGGACAAACTATGGTTGGCTTCCCCAATGGCCAGAAACAAACCATAAAAAAACTATTCAAACTGACAGCCATCTTGGCACCAACTCTCAGCAGAGTGCCCCCTCCTCCTTTATTTGGATCTTCCACACAAACTTATATCCTAAGCCTATATCCTAGGCTCATCTTTATTTCCATCCCTTTTCTACCCCTGCCTTTATGTCAAGATCCTAGATACAGTTCACTGCCTTAATTGCCCATTTCCCATCCCAACTTCATCAGGACCCTTTGGCAACAATCAATTGTCCAGCCCATGACCCAAGAACTATCAAGGGCTAGTGAATCATTTTGCATGTGCTGGTGGAAAAGAGTAAAGCACCAAACGTTCAGGATCCAGGGGATCTTTCCAGCTGCTCTACGAGCAAGGAAGCAAAGCTAACTAAGAGCTAGCCAGGTAGAATCCTTGTTGGACCTGCCTTGTCATTCCAGAAACCGCAATGATACCCCCTTTGTTAGAGCATCTATGTATACACAAACACACACACACACACACACACACACACACACACACACAAGCACAGAGAAGGTGTTACCAGACAGGCTCCAGTCTAAATCCTTTAGTAACTGTATAGATCATGGAGCAAGTTGCTTACCGGTCTCAGACTCAGTTTTCTTAAGTCAAATAAGCAATGCCTACCCTGCAAGACTGTTAGGGAGAACAGAGATAAGGCCTGTAAATGTGACTCACTCTATTATAACCACCTTCATTATAACCACATCGTAATATAGATTCTGGTTTACATGGCTATTTCCTAGGTGGTGGCTTGTAGGTGTTTCTTCACCCCTTCTGGTAGTCCTAGCAAATGTAAGAGGGCCTACCACACAAAGGAATAAAGGAATAAGAAGCTAATCAAATCATTAAACCCAACCTCTCATTTATAAAACACTAGACATGCACCCTGCTACACATCTGGTGTATTTACAGAATGTGGAGCAAAGACTTCTTTATGCAAGGTATTCTCTTCATCATGCAATCCATTAGCTCCTGCTCTGGTATTCTCGTGGTCCTGAGCCTTGAAATATGGCTAGGCAAACTTTTTAAACTAATAGAGTGGATTTTCAAAGCCAAACATAGTATGCCTACAGAGAATGCTTAATTACAGGTCTGTCAGTGCAGATCCTCGCCTGATCAACTAAGCTATCTATGTACTAAAACTAGAAAAAATGTGATTGACTTGTAAGAATTAGGTGAATAAGTCAGGTGTAGTGGCTCACACTTTTAAGCCCAATACTTGGAAGCCTTAAGATATAGGCTTGGCATAAATTGCATGCCAGGTCAACATAGGCTACAGAGTGAAATCCTTTCTCAAAAAAATTCCAAAACAACCAAAGATTAGGCAAGCAAAATGGTTATCATTGTAAGGAAATTGATAATAAATGTATTCTGAATCATTGGATGTACTCCCAACACTCCCCAGCATCTTTAAGCTTGGGAAGTTAGCATGCCCCCTTCTAGTGTCTCCTATATCCCACCCAGTCACCCCCCTCCCCATTTGCTTATGTACTTCTGTGTACCTGCAAAGCCCAAGGTCCTAATATAACAAAGTGGGCCCTGAGAATTCTCACCATATTTTTTCCTATATGATGCTGTCATTTAGACTCAGAGGAAAAAAATAGACTGGAGTCAGTTGTTTGGAGGAGGGGTTCATATATAGAAATATAAGACCAATTATTTAAGCTAGAAAGTTCTGTGAATATGAAGCAGGAAAAGTTGTTTTTGCAGCAACACACACATACAATACACACATGCAGGCACATACACATACCTCACACACACACACACACACACACACACACATATATATATATATATACACACACACACACACAAACACACACACATATGCACACATATACCACACATCACATATACCACACATCACACACACCTCTCACACATACATATGTATGCACACATATGTACACATATACCACACACACATCACCATACACACACACACACACCACATACATTACATTTTATTACAACTGACATATATTGGATCTAAGTTCAAACTGATCACTAGGTTAGCCCACTACAGCTGCAAGGGAGCCCAGAGAATACGGAGTTATTTTAGAGCTGAGACTCCTGCACGCAGTCTTTTGTTGTTGTTGTTGTTCTATGCAACTCTGCAGAAAAAAAAAAAAAAAAAAAGCAAACAGGCCAGATTTTAAGTCCCATAATAGTGAGGAACTTTAATTAAAGTCTCCACAGGCTCGTAACTTTGTGGTGCCTGGGGATTTTCCAGTTCTGCATTATCAACCAATCCAAACATGAAGAGAGCAAGTGAAAGAAATTGATTTAAAAACATGACAAAATTCAGCTTAATATAAACATCATAAATATAATATGAACAAAGCTGGAGAAGGGCCAAGTGGCTTGGCAGGGATCCAGGTGCAGTCAAGGTTGTGCAAAAGTGAGTGGAAGGCTGGGTTCAGTTTGCTTAAACAACACAGCTGGCCTGAAACAGTTCACAGAAGTCTAAATGTAAAGGCCCAAGGGAAGGCTCTGGAAACATTTCTAAGGAAACTAACTCAAAAGGCCCATTTGCTTTCTTGCCTAAATACTAAGCAATGGATTTTTCTCCCTCAATGTCACTCCTACATGATGGACACCTGACCAGGGACCTAATACGTGTTACAGCATAAACTCTGTCACTGAGTGCAGGTGTGCCTTCAAGGAGAGCTGCATCCCTCAGACTCAAGCCCCTCCACTGAGATACCAGAGAACTAAGTTAGATGACCCCGATTACTCTTTCTTGCTTTAAAATGCCCTTGGTTCCAGAAATGAGTGCCAGGAAAATCTATTGCAAGAGAGATATTTGCTGGGGCCTGCCTGCTCATCTTTATCAGAGGTCATGACTTTGCTTTGACTCCTGCCTTAAAGAGCTGTCATGGTCCAACAAAACCAGCTCCCACTTCTGACATGTTTATAACACTGATCCCAGACCAATTCAGCTTTAGTTTGTCTCTGAAGACAGGACATGGTCCTCACCTAAATGCCCTCTGTAAGTCAGATTAGAACAGACCTCTAACAGCAATTAGAGAGGCATGTCCACTGAACAAGACTGAAAGGCTTAAAACTATAGTCCTAGCTGATTGAAGCCTTAAAGAAATGAGTTACATTGGCAAGATCCAGAAATATACAGTCCAAAGGAAAAGGTTTATGAGAATTAGAATTCATAAACACAACAAATGTTTTACCATTTGATAGCAAGCAACAGTTCCCATTCAGGCTGAAATGCTCAAGACCCTGAAAGAAGTTCATTTGGTGTGGTCTCTCTAAGGGATGGTGCTAAAGGATGTTAGTGATATCCTGGAGGAAGCCACTTCAGTGTACCAGGATTTAGCCCTTTCTCTCTTCACAGACAGATTTTCACTTCAATTATCATGATTACTAATAATATCCATTGCCGGTGTGTGGATGCTGATTACAGAGCCCCGAGCTTCCCAGGCACTGTCTCATTAATCCCCATAGCAACCCTATAAGGTGAGCACAATTATTCTCCCATTTCACAAATAAGATAAAGGATCTTTTCTCTGCAGCCACATAGCTGGTAAAGTCAAGGATTTCCAAAGCTATTCTCTCTGAGCTGCCACTCCACTGTTTCCACTCACTGGTGAATTTAAGTACCTGCCTGCCACACCCCCACCCCTTCCCACACACATATTGTTGGGGAGTTAACCTGGGGAATCTGAGGGAGAATGAGATGCCATCCTGTCCTGCTTGATGGGTAGCAAGGCATGCCCATAACACGTGAGACCACAATCCCTTTAGTTCTCAGTGACTTCCAGGACTCACAATGCAGCAGGTACCCAGCAAGCACATCAGAGGTGTGTAAAGCACAGATGAGTGTGAAAGAGAGGGCAAAAAGAGAGGAATAGCAGAACAACAAAGGCACACACCCAACCTATGCCTAACTGAGCCAATCAGCTCTTACCATCTACCAGAAGACAATGCCACATAAAGATTCTAGATGCTCTAGTGTCTCCAGTCCCATAGCTCTTCTTTCTTTAGACACAGCCTCCCTGCTAGGTCAGTGCAAAAGGTATATGTGTAGCTAGTGGGCTTTGTTTACAAAAGCCTCACTGAGCTCTTCCTCAAGGAAATCCAGAATGTTGATAATAGCACCAGTTGAAAGTGGAAGAATTTAAAGTGCGGAAGAATAAACAGAACTGCAAAAATGCCCTGCTATCTCCATCACTACAATCCCACCCCACCCCCAAATCAAGGCTCATTATGGGGGTCTTACATGGTAAAAACAGATACAGAGCAGGCTTACCAGGAGCAGGAGGAGGGGGCGTGGCAGGCACAAGGCCACTTTTAGAGTCTTCGCATTCTTTCAGCTTGGTCTTCAGAGCCACGATTTGCCGGCGAATGCTCAGGACATTGTTTTTGTCTAGCGTCTCCAGCTTCTCTACCAGGAGAGTCATATTCCTTATCTAAAGAAATAAAAATTCAGAGTGACTTTATATTATTGTGCAATTTCTTTCATAAACATTCTGAGGCTGAATTTGTCATTTAGTGAAACGTTGCTACAGAACACACCAGAGATTCTTCTGAATGGTTTCATTTGAAAGAATACATTTTATGGTTTAGATTGAACGCCTGTCACATCTCAGGCAATGTGTGTGACAAGAAGAAAATGGCAGAGATTTTAACGGCTTTAATAATAGAGCACAAGTTCACTCCAGGCATTCAGAAATGTCCATTAAAGTTCATTTCTAATAACCTTCCCCTATAAACTCGTGTTTACTCATGTTGTATTATAATTAAGTTTCTAATGAATGGTGAGGGCTGGAAAAAACATAAATTCTAAAACATGTAACTAGAATTCTCAATTATAGCTCGTGTCATGACTGTGCTGGTAATGCTAGTTGATGTAAATTACCCAACCATAACATTAATATGGTAATCTTATCCATAGATCTTTAAAGACTTTGCTAAAACATATTCACAAGAAATATTTTTTGGCTTAATTCCTAAATGCTTTTATTATTTCAGTTTGTTCGTTGAGAATTTTGCACAATATATTTTTATCGTATGCTTTCCCTTCCCCCAACTCCTTTCAGATCCTCCCCCTCCACACTCATTCAACATCATGCTCTTTCTCTTCCCTAAAGAGCAAAAACAAAGCAGGAAAAGCAACTAAAAACATGGAGTCCAATTTGTGTTGTCAACCTACTCCCGAGCACAGGGTTACTGTGCAGCACGTTTAATAGACCCAGCGTCATTCAATTAAAGAAAACTGATTTAGTAGCTATCATATACCATTAGCTTCTTGCCTAGGGGTGGGACTTTGTATCCATTTCCCCTTCTTCATTGCTCAGGTTTTCGTCTTCCTTGAGCTTGCACACAGTGTATGCATGCCATCAGCCTCTGTGAGTTGGTTGTGTATCTGCTGTCTTGTACCTGGAGAATGCTATTTTCTTAAAATAGTCTACCACCTCTGACTCTTATATTTTGGCCCCCTCTTTCTGCATAGGTCCCTGAGCATTGAGGATGGTGTGATAACCATATCCCATTCAGAACTGAATACTCCAGAGTCTTTCAATTTCTGCACATTGTGCAGCTGTCAGTCTCTATGTTAATTACCGTCTATTTCAAGAAGAAGCTTCTCCGCTGAGTGTTGAGTGATACACTGATCTATGGGTTTAGCAATATGCCATCAAGAGCTGTTTTATTGCTATGTTGGACAAATCACCATCCCACATTTCAAGCTGTACTACAGAGCCATAGTAATAAAAAAAAAAAAAGGCAGTAGGGTACTGGCATTAAAAACAGACACATGGATCAATGTAATAGAATTGAGGGTGAGATAACTCCACACACCATCGGACACCTGACTTTCGACAAAAAGACAGAAAATGCACACTGAAGAAAAGACAGCATCTTCAAAAAATTGTGCTGGTCAAACTGGATTGCTGCACGTGGAAGACTAGAAATTGATTCATATCTATTACCTTGTACAAAAAAACTCCAAACAGATCTACATAAGGCCTGCTACACAGGAAATTTCAGTATGTGGAGAATAATTTTAAGAGAAATAGGTGGTCATCTAAAAAGGGAAGACACCTGCAATCAGGTGAACAATGTTTCTAGGCTCATGGGGATAAATCCAAGACAGAAAAGATGCCTGATTTACCATGGCTAAAGACAAGTCTCTAAGATTTATGGCATCACTTTCAGAAAGGTCGTTTAGTTCTAGGGCAGAATTCTTGGTGTCCATCATCTACTTCTCAGTCAACATGTTACCAACACATTTACACCTAACTTACTATGTAAGTATAGGCAGTCATCCGAAACAGAACATGGATGGACCTCACGGTCCTGAGACAGTAGCAGAATTAGGGTTTAGGAAAGAGATATCCCATCTAGGTCATAGCACTTGTTCAGTCCCTGAATGAAATGATTCTATTGTTTGTTTGTTTGTTTGTTTTGAGAGAGAATTTCTCTGTGTAACAACTCTACCTTATCTGGAACTCTCTTTGTAGGCCACACTGGCCTAGAACTCAGAGATCCACCTTCCTCTGCCCCCCAAGTGCATATAAAGGCATATGCCACAACTCCCAGCCCCAAATTGCATTATTGATATACTAAGACCTCAGTCATTCCTTACCTCGACTTCAAGTATGTCAATAATATCTGTACTTCCAACAAAATTCTCCTTCAGCTGTATGACCAGTTTATGCATCTCCTTCACCTCCAGTTTGATCAACTCAAAGTCCAGTTCTGTATAAGAAAAGCCGTCCCTCTCCATGACCTCCACTCGCACCGTCAGGTTCAGGAGCTTCTTCTCATACACATTTATTAGCTTGACATACTCCTTCACCTAGAGGAGAAACAAAAAGCTTATGTCAACTCACAGAGTGGTATCAAGTAGACTTCCTCTGCTACAAAAGATGTGAAGATTATTTGATCCTTGTCAATCACTGCAGAGGAATGCATTTTTTTAATCCAAATGCAAAGTAAAATACCATATTACTGAGGCTTTTGGTCTTACTTACATATACTGAAAACAATCTGTGTGTACGTTGAGAATGTTAGCTCACTAGACGGAACTGGTTGGGATCATCTCTCTTCTCAGCTCATTTGCTCGAAATCAGAGTTTCTCAGCTATTGACATTTCAAGCAAGTCTCTTTCTTGTGGGGTACTATACAGTGCACTGTAAGATATTCCATAGCTCCCAGTTATGACAATCAAAAAGTGTCTCAAGACATTATTAAATGTACTCTGGGGACAATCACTACCTCTACCAGCCTTTAGTTTAGAGCCATTGCTCTCTCTAAGTCTCAGTATTTTCCAGAAGAGAAGAAATGCACTGAGTAGAATCATTTCCTTGTGAACCATGTGCCAAAAATTTTGAGCCTCTTTGCCTTTTACAAAGAAGAGTAACAACTCAACTTTCTATACAGTTTGTGAGTGTAGGCACAACTGCAGAATGCACATTTCATTAAGTGAACTCACATTTATTCCAAGAACTGATTATTGCAATCAGACCTTTAAATTACACATTTGTTGCATACATTTGAATGTCTGATCATTAAGTTAAGGTTCCAAAAATTCCCTTGGTGGTTGAGTGTATAATTGGAATCTCCAAAAGGATATTTCAATAAACAGCCAGGGATACTTTTTTGTATGTGATCTCTCAAAGAAATGTCATGACTTTTTCAAAGACCTGCTCATTAAAAAAGTTGCTGCCTTCAGTTTCTTTTTTAAAATGTGAGCATAAGTAATACTTCTCCCCAAACTGCACTTATGTCAAGTGCCTGGATGAATTCAGACAGATGTTGACCCGTGGTCTCTCTAATGACAAAGGCATCCCTAACGCCTGTCATTGTAATCCTTCCACTTAACCCCACCATGAAAATTAGAATAGACTTATAGGCCACGAACCTTCAGAGCTAGGGCCTCAGGAAAAGAAGTGTCTAATGAACATTGGAATTGCAGCCCTTGGCACAACTGCTGTATCTCCTCAGGCAAGTGATGTTCACTGCCATCAGATGCCCCATTACACAGAGGCTGATAGGAGTCATGATATTTTTGTGTATACAGGTATTTTTAAGTGTGGGAGGTGCATATAACAAACAAGCTCTCTTCCACGCCCCCCCCCATAAACACAGACATAAGATATTCAGGTTTCAACTTCTGTTTTTTTTAAAAAAAAAAAAAATGGTCACAAAACCTTGCCTGTGGTAAAAAAAATATAATAATGTACCATTCCATTGCAAAAATGGAAGTTTGAGAAATGAGTGTGCTTGGTGGCATTTGGCCTTGCCAGCCCTTGGAACAAATGAAACAGCCTCAGCTTTCCTGGAACACTTTGGTGGCACATTACAGCTCCTGTTCTGCACAAATGAGTGATTCAACAGTCATCTCTGCTAAATAAAACATGGTCTGTCACCCACTCTATCCTGCCCCCACTCTCACAGGAAACCAAGGCATGGCCTAGAGTTTGTGACCTCTGAGAATTTGTGCTGGGCCTTCCTTAAGTTCAGATGTAAAACGAAAGGTCTCTCTTAATCTGCCAAGAAATGTGGGAGGGTAATCCTTTCTGCTGACATTTGAAGGAAAGCTGGGTGGTATTCAGGAAAAACTGGAATTATCCACAGCTATGGTGGGCAGGAGAAAATTTGAAGGTGGGCCAGAAAAATTTCACATGTGAAATGTGCAGTTTGTATAGATTTTTGTGCATGGAGATGGCACAGGCAGCCCTGAGAACTTGAGGATTTATCCTGAGTAGTCTCTGCTCAGTAACAGCAGGCAGCAGTGGTGAGTCCAGCTCCACACCACTGTAAAAGCCTGTAGTATCTTTAGCACATCTCTCCCTCTGGGATTTAGAATCCTTGTTCTAAGCAGAGGGAGGAAGCTCAAGTGGGGAGTTTGTCTTGAGAGGATATTTGTCATGTCTGAAGACATTCAGGTTGTCACATTGGGGACTGATCATGTGCTAGTGCCATTTGGAGGCCAGGAGTGCTGTAAAGTGTGCTAGCAATGATATGGGTCTAAGATGAAGAGGACATATATCTGTAGCAACATCTTTGCCCCAATTTCATCACTACAGCCAAGTGTGAACCTGAGAGCATTAACAATGCTTGCCCGCAAATCAGCAGGCTGAGATTCATAGTCTATTTTATTGGTCTCCACTTAACTATGTCATGGATTAACAGATAGATAGATAGATAGATAGATAGATAGATAGATAGATAGATAGATAGATAG
>JANHMN010000001.1:222364948-222494311 GCA_030674055.1 Rhabdomys pumilio | reverse complement strand
TAGATAGATAGATAGATAGATAGATAGATAGATAGATAGATAGATAGTTTAGTTGGAATCTATTTTGAGATGGCTGCTGCTGCTGTTCTTTCTTACAATTAATGTGGTCTAGTCATAAATAAGGAGGTAATGTAGCTAGCTATCTGGCTAAATAATTAGTCTGGTTCATAGTTCTATTGGCTCCTCAAAACCCATGATGATAACTATAGCCAGATTACTTGAAATAAGTAAATGGACTTTGAAACATACTGTTATTTTCAACATATTCTTAAAAGCAGATGTAATTAGGTTAATTGACCTTGAAAAGATCATCAAAATGTGCAGTATTTTGGTACAAGAACTGCCTGAGAGCTCAAGTCTAACTTCAGTACCCACTGGGCAAATCACTTAAATTTTCTAAGTTTTACTTTACTTTCAAAACCAAGGATAATGACATCAAGCTTGCAAGATTATTAGAGACCAGAGATTATGTACACTAAGGATCTCACTAATGGATGCTCTATAAATTCTAGAAATTAATAAAGAAATGGCAATTTCAGTGTTCTTTCATTCTGACCTTTTAATTTACTTTTATTCCACTGCACAAAGCATTGCTCAATCAATGTTGTTTGTTTATAGGTTGTTCAAATATCTCCCAGGCTGCCTCAACCTTCTCATGCGTGAGCATCTATTAGCAAATGTGTCATATTAAATGACTTGCCCCAAAGACTTGGAGCCTTGAGAGAAAGAAAACACAATAAACAAACAAACAAAACCTGAGCTGCCTTATATGTCATCCTCTTTCTAGGTATGGCCACACAGGATGTCTCATAAGTAGCAGAAAGAAATCTAAAAGACTTTCGACATTTTTTGCAGAGGCAGCTTCTGACTTCCCTGTGTACTGACAGATAATGAATTAATAGAAGACGGTCTCAAGCCTTTCACCTATTCAGAATGGGCATTCCCCCAGGTCCCTAGATAAATGGTGATTTCTAAGACAGCCTGGAGACAGCTATAATAATTCACCCAGAAACCTAGAAGCCCTCAGCTAAAGAGATAACTGGGGATTTGAAGGCATAACTGACCTAGTACATATCTTGGGTCTTCTCAGAAGAATAATAACAGCCTAGACAGAGGGGAAAGATCTGGCTTGATTCTGAAGGCTCAAATCCCTGACCTGAATATAACAGCCAAGAGAAGAATGACCTCAGGGAAGTCTCTTTTCCCATGTGAATGTTGGGTTTTCTATCATTAAAGTGGGAGGGAGGAGACCTGCCTATCTCCATTAAAGGCTTGCTTGAGATACTAGAAGCACTTGGACAAATGCAAATGAAGGTTACTACTGTTATAACTGGTGCCATCCACCACAGCAAATCAGCCCTGAAAACCTCAGCTAATGGTAAACTCCTTTGTTAGGCTTCCATTTCATTTGGGGGTGGGGGTGGACGGACAAACTACTGACATCTTCAGAACTGAAAAATTTCTCACCTATGCTGTCCCCTCTCTCCTCCAATTGTTAGTAAAGCAGGTGCCACCTGCCCCACGCCCACTTACAACACTGGAATTAAATGACCCACATCCACAAACCTGGCAGACCACATACTCTCCCTGGAGCAGCCTGAGGTTTCAAACTGCCCTTCACACTCCTGCCAGCAAAGATGCCATGCAAATCAGGGGCTTCCACGATTTCAAAGCAAAGGACTCCAACTGAAAAAGATCTTTACCTAGGATTTTCCTCTACTTGTTATGTTTTTATGCATAACTTCTTATCTCCACTTGATTATGCTGAAATAAGGCTATGAATATTAATGGCTGGAATTTATAATTTAGTGCTGTGCCTTTTCTGCTGATTAATTCAAGGACATTTTATTTCTTGGGAAGCTAGGTTCCTGGAGTAGTCAAACACATTTTCCTGGACACTCATTTTAACTTAGAATATTTATCTACCAATTCAAGTTAAAAGCAGGGTCTCAGGCTCGCCATAATTTTTTTATCTTAAAGGATAACTACATTGGATGTTGAGGTGGCTACGCTTAAATTGCTCAGGAAAACTTATTTGGCTGAAGTAAAAGCCAGAACTCCTTGTAAATTAATGGGGTTGTATTAAATAATGTATAATGTGATTATATTCTAGCCTGGACTTCACCTGGGCATAAAATAGGAACCTTTACAGTTGATTTGTAGTGTGGCAAAAAGCTGGAATGGGGTGAGGTCAAAACTGGAATGGCAAGTCACATTGCTCCACAGGCTAAGAGAAAAGCAAACCCTTTGGAATAAATTCCTCTGACTACACAGAGCAGAAACCAGAAGGTTCTAACTAACCAGGGTTTTCCCCAAGGCCGTGATCTTATTAATCTCCACTCAAATTTCTAAAGAAGCCTTCAATTTTGGCTTTATGGGAGACATGTGGAATGAAATATTCCTGTTGTGACAATTAAAAATAACTCCGAAGAAAGAGGGGGGATTCACACAGATTTAAATGTATGCATCATTCAAGGAGGAAAGAAAGTCCTTTAATGATGGTAAGAAAGAAAGGCAGGAAGGTAAATTGAGAATGGGAAGGAGAAGATTTGAAAGACAAAGGAAAGGAGGAGGAAAACCCAGAGGAGGAGGAAGAGGAAGAGGGGGAGGGGAGGGGGAGGAGGAGGAGGAGGGAGAGGAAGAAGGAGGAGGAGGGGAAAGGACCATCTAAAGGTGAGAGAATACCAACAAGACTGCAATAATAAAAAGAACCAGAAAGGGAAAGAAGAAAGATTAGAAGAATGAACAGAAGGAAGAACTAAGGCAAAGTGAAACCACTGAAAACAAGAATAGAATAGGAATTGAAGAAAAATATGACAAAGAAGTAAGACAGACTAGATCTAAAGAGGATAGAAGAGATGGGAGAGAAAACAAATAAAAACTGGAACGGTCGACAAAGGTCAAAGAGAAGAAACCACCAATCAAAGTTGCAGGCCCGACCAGAGGGTTTCCCAGTCTTTTCCACTGTGTGAGAAACAGTAATTGTTTTTTTTTTCATGCAGTAAATTTTTCAGCTAAGCCTTGATCCCACTCTCTTCATGAGTTCTACTAGTTCCTGAGCTCAGAGATTTACTCTAAACCAACACATTGTTTGAAAAGAAACTGCTTACCTTCGAAAATTCTCTCTCAAATTTCTGGGAAAGGATGTGAGCTGTAAACTCTAAGCGCTCCACTCTGTCAGCAGGAAAGGTGGTGTCCGGCAGGGAAACAGAGCACTGGCAGGTCCCATGGTTGTCCACAGACCCAGTGAAATTGGAAAGTGACTGTAAGTAATAAAAGATGAGCATCAGTACTAAGCTGGGAAACAAACCTTTTAGGCATCAGGAATGACAGAAATCTGCTTGTCAAAAGAGTGATTGGCGGCAAACAAGTAGAATCCAGCATATCGATGAACAACATCACAGAGACAAGCCAAACCTCATCTCCACTCGTTGGTTAAGCCTCTATGTCAGCAGCTTGTACCAAAAGGAAGATTCCCCATGCTTGAGGAATCTTAAAGAAATCACTGCTGTCTCTGTGCAAAGAAAGAGAAATAAAGAGGGGACACAAGAAACATTTAAAGGGCTACTAAATTTGCACATCTGTTCTACTGTTTGCAGGATGTGGCATCTCTAGTCCATTTCCTCCTCTATGAAATTGAGACCCCCCCCCCCCCCCGACTGATGGGCCATCCTCTGGAGTAAGCAAGTGGTGTGAGCTGAGTTTCTGCAAACACACACACACACACACACACACACAAGCGCTTTTACTCCAATCCCAGCCCAGTTTCTCTCAATTATAATAAAGAAACCATGAAGGTTTGTGGGCCATGGTAAAGATATCCAGTGAGAATTCAACTCCTCTCTTCAGCTGGGAAATTATAAAATTCACATTTCTTTTTTCCAAATGGAAACAAGCCATCTATTTACTCAAAAACTGAGCAGTGTGTGAGTTTGTAGCTCACTCGAAAATTTCTCAAATGGAAGCTCTCTAGCTTACCACTTGCAAAAAAAAAAAAAAAAGTCATTTTAAAATATTTGAAATTTCCTTAAGATATTCAAGCTCACACTTCGATGCCACTGCATATTTTAAAATGACAGGTTTGAAAGATTCTGTTTTTCTTTTGTCCCTTTTGAACTACCCCAAGGGGATCCTAGCACAATTAACATTTTTCATTACTACTCTTGCCTTGCAGAGTGAGCCTTGTCAGCCAACTGGCTGTGCCTTTTAATGATCTCATCAGAAGGCCAGCCCAAAGCTCACCTATGGAGCATCAGCCTGAAGGGACTCTTTATAAAACTAAGGAGGAAAGAGCAGTTTTCAGTCTGGAGAGATTCCAGTCATGCCTCAAAGTTCACATCAGCTGGTGGTAGCTGAGTGTATCTGCTCCACACACAAGCTACCCTACTGATCTTCATGAACAAACTTGTTCTAGACATTAGACACTCCTGTAATCGAGATTTAGCCCATCAGTGACTCATGGGCCATAAGGCTCTTGCAAAGGGTGGTGGTTGTGCTGGTTTTTAAATAAACCGAAGCTTCTCTAAAATGATAAGAATGAAGTGTGTGTGTGTGTGTGTGTGTGTGTGTGTGTGTGTGTGTGTGTGTGTGTGTGTGTGTTTGTCTGTCTGTCTGCATGTGGAAGCCAGAGGACAACCCTGTGCATTCCTTAGGCAACATTTCCCTTTTTTTCCATGAGACAGTCTCTCATTGGCCTGGGACTCACCAAGTAGGCCCAGCTGCTGGCAAATGAGCCTCAGGAATCCTTCTCACTCTGCCTCCCCAGCTCTGTGACAACACCCTCACACTACCACACCTGGCTTTTAAACTTGGGGTTCTGGGGACCAAGCTCAAGACCCTGTGTTTGCAATCACTTTACCTTTTACTGTGTTACCTTACCAACCCTCTATTCCAGGAAAACTCTTAACATTGACCTTTCTTGTTGATTCAGATCTCACCATCATAGGGATCAGGGAGTAAGGAATAGAAAAAAGCATAGGTGTACTGGAGCAAGGGGTTAGAGTGAGGAGGGGGAGGGTCTTTGCAAAGAATGAATAAGGACTGGAGAATACACACCAGGAGTCTGTCAGAGAGGTTGGATTCTCCTGGACTCAGATCTATCACTCCATCTAAAGATAGAAAGACTCCAGCATAGGTATGCCAAGTCTTTTACAAGCTTTTAAAGAGATTTCCTTATTATAAAAACTACCTAGCAAAGAAAAGATCTTGCATTGCATTGACAAGAGGAGGTTAATTAGCTTCACAAGGCAGGGTGGACCATTCCTAGAGTTCACTGAGAAGCTCTGTCAGCTCCGGAAACAGGAGACATCATCAAGCGGTCTCTAGATAATCAACTATGAACCACTAGCTAACAACTTTCAGTCCTGAAGTTCACCTGAAAGACACGCAAATAATTATGAGCCTTGCTGACAGCCATTCTACTGGCTTCTATTGAACATCTCTGTCCTAGTGCTGTGGACTCCATCCTGCTTATCATCAGCCCAGCGTGCTCGGCTGACATCAAAACGGTCCATAAGTTTGATCAGTGTTTCCCATTAGAGATATTTCTGCTCCTGGAATTCAAAGACAATGAAGCTAATGGTGATGGGTCTCTCTGCAGTGAATGCTTAAACTACATGAGTGAAACATGGGAATGGGACACAAAGACAAGTGCTTGTACTCTTGGCCTTTGAGAGGATGCATGATCCCCTTGTGGAGGGCAAGTAGAGCCCTGTGTGCCCCACAAGAGTGACTGTACTAAGTTCACACTTGGTATATATTCAGTTAATAGTTACTAAGATCTATAATACTCCATGCTCCAGAATTAAAAGCTGATTAAGACCAATTCTGGGCCAATCAAGCTCACTTTCATTCTGAATGCCCTAGGGACTTTTCCAACAGCCTCATACCCTGATGACAAAGGCACACAGGCCATTGTGCTTCCAACACTGCCAGTGACTGTGAGGAGCCTCCCCAACATCTGTGAGTGGAAGCGGTCACTTCTTCAGAGGCATTCTCAGTGTTGTGAGCCCTCCAGCAGACAGTGTGACTCACATTTGTGATTTAAGGTCACAATTGGCTCTAATTAGCAGCCAAGTCTAAGTGCACACAAAGATTCAGGACATAAAATAATGGTACTCGGTGTTTCCGAAGTACAGAAAATGATACGTTTGGAATTTGCTCAATGACAGTTATAAAAGGGTTTTCCGCTACTTTCCAACAAGCTCATCAAGCTGACAGCCAGCCCTAGGAAATTAGGTTTATAGTGGAATTGACACCTGGTCCACTATAAAAAGGAGGTTGGAGCCTGACTCGCTCACCCCAGGCAGATAAGCAAACAAGGAAGGAAATTGAAGCCTCTAAGTACAATTTAACTACTAGTTCTTACCTACTTTTAAATATTTGCCTTCTTACTAGACAGTGGGCACTTTAAATTCCTCTGTCCCTTCACTGACATTTTATTTTCTATTATTCCAGCTGCTGATGTTATGTCGAAATGCTGGATTTTGATTGGTAGTGAACCTTTATGACAAATTATTATTGTTAACCACATCTTACAAAAAATAAAATAGCCCATTCTGATTGTCCCCAGAAATTGTTTAGTACCCCGAGATAAGATTTTTTGGTTACTGAGAAGCCAGTATATAATTGCCAGTCTCTAAACTTGATCCCCTTTTAAAGGCAATTTTCATCTGTGCCCTGGAAATACAGAAAGCTGCATACAGTGGGATGGTTTTCACAACAGGCTCCTTTGAAATGAGTTAAAACCTGAATGAAACAACTAATGTGTATGAATGGACTGATGTGGGGAGGTATAACTTCCCAGGTGACTCTAAGTCAATGATTCCCTCACCATAGTAAGTCTCCGATTCACTCTAAATGGGAGCATTACTCTTCTCTACCTTTGGGGGTTTAAAGAAGATGCAGTGTGTATTAACCTAGTCTTGGCATTTGCTAGGCATGCACTGGTATTATTGATGTCCTTGCCCTTTAGGCCCCATCCAAACCATTTGGTGATCACATTTTCATCGTCCCAGGTTTTAATGAAACTAAAGTAAATGCTCACTCAGAAGCCTCTCCCTCCACTTTTCCTGTTCACCTTTCCACTCAGACAAGTTGATGAAGGTGACTAACTCGAGGATCTCTAAATGAAATGCCTAGGAGTTCTGAAGGAGGCACTTTGGAGAGTTAGGAGCCCTCAAGCACAAGTCACCCTCAGCAAGGCCAACTTGGGAAGATTTGCAGGGTAGAACTCCTGCAGAAAGGCCCAGAGGTAAAGTGGGCAACTGTTTCCTGTCCGACTTTCTGCAGCTCCTCCATGCCTCTCTTTGTGTTTTTAAAGGAAAGCCAGAGAGTTTTTACCCCCCTTCCCCAAAGAACTAGGCAAACCAAGCATTCTACGTCGGGAGCCTCTCCAGGCCGATTCCTGTAGAGCACAAACCCTTCGCTCATTCATTTTACTGCTGCGATTGTTTGCCACTGGAAATAGCCCCAGCGATTCCTTATTTAAAAAAAAAAAAAAAAAAAAGAATGAAAAGAGTTAGCATTCTCTTGGGAAATGTCCACACACAATAGCGTTTTCCTAAGATTAGTAATTCCTCTTCTTATAACCAATGTTCTGTGTATATGTCTGTGTACATGTGTATGTGCTTGTGTGTGTGTGTTTGTGTGTGTGTGTGTGTGTGTGTGTAGAGACAGAGAGATAATGTCTTTTTCTACTACCTTCACTTAGTTTTTCTTGAGATAAGATCTATCACTAAATACAAGAACAGTTGACAGGTAAGCCCCAGGGATCCTCCTGTGTCTGCCTCCTTCAACTAGTGATGGGGTTGCAACCACCTTGCCTGGTTTTTTAGGTGGGTGCTAGAAACAATGACAGTGGTCCTCATGCGAGTGTGGAAAGTGTTTTGCTGACCATTCTATGTCCTCAGGCCCATTACCCATCTTCCTTATAAACTAGTTGCAGAGGAACTGGCAAGGCTCCAGATGTCGCCTGGAGAGTCTCAGTTCCTCAGAGTGTGTTGTTTACGCCCAAAAGGCTACCTCTGAGCAACAAATCAGTTGGATAACTTTGCTGGCGTCGCAACTTGTGGTATCCCTTTCCTCAATCTCTCATCCCAGACAACATATTAGAATCAATTGGATGTTTTTTAAATGCCTGAGTTATAAACACATGTGCAGGGTAGAACTAAGGATTCTGGATTTTTAATATTCTCCTCACCACTGATCCTACAGGTCACCCTGGGTTGAGAACCTCTTTATAACATGCCTTTCCCCAAATACATTAGCTAGAAAACTGGGCTGTTGTCTCTCCTGCTAACAATTTAATTACTTCATCCAGGTTTTAATTCATTTCCCGACCATCACCAGTGAACAGAAAGAGTCATAAATCCTTTAAAGTGCCCAGGTCTAGTCAACCATGAAATTGTATTCAAGTCCCCCAAAAAGTGAGCAGAAGGAAATTGAACAGAGCTCACCCAAACTCAGCAACTCGCTCACCTGAGACAGAGTACCACCTTCTGGCAAAGATGTGCCTCCCGGAGGCAACCAGGCATCTGTAGCCTGGGCTAATATTGGAGTTCTGGTCAATTCCAGGGAATGCGCAGTGGTCAGAGTTGTCAAATCTCTGGATGCAGAGCCAAGGCAGAATAGAAGGGCCAGGGAGAAAAGAAGGCAGTAACTCATCTTGCCTTCTTAGCTAAGATGCTGGCTTCTTCGAAGAGTCCCAGGGCTTCTTATAGCCCCCAGTGGGGATTTCCCCATGGCCTGTGTGAAGAAAGAGGAAGTACCTACGGGAACATGTGACCCACCCTAGGAGGGTCGGGACATCTGCAACCTGAGTCCTATCCACACCTTGCCACCTGCCACCAAGCCCCACTCTGTGGATACAGATCTCCCCCCCCCCAACAAATATTAACTCACATAAATTTCTTCAAGCCTATATCTGGTTTCTAACCGGATACTTCCTTGAAGGAGACAGAATCAAAGTAGCCTTTGTGGATGAGACAGAGTTTAGGGGCTCCTAGAAAAAAAAAAAAAGCAACCTTAGTCCTTCTGCCTAGAAATGACTTCTGGGTGTTTGCTCCCATTTTGTAGAAATCTGCTTTCCACAGAGAGTGGTGTGGGTCTCACTTTAGAAACTACAAGACTACAAGTCTCCTCTAAGATGTCTGAAGACTTTCTTTTCAGAACCTGCTGCCCAGGACAGCTCTGGCCTGCCCCTTGCCTTATAGCCTTCTATACCAAGTTTTTTCAACCAAGACTTTGTTCTCTAGAAATCCACACAGAGCTCTGTACTTTATGCTTCTAAAGGAAAAGAAATAACCCAATCGAACAAGGGGCCCAGACGACCTGTTGATTATTCCTCTAGGTCAGAGTATCGCTCCCAACCCAACCAAAGAAGTTCAACAGAAAGATTTCTCTGACCTTGTTGCCACCCACTCTGTGGGCTAGCCAGGTACTTAGGACTCACAGATCACCCTTCACACTAGTGAAATTTGCTAAAATGCTTTCTGATACCCAGCTGACCTAGCCCTGAGCTTCAGGCTCCCTTTGCCTCTCTTTAACATTTGTCATACCTTTGTGACCTCAGCTTTCTTCTCTGCAGAGGGAAAAATGTATTGGCCTTAATGTTAAAACCTAGCTCTGTCACTCAGGAATTGGTGGCCTTGGGCATGCCATTTGGCCTCTCTATAGTTCTTGTAATCCCTAAGTTATTAGGACTCGGTGAAACGGTATCTCGAAAGTTGTTTGGATGCTTTAAAGTACTATAAAAATGTCAAGGTTCTCCCAGTTTTGTGTTTCATTTCCAAAAGCTTGGATCATTATGTAACGTTATGGAGTTTGAAACAAGAAAAGCAGGCTGAGACTATCCTGTATCTCAGCCCATCCCAGGAATATTAGGAAGAGCCTGGCTTGTGGGGTTCTTTCACAGCTTGACCTCATAAGTTCCATGAACTCTCCAAAGCAACATGGTGCTAGTGTGAGGAGCCCAGTGTATGATTCACATCCTCAGAAGAAGAGGTAAGCAGAAAGAATGCAAGCAGGAGATTGGAAAGAAGAGAGAAGAAATTTGGAGGAAAGCAAAATAAAAGCAAGCCTATGTCTTTTATGTATCCCCAAAGACCCCTTGGACTGCTTCCCCTGACCTAGAGGGACTGAATATCCACTCAGATGAATATCCACAATTTCAGAATTCCCATGATCTCATCAACCAGATTTAAGATGCTGCCTCCACCACTACCCACACTGAAGCACATTTGTCAAGTCATGTGAGAGTGTCACCTCGGGCCAATGTTATACCTGGTCTATGAAGCATGGGATAGGAAGCCACTAAAGGAGACCTAGGAAAGACAGGGACCCAATGCCAGAAACAACATCATCCACCCAACATCAATCCAAAGGAAATCTGTGGTGAAGGACAAGGTCAAAGACAGTGGGCCCAAGGCTAGCTGTTCAGAGTAAGAAATGTACTTTTAAGCTCATATGATTCTTATTGTTCCCTAAACACAGTTTCATGTTAAAACTTCAATAAGCAACAAATTGGTTTTAGCATCAGTAAGCCCTATGCATATTTGGGATATATTTATAATAAAATATGTGCTGTCCGTTTAATATTCAAATTGAACTAGATGGCCTTTTTTTTTTTCTTCCTGGGAACTCTCTGTTGAAGCAGGAGGTGGACTGTGAAATTCATTATTCCCTGTTGGGAGTCATTCAGCCTTGGCCCCTTTCACAAAATGTTCTAGTCTCTTCAATGTTTAACCCAAGACAGAGAAAGCACAGGACATTTGTGAGAAAGAAAACCAGTGTACTGACTCCATTATACTAAGACTGAATGTTATGAATATGGATGTACAGAAGAGATCATGCCTCTGCCTCCCATCTCTGGTCCCTTCTTCCTCCAGATTCCCACCAAAACAAAGGGTAAAATCTATTCTCATTTTCTGGTAGTCCCTGTAACTATAATTAGCCTTCCTTATCCTTGTTTTCAAAAAAGGATGTTGGGTTCCTTTTCAGGGGGAAAAAAATCTCATTAACAATGGTTGTCTGTTGTCATGACTACCTTTGAAGACTTCTGTGGTGAGTCCTCTAGAAGACCCCTTACCAGAGGGGTTGCAACCCATAGAACCCAGGCAGCAGTTCTCCCCAGCACAAGGATGACTTAGCCAAGAGAAGCAGCATCCCATTGTGCTTAGAAGTTGCTTTGTTCCTGGATGCCTCCATGTTTTCCAACTTATTTGGTAGCCTCAAATACACAAAAGCATCAGTGATGCCTCCACAAGGAGATTATTAACAATAATAGCTTGATGAGCTCCTCTGCAAACACCTTTGTTGTAAGAAACAACAAGCATCTTGTTATTTGACAGTCTCAAAAATATGAGGGAATGGTCAGGACAGCAAAGCAAGCATTGTTTTATTTATAAAAATGTAGCCCAACCTTGGATTCCCCTTATCACAAGGGGTCACTGGAGCTCACTTCACTAACACAGCATTCCTCACTGACAGCGTGAAAGTTATTATTTATGCACTTCTTGGGATACTCCCCAAAGCTGTGGTTCCTGAGCAGGTGCAACATATAAGGAAGTGATTTGAGTAAATATCACTTTAATTTAATCCTCCTATCATTAAAAAATAAAATGCCAAACCCACTTTCACACGCTTTCCAAAAGGAGCACCTGTAGAGTATGCAGTGTACACAAAGATGACAGAGATAAGGTTTAGTCTACAGATTGACAATAGAAGCTGTGTTTAGGTGACCACTTCCATGTGCGTTGTTTACATCCCTGGAAATAATCAAATCTTGTTAGTAATACCAACAACCAAGTGCAAAAGGCAGAATTCACTCATTCTGAAAAGCGGCCTTTTGTTAATAAGTGCACTAGAGTCCAGTCCGTGGAGATGCATACCCTATTGTGCATGCTAAAGGGAAAAAAATGCATCTTAACCACAGTTCTGGAGTAGGTGGAGACAGATGAAGTCTGGAGCTCACTGGTAAGCCCTCCTACTCGTAGAGTTTCAGGCCAGTGAGAGACCCTGCCTCAAAATAAGACCTGAGGAATGATACCATATGTAGATTGACCTCTAGTTTACACGTATATGAACACACACACAGGAAAGAAAGAGAGAAGGAGGAAGAATAAAGAGAAAGGAAGGAAGGAAGAAAAAAGAGAAAGAAAGCAAGAAAGAAAGCAAGAAAGAAAGATGAGGAAAAACAAAGAAAGAAAGAGAAAACACACATTTGGTAAACACACATTTAGTCCCTCTAAGGGACTAAACAAACTGAACACAATATCAATTGTATAAATCCAGAGAAATTATTAAGCAGACCATGGAGACCTGAGTAGGTGGGTTAAGTAAGAACTATCCACATGTCAAACATCTAAAGAAAGAAGACACTAGTGTAAATCTCCAGCACCTAGACCAGTCTCTATCACTTGATGATCAATAAGTGCACACTAAGAAAAATACTGAATGAATGAATACAGGTTATGAAGGAGAGAACACACGTTGTTTAAATCAGTGTTGAAGAAAGGAGAGTGAATTTGAAGCCGGAAAAATTACATGAGTAAAGGTTGGGCCACCTGAATTCTCTCCAGGGTCAGGATTTTGCCCATGCCCTGGAAGTCTTGTGCAGTCAGGCCTC
Source organism: Rhabdomys pumilio (assembly GCA_030674055.1). Lineage (NCBI taxonomy): Eukaryota > Metazoa > Chordata > Mammalia > Rodentia > Muridae > Rhabdomys > Rhabdomys pumilio. Next base: position 222,481,686 of record JANHMN010000001.1, on the reverse strand, counting down.
AGAACTAATGCTTGAGTCAAACTCACTCTTGGGTCACTCTTTCTCAGTATGATGCAGCCCTCCTCAAACCAACATTTCTAAAACCTTCCTGTACCAGAAACTACCTAGACTTAGCTATCCTATCACGATGTAGAACATACAAACACCAGATTAGATTTCCATAAAATCCTTAACATTTTTTGATTGTAGGAAAAAAAACACTAAATATTCACAAAACACTAAACTACATTAGTTTTTAAAAGCAATAATGAAACCAATGCAAACTTCTGCTCAATTGGCAAAGGAGAACAGAGATATTGAAGGTAAAAAATAAATGTTATTTTTTTAAGGAAAAACATGGAGCTTTTCATCCTCCACAGTGGGGTATTTTACATAAACAAAATATAATAGCATTCAGGAGAATTTCTGTCAGGAAAAAGGCCAGTATCATTTTGAGGGATTCACTAAGGAGACATCACATGTCTGTAGATGGACTCTGCCCAGAGATCTGGAGCCAAGGCTCTGAAATTCCTCTTGCTATCTTCAGACTGCACTGAGACACTCCTTCACTTCAGCTCTTCTGTATTCCAGAGCTTCACATACTTTCTAGATAGTGTGAACTGATTTTTTCTAAAAAAAAAAAAATCAGGTAAGTTGACTTCTCCAACCAGAAGTAAACTCTTTTCTGTTCTTACTCGTTTTCCCCATTGCTAAAGCTCTGCTTGCCTCACATCCGAACCACCAATGCCATCTGCATTCTGAGCAAGACCCGTTTTCTTCATAGCTGATTGCACATGCCTAACCATACATTCTCCTCACTATGAGAAAGATACAAACTCTTGCTGGATCCATGAGATGTTACAGCCAAGAGATTTAGTCACTTTAGACTCTCCAGATTTAGTCAAATAACCATTGCTAGAACAAAATACTTGAGATAGTCATACTAATAAGAAGAAAGGCTCCTTTGGCTCCTGGCTTCAAAAGTGTCAGTCCACAGCACTGTTGCTTTGGGACTTGTTGAAAGACAGCACATTGTGGCAGAGAGTCTAACAGTAGAGAGACCTGCTTGCCTCCATTGCCACTAGCAAACATTAACGGGAACTATTGTCCCACACTACCCTTTGATGATGCACCCTCAATAATGTAAAGTTCCCACTGGGCTTTCTCTTTTAAGGTTTCAAGCATCTTCCAGTAAGTCCAAGCTGACGAAATGAACATTGAACAAGTGGTATTTAGCACTAAACTACTAAACATGCCCTTTGCTTTTCTGTCTCTACCATTTCCTTGGCAAAGTCTTCTGAAGATCTGTATTGTAAACAGAATATATATACGTTCCCCAAAATTCTTATGTTAAAATTCAAATCCCAATCATAATGATATTAGAAGGCAGGTATTGGAGAGATAATAAGTCAGTCATAAGGGCAGAGACTTCATGGTGAGAGAATAATGCCATTATTTACAAACAAAATAAAAGGTCCAGAGAGGTCTTCAGCTCTTTCTACCTCTTTCTTTGATATAAGAATGCATCAAAACCTTGAAGACAGAGGAGACCTCTGCCTAAATCTGACCTGATATCGACCAAGTATGAGAACCTTCTAGATGTGGGGCCTTGTGTGATTTGAAGACCTCCTGCCACCAAAGGTGACCTGAGTGCGCTGAGGTGAATATAATTGACTCTGGGAGTGTTAAGAAAGCTCTTGCAGGAGGAAAACTCTCCAAATGCAACTTGAAACATTTTCTAACCCCAACCACTAGAATTATGGGAAAATTTTCATAGTTAATAAGCCACCAAGTACTCTTTGATTTATCAGGTAAAACCCAGGCAGTCTACAGATACTAAATCTAATCAAGATGTCAAAATTCTGCACTTAATTTATTTAGTAACAAGTAAATTTGGTGAAAAGGGAAAATATTCCAAACTTCAAAATAACATCTCAGGCCTGAGCTTCAGAAAATGGTAACCACTAGTCATAGATGGTGTTTGAACACCTGAAATATGCTAGTCTAAAATGATATATATTAAGAGCTAGAAAGGTGACTCAGTAGTACTGACGGTACTTCCAGAGGTAATGAGTTCAATTCCCAACAACCACATACATGGTGGCTCACAACCATCTACAATGGGATCCAATGCCCTCTTTCAGCATGCAGATTGTATATGCAGACAGACCACTCCTCTACATAAAATAAACATCTTTTAAAAATGTATTGAATTTCAAACAATCAGCATGAGAAAGGGACTAAATATGAATAATTGTACATTGACCATATATTGAAATGTTAAGTTTTGATACATTGAGTGAAATAAAATGTTCTCTTAAAATTATTTTTTTCTATCTTCACTTTTTATTCAGTTGTTTAAAACTTTTTATCACCTTTGTGGCTTGCACTACATTTCCATGGAAGTGCTACACCCGAGCAAACTTCCTGATGCGCTATGATGGAGAGGATTCTGAAGATTTCCAGAAAGCCAAAGTGATATCAGTGTCTCCCTCAGAGAAAGGTTAGCTAACCAGCTGGCTTGCTGTCACTGGGCTTCAAACTAAAATTCCTTCACAAGGGATTTTTAAATTCTATGAAAGCTTTCTCTAAGGAGCATCAGGATGAAATGAGACTTTTCCCTTTGTCTCAAAAAGATTATCATAAAAGCATGTCAATGATATTTGAGACCAAGTAAAATGTATCATATTAAGAATTATTTCCCCCAAAAGCAATCACATGCAATTTATTTGATGTCCACACCTTAAAGATAAAGAGATTTCACACAAATGTCTCTGCTTGGGGCTCCTTTGTGGAGGAAAGAAGATCCTATGACCACAAACATGGTATCCCTCACGGTCAAGGTGACATGAAGCTGTGTGACATCAGCCCCTTTAGCTGGCACACACCCGGAAGGGCACAGTTCCTCCTATCCACACTTGAGCCAAGTGCAGTGACAGGGACTATCCTTGGGTATTCAATAGTTGTTTTGAGATTTCAAATTGAAATTAGACATTTTTCTTTTTGTAAAAAAAAAAAAGAACACAATAATTTGTATATCATATCTCCCCTTCTCTTCTCAGAATAGCAGAATGTGAGAAATGTACTTCAGGTATAACAGGTCTATAACAAACCTTCAGATTCGTTAAGTTCTGGGAAAAAACAACTGTACCACCAGGAAACTAATTTTAAATCTGTTATTTAAATGGAACAAAAGTTAATGAGTCATTAAATGAAGCAGTATCCAAACATGTGCAGGAAAGTTTTTCAAATAAATTTTATAAAACTATCAAATAACTCAGCCTTGTCTGTGAGTATTTTGGGAGGCCATTGGCTCATCTGGTCCCCACTGAGCATTCTTTAGTTTACCCAGCCAACATTTATTGGAATGATTTGGCTCTTGTAGGGCACAGAGCAAAGTAGAAAAGTATATAACCCCTGTTCGAAATGATTAAGAAACTTAGGTCAGTGACAGCAAAGCCTTAGACCAAGGGTAAGAGTCCTGTAGACATGGACCCTTAAGTGACTCGGTGACCTTCTGACCATGAAGGCGATCTGAACGTACTGAGATGAATCTAATTTATTCTGGGAGGATTAAAAAGATTTCTAGAGGAGGAAAAAAATCCCCAAATTAGATTTTAAACATGTCAATCACACATTCTAATCAGTATCATCAAAACGCAGTCTGAGTAGCATCAAGTAGATGGAGTTCATATTTCTGGCACCTGTACCCAGCAAGCAACAATTGATAACTTACTGTTAGAACCTCAGGAATCCAGAAATACTATGGTGTCAGTGCCAGAGGCTCCTCTAATTTAATCACACTCTGAAAATGTTGCCTTTCTGATGTTATATAATGATATTACATGCTTTCATATTTTCTTGGTGTATGCAAATCTTGCTGCTGTACTTAGAATAGCTATGGCTTTGATGTCATCATGAAAATTTTATAAGATTATTTTTAAATAAGTACATCTGTACAACACTAACCTGAATTTTTTAAAGCCTGTTGCTTTGTTCTAAGCCTCTGGTGATTAGACCAACCATTACCAAATACAAATAGTGTACACCCCATCTTGACCCTCCACCTCCCCTCCTCTCCCGGGACAAATGCTTCTATTTTACTAGGTTTATGCTTGATTATGGTTCAGTTTGTGTCTATATGTTTTTTGGATTTTATTGAGTACCCAGGCTCTTCATGGAATGGAGAAAAAAAATAATATGCAGATTTGATTTTTAAAAGAACCTAACTGCTCATTTACTTCTAAACACTTGATGCATGCTCTGTATACCAGGCATTCCTTTAGTTATGGGAATATAGCAACAGAACTACAGAATTCTGCTTCTGTGGGTCTGATAAGCATAAGAGAGTAAAATGAATGCTGTGCAAAGTGAATAAAATAGGGGAAGAAGTGAGGGAATGTAGCAGGCAGGGTTGATCAGGAAACATCTCCGCAAGAAGGAGACATTGGAGTGCTGGAAGGGAGAAAGGGAGGGAGGGAGGAAGGGAGGGAACACCATACTGTCTGAAGAGAAAGTACATTCCCCCCAAAAAGCAAATGCATATCCCTGGACTGAATGACACAGCAAGGCGGGCAGTAGAGCAGTCATGAAATGAAGTGGAGGAGAGTGCTCTGAAGTCAGGAGCCACCTTCAATGCCATTATGAGGATTTTGGTTTTTGTTCTGGGTATGTGGCAACTGTAGAGTAGAGAAGCAAGATGATTAACATTTTGGATTAACATTTGGTTGGATTTGCTCTGTTGGGAGCAGACAGTACTGAGTAGAAACCAAAGTGGGAAACTGGGATAGGGGCTACTTAACTAATCATAGAAAGGAATGGTTGGGTTCCAGACAAGGTAGACAGGTGTCCTGCTATGGAGACAACCCTGAGACATGGACACATTCTGGATGGCACTTGACAAAAATTATAGTTGTAGAAAGAAAGAAAGAGAGAGAGAAAGAGAGAAAGAGAGAAAGAGAGAAAGAAAGAAAGAAAGAAAGAAAGAAAGAAAGAAAGAAAGAAAGAAAGAAAAAAGAAGGAAGGAGGAAGAAGAGGAGCAAGAGGAAGAGGAGGAAGGAGGAGGAGAAAGAGGAGGAGGAGGAAAAGGAGGAAGAGGAAGAGGAGGAGGAGGAAGAGGAAAGGATAAGTGGATTCAGGAAAATGCAGAGGTACTTGCACTTAGCAAACAGAAGAAGGAAGTTGGCAATTGACACAGAGATCACAAAAGGAGCCTGCTCAGAGAGGAAGTCCAGAGGCTCTGCTTTGGGAATGTAAAATTGGAGATGCCTTTTAGATATCCAAGCACAGATAATATGTAAGCATTGAACATGGTTCTGGAAATAGGAGAGACTTGTGCATGTGATAAAGTGAAGAATTTTTGCTATATTGGAGATACTTAAAACCATGAGATGCAAGGAAAGTAGTAATGGGTATCAATAGGGAGAAAATCCACCTGAGATCTGCGATTTGTAAAGGCCTAAGTGTAAAACTCTAGGCAGTGCAGCGCTCTCTGCCTGTGAGGTCAGAGGAAAACCAGGCAAGTGTGATGTCCTTGGAGCCAAATGAGGAAATAGCAAGGAGAAGAGAGCGAGCAATCGGCTGTGTCAAATGACGCAGCTGGATCAAGTGACTTGAAGATTAAGAATTGACCCCTGAAAGGGTTACATGTCGGTCATAGTGATCTTTAGTTACCCAGTGCCAAAAAAATCCTATGAACCTAAAACTATAATGAGGGGACACATAGAGAGGAAGAGATCTTGTGGACCTCCAATTCAGGCAACGCTAAAAAGACTTTTAAAAGGGGGGGCACGAGATATAAGGACCAAGTGAGACACTTTTTTAAAAAAAATTGAATTTATGAACAGTACATAAATACTGGGTGTGATTTTAAGAACTAAAACTCATCGTGTACAAAACACATGGCTTTAAAATGTCAGCTAGGCTAAAGAATTATTGTATTCGATTAGAGCTTTATTACCCTCCAAATACCATGCCCTTACTACACCCGTGCCTACTTGATGCACTAAACTCTCAAGAAATCAGAATTCAGAATTTTCATGACAATTAGGCAGGGTCTGTTAAGTTTTCCCATCCCACTTAGTTATACAATCAGTCCACAAAGGGCAGGATGAGGAAAAGGTGAGACTTCTATACATAAAGGAAAGCTACCGTTAATCTCCCTGCAAAGGGGGGTGGGGGGAAGGCGGGCGGTTCTTTGTTCTTGCAGTTTGTAAAAGATTCTTGAGGAAATTCTGAAGCTAATCAGTACATCTTGTTTGATTTCATATTCAAACACAGGAGGGATTTCCAGCACAAAAATGTCCTTCCGTACTGCTCGGAAGAGCAAACACCCCTGTGGCATCAGAGGATGTTGTAACAGTTAGAAACAGTTTGCTCAGTTCTGCTCCAGACGCTGTGTTAAATTTTGGTGAAAATGTGAGCACAGGTGTACAATGTACCTGCAAGGTGGAGTCCTCAGGCTTAAAACAGGGTGTTCAAACCCAGGTTGCTCCATCCTTTGGGGTCCACAGACCTCTCCCCTCCCAATAGTCAGGCTAACCACTGAGAGAGCTGAGCCTGAGAGAGCTGTGGAGTTGTGCCTGGACAATGGACTTGAGCTGAGGCTGAGCTGGGAGGATCGACATCATGGATCCATTCACTCATCTGTTCATTCAAGCAGATGTGACTGACAGTAGGTTCCAGACCAGCAGAGCTCAAGAGAACTATAATGTGAACCACAAACACAAGTTATATATGTCTTATTTAAAACCATATATCCTAAGATGTATTTCAACACGTTGTCAATATTAAAAGGCAGAAATAAGACTGTTCAACTACCTTTTTTTTTGTACAAAGTCTTTGAAAGCCAGGGTAGGTTTTATACATCCCATAGGTCTCAATTCAAAGGCGCCATAGCAAGTGTTCAGTAGCCACCTTTGGCTAGCAATGGCCAGAGCAGACAGTGTAGGTCTAGACACAGAGATTCCACAAAAACAAGTTAATTACATGCCCTACCTATAGAGCAAGAAGCTTGTAGACTGTTAGGGATAAAGACGTCTCAGTTGACACTGGGCTTCACAACTCTTCATTTTGATTGGTTGTGGTCTTCTGTGATGGTGTCTGTCAATGGCAAAGAGAAGTTTCCTTGATAAGGATTGAGAACTATACTCATCTCTGGGTGTAAGTGCCCATATACATAAACAACAGAACTGTACCTAAGGCTCAAGGATCATTGCAGAAGAGGAAAGCCAAAAGACTGGAAGAGCCAGAGGATCCAGGAGTTTACTATGAGATTGTGGAGACTGTCGGCAGCTACATTCATGATGTCTCATCAATGTGACTGCCTAAAAAGGACCTAAAAACATGAGCTTTGCAGGAACAACAATAGATATGTTAACATGGATGGGAGAAGATAATCAGGACTCAACCTTACACAAAGAACTACAGGCAACTAAGGAATGCTAAAAGCAGGAAAGAGTTTTCCCTAGGGAAGAGCACACCAATTCATTATCTATACTAAATGTCCAATCCTGAAATATCCAATCCTGAAAACATAATACAAGTAACATTATACAAACTGAATGTGTTATAGTTATATATTTAAGATAGTGTGTGTGTGTGTGTGTGTGTGTGTGTGTGTGTGTGTGTGTCAACAATTGAAGAAGAAAGAGGCTATGAATTTGAAAGAGAGTGAGGTGGAGGAAGTATATGAAGGGGAGGAAATAGAACCAAAGAAACAATGTAATTATAGTAAATCTCAGAAAATAAAATAGTAATTTTAAAAAGACTTCTCATAAGGAAACAGACCATTAGGAGTCAATTAAAATCAAATTAAAAGCAACATGTTGGTGGAATGTAAGAAAGTAGCAGCCACCAAAACTGAGGGAGTAGAAGCCAGAAACTTATTTTAGGAAGTGAAGTCTGAGCTTCCCAAAGCAAGTGACAACCTCAAGAACTGAGACTCAGAAGGAGGGACAGGAAAAGAGTAGAGGACAAAGGGAGAGTGTCTACAATGTCTGAGACTAAGAAAGAAAAAGACCTGTTTTGGGAGCTTCACAATGTTCACTATTATTAGACCATAGAGTCTAAAGAAGAGGATGAGAACTTACACCTCAAAGTGAAGAGGGACCAGACCATGTGGGCTTTGTGAGCCACAGTGAAGACATTAGGCTACCTCCTGATGGAAATGGGAGTTGTTAAGAAATTGTGAGTAAGGTTTCTTGACTGTCCATTTTCTAAGCCCCTCAGCTAAAATGAAGAATAAAGAAACTGAAGGAGAAAGAACAAGGATCTTTTGGATCCCCTATTAGATGGCTGTGGGGAGGTGGGCTGTGAGAGGCAGCTGGGTACCCGGTCGAGCTGGCTTCGAACCCCAGAGATCCTCAGGGATGGTAGGAGTTTGGCCTTGCTCCTGGGACCCCTGGTTGCTTTCACATAAACACAGCCCTCTACAGCCCTCCACAAAGTTTTGTGGTCATCAATCACTTAGCACAGTTAGAGGGCATGACTACAGGCCACAGAGCTTCAAGACATCTCCATATTCATGATATACCTAAAGGCCAGAGGAAGTAGCCAATTAAGCATTCTTCCCCAGACTCTCCTCCTCGAAAAAGGTATTTAACTCAGGCCCACCCTGAGAGCACAGGGTATAGCTTCATCCACTTTCTGCCATGACAATAAATATCTTAAGACCTAGGCTACCTCTCTTCTTTGGGGCCCATCGTGGGGAACCGTGGAGATGGTCTTCAACTACCGAGCTCCCACCAAAGACCTCTCTACGTTCCAGCTACAGAGGCCACCAACTCAAATGAGCTAGCTGAGCCAGCCATGACCCAGCCAAGCAAGTCGGCATGACCAAGAGCCCCCTCCCTGCAGGACACTGCCAGAGCTTGTCCCCCTTGCCCTTTGGCTGGGGTAAATCCAGCCTGTATGCCCCCCATCTTGGCCTTTCTGCAGCCTCTCAGCAGAGCCTGAGAGCACAAGGGCTTGAGACCAGTCAGTTCCAGCAGTCTCCTGGCCCAGAGATTCCCAACCTAGGAGCTCTGGCCCCCACAGGGTTTCAGACTGTGTTCTCTCACCCCCAGAGCGGAGTCCTGCAGCTTCTCACAGTCTGATGTCTGCCTGGCACGGCATGGAGTGAACACAGTCAACTTTCCATGTCTCTGCCACCCTGAGCTACGGCCCCAGCCCCTTGGAGTGACAGACACAGGACACACAATTTGGCCAACAGGACCCATGCCCACACTCACTATAGGCCAACAGATTGCAACAGACCTAAGAACTCAGGATCCTGATCCTGACCCCATGAGGCTGTTGTTCCATTGGTCACTTAGCAGAACACAGGCATGTCAGAGCAGAAAGGGGGACGCCATTGTTTCACACACCTGATGCAGAGCACAGAATGGATCACAGGAGAAGGTGAAGCAAGAGGATTAAGATCTAAGCTGTATAACTGTCAAGAACAGAAATAAGTGGCCAAGGCCTAGCCCTGCTCATCTGTCTGAGCCCAGGCTAACCTGAGGAGAGAATTCCCTCTGATAAAAAGAGAAAGTACTATAGCGGTTGTACCCAGCTGCCTTAGACTCGTTGGCTATAACTCAGACCATCTTGGGAAATAAGAAGGAGAGCATCCAGCCCAGAAATCCAGCAAGTGAAAAAAGAAGTCTGAAATGAAGACTTGTTTTAATATGAAAGTAACATTTAAGCCAGACACAGCTGGAAGGCAGACCACATTTATCCTGTCCCCTAGCCCACTAGACACAAGGAGCTCAGGGCCTCAGCTCTGTAAGCTGTAAGGTGGATCAAGAAAAAAATGTCATTTCTCTAATGACATCCAGGGAGAGCTGAGTTCCAAACTTATGTCCCCTAGCTCCTTGTTCACTAGTGTGTAAAAAGTGGTTGGAATCACAGTTCCTCATTACTCTGATGTTCTACCATTTTGCCTTCCTTCTCTGTGTCAGTGAATTCTTAGCTCCAGTGTCCTCCAGAACACAAATACCTCCAGGAAGGTTCTGGTCTTAAAATACCATCCATTAACAGAAAGTAATATAAACAAATCAGGAATTGGCCCCTAAATCCCAGGAAAAGTTAATGGTCAGGAGCTAGAATGCAAACTCTTTCACCCTGCCCCCCACCCCTGCCTCTCCCTCCCCATCCCCATCCCCACCCCCACTCAGTGATAAAGGGATCCAAGGACAAACCAAAGCCAGCGTTGTCTCTTTGCCTCTTATGAAGTTTCTTGGAAGCAGGCCTGAAGCCATAAGCAAATATTTACTTAGTGCCTAATGTACACTGGGCACCATGCAGCCCGCTGAAGAGCATGTTCGTTTTCCACTCCATTGCTGCTGTAACAAAGCACGAGAAGATGGGTGGTTTAGGTCAGCAGACATTCAGCGTCTTACTGCTCTGGAGGTCAGATGGCCCACACCTCTCCTGCTTGATCAAGATGAGCTCACAGATATACTTTCTTCTGAAGCCTCCAAGGGGGAATCTTTCCCTTGCCTTTGACAACCTCTAGGGGACAACTGCTTCCCTCAGCTTCTGGTTCCATTGCCTGCCTATCTGCAGGGGCTCACTTATATCACATTCTGACAGGAATTCTTCTGTTTCTCTTTCTACTTTCAGAGGCCTTTATGGTTACCTTGAGCACAAGAATATAATTCAGGATCTCCTCATCTCAAAATCAGGTGTTTATCTGCCTTCCTCTCCACCTCCAGCCTTCCTTTCCTTTTTCATATAATATCACATGTTCCAAGGATTGTGGGTAGCAGGGTTTTATTTTTTTTTCTTCCAATTCTTTTTTTTGAGTGGGATTGTTAGTCTGTTTACCCTGATGAGGTCAAATCAAATACAAAGTTAGCCATTACATAAGATAGGAACTGTGTGGATTCTAAGGACAGTAGAGTTGAGGAACAAACGTCACTTCCTGCTGGGGTCATTGGAAAGAGCAGGCAGAACAGTGGGCTATGTAATATGCATCAGGTACAAGATAAAAGACACACAGTCTTTGTAACCCATGCAATAGCATCACCCTAAAGATTCAGCAAAGAAACCATGGTCTCTGCTGAGATGAGGTGAAAGAGATGGGTCACAGGGAACACAGCATGCCAGGCCCACTGGTGGCACTTTGTACCTTTGGGCTCTGAGTAACAAAGAAATTAGACCCCCAAAATATATCAGGTAATGATACAGGGTCAACGGTGGGGTAGCAGATGACATGGTGGTGAGATAGGATGGTGCTTTTAAGAATACAAAGGGAAACAAAGGGAAGAGGGAGTCTCAAGACAGAAGAGTGCAGAGCACATACCTCTACTAGTGGAGCACAGGGGGCTGGTGACAGGTGGGTTGGAAGAGCTGAGCCAAGAGAGACACACGTCAGGAGGGAGATAGCAGGAAGCATGTTTCAGATGGCTCCCAGTGAGAAGTGGTCCAGCTGGCAGAGAAAACACTGGCTGGCCTGGAATATTGTCAGGGCTGGAGGTCCAAGGGGAATGAGTATCTGTGATTATGAGTAATGCTGAACAGGACAGGAGCATTGAGGATGTCACCTGGAGAGGTGCTTAGGGTCTGGGGACTGAAGGAGCCACCGAAATAACAAGAGGCAGATAGAACCCCCGTCATGAAAACACCATACTTTACCAGGACAGTGGAATATAGTGACTTCTTTAACCACAGCACTGATCAACTACTAGATTATCAAAGCCATGGCTCACTGAGAGCAAAGGGGTCCCTGAGATGATGCTTATCAAAACCTGGGAGTTTGTCATGGAAATAGAACTCAAGCAAAGCTGTCTCTGTACAGGCTAAAACTGGTAGTATTACTCTCCCTTATTGGAGAGGCTTCCAAAAGGCCTGAGAGAGGACTGAAGCCAGCTGGCTTAGAGTGATCTCAGCTCTCCTGCTAGCCCTGAGCCCACAGGACCAAATAGGGCCCCTTCCCGGTTTCCTCATAAAGCCTCAGTTGCAGATCTGCAACGTATCTTGGGCAACTGGGTATGGACACAGTCTCTGGAGCAATGTCCCATGTGTAACAGACCACTGACAGTGCCTATTTGCAAGAACAGACGGAAGTAAATGACAGTGCGACTCAGGGCACTGCCCAGAATGATCTTTCTCCACAGAACATTACGCTATGGTGAAAAAAAAACGCCTATTATGCAAAAGGAAAGAAAGAAAGAAAAAGAGAAGAGAAGAGAAGAGAAGAGAAGAGAGAAGAGAAGAGAAGAGAAGAGAAGAGAAGAGAAGAGAAGAGAAGAGAAGAGAAGAGAAGAGAAGAGAAGAGAAGAGAAGAGAGAAGAGAAAAGCCAGAGGAAAAAAGTGCCTGAAGAGTGAAGGCAATGTCAGGCGCTACAAGTCAGAATAGAGGGGACAGTATGCTTTCATGGTCTGGGCTGGTCACATGAGAAGGCTGGCAATGAGTTTGCTAATAAGTATGAATTCTTCTACACGTATATACTACTAGTATTCAAAGAGTCCTCTTTTGAAAATGTAGGGGCTAGGAGATAGCTCAGCTAGTAAGCACAAAGCTCTAAGTTTAACGCACAGAACTGGTGTTAAAAGAGACAGAGACAGAAAGCAAGAGAAACAGAGAGAGAGATAGAAGGAGCAGAGAGAGAGAGTGGCAGAGACACAGAGACAGAGAGACAAAGAGACAAAGAGAGCCACAGAGAGAATGAATCATAGCAGTAAGTACTTGTAACCCCCAAACCATGGCAGAGACAGGCTTATCCCTGGGGGCTCCATACTCAGCCAGCCTAGTTGAATTAACAAACAAACCAGTGAAAGACCTTGTCTGAAATGAAAAAAAAAAAAAAAGCAAACAAAAGGTATACTATGGCACCTCTGGATGCTGCCCAGGTTGTCCTCTAGTCTACATACACATGTGTGTGCATGCACACATTCATGTTACCTCCCTCCCTCCCTTCCTGTTCCCCTCTCTCTCCCTTGCCCTTTTGCTGGAGAAGCCTGAGTCATGCCATGCCCAGTAGTCTGTTTCAGGAGCCCAGGGCATCTTCCTTAGACCTCCTGAGAGCAGACCAAAGGGAACAGTACTTCAGTTTGGGGGCTGAGATCTAAAGCCAAGAGTTCTCTTCTAAGATAAAAGAACCCCCCAATCAATGCAAGGGTCTAAGTGCCAGCTTTGCCTTTACTTTCAGCTCAGATAAGTCGCCATGTGCTAACACCCATCTAAAAAAGGGCAAGTGCTGGAAGAAAATGCTGATAGAAATCTGCATGCCTTCAGCGTTTCTGCTAGGGGTCCTTACACCACTTCTTCAGGGTCCCCACGAACTTTAAGTCAGCAGCCAAATTCTTGATGGTGTATTTGAGTCATCTAAGTCACTCTGACCCACTTAGATGCAGCCCAAGGAGTGGACAAAACAAACAAGAATGTTTGCTCGTGCTTTAATCTTCTCCAAACACTGAAATATTGAGATGTTTTATCTTCTCTTGCACACAGAGGAGATTAAAAAGCCATGATAAATGGCATGCTCTTCAGGAGGGAATGTCATATATAGGGCAATACATAATTTCCTGCTTCTTCTACCATTTGGAATAATTGTCCTGGTAAAGTGAAAACGGGGAGGGGGGTATTAATTTAAGATTAAAGCACAATTATAAGATCTGTCATACTGCTAATTTCTTTTAAATGTTCGTCTGAATAATTCCACCTTTGCAAGATGGAATAAGTACACAATTAAAAACTGCATTAAATAAATGAATCACTAATTAATGGATAAAAGAAACCCTGAAAACACAGTAGGCCGTGCAAATCCTACACAATAATTTGATCAGGTTACCTTTTCATCCCTCATCTCTGGAGGAAATGCATGGATGCTGATGGAAAGCCTTTCCCTATAGATGTGACCCTAGAAGAATTGTGGTGTCCACTCAAATGTTGTCTAAAGGAACTTTAGGAACCAGTACACAGACAGTCAGATACGATGGATCTATTACACCCTCCAACTTCTCCTTGCCACCACTGCCTTCCCCACAATGCCTAAAATCCTGGCTTCCCTTTGTCCTCCAGTTAGAAGTTCCACCAACGTGACTCTACCGCTGACTAGGATTTCCACTGAAAGGTGCAAAGGTTCCTAGAAGGAAAAATAAACACTCCTGCAACAACAAACAAACAAACAAACAAACACTCCCACAAAGGGCAGAGGTTGATTGTCCATTGACACTTAGGTATGAATCTCCTCAATTCAATTGCTTTCCTCCCTTAACTCTATTGAGGCAAGCATTTTTGAGGGTGGGGGTGAGGGGAGAGAAACGATCATTTTTCAGTAAAAGGTAACAGTAAGCAATGAGTTCCAGAAGACCTAGAAGTGACCCAGTGCCCAAGTCTCTACAAAGTGCTTATGAGCTCATGAATAGGAAAAGGGAGTACTGTACATAGACACAATGAAGACCACTCAGCTGTAAAAGAGAACAAAATGATGCCCTTTGTGACAACACAGATGGAACTCATTCTGTTCATTAAAACAAGCCCTTCACAGAAAGACCAGCGCTGCACAATCTCACTCACACTTACTATGCGTCTAGAACACTGATCTTATAGAACTAGACAATAGAACGGTGGTCTCCAGAGGCTGGGACTGGGTCCATCAGTGAGTTCTATAGTCATTGGAGGGGCTTTGTATAATATTTTATTACTATACAAAGAGATGACCGTAGATACTAATTGTATAATGTATATCTCAAAATACAAGAAGATTTTGAACATTTTCACCATAAAGAAATAATAAATGTCAGAGTAGACAGGTGTGTTTGACATGATTTAAATATTATACGAAGCATATGTGTATTGAAACCTCAAACAATACTTCATAAATGTATAGTTTGACACTTTTATGTGTTAGTAAAAAAATATATTTTAAACTCTGAATTAAGCAACCTAATAAAAAGATCCACATATCCACATTACATATTTACAAAGTGGCTACACCTTAAGCATGGGCCAAACACATGAAGAAGAGAAAGAGGAGGTGAAATCTCAAGACTACAATCTAGCCTGTTGTTAAAATGGTTGTATAGAATTTTAATGGACCAGTGTACTTTCAAGCAACCGAACTGGAGGCTAGCGTCCCTGTACCAACTGGAAGTCAGTGTGATTAAATGCAGTTATACACTTGAGGAAGCTGAGACTCACACCCAAGGAAAGTTCTCATGAAGCTGGTGGCAGCAGATATAGCAGAGCTCTATTCTTTTTGAAACACCTGCCTTCCACCAACCTAGGGAGTTCCTGGGGTAACCCCTCCCTACAAACATACATAAAGTTGCTAGGAACTCAAGACCACTCATTAATATGGTAAATGGTAGAGAAGAAATTAAAGCAATCACTATCTGACCCCAGACCTATGCTTTTTCGACTACCCCCACTTTTCCTCACAGCAACCCCAGAGTCTGCTCTTGGTGTCCCCCACTTTTAACGTCAGCAGAGCTAGGCCTGCAGTGATTAAGGTAGCAGCACCATGATTCACCAGTTCCATGATCAAAGTCTGCATCAACCAGGGCCCATGTACTGAGTGCTGGTTTGGCAGGAGGTGAGGTTGAAATTTGTGAGGCAAGCCTATAGAGAATAAGAAAACAACAAAACAAAACACTAAAGCTGCCCGCAAACATAAGAGTCAAGCTGAAATCCTTGCCTCCAGCCTCTCACGGGACATTCTGGCCTTGCTGTAAGCCCAGCCTTGAAGTCTTGTTTTCCTTCCAAAGCAGCTTCCTCCAACAACTGATAAGAGCTGCAATTAATGGCACTGATGCTGGGGGCAAATCTACCGACAGAAGATCCTGCGGTTATTAAAATTATCACTGATAATAAAATAACTCCCTTCAGCAGGTGCCAGGTGAAGAATTGAGATACAAGGCTCAGGAAATGGTCTGAAACTCACACTCGGGGAAGGTTCTCATGAGGCTGGTGGCGGCCTCATTACATAACTTAGCTTCATTCTTTGGGGTAACACCTGCCTTCCACCAAGCTAAGGGGTTCTTGCGGCAACCCCTCCCTACAAATACACAAAGGCCACTAGCCTGTTGGGCACATAGCCCAAGCTTTCTCAGTTAGTCCCTAATAACCCCACAGGGTCCTCAGAGATATCCTATCACCTGCCATGCCCCAGACAGTTCTGTGGTTCTAGCCCTTTGTCAGCTTCCCTGATGCTTGGGCAAGCTAGGGACTCAACACCTCAAGTCTCCCAGACAGCTGAGGTAGCAAAGGTACCTAACAGAACCCCTTGGTTCCCCATCTACCCTTGGCCTTAGCTCAGTCCACATGTCTCCATCCTCCTGGCTTTTTTCTTCTCCTAGAATGTTCTGGTAAGCTCACACCCCCTTCTATGCCTCACTTTCAGCACTTCAACACTGCAGAGCAAAGTAGCCATATCTGTCCCACACACAATTTTATTGTTTCCAGTGTGCTGTGGGTCCAGTATGGTTTAGGACCCTTGTTGCACCGTCTCTGAAAGTTCAAACCCTAGACAGCATACAAGTGATGGGGCAACATCAAAGATAAGGGGTTCATAATCCCAGTTCCAGGGTTATTTTTGCTATCTTAAAGTACTTGGGGGTCAGTGGCCAAAAGACAATCAATGGATTTACCAATGTAGATAGTATATTTACATCTTAATGAAAGCCATTGATCCTATAAAACTCATCTAACCCTTCTCCCTGGACACACAATCACAGTTCTCCTAATTACGACTTCAGTTTCTGGAGTCTGAGAGGAGACATTTAAAGAAGAAACCTCCTCAAACAGCATACAACAGGAGCTCTCTGGTACAGGTAGCATTAAAGAGAGAGAGAGAGAGAGAGAGAGAGAGAGAGAGAGAGAGAGAGAGAGAGAGAGAGAGGCTTGTCCACCTGTATTTATTGTATAACAGCCAGCTACCCTCCCTATTTTACAACATCCTGGACTTGAAAACTTCAAACAGAGGCAATTCTTAAATTTCTTTAAATTTATTATTCTCTCATATATTACATCCCAATGACAGTTTCCTCTCTCTTCTCCACTCCCAGTCTCTCCCCAACTATCTCCCCCACTCCCAATCCACGGCTCCTTTTTTTTTTTCTCTTCGAAAAAGAACAGGCCTGCCATGAATAACATCCAAACCTGACATATCAAGTTGCTGCAAGACTAGGCACCTGTCTTCATACTAAGGCTGGACAAGGTAACCAGGTATGAGGATAAGGATTCCAAAAGCAGGCAAAAGAGTCAAACATAGCCCTGGCTTCGACTGTAAGAAGACCAAGTTACACAACTGTAACGTATATGCAGAAGCCCTAGGTCAGACTCATGCTAGCCCCCAGTTTGCCACTTCAGTCTCTGTGAGCCCCTTTAAGCCCAAATTAGTTAATTGTGTAGAGATTTTTGTGATGTCCTTGACCCCTCTAGGTCCTACAATTCTTCCTCTCCCTCTCCCCAAGGGTTCCCCAAGCTCCATCTAGTGTTTGGCTGTAGGTCTTTGTTTCCATCATTTGCTGGATGAATCCTCTCTAATAACAACTTGGTTAGGCTCCAACCTATGACTATAGCAGAATAGCATTAGAAATCATTTCATTGGCTTTTTTGTTTACTTCCATCCTAGGGCTCTGGGCTATCCATCCTCTAGGTCCTGACCCTGTCTTGGCCCTCCAGACAGTCTCGGGGTAGTCTCCCTCTTGTGGCATGGGTCTCAAGCTGGACCAGTCATTGGTTGGCCACTCCTACAATTTCTGCACCACTTTTACTCCAGCACATCTTGTAGGCAGGACAAATTGTGGGTCGAAGATTTTGTGGCTGAGTTGGTACCCCAATCCTTCCACTGGAAGTCTTGCTTGGTTACAGAAGATGGCCAATTCAGGCTCCACATTGTTCCCTACAGGGAGTCTTAGCAAGGGTTACTCTTGCAGATTCCTGAGAGTTTCCATTGCACTAGGTTTCTAGCTCATCCTAAAGATGTCTTCTAATTCCAGATGTTTCTCCCAGTACTCTCTCCATCCTCCCCCAACCTGATCCTTCCTGTTCCCTTCCCCATTCCCAACTCCCCCACTACCCTCCATCTTCGATATCCATTCTATCTTCTCTTCCCAGGGAGATTCTTGTGCCCCACACTGTTGTGAGTAAAAGATACCCACGCTACATCCTCAGACCCAGAGAAGCAAAGGCCAGTTTCAGCCACTGACCAATCTTGTTTCACACTGACCAATGTTGATCTCTGTAGCATCCAAATGCTATGGAATATGTTTCGGTTTGCCACTGGCCTCACTGGTCTCTTACATCTTCTTTAGTTAGCAAGGTAGCATTGCTTGTCTACTCTTACTATAGGCATGTTTAGATTTGTTTATTCAGGGCTAATCTACAACAATTTAAAAGTTGT
Organism: Rhabdomys pumilio; assembly: GCA_030674055.1. Lineage (NCBI taxonomy): Eukaryota > Metazoa > Chordata > Mammalia > Rodentia > Muridae > Rhabdomys > Rhabdomys pumilio. The sequence goes on along the minus strand of JANHMN010000001.1, from coordinate 222,463,372 downwards.
TTGGGATCCATAAAGAGGTAAATGGAGACTGTCGCTGACTGTCCTGTTTTACAGCTGAGCTCAGCCCAGAGCTCCTTGACTCGCTGTATTCAATAATTTTGGTGGTCACCTGGTCTTTGTTGTCAACCTGTTTGGCTGAGTTTTCAGTCCTGGGGGGGTGGGGGGTGGGTATCAATCTCCATTGGCTTTTGCCACAGCAGTGATGGCTGCTGGGGTCCTGGCTCTTCTGGAGGCTCCTTAGCTGGTCTGCAGGCATATCATAGACCTAAAGGTGCAGCTTCTGGGGTTCCTTTGTCTCGTGCACACAATCTTATATAGATTTGCTACATGTCCAGTAAATATCCAAGACTTCTATCAGCTCCTTAGGAAAGGTACAATAGCAGCATGAAATGCCCACCAGGTCAGCAATTATTTCCTGGAGCCCTCCCCTTCCCACCATAGGTAAAAACCACACACAGCACCTGGCAATTTGATGTTAACTAGCTAAGAGAATCATTGTCTATTCTTGACAGTTACATCCTGTATGCGGGGCAGGGATGGTTGAAGTATAGTTGGCCATTAGAATGTGTCCCTCACATGGAAGAGGACCCAAGCCCTTTTGAATATACCTGTCACTAACAGCAACATGATATTATTGCCCAGGAACACGGGGGAAAGACACCATGTCTCATCTAAATTGATCAAAGCCGACAGTGAAGATGAGGCCAGAAGAACAAATCTAGAAGTCGAAAATGTAAACAATACCAACTCGAGCAACCACAGGGGGCCTGTTATATTGCCCCCCAACACACATCAGAACCCCTCCCATTCCTCTCATTGAGAAGCAGCATGATCCAGCAACCTCCCTCAAGCACCAAAGTTGACTCCAGTGGTCAGGTTAAAAAAAAAAAAGCAGATAAACACAGTTCTGCTACAGTCCTAAAGAAGTGAGGGGCCCAATAATTAAGCCCTCCTGTGCTGTGCTTTCCTCTGTGAGGTTTGTGTTTTAGGAGAGTGAGATATTTTAAGTGAACAGAATAAATCCGTACCCACAGGACTTCCAGCATCACTCCAGCAGTTAAGTGGGAGGAAGATATCTTTGTTGCTATTGTGAGAACACCTGGAGAGGCAGGATAGGAAAAAAAGAAAAAAAGAAAGCCAAACACAGAAGACCTGGGCTTGTCAGAATAATTAAATTATCTCACGTATTGGGCTTTTGATAAGCATTCATTTAGAGAAAATATTGCTTCCCTTTTAAAAGTACAAGACAATTAAAACCGTGGTTTGAAGATATTTTAGGTTCTCGATGCTAAAAATCCTTTGATTCCAAGGCCTGCATAAGCTGACTGAGTGAGTGAATGTGTACACCTCCAAGCCTGACAACTTGAATTCAGTCCCCAGGACCAACACAGAACCAGTGACTGCAAGTTGTCTCCTGACCTCCACATGCACGCCTACACATACAAAAAAATAAATAAATAAACCTGAAATTTAAATTTTCCTTTTAAATATTTGCTTGTAAAGGTTGGATCTCACCCATCCTTGTCATATACAAACCCTTCCTCAAATCTGGACAAAATGTTCTGGCAAATATTCAAGATACAATCCTAAAAAACTAATGTTAGGGTTTCCCACTCTCTGGCTAGCCAGTCCGACTCATCCTACCTCAAAGCCAGATTCCAGGAGCCTAATCCTCACCTCTCCCAAGAGCACTACCAGTAATCTCAGGCCAAACAGCCTAAGATCACACTGGATTCCTCCTTCCTTTGTCTCCACATTGTTCCCATTAACAAATTCCATTGGCTCTGCCCTTGGGAGGACATCTGGAACCTGACCTCCCCAACCTACCTGCAACAACCATCAAGAACCCTGGTCTGGACCACAGGAAAATTTTCTAGATGGTTTCCCATCTTGCTCTCCTAGCTCTTCCCCCCCCCCTCTCCTCCCACCCCCCCCCCATCCCCAGCTTGCCACATCAGGGATTTTAAAGTATAAACTGAGAGGGACTATCCAGACAGCTCAGCAGATAACAACCTTTGTCTGTCAATCGGGGTCCAATTTCCAGAATCCACATGACAGAAAGGGGAAAATGTCTCCCAAAATGATGTCTCTCCCTTCCAACATACATACTGTGACACATACGTACCTACACACAGAGAATAAAAAAAAAAACAATAAATAAGTAAAGGTTAAAATATTTACCAGGCAGACTTGCTGTACTTAGAATCTATTTCTCTAGACCAAGCTCTCACCAGAGTCTTGCAGGGTTTGCTGTAAATTAGGTAAAAAGGAAAGAAACCAAGGGTCCCATCATCTTTCCCCTCTACTTCATCTCCTTTCACCCTTGGGTTCCTTTTTTACATTGGTCTCACCTGAAATTGCCTTCTCTATTCAAGTATTTAGCAAACACCTACCGGGCAACTAGTGACAGGCATTCAGGATCTAGTCAAGGTCCTAGGAATACAATAGTGAACAAAATAGATCTAAAAAAATAGAGAAAATCTGCTCTTATAGAGTTCACATGCTGGTGAGGATGAGTAGGGGAAATTATTCGCTTGATGGTTGCTTGCCTTTCCAGCTAAACTGGAAGTCCCTTGGGAATGAGGACTTTAATTGTCCTGATTCGTTTCTCCCTCCTCGGAACAGTGGCTAATTGTTGATGCCCAATCAATACTTACTAAGTGAATAAGTGAGTGAGAGACTCTTGGGGTTAAGGTTGGTCTGTGCTCTTCCCAGAAGGAATATCAAATCACTCTCTGCTCTAGAAAAGGGAACAGCCACCCACGGAAGAAGCTATTAGAGAGTCCTCATCTGTCCTCACCACACACTGGGAAACCTGGGGTCCAGATGTTTCAGTCTTTCTGAGCTAGAAAAATTGGATAAGAAAGCCACTATTCCAAGCCTTCAGGTGCCTGTCTCTTTTGGCTAGGTGGACACTTCTGTTTCAAGTATCTGGCTGCCTGGTCCCAGCCATGATGTCCCCATCTATTCTCACCAGTGCCTGGGACAAGAATCCCAGAGGAGAGGCCCTCTTTGCTTTGTCCAGGGTGGCATCTTGTCTCCCTTTCTGATGTCTTTATAAAGTGAGTCAATTAAACTGGTAGCTGTTTTCATTATCAAGGGCTGAAGAATAGAGACATCCCACCCAGTCCCTGGAGATGAGAGGAACTCTCATTTTTCCTGGGTGGGTCAAGAACCTAACTTTGGAAACAATGCTTAGCATCTCCCTCGGCCAGAGCCTCAAACACCTATAGTCAATATCTAATTAGTCTCCTCCCCCAAGTCCCTAAGAGCAAGAAAAAGCATGTTTCTTTTTTATTATTATCCTCTTTCAGCGACAGAGGAAACACGAAGAATCAGCATTTTCCTCTGCAGAGTGGATCTGGCCAAACTACACAGCTGCTGCCTCCACAGAAAACTCTGAGCAATGGACTTGGTTGCATCACCCTAGGAAGCTGCAAAAGAGGAAGAGACAGAAAACAGAAATCTAAAGACCCCCCAAGCTGTGACAGGACAAGGTGTCAGAGAAATCCTATGTTGTGCAGCTCTCAGGATGCTGCCTTCTTGCTCTGTCCTTGCAAAGTATCAGCATGCTTTCTTTGAGATGTAACAAGCCTTCACACTGAAAGATTCTTTTTTATCTCCTTGGGAAGTTGGATACCTGGAGACTGTGTTTTGAAATACATATATTGACAACCAATTACGTAGCTCTGTCTCTGTGGTGCCTTCGCCTTTGTCAGATGGCTTTCCAGTGTTGACTGTGATCTGCTCATAGCGGCTTCATTTTCCCTGGGAAGTCTCTCTCCCTCTCTGGGCTTCTCCACAGCTTATGGTCCCCCGGGAAAATGATGCTGACTGAGCCTGGAAGGAGGCAGAAAGGAAGAATTGGGGAGATGAGAAGGGTGGGTGCCCCATAAACTCAATTACATCCAAAATCCAGGATCTGGAAATACCTGTTCCACTGTTTTCCTATTCTCTGCCTTCATCAAGCTGGTTCTCAAATGTTCCTCAAAGGATATGCCAAGGCTACCTTGAGTCTGATGAAAAATTAGATAACTCATTCCAGTGTGGACAGAAACATCTGAAACTTAGTGTCCAAGGAGCAGTGATTCAAACTGGGCATCCTAGTGTGTCCTAACCTAGAGATTCTTAATGAGGAATTCAGGAGCTATCAACTTGGAAGCCACAGGGAAAACTGTACAGACACGTAAATGTGTGTATTATTAAAGGACTCAAGGTTTTCATTTGATTTTCACATAGACCTATCCCTTTATAATAACAAGAATTATATAGAAAATTGAATGACTGCTAGGAGAGATTTTTCCAACAATCTGACAAGAAAATTGGAAGAGAGATGAAGGTCAAGCAAGTCCTCCTCTGGTCCTTAATTCTGACAGTTCACATGCCTGGGAACTTCTCAGGTGCCAGAGATCATTCTAGACACACGGTGTTTATAAACTTCCCTGTCCCTCTCAACAGTATGTGAAAACCTATCATGAATCAGTCCATTATACAGTTGATAAAGTCAAGACACCAACAAGCAAAAAAATCAGGCCTGGTTCTGACACTGGGTAGCCTAGCTGTGAAATCTCTGCTCTTGACCACAGTATCATGAGTGTAACTGTCTGACTTTCAGCCCCACAACTGAAGGCTCCCCCACACCCAGACAACCCTAAACCCCATATCCTCAATGCACCATAGAGACCATGTTTTTGGCAAGCCTTCCTCAAAAACCAGACATGAGATGGTCTATTTCAAGCAAGTGCTTTATAAGCTGCACAGTGCATCACAAATGTGAATTAAGATGGCAGCTGCAGTCTACATGTTGCCTGAGATGGTAAATTTAAAAAAAAAATCATCCCAAGTGCTGCGGGACATATCTAGTTGAACACATTTGCTTTTCGCTTTAGTCTCTGGTGACCATACTTTATGCGCAGGAGGCAGTCTTCACAAAGTACATTTAAATGCATGAAGTATGACACCCACACTTCCAAGTACTGGGAACATAAAATTCCCCAACTAGCACATCTGGCACAGATGTGTGCACAGTGCATTCAAAAGTGTTCAGGGTTTTTTTTTTTCTCCCAGTGTTCTGCAGCTAGTGGGTGCTCAAATATTTTGTCAGTATCAATGGTGACATCATGAGAGGTTGCATTTCTCCTAATATTGTTATACCTCATTTCAAATTCAAACTGTCTAATATGATCAAGTAAGAGGATTCAGTCATAATTATTCCAGTGAAAAATCCTCTTCAACTGATTGAAGGTCTTTTTTTTTTTTTAACAAGATCTCAAAACTCCTGAGATGTAGAAAATATATCTTCAAGCCAATTTGATAAGTCTTCTTTTCCAGCACTAAGGAGCAAATAAAACTTGTGATGAAAATTAAGCTATAAAAGATTAGACTATGAGAACAAAATTGAATTAGTCCTGCTTTTTTTCTTAGTATTAAAATTCCTCAGGATGGCTTTCTCTGACTTCTTGTCTATCTGTTCATCTATTCATTCAACAAACATCTCCTGAACACTTCCTATGTGGCAGGCAGTTTCCTAGACTCCCCAGCTGCATCTATAAGCAGAACAGATTCCAATCCCTGTAGAGTTTACACCTAGGAGACTGTAGAGAAACAATAATCATAGTAACAAGTGGGTTAGATAGCAAGCTAAGTGGTAATAAGCACTCTGAAGAAAACAGAGCCAGGTAAAAAGATCAAGACCTGAGGTGTTCCCACTTTACATAAGATAGTCAGGAAGGACTTCATGGAGAAAGTGGGTGTGAGGAAGAATATGACACAGGTAATCTGGAAGGATGGGCAGGCAGCAGCCCATGTGGGCAAGAGGTACAACCCACCTTTGAGGAATAGAAAAGCAGTATGAATACATCAAAGATATGATAACAAAAAATGAGATCAGAGGGGGAAGCCAGTCATATAAAGCTTTCTTTTGTGGGAGATGGGAAGCCACTGTCAATCAAGAAGAGAATGGTGATTATTGGATTATTAATTTGACTGGACTGACAGGGACATGGCATTTCCAGTGAGAATTATCTAAAAGGGGAAGAACCACTCAGACTGTGGGGCAGCACCATGCAGAAGCTGAAGCCCTGGACGGAATAGAAGGATAAAGTCAACATGATTCCTGGCTGCCATGAGGTGAGCTGTGGTACTCTGCCACATCCTCCCAGTCATGATGGATTGACACCTCTGAGGCCGTGAGCCAAAATGAATCTCTATTTCTTTAAGTTGCTTCACTCTGGTATTTTGCCATGGTGGTGAAAATCTAACACAAGGAGATGGATTCTGTTAAGAAGACACCAGCTTCTGGCTATGCGAAGACCAAATGGTATACATGAAAGGACGGAAGCCACTCAGCAGAATCAGACACAAGGGCAGGAAGATCAATTAAGATGTCGTTGAGTCACCTGTGCAGAGAGACAGTCAAGTGAACCTTGGAGGGAGTTGCAGAACAGTAAGGTGTGGCCAGATTCAGGATGTCCTTTTGAAAGTGGAGCCTATGAGAGTTGATGGATTGGGTCTAGGGCACAAAATGAAAGAGTCCAGAATGCCTGGGCTTTGGAGACTGCACTATTTATTATCAAAGCCAACCAATTCCTCAGTTCTCTATATGAAGAATAAAGGAAAGGAGTGGGAAGAAGAAATGCTCTTGACTTATAATGGCAGCAGGAGCTGTCCCATGACAAAAGTCAGGCGCCTCTATGTCCTTTTCAGTCTCAGCCTCATCCAAAAGAAGGCACCGGAAGCACTTTTACTCTCTGCCCTTTGACCTCACTCGTTTCCTGTAGACTAGGACATCAGAGCCTTAAAGGGTGTCAGCACCACCTAGTTTTAGTATTTCATTTTTTTTTCCTTTGTGGTACATTTGTCTTCATCTTTATTCCTTGGGCTTCCCGGCTCACTCAGAGCCCTGATCTTATGGGACTGGTGAATAAATGCACTGTTCAAGAGGTCAGAGTCGTGGACTGTATTCCCCTTCGGCTTCCAATTCTACAGTCAGAACGGGTTAAACACAAATTTCACAGATTAAGGAAATATCATGGACTTTTTCCAAATATATCTATAAAGTGGTTTAGCAAGTGACATATTAGTTACAATCTAACCCAGGCCCCGAAGTTCATATTTGTTCTTTTTATAAAAGGCACCTCATTAAATCACTGTCTAGTCCGTAACTGGCTTTATTGGGACATAAATTCATTTCACTAAACCAATAAATGTTAATTCTTCACCCTGGAGACGCAAGTCGGTCTGGTTTTATCCTGCTCCAGCTCCTGAGGCCGCCATCAATTACTCATGTTTGGGTTTATATGTCATTATGGAATCACTTTAGCTAGAACTAACGGGAAGTGAAGGGACAATAAAGCTAAGCCTCGTTCCAGAGAGAATATACCGAGGAGGGCACTCACCTGAACCCCATTATTCTTTTCTATAAATTAAAATACCCTGGCATTCTGCAGCAGCAATCCATTATATTTAGATTCCCTGCAAAAGCCAGGGCAGGCGAGAGGCGGATACTAATGAAGGCAGCTGGAGGGTCTGGGGAGGAGACAAGTCCAGACTCACAAGGTTTGGGTTGGAAACCTACTTTGCAATAACTAAGTGTGACTTTCAGCCAATTGCTAAATGTCAGGGAAACTCAGACTCACCTTCAAATTGCATACAAAAAGGGCACTTTCAAAGACTGGGGGAGAAGCTCACTAGAGAGCTGGACTGGGAGAGGAAGGGTGCCTAACTGAAAGGGGTTTTTTTTCCTCTCTTCTTTTTCTATTATTAAGTTGGCTATTAAGGCAATTGCTTATACCAGCACCCTTCCATTGTGGTCTTAAACAAGTGATTTAACCTCTTTGGGCTTCAATTTTCCCATTAGAAAAATAGGCCTGATCATATCTACCTTCCATTTACCCTGGCAAGGTATACAGATAGGATCATCTCCACAAAATCCTTACCATCTGACCAGAAAGCAGGTCAGTTTCAGAGGATCAAAAGACCACTGAAGTGAGAGTCCATTAAAAAACAAAACAAAAACAAAAACAAAAAGACAAAAACAAAAAGCAAAGGCATTGTCTCCTCAACCAACTGTTCTCTCCTATGATGGAAGGTTTCTCTTTAAAGCCGTCAGCTCTTTTTTATTTTTCCTCCTTCAGATAGAAAATGGCTTCCTCTCTCAGAACCATATATAATTTCAGAAGCAAGGGTAGGGGGTGAAAAAGCAGACTTGGCAAAAAGTAGAGGTGAATTGAATGCCTGTACATCCCATTCAGGATAAACTGCCCTTGGTGTAAAACAGTCAGTAACATTTTACAAGGAAAAAGTGCAGATAAATGACTGCAGTCCCAAGATGGTGCTCCTGATGGCTTTTTATAAACCATGCACGCTGCCTGGATGCCTCTGTGCCTGCTGCTTCTGCTCTGAAGGGAGTGTGAAAGAAGGGTTTCATGCCAGCTACGTTGGCAGTGCCAGCCAGCTGTAGCCAAACCTCTGTCCTGCAGGCCAGGGAGCCTCCTCCCGTCAGCATCAGCTCCTCTCCTACAGCTGAGGACATCAGAGGGCCAGACTCAGTGCAGGAGAGGTGCAGAGGGCTTTTCCCACCAGACACTGGACAACAGAGCTACAGAGTGGACTGGGAGAGGCATGAGGTTGGAGTGACAGTGAGTGGGAAGCTGGCTTCAACATTGACAAGCATCATGACCTTGAACCACTTCCTCCTTCTGGAGGATGTGTATTGAGAGGATAATGAGCTAGAACATAGCCACTGATGTATTCTCACATTCAATATGTTGGTACCTCTTCTCCTTGTTACTGAGCTGGGCTTACTTACCTAGACCACACCAGAGTGTTGCCAACTAATGGGGAGTTTGTAAACAAGGACACTGAAGTATGAAGCAATTTACTCAATGACCATCAGTGTTCAACTCCATATGTACTCACTGTAGAGTCCTAGTTCTTTATCTAATACAGAAAACTAAGACTGGGCGAAGTGGTCCACCTAAGGACACTTCCCAGGGCTCTTGGCAAATATGGTTCAGGGCTGCTTGTTTTGAATCAGTGTTCTTTGCATTAGCCTTGAACATTAGAATCATCCTTTTTTTAACAAATAAGGAGACTAACACCCCCCCCCCCCCAAGTAATTACTTGCTCAGAGCCATCTTCCAAGTATTAACAGAGAAACCTGAGATCTTTCAAAGTCACCTTGGGTATGCTGGTCTTCTGTGAGCCCACAGCCTGTTATTCTTGAATTGGCGAGAACTGAGAATCTGATACACTCAGAAACAGTTTCTGCTCTCAAGAGGTTCACAACCAAGTCCTGATAATATGGTCCACAATGAAAGTCACTTGAATGGCAGGAGCCACTACAGAGGGAGTATGGAGGTAGGACTTCATGAAGGAGGCAAGACTTCAATTAACAGCACAATAGACTCTAGTCAGACCAAATGAAGGGAGCAAACTACCCAAGAGGTAGAAATGGAATGTCAAGAGTCATGGGCTCAGTGGCCTATTAAGAAAAACAGAGCTATTAAGAATACATGAGCACACATACACTGAGAGAGAGAAAGAGAGAGAGAGAGGGGAGAGAGAGAGAAAGAGAGAGAGAGGGAGAGAGAGAAAGAGGGATTTAAAGTTAAATTAGTTAATTCAGTCTGAAAATTTAATAGAGTTTGAACCTGGGGGTGTCAGAGATACCTGCTTCTTGTTATATAATGGAATATTACCCATATCTGTGACTGGAAGGGCATGGGCAATGGCAGCTGAATCTTTGTCATGCACAACATCTTGATTCTGTATCAAAATACTTCTGACTTTTTAATCACTCAAACTCATATGAGTATGCAGTAGAGAAAAATAATTCAGCCATTAAATAATGATCTTGATGTTTTGTGAGCCACTCCTCCATAAATAATAGTTTAGACAAAACAATAGTTTGGAAAATAGTCCTAGTCTAAGGCAGGAACCTAGCTGGCTGGGCAGCTACTGAAAGAGCTGATTAAGTGGCCTGTGTTTTGCTCAAGCAAATTCTCTAAAACCACCCCGTAGAACCCTCCCTTGGCCATCCACAATGGAGGTGTTCAAAAATGCTAGGGAAGAAATAGAAGACGTGTTTATCAAACAGGAAGATCATTTCCACTCAGAAGCAACACCACACACTGCAGGAAAAGTGATCTTACCAACATCAATAGTCACAGAAATAAAATCAGATGTGAAATGAACAAATGCAAAACCTGTGCTAAAACTCAGGAGTTTACTGCAATAAGTGGAACATTTTAATTGATGGTTGTGTGTGTATGAGAACAGTATTTTTGTTCACTGCGTGACATGATTGCCAAACAAAAGCTGGCTGATGAAATTCTCTATTAGAAACAGGAATGAATCAAACAAATCAACATGATCAGGCTTCTGTTTCCAGCTGGTAAGATCTAGGGGACCCAGTGATGGTCCCAGAAGGTAATATGAAGCAGTGTTGGTTTCTTTCCGAGACACTGTGGTATAAAACCTTATCTCCCACTTCTATGATGGTTATGTAGGTACCAGGAAGATGAGTCATGGGTTGCTATGACATCACCTGAATCTCCATCTTTCACTTCATTAATCTTTTGGAACATGGCTGTCATTGTAGCACTCAATGACTTAGAAATTTTAAGTATAACCCTTTTGTCTTAGGGTTTCTACCTCTGTGAGAAAAAGCAGCTTAGGGAGGAAAGAGTTTATTTCATCTTATAGCTCTCAGGACATAGATACTTCATCCATGAGGAAAATCAGGGCAGGAACTGAAGGTAGGAACCTAGAGGCAGAAACTGAGTCCGAAGCTATGGAGGAATGCTTCTTACTGGCTTATTCTTTATGGTTTGCTCAGCCTCCTTTTTCATACAATCCAACACCACCTGTCCAGAGAAGGCATCACCTATAATGGGCTGGGCCATCACATGTCAATAATTAATCAAGAAAAAATGACCGACATAGTTGCCTACAGGCAATTTAATGGAAACATTTTCTCAACTAAGTTTCTCTCTTCCCAGATGACCCCTAATGTATGTCAAGTTGATATATAAACAAACCAAAGACCCTTTTGAACTCCTAAGACTCTCAACAAATCTTATTTTCTGGGAGTTCCATTGAATGCTCAAATGTGGTCACCAACATTTCTTTTTACTAGTGCAGGTTTTCTATAGACCAAGTAGACCCACCAGCTCAGACCCTATGGTCAGAATTCTCCAAGTATGATCTTTTAGCTCCACATTTCTACCCTACATAGATGACGTCTTTTGCATACCAAAAGAGAACATGCACTCATTGTATCATCAATGTTATTAAGTCTATGACAAGACCATTGTTTCAGAGGTTCCATCAAGGTAAGGAGGATATGACAAATCAGAGATGTTCACATTGTGTCAACCCAGAAGTAGAGAGGACAGAATACAGGAAAGGACAAGAATGCATGTAACCACAAAGATGCAGACTCCCAATGACCTACGTTCCTCACCTCCTACTTTTCATCATCTCCCAATGAGAACACGTGTTGAATCTAACAAGGGAGATCCTTCATAGATTAGTATTCTCATGATTCTTTTCTGGAAATACCATCAGATGCCTCCAGAAGTATGTTATACTACATATCCGAGGCATTTCTAAACCCAACCAAATTGACAATTAAGATTGACCATCACAGATACAATTCCCCACGATCAACACATATTCTTTGGACATCATGCTGTAAGGCCATTTCCAAACTAGAATATTTATAGAAAGAACTTAGGCTCCTTATCTAAAAGAAGAATCAGTATAGATGTGGTACCTGTCTTCAAACATGTAAGTGATTATCCCATAGGTAAAGGGAGCCAGCATATTTTGTAGAGTTCCAACCCAAATAATTCTGTTTAAGATAGAGAAGATGCAGTTAACTATATTTTGGGTCTTGATAAGTCAGAGTTTCCTAGCAATTAAAGTGATCCATAAATGAAATGACCTGCCTAGAAAAATAATGGCTTCCCAAGCACTGGAAGTGTTCCCAGCACGTTCCTGGGGGCCTTGGGCAGGATTATTGCAGAAAATAGCTTTGCTCTGATGGGAAGTTGAATGTGATACTGGGATATTTTCCGAATTCCCTGAAGAATCCAAATGGAGATTCTTCAGGTTGCTATATCTTTGCTTGGATGAGTGGGATGTTCTGCTTGCTCTGTGGCTCCCATATGAAGTGTGCAGGCCCCTGGGTACCCAGACAGGCACAAAAACAGAGAGGAGTTGACTTTTTATCTACTCTATCCTCCTGATTTTATTACACAAAATGGATGAGACTCGGGAAATTACATTATTTCCCTAGATAAGCTATTCTAGTTTATATCCCTGATCAGAAAGATTTCTGCTTTTTTTTCCTTCCCCCTAAATCTCTAGGCCTAACTCTTAAGCCCATTCCTTCTGGCTTTATGCTCAGTGAATATGAAGAACAATCAATCAAATTCCTCATTATACCAATTCACACAACTCAAAATGGATTGCATAAGGCTTCTCCTCTCTAAGCTGAGAGATTCCAGTTCATTTCCTGCTCTTCTTAAATATTCTTCCTAATGTTCACTTCCCCCAAGTTCCCCTAAAAGTTCTCTCAAACTGAACACAGAACTCATAATGACTCCCTGTTTTCTATAATAGTGTTTCCCAAAAGTGCTCCACGGAACATTAATTGATAGTTATTGCTTTTAAGTACTCTGTGACCAAATAAATGTGACACATTCCAGGCTAAGTAAGGTTAATTGGATTCCTCAAAGCCCGGGATGTGTACCATGAGTCTCCTAGACCGTAATACTGCGTGTCGCATCTCCCAAACTTATTAATGCAGAGATCTCTTTCAGAGCATGTCTTACAGCCAGTGCTCCAGAGAATACCATTTGGTAAGTACTAGAGCAAAGTGTTAAACATGCACAGCTTCACGGGGCTCTCCAGACTGAACTCTCCTCTGACCATGTGAGTACGTAACTGTCTCCCTCTCTCCAGAAAACCTGCACCCTGCCAGGTTCTCCGCTTCTCCCTCCCACTCATGTTAACCCTCCTCAAACCAACAGCAAAATCAGATCTTTTCCGAGCATCAATCCTGCCTGCTGTGGTTGAAATGTTTTTGAATACTTGGTCCCCAGCTGATAGTGCTATTAGGAAGGTTATGGAACCTTTAAGAAGGTGAAGCCTCACAGATGGAGGGAGTCTCTGGAGGAAGGATTTGACATTTTACAGACCAGCCTTATTTTCTGGTCACTTTCTGCTTCCTGACTACAGTTGCAGGATGACCAACCAACTTTCTCTGCCATATTATAATGATCTCCTCCAACTGTAAGCCAGAATAAACCCTTCCTCCCTTAAATTATTTTTTGCCAGGGATTTGGTCACAGTAATGAGAAAAGTCATTTGCACTGGCTTGAGCTGAAACAGTGGAGTTGAGCACCACTTTTTTTGGGGGGGGGGGGGGTTGGTTTTTTTCAAGACAGCATTTCTCTGTGTAGCCCTGGCTGTCCTGGAACTCAGAGAACCAAATTCTTGAGAGAGACAATGAATAACAGAAAAGTTGACTTGCTTAGATTTGCAAATGGGCAGGGAAATCGTCAGACTGAGACTCAAAGTTCAAAGTACTTTATGCTACACCGATGGACTGATCTGTGAGCCAAGAACCGACTGAGAAAACATTCTGGGCCTTGCTTCAGTCACCCTGCATAAGACTACCTTGTAGCTCTTCTTTCCAAAAGTCTTACCACCAAGTTTGCAAACTATCAGATTCCACAGCACCATCTCCTCCACGCAGGGTCACAGGTACAGACCAGTCTGGCACCTGCCAGCAATTCATTGAGCAGTTTATCTGAGTCTGTCTCTGTCTCTATGTTGGTGCATGGAGTTTTTGGACCTGTGTTCCTCTAGGCTCCCTTCTAGCAATTTCTTAAGTGCTACGTTAGTTATGCCAGCAATGTTCTCTCCAGCCTCCTGTACTTCAATAACTAATACTATTAAATTATAATATATTATTCAGTATGCCAACTTAAAGCAATGCTTTTGGATTCTCTCCAATGTGGCAGGTGCTCTACAAATGCTGATAATGCTCACAGCAATCCTAGATTATGTCCCCTTTCTCACGGCTGTGATGGAAAGCCCGGTATAACAACTTAAAGGGGAAAAGCTTTGTCTTAGTTTATGATCTCAGATAGTTTCAGTCTGTGGTCCCTTGACTCTGTGTTTCAGGGTCTGTGGTGAGGCAGAACATCTCAGCAGTAAGTGTACATGGCTTTGGGAGACATTTACCTCATGCTAGTCAGGAAGCAGAGCAAGAACAAGGACTATGAACGAGATACCCACAAGGTCTATCCCCCAGTGACTTAAGTCTTCCACTTCAGCCTGTCTCCTAAAGTTCCCAGAACCTCTCAAAATGTACCACCAGGTAGACAGCAAACATTTGACACAGAAGCAAGCCTGTGGGAAACGTTTCACATTCAAGTCAAAGCAAATCCTAATGTGCTAACATCTCTATTTTCACACAAAGAAACATAAATGTGCCTATAATGTGAAAAAAATTTAAGATCAAGCCTCTTTAAAGCTGTGGAACTGGATTTCTTTTTTTTATATATTATTCTTAATTTAGTATGTGTGTTATGGTATGTGTTATTATTTGTGTGTCTGTCTCTCTCTTTCTCTCTCTCGCTCTCTCTCTCTCTCGCTCTCTCTCTCTCTCTCTCTCTGTGTGTGTGTGTGTGTGTGTGTGTGTGTGTGTGTGTGTGTGTGTGTAAGACAGAGAGGGAGGGAGAAGGAGAGAGAGAGAGGTGGGCATACATGTGAAGGTCAAAAAACAATTCTGTGGAATTGATTCTTTCCTTCTGCTATGAGTACAGGGACTGAACTTAGATTGTCAGGCTGTGTGCCATATGCTTCTACCTGCTGCACCATATTGCCAGCCTGTGGGTTTTGAAACCATGTGGGCCCACATTTCAGATGCTGTTCTCTGGCCACCAGGCCATGAGCTTCTGAATGTGAGTCATGTGTTCTCATTAAAGGTGGCACACCTTCACCACACATCCCCTACAACAACAGCACCCGCATGACCATCAAGTAAGCATTCAGCAAATACTTGCTGACTTGATTAGCAGATTAACTCTCCTCCTACCTGGCAGTCAGACAATATCTTTTTGGACGTTGTGAAAGCATGTTACACCAAGAGACCATCTGTAAGTTCTCAGTTAACTCATAGCGGAAAATTACAGCTGCCTGGACTGCACCTGTAGACATGAGCTTAATTAATAGGCTTATCTTGGATTGAGTGAGTGGCAGATACAGTACGTTATGCAAGAGGCACTGGAGAGCATGTCAGTGCAGAGGGGCATTTTTTCATTTTTCTTGTTTCATACTATTAAAACCATGTTAATGAAAATGCATTATTAGTGGTAATAATAATAAAGATGAAAATCCTCCCTCTCCTGATCCCTTACAAATGTTGTTTTTCATTTCAAATCCCACATCCTCTGGAGAGAAGTGGGGGGGAGTGTCACAAATCCAGATAATGATCTTGGGTATTACACTGTTCATTTGGAGCTCTGATTTAGCTAAGCTGACAGATGTTGGGGAAAAACATGTCTAGCCTGAAAACTCTCTGGTGGCTGCCCAGCTGTGGCTGCAAAGAGGAGTGAGGCTTCTCAACAGAGTTTCACATTCATTTAAATTCAGGATTTGACATGCAGAATCGCTTTGCTGGCAAGGTACAAGTTGAAGCACCCTGACATTACAAAATGACTCCAGCCTGATGCTTTGCGGAAGGATTTGGGACTAACCACACTGCTCCTTCCGAATCTGTTTCAGATGGTTGTCCCTGGTTATGATCCTCTGTCTTGACAAAACCTGCCTTGTCATAACATAGTCACCATTTATATTAGCAAAGAAAAACAAGACAACAACAACAACAAAAATTCCTTTGTTCTACCCACCAGCATGTGGTACTTCTCTTTTTCTCTCCCCAGAGCTATTTAGAAGAGGGGAAATGGTGGAATTTGATTCACATTAAATGATTAAAGTTTCCCTAACAACAGCCTGAACTCAGCGTTTTAGTTTTTCAAAATAAATAGTCAAGGAGCATCATGGGAAAAGCCAACTCTGGAGGGACAAAACCAGTTGAAGAATGACTTTTGAGGTCCTTGGGACTTGATTTTTCCCAAATGAAAAAAAAAAAAATTAAGGCAATTTTGATCTCCAAAGAGAAAATCTGCTAATTAAGCATAAGGCAGAGGGCAGCTTCTTGTCAGCAGCAGTGGAGGGAGGTCAGCCCTCAGCCCAGCCTGCAGCAAGCACCAGAGAGATGGAGATGATGCCAAGGATGGCTCAGAGCTGGAGATCTCAAACAAACAAATGAGCTTGCATTTCAGAAACCTATAGAATAAAACGTACAGCACCTATGTGCCAGTATGTGCTCTGGGAGACAGAAGCTTTCCTTCCTGGGAACTAGGATATGCGGCTCACTTTCATCATGCCAAAGGCTGCTTTTGACAACAGGGAGGGAGGTGTTTGCAAGGACAGTTAAATGAATTCACAGAAAAAAAGAAAGGCATCAATAGTTAATTTGTCACTATAGATGAGTCCTAACCACAGGTCTCTTGGAAATACAAATCTCCTCACTCCTTCTTCGATAAATAAACAGATACAGCTGCAAACAAAATTTGAAAAGGATATTTTAATGAGAGGAATGACTTAGATATCAATGGCAACAGAGGCATGGAAGAGTTTTGGGAAGATACCACCCCTGGTTCACTTCCAGGTTCTTGGACTGGCATTTCCTGCTAGACTCTGGGTCCTACACATGTTCTCAATATTTTTTTAAGGCAGCCATCTCCTTTAGACGACATTAGTAAACTCACTTTAGTAGAAACAGCTCTGTTAGATTCTCATCAAAATTCACCTGCTTGACACAAGCTAGAACAAAAGTATTATTCAGGGGTCAATTGTCCTTGAGAATGCCTAGAATTTGTATTATACATTTATCATTAAAAGAATCCAGAGTTGCCAGAGAAAGGTATCTATGTTTAATTGGGTCACATGTAATATTTATAAGGCAAGGAAAGGACAGCATAGTCCTGACCTTCCCCTCCATGCTCATGAATGGGAAGACAATGGATGGTTCCTAGGCAGATTTTATGCATCTTGCTTAAGGTCATCCAGCTCATCATTTCACTCTCTCACTCAACAAACATCTATGGACCACACCCTAATGGCCCTAGCTATTGAGATGCCTAGCTTTGCAAAGAAATTGCACAGAGAAACAGTGGGGTTGTGACTGAGAGATATACAAGGGTTAGAGAAAAGAAGGCCCTCATGACCCGAAGAAAGACAAAATCCAAAGTAGAACCTGAATCACAAAGCAAAGCAAACAACTCAAAACCTAACTGTGCCTCTCCTAAGATACTGGTGCTCAGCTGTGACTATACACTCTGGGTCATGTGGAAGTTTCTCTAAGACATGGAGTATGCACCCTTCTACAGATCGAGTGAATCATGGTCTCAAATGCTAGACCTAATCAACTGTCTTTTCAAGTAATTCCAGGCAACCCTGTTACCCAGTGTTATTTAAGAACCGCTGCTTAAGGCAAGGCCATCTCCACTGAAGCCCTGAGATTAAATAATAATGTAATGTCAGTCTTCCCTTCACTCATGTGTTCTGTCTCCTGTCTATTCCTGCCTTCAACAGTGGTTCTCAACCTTCCTAATGATGTGAGCCCTTAATATTGTTTCTCATGTTGTGGTGAGCCCCAACCATAAAATTACTCCATGGCTACTTCATAACTCTAAGTTTGCTTTTGTTTTGGATCGTGATATAAATATCCGATATGCAGGATATCTGCAATACAATCCCTGAGAAAGGATCATTCAACCCTTAAAGAGGTCATTTTCAGAGAGGTCAAGAACCACTGTTTTGGACTATCTGCCCTTTCAGGAGAAGAACCAAGGAACTTACCTTTCCTACACCTCCCATTAACACCTCCCCCCAATCATGCTACCACACATACTAGATTAAATAAATATTCCATGCACACAAACAGAAAGTCATGTAGTGATGCCTGAGCTGGTCGGTGAATAGCTGATTTTCATTACTCATAGGCTTATGTTGTACCAACCCCATAAAAAAAAAAAAAAAAAAAAGTATAGCGGGTAGATGGAATTCAGCTGGATCCAAAAGGTGTGTATGAAGTCAATCATTGACTTCATAACCAGCCACCACCTGCTAATGAGTTTTTCCCCCTAAAAGAAAAGTAGGAATAAAAAATGTTACCCACGATGATACAGTGCCTCTAATGAGAGGGCAAAGGACCTCAATTCCAGTGGAATGGAATTAAAAGGAAAAAAAAAAAAAGTTGAGTTGACAGCATCCAGCTCTCAGCTGGCAATCAATGGGTATAGAGGGAAATGAATTCAGGCTTTTGTTAGATTAACTGCTGGCCTTGTAAAACGGAAGCCACCAAGAAACGGCGCCAAGTTTGGGGTCCACTAAATCAGCCGGAAGTTTCTATCACTGAAGTCTCCCTGAAAATGGTTGCCTGGGACAACAAGGCACATGGCAGTTACCGTCTGAGGCCTACCTAGCAAGATGCTGCTTGTTCACGTGCCCGTGCCAGCTCAGCTTTCCCCATGCCCAAGACAGAGTGGAACTTTTCTGACTGAACTAAATCCTCCAAGCCTCATTAAATCACACTTTAGTACCACATTGTTTGGCCATTGCCGTTCCCAGTGTTGTATGTCAAACCTGTCCCCTTCACCGTCTCGGATAATAAAATGTTTTATGGTTTTGCTGGATG
This sequence comes from Rhabdomys pumilio, assembly GCA_030674055.1. Lineage (NCBI taxonomy): Eukaryota > Metazoa > Chordata > Mammalia > Rodentia > Muridae > Rhabdomys > Rhabdomys pumilio. Next base: position 222,444,588 of record JANHMN010000001.1, on the reverse strand, counting down.
ATTGCTCCGCGTCCCTTTTATTTTGAAAATGGCACATAATAAATACCCCCACAGAGCCGAGCCTGGCTTGATGGAAAACACTGCACTAGCCGGGCCAAAAGCAATCAGCCTCACCCAGAAAAGACAGCACAGCTGGTGGAGATGCTGGAACTGTGTCCTTTGCGAACATTTCCTCTGCCATTCATAAAGAGAGTACGGCCAGCCGGATGTGGCTCTGTGCCCCCCGGAAAAGTGGCACGGCCAGTTCAGCCAATTGGTTCCCTCATAGGTCAGCCTATGGCCGGCTACAGTGACCGCCCCTAAATTCAGTCAAAGAAACCCCACAGAATGAAGAGATGGACTCAGGCACTGCAAGTTAAGGAAGGGCTGATGGCTCGTGGTGAGCACAGGAGAGTCAGACAGACACTGTGATTCTGGGCACATTTGTAACTTCCCTCTGAAGCCTATCTGAACCAGTGCTATCATTTCATTGTCTGACAGTGAAACTGTCGTTCCCTCTCAACCAGCCCAATTTAGCTCATAAAGGAGAAACTTATCTATAATCAAGAACATATGGAATTCTGACTCAACCTCACAGCCTGATACTTTGATAGCCCAATTCAATTATTTTAATAATACATAGGCTTGAGTTTTAATCCGACCTAGTTCAGTCGACTTTTCAAAAATGAAACTTTGATGCCTTTTTTGTAAAAATTAGCATTTGACTTTGGTTTTAAGTTACTAAATTGGTGTGAGAGATTCCTCTCTGGCTTTGGAGCTTTAGTCAAGTGCTTTGCTATAGTCAGACTCATGACTGTGGATCTCACCATGCCTGTGAACTGCGTGCTCAGCGGGATGATCAATGCCAGCACAGCCTGCATATCATTTAGCCCAGAGTTGTAACTCCTTCCAGGAGTTACAAGCATGTGTCTCCGTTACTGTGTATTGAGTCATTTCTTTTTTTTACTAACAGTTATTTGAAAATGTAAGGACTCTCTTTAGATTACCCGGAAGCATTCTGATTTATCCAGAGAACTCATTGCTTCCTAGCAGAAAATGCAAACATCAACCATCTTCAAAAGGTGAGCCGATGCATTTATTCGTGGTCACTAATGGCCACTTTTAATCAATGACACTATCTTATAAGGAAAGAAATGAGTCAAATTTGTCTTGTAAGTAAAAGATAATTCATTAATGAGGTTATTACTCTTCCCAACTAGGACATTAGCCAGCAACTGGCAAAAACGGGTTCTTCTACCAAGGTCCTATCAATCTAAGAATGGCAAGTGTTTATCATGAGTCTCATCTCCAACTTAAAAAACTTTCTCCATGCTGAGAGAGCTTTGTAGTCACTGCAGTACTCAAGGGCAGCACACAGCAAGTGGGAGGAGATGCAGCTATTGCTTTTCACGAGATGCTGGTACCAAGCAGCCAGGTCATCTCCAGCTACTTGTTGCTAATACAGACTAAAATGACAATAAGCTATCACCTCCAAGAAGAAATCAACACACCTCTGAAAGCTTTCAAGACGTGGGAGATTAAGAGATTAACCATCTGTATTTGCATAATTCTTGGAGTGTACCCTAGAATGAGAAGTCTCCAGAATGACGACACTTGGAGATTCCAGAAGGTTCCAGCGGTCTTACAAGCTTCCATTTCCACTCCACAGTCATGTCTCTAGCATTCAGAGGAAGGATAAGTGGGTCAGGGAGTGACTTCAAAATGTGACATCTGGTAACTATTTTGCTCGTTTATAAATTATGTACATCCATCTTAGTGTATGAGATAGTCTTAACTTGTGAAAAATAACTGTTATGCATGTAATGGGCATTACATAAGAATGAGACAAAGCATAAATCTGTAAGTCTCTAGTTTCTCAGGATAGACAGGCTATCCCAGTCCTTTCTGGTGGAAATAAACATGCTAGCCGCATAGATTTTTATGTTGGTCTGTGTAAATGTGAGAACAAACCAGCAAGAAAGTAATGAATTTTCAGAGACCAAAAACTACATGAAGATTGATTCTGAGAAGTCCAACGGAGCATAGACGCAGCATCAGGGCATTTGCTTAATCTGATAAATTTAAGCTTTAATTTTCACAGCCTGATGAGCTGAAGAGTACAGGAAATAAGGACCATGGCCTATGCACAAAGTAAGAGCTGAAATCCCTGAGAAAGCATACTCCCACACTGGATGGAAATAACTCCCCTCTCCCCTAAGAGGGTAGCTGAAAATCTGGACTGTTTTACACCCCTTCAGAGTTTTCGGCCCATAACTTACCCTGGTGGTGCTTTTCAGCCCACGCAAGCATGCCACAACTTGGTCTTATGGGACTTCCATTTTAGTCTTTGAAGACCACAGTTACTGTGCCTTAGGCCAAAACCTGACTCTACAGTGGTCCCAGCACAGAATTCCCAAAGGAACACATTGAAAGCTGTAAAGAACTTCACCTGATAACATCCCATGAAATGGGATCTTGTGACAATAAATAAAAACAAAGAATCACTGGTCATGGGAAGGAAATGTGACAACCTGTAGGGCCAAAGAGACAGTTATCAGCAGATCCATCCCAGAACATTTGAAAAACACAAAGATTCAGACCACCAAAGAAAAACACCCTACAAAGACATGGGACTCAAACTCCACTGAGAAAGCATCTTACCTCAATAAGAAAGGCAGCCATGACAGAAACAAATGCTAATGAGGATGTGGACAATGGAATCCCTGTACACTGCTGGGCAGAACACAAACTAATCCAGCCTATACAGAAGTCAGTATAGAGTTTCTTCAAAGACTAAAATGGAAGTCCCATAAGACCCAGTTGTGGATGCTTGAATATTTAACCCAGAGGACTTGAGATCAATTTGGCACAAAGAAACCTCCACATCAGTCCTTATTGCAGGACTATTCACAATACCCAAGTTATGCGACCAAACTAAGTATCCAACAGAGGAATGGATTAAACAAATGTGGTACCCATAGGTAAGGGACTTTTATCAGCCATAAAAAAAAAATGAAGCCATTTGCAAGAAAATAGAGACACAAGAAAATAGTAGTAAGATAACTAAGGTAGTCTCAGAAAGACAAACGTTTTCTCTCATTTCTAACTCTAGGTTTTACGTAGATTCATAAAATCATGTATTTTTTTTTAAATCATGTATTTTTATGTGGCATAAAAGTAGACATGAAACTCTCTGGGAACAAAGAAGATTAATGAGAGGGAGTTGAGGCTATGGGGACAAAAGTGTTCATTGTGAAATACTTTATGAAAAAAATTAATAATTTTAAGCCATATATATAAAATCATAGATATATGATTTTTTAATGAAAGAAAATACATGCTGGAGACACAAAAATAAATTATCAAACCTATTTGTCAGGACAAAATATATCTGAAATTAAAGCCCAAAAGATAGCTTCAATAATAGATTAGATCTGGCAAATAATACCAGTAGTGATGAAGAAGTTGCAAAACTTCAGACCTGGAAGGACAAAAATTGAAAAGTGCTTAAGAGACGCAGAGTGCAGATTGAAGCTGACTTCCATATATTAAATTAAGGCTGCAAGAGAGGAAGAGAGAAGACATAGAAGAGCTAATTATCAAGATGAAACAGTAAAGAATTTCCCAAGCTGAGGGACGAGAGCTCAGACCCAGGACATTGAACGAATCCAGTAGAGTTTTTTTTTTCTTTTCTTTTTTTGTATTAAAATGGTTTTTTTTTCCAATCTGCTTTTATACCATTTTAATTACATGCAGGTGTTAAGGTCAGTTCTAGGTTGAGGAACTAGCAATACCCCAGTAGAATTTTCAAAGATTTGTTTTATTTGTCTGAAGGGGAGGAGTGTGTGTGTGTGTGTGTGTGTGTGTGTGTGTGTGTGTGATCTGTAAGCGCAAGTGCCCTCAGAGTCCTGAAGGAGACATCAGAGCCTCTAGAACTGAAGCCACAAGAAGTTATCAGCCACCAGATGCGGATGCTGAGAACAGAATTTAGGTCTACTGCAAGGGTAGTAAATGTTCTTACCTGCTGAGCCATCTCTCCAACGTCTCAACCAGCAGAATTCTTTGTAAAGAAAAATCTAGCCCTAGATACAGAATACTGAAACTGCAGAACAACACAAAAATAAGACATGCAAGAATACACACACTACCCACAAAGTAGGGACAATTAGTCAGCTGAGTGCTCATAGCAACCAGAAGGCTGGGTATTGAAAGGGAATGACCTAGAATTGGATGATGTTTCTCAACAAATTCTAAAACAAAATCTGAAGGATGTATAATTCAACCTGGGGAAAAATATGCCTCAAAGTTTCTGATGAAGAAAATATGAAGTGGAGAGGAAATGGTAAACATGGGTCAACTCTGAGCACATATATACCATGTGACATATAAAACACATAAAAACAGGGGCTGGAGAGATGCTTCAATGCTTCAATAGTTATAAGTGCTTTCTGCTTTCAGAAGACCCGAGTACACTTCCCAGGATCCTGTCTGGTGGTTCACAACCAAGCTGTAACCCCAACTCTGCAAGATCTGGTGCCTTTGTGCTCCCCCACCCCCACCCCAAGCACCTGCACTAACACATCACCATACAGGTACACAGTGACACGTGATAAGAAATAATAATAAATCTTCTTTAAATTACTTTCTGCGTGGCATAACAAAAGAAGGTCTCACACAACACTTGTGGTTGCCTGGTCTCTGGTTGCCTTCTTTGTGGTACTAAGAACCACTGAGCCATATTCCAAGATGAATCCCCTTCTTTAACTTGTTTTCTCAAAATATTATGGGTGAAATGTGAGAGGTTAGTGGATAATTTATATAGAATAACATGCACACAATTTTAAATAGTCACTGGAACAAATTTTGACAAATATATATAGCCATAATGACCACCTAAAAAGTGTATTTCTGTTTTTCACCTCAGAAAATTCCCTTGTGTCTTTTCCTGGCAATATGCTTTCCCTGGAGACAATCACTGTTCTGACTTTCATAATCTTAGATTTCATGTGTCTGTTCCCAAACTTCATGTAAATGGAGTCATATGAACTATTCTTCCTGATCCCAGGTGCTCGATATAATATTCTCAAGGTTCATCTTTGTTTCCTGTTAATAGATCAGCCTTAGTGTTGCCAAGTAGCATTATGATATATACCTATAAAAATAACTTGTTTATTCTTCTGTAGGCAGATATTGGGGTTATTTCTAGCTTAGAATTGTTACTAATAAGACCATTGTGAGCATTGTTATGCAAAATTTTTGGAGATACATATTTTTATTTCTGTTGAGTAAATACACAGGAATGGAATTTCTTGAGTTATGAGGTTGGTGTAAATTTATAAATATGTAACTACCAAGCATTTCCCAACGTAATTACATATTTATGTTTCTACCAAGCTGCACTCCTGATGCTCCAACAACTGATACAGTCAGCTTCTCATACTTCCATCACTCCAGTGGATGCTGATAGCCACATTTTCCCTATAACTAAGAATATAGAGAATATTTTTACATGCACATTAGCTATTCGCATGTTTTTGTTTTTGAAATCTCTGTCCAAATGTTTTGTCCATATGCACACAGGTATGGATGCATGTCAAGTCAGAGGACAACTTTCAGAAGTCAGTTCTCTCCTTCCAACTTAGGGATCAAACTCTAGTCCTCAAGCTTGGCAGCAAATGCCTTTACTCAGTGAGCCAGCTCCCTGGCCCTGCTTCGTCTGTTTTTATTGCATTGCTTTTCTTTGTACTGCTGACTTCTAAGAATGTTTCATATGACAATGACAAATTCTGAAAACGACAATTTCGTCAGACATAGGCAGTCTGTTGAGTAACAGTGTTTTACTTCAATAGCCCATTTTTTCTAAAATTAACCTATAAATTAAATGCAATCCTGATCAAAATCCCATTCTGATTTTTTGAGACAGCTGAGAAAGTTAACCTTAAATTTATGTGAAGAAATAAATGTTTATACACAAATAAATGTTAGCTTGACCACAAGGAAGAGGTGTAACATCTAACCTACAGAACTTAGGGCAGTCTTCAAAAAATAATGTGAGTTTTGTTTGAGATGTTCAGACATAAACTCATAGATATAGGTGAATCTATTATACAGTAAAAATGGCATCAGAAATCAATGGGTGAGAACTGAAGGCTTAGTAAATGCCATTACCAAAACTGCCTTACATCAAAAAGGAGCACAAACCAGATGCCTTCCTGGCTCTACACACAAAGATGGACTCTAAGAGAACAAGGAACATAAATATAAAAGGTAAGAGAACAAAGTTTCTAGGAACAAGCACAGCTTTTCTTTATAACATGGTTTGGAAAGGGCTTTTTAGAACTTCAGTTAAATAAACCATTAGCCGAAACAGTGGAAACTAAATGGATTAAATGTAAGGATTTCCACTCAGCAAAACTCATCATGAAAAATGATTCATAAGCACGAACCAAATCAGAGAACACATTCACAATCTAAATCTTTCAAAAGATCAAGGTAACCAAGAAATGCCTTCAAGCCAATGGGCAAAAGACAGAAATCATAATAGTGAGGTTGTTGTTTTCTTTTGTTTTAAAATCAGGAAAATGTGTGAATAGGCAACATACAAATGAATACCCCCCAGCAGGCAATAAGCACATAAGATAACACACTAGTGATCAGAGATTGTGAGTACAAATAAGAGCACTTACCATGTTGCGGCTATGAAACTCCTAGACATGAAAGGTAAAAGAATCCAAGTGCAGGTGTGAACATGGACATAGGAACAACCATCCCCTGCCAGGACCAACACCAGAGGTCATTCCTACTCACTCACACTAGAGGCATAAGCCTGGGGGCCCAGAAAGTCTGTTCCTGATTGGTTATGCTCATACAGGTGCATAGGAGACATAGGTGTCTATTGTAGCATTGTTCTAGAAAATAGAGATTTAGGGAAATTTGGGATTCATTACTAAAAGGGCTGATACAATAGAAATTGCTGGCAAAACCAAAACTGGGTAAAAGACAATATTGACAGACTACTAAAATATCAAGATAAAAGGCACAAATATGTGTTCTCAGGAATTAAAAAGATTACACGTAGAAAAGTCTAGAATAAGACTATCATAAATAAATCTAACACAAAGTTAAAAAGTTGAGATGAAGAAATTTCCAGAAAAAAACGTCTACAAATAGAAAGCAAATAACCTTAAAACTTGAAAAAATCCTGTGACAATAAGTTCAAGCATATTTATAATGTTTTCTACCAGTTCATTGATTCAGATCTTATCAGTCCGAGGTTGAGTTGTATTTAGGCTGAGAGATATGAGAAGAATTTCATTCTTCTATATAGCTATCTAATTTGAACAGCAACATTTGCTGAATATGTTCTATTATTCTATGTGTATTGTTGGTCTCCTTAACAAAAACCAGGTGGATGTAGGCAGTCATTAAGATCAACAGTGGGGCTGGGGAGTTAAGACTATTCTTAACTATTCTCCAAGAAGACCTGAGTTTGATTCCCAGGATCCATAGGCTGCTTACAGCTGCCTATAACTCCAGTTCCCAGGAATGCAATGCCCTCTTCTGGCTTTCTCAAGCACCAGGCACATATGTGATACAGATGTACATGAGGGCAAGACATCTATACACATAAAATAAATAACAAAATACTTTTTTTAAAAAGAGTTCAATACTTAGCAAATGGAATCTCATGAAATTAAAAGCTTTCTGTACAGAAAAGAACACCATCACTCTAGTAAGAGGAATACCTGAGAGAATGTGAAAAATTCTTCCCCAGCTATACATGAGACAGAAGGTTACTATCTATGTAGACTATACAAAGAATTTAAAAATGTAAACATCAAGAAAATGAGCAACCAAGTTTCTTTTTTAAAAAAATGGCCATGAAACTAAACAGAGAGTTCCCAAAAGATGAAATGTGAACAGTTAAAAATATTTTAAACAAACAAAAAAAAATATTTTAAACAAATGTTCAACATTCTTAACTGCCAGGGAAACAGATAAAGTTTCTTGGTCAAGGGGGAAAAGGCCCAGCTTCACTGAATTTGTTTGGTCTCTGGTAGAAGAGTAGGTTTGCTGCTTTGTGCACAATTTGGTCTACAGATGTATAGGAGGCAACACTATCATCAAAATGGTACCCTTTTCCATCTTTATCTTTTACAAAGGCAGTATGATGGTCTCTTCCCATCCCTCCATTGTGGTTGGAAACAGCAACCAAATTACAGAAACAAGAGCTTGCATTAGAATTAATTAAGAATTCTGACACTTCAAGTCATTGATAGGAAAAATCAATTAAAGTATCTAACTTGTCTCTCAGGTATCGACTTTAAGAAAAGCTTGAGATGTACCACAAGTCCTGGAGACAGGAACCATAAATCTAATTTCCCTGTGGTTTGCTGATGTTCTTTACATTTCAGACAATCCCAGGGTTCTTGAGTCCCTTGTCTTTCTTCTGCTGGAAGACGATCAATACAATCTTTTAATCTGACAAAGAATTTTATTTGAGGGAAGTATATTCAACACATTTTTCAAAATCCTCAGCAATATTTTCATCAAAATATTTCTTTTTCCAATCAGAATCCCAATCCAAAGAGAGAAAAGAAAAACTGTATACACTCTAATTGATGAAACCCCTAGAAGTCATAACAGAGTTCAGAAGGGAAGTTATCCACCAATAAAAACAAAAGTCTGCTACGGAAAGGTTCACATAGACCAGTGTAAGTCTCTCATCAGATTTCAACTTGTGTGGTCTCAAGGTGAAATGAAATGAAAACTTTAACTGATATAGTCTATTAATACATTTATCGTTTCGCATTTACAAGCAAAAAAATCTAGGAAATCAAGGATAAATCTCTTTTAAGTTTGAATAAACAAAAATAACTGCTTTGAGATTTCGTCTTATCCCGGTTAGAATGGCTAAGATCTGAAACCTGAATGATGACAAATGTTGGCCCAGATGTGGAGTAAGAAGAACACCTTTTCACTGCTGTTGGGAGTAAAAACTTGTGCAGCCACCATGGAACTCATTGTGGGGGATTCTCAAAAGAATGAAAATAGATCCATCATATGAACCAGCTATACCACTCCTGAGCCTAAAGGACTTAATATTCTATGATAGAGATACCTGGCTTATCCATGTTCATAGTTTCTGTATTCACAATATCCTAGAAGTAGACACAGCCTATATGTCCACCAATTAATGAGATTGTGGTGTTTTTACACAATGGAATATTATTTGGCCATTAAAAATAAAAGTATGAATTTCAGAGGTAAGTGGGTGGAGCTTGAAGCAATTATTCTGAGTTAACTCAGACTCAGAAAAACAAATTTTTTCTCTAATTTATGAATGTTGCCTTTGAATTTTCAGATATGTATATTTCATTTGGAATAGCCATAAAGGTCATAAATTAATAAGGGACCATGGGGAGTAATTTTCAAATGAGGGAATATAGCATGCATAAAGGGTTAAAGGGAATAATGGAATAGAAAGGATTAAGTTAGAGTGGGGGATGGAATAACAAAGGTAGAGAAGAACATGTGGGGAGGAATAAATAACACTAAAGATCTTTCCAAAAATTTGTATGGAAGCCTACTACTATAAAATCTTACAGACAGACAGACAGACAGACAGACAGACAGACACATAGAGTTTTAATGTGAAGTTTCTCAATAATGGGGCAATAATGCCCCTGTTAGACACCAGAGATAATAAACTAAAAGCCTAGTGCCAGGAATGAATGACTTCTTTCGGAGTTGTTGGCCAGTAAGATCCCAAAGACACCCCTTCCCCAAACATTACATGTACGTGTCATTGACAATGATCTTGGTTACTGTGATTGATAATTTATGTCAATTTGACACAAGCCAGGGTTTTCTGAAAAGAGGGAAGATCAATTGAGAAAATGTCTCTATAAGATATAACTGTAAAGCATTTTCTAATTAGTGATTGATGTGGGAGGGCCCAGACCATTGTGGGTGATGACATCCTTGGGCTGGTGGTCCTGGGATCTATAAGAAAGCAGGCTGAGCCAACCTTGAGAAGCCAGTCAATAAGCAGCACCCCTCCATGGCCTCTGTATCAGCTCCTGCCTCCAGGTTCCTGCCTATATGAATTCCTGCCCTCACTGTTTTTGATGATGAACTGTTATAGGGAACTGCGAGTGAAACAAGTCCTTTCCTTCCCACGTTGCTTTGGTCATGGTGTTTCATTGAAGCAGTAAGAGCCTCAACCAAGACAGTTATCTTCCCAAACTTGATTCTAAGACTCTGTTTCTGTAAACACCAGATACTTGACTCATGGAGAAATGGAGAAGTCAAGCTGGTACTGACTTGGAAACATCATCCCCACAGACTAGCTTTCACACTAATAGAAGGTATTGTGAGTGATACCAGAGAGAAAAAGCAATCATCACTATTACCCAGCAGCTGTATACCTTGTGAGCTATAGTGATGACTTGCCTGTCAAGGCATACCTCTGGTGCAACAGAGGCATGAACATTGTGAGAATAAGCAACCATTTTCTGATCAGTATTTAAATCCTGCTCCACAAGATGAAATCTACACCCAGCACTGTTATAGAGCCAAGAACCTATAGTGGAAAAAGCCACTACTGTTATTTTGCTAAATGGACATAGCAATTTCCTAATAACTAATTGATATATCTGTAGATTAATGTATCTCTTAACCTTTATCAAAGAAGCTTCTATTCACAGCAAATGGTGATTAATGAACACAACAGTCCAAGGCACATGCATTAGTCACATTCCTATTCACTGTGACAAAACACCGTGACCAGAAACAACTTGAGGAGAAAAGCCTTTATTTCAGCTTAAAACTTTCAGGTCATTCTTCACCACTGAGGAAAACTGGAGCAGGACTCAAGGTGGAAATCTAGAAGCAGGACCTTAAGCTGTCTACTAGCTCAGTTTGTTCCTACTAGCTTGTTCAGCCTACTTTCTTTCACAATCCAATACCACCTTCTCAGGCTTGGCATCACCCACAATGGGCTGGCCCTTCCACATCAACCATTAATCAAGAAAGTACTCAACAGGCTTGCCAAAAGAGCAATCTTATGGAGACCCTTTCTCAACTGAAAGTTCCTCTTCCTAAATGAATGTGTCGTACATTAAGTTAAAATAAAACTAACATCACAGAAAATATGAGACTGCAAAATATTCATACCTAAATGGAACATATACACCACATCTCCTCCTCCCAAGACTTGGGGATCATTGTGGAAGAAGGAGTGAAAAGACCATAAGAGCCAGAGGCAGTGGATGCCTACAGTGAAACAGTGTCTTGGATACAGCAGAGCAGATGCACATATGAACCCTCAGTAATTGGGACAAAGCGCACAAGACTTGTGAAAGTCCAAGAAGGACTCGATCCAGTGTGGAGAGATGACTAAACTACAAAATGTCACCCCTAAAAGTGTAGCTACTGGCAATTGTTATTATTGGTAGAAGAAGAGCCATTTTTCTCTAAGAGTATTGCCCCTGGTAAGTCACCCACACTCCAGTGACAGACCACATATCCAAGAATATCTGAAAAACACAAATAACTATTCACATTGTGTTTTGGTTTTGGTTTTGATTTTTAAGAGAAGGCGACATTAAGTTGGATGGATGGGAAAGAGGGTGGATCTTGGAAGACTTGAGATGAATATGATCAAAATACATTATACAGAATTCTAAAAGAATCATAATTTTTAAAAAAAAAACTTGGAAGCAATAGTTTTAAATGTTCCCATGTGAATAACACAAAGAGTTTATTCAATAAATTATACCAAACATTCAAGGAATAATAATTTTAGTCTTTGCAAATTCTATTCCAGAATAGAACAAAAGAGAACATATTCCTTAATTCAGTTCACTTTATTGGTTTGGCAGCACAACCCCAATTCTAAAGCTGGCATAGATAATTATAGAAAAGAAAATTATGTATGCAACCTCATCCATGAACACAGATGCAATATCACTAAGTAAAAACCATCAAACCAAATCTAACAATTTATTAAAAATGTCACGAACAACTTAAACTTGTAACAGGACTAACAGGATTAAAAGTCAGCTTAACATTAGGGAATCGAGCTAATGTATTTTACTACAGTAGAAGATAAAATAACGTTTGGTCATTTTGATAAATGCAAAAGAGGTATTGGATAGAATTTCAAATATTTTTCAGGAGAAAATGAAAATTTCTTAGCTGATAAATAACATTCACAGAAAATCCATAAATCTTCATTGTCTTGACTTAGGCAAAGCATTCTTAAATGTTGCACTAAAGAAACACATAGCTAAAAATAAAGGAGATAAAACCAAGGTTACCTAAACAAAATAAATACTTTTGTGCTTAGGAGGACACTGTCAGACTGTGGTGTAGCTCAGGTAGAGCACCTGGCTAACAGGTATAAGAACATGAGCATTATCCCTCAAACCTGGAGGATGACCCAAGATACCTAGGAAAATCCTGAGCAATAAAAGAACTTCTGGAGGTTATGGCCATCCCAGAATTCAAGTTGCATTTCAGGGCTATCTTAATTAAAATAGCATGGCATTGGCATAAAAGAAAACAGACACATGGGTCAATGGAATCTAATTAAAGACCCAGACACACATTCAGACATCTCTTTTTTTTTTTTTACAAAGAAGCCAGAAATGTACACTAGAAAACAGACAGCATCTTTAATAATCTTTGAAAAGTCTACTCCAAAATAGAACAAAAAAAAGAGAAAATTCCTTTATTCAATTCAAATTATTGGTTTGGCAGAACAATCTCAATGGCTGCATGGAAAAAAAATGAAAATAGATCCATACTTATCATTCTGCACCAAACTCAACATCAAATTGATCAAGGACCCCAACAGAAGACTAGATGCACTGAACCTGATAGAAGAGACATTGGTGAATCGCCTTGAACTCATTGGCCCAGGAAAAGACTTTCTAAACAGGAGACCAATAGTACAAGCACTAGGAATAACAGTTAATAAGAGGGATCTCATGAAGCTAAAGAGTTCCTGTACAGTAAAGGCCACCATCATTTCAGCAAAGCAACGGGCTAAGGAAAGTTATTTATAAATTATGCATCTGGTAGACGGTTAGTATCTAGACTATATGAAAATCAAAAATTGAACATCAATGAAATAAATATTTTCCTCATTCATGATCACTGCACCTCTACTCATAATAGCCAGAAACTGAAAACAGTCTATATGGCCATCAATTAAAGAATGGGTAATGAAAATGTAGTACATTTACACAGTGCAATATTGGACAACTGTTAAGAAAAATAAAAATTTTAGGTAAATGGATAAATCTGGGAAAAAAAAAAACATTCTGAATGAGCTAGCCTAAACTCCAAAAGATAAATATGTGTTCTCTCTCAAATTGGAATTAGACTTTTAAGCTTTTGATATGAGCTAAATTCCAAATAATCAGAGAGGTTAGCACCTAGTAAGAAACTATGGTTGGGGAAGGAGGTGGAACTCCCAAGGAAAGCAAAATGGAATATAGTGTTATGTAGAGATAAAGGAGGGGAAAATGAGATTAAATCTGGGGCAGTGGGGCAGTAGGAGAGTAGGGTAAAGACCTGAATATGGAGGGAGGCAATTAACATAAAGGCCATTTGAAAATCCATATGAAACCTACGACTGTAGAAGCTTCCTAAAATATAGATGCAGATGAAAGGACTCTAAATGGAATCACAAAATAATAGTTGCAACTAAACATCTGACGGCACCAACTGAAACCTCCAGTGTCAGGACTGGATTACATCTTAGTGACTCATTGGCCAAAGGGGTTCCATGAACCCCACCCCCACCCAAGGATCACAAGCTAAGGATCAATAGCTAAGGCTATTGGTTGCTCTCTACAATATAATGGTGGGATTTTATTGCTGAGCACAACTATTAGGTCATCAAACACAGAGAACTCAAGCTGAGGCCTCACTGGTAGAGTGATTCCTATTGCCTAGCATTTATGGTGTTGGAAGGTACTGTTCATGCTACCAGAGGAGAAAGGTGTTCATCAATACTACCCAGCCACCAATCCCACGAGCTGCCTGCAAGATATAACAGTGCCTTTGTGGAACAAATGTTATGAGAAGAGCAACCACTTTTTTTTATTAGATTTAAGGTCCACTCCACAAGATAAAACGCATACCTGACACTGCTAAAGCAGCCAAGAATTTGAGACTAGATCAGCCATAGGCCTAAGGGAAAACCTAATTCTCATTCTACTGAAAGAGCAGAAAAATAAAATGATTCCTAGTGGCAGACTGGTATGTCCATTGATCAGTGCCTTGCTTAGCCATATTCAAGAATCTTCTTCTTGCAGTAGATAGGAACAAAAGAAGAGAACCACAACTGGACAATGTACAGAGAGTGCGAGACATTGGAGTACTCAGTCTTAATGGAATGACTTCGCCAAACTCCTCCCATCAAGGATCCAGGGTCTATGTGAAAGAGTGGGCAGAATGACTATAAGAGCCAGAGGTAATGGGCAACACTGTGGCAGCATTTACATGTCCTGCACAGGTTCATGCTAGATGGAGTTCCAGAACTGAGAGGAGGACATGTACATAGGGTCCCACCTCTAACCTAGAAGTTATTTGCAATTGATACTCTCTGGAAGAATGTCACTGGGTCTGTCAGCTGCACTCCAGGGCAGAACTGATGACCAGGAGTATAGGGCAACTCAAAACAAACCCCATGGCTATATTTTTGTGTGTGGATTTTTTGTTTTATTTTGTTTTGTTTGGGATTTTTTTTGTCTAAGGTTTTTTGCTTGTTTATTTTAATTGCTTGTGTTTTACAGAGTTCTGTTTTTGTTTTTTTGAAATAGAGAAAGAAAGAACATAGAGTTGAGTGGGTAAGGAGGTAAAGAATATGTGGGAGGAGCTGGGGGAACATAAATAAGTTGTTCAAATTTTTAATTTTAAAAAGTGGTGGGGGCTGGAGAGATGCCTCAGCAGCTAAAAACACTGACTGCTCTTCCGGGGATCCCAGCAACCTTACGGTGGCTCACAACCATCTCCAATAGGAACTAATGTCTTCTTCGGGTGTGTCTGAAGACAGCTATCATGTACTCACATACATTAAATAAATAAATAAATAAATAAATAAATAAATAAATCTGAAAAAAAATGGAGGAAGGAGGGGGGATCAAAATAGTGAAAAGACCACACCTGGGGGATAAAACCTGAAAGCACAAATCTAGTAAGAGACTGTATCTTGACTGAATAAAGAACACGACTCAAAGAAATCTGATCAATATTTCTCAAAAATGGGAAAATCAAAAAGATGCTCTGTATCAATAATAATCCCCATCCTCTGATGAGGTAACCTTTCACATCCTTCAGGAGAGCATTCATCAAACATAAGAAATAACACAAGTGTTGGCAGTGATGTAGGGAAATGGAATTCTTGTGGAGAGATAAAACAGTGTAGTTGCATTGGAAAACAGTGCTTCACAAGGTTATGGTAAGACCCAGAATGCCACTCTTAGGTATGTAAGAGAACTTACAAGAACAGAAAACATTTGTCCACATAAAAACTTATACATTGATATTTGTAACATTATTCATAATAGCCTAAAATACAGATAGTGGTAAGCAAAATGTTCAATCAGCTGATAGATGAATGGTTCTATAAAATATGGCATCTCCATAGAATGTAACATTTGTCAATAAAAAAAAATAAAATAAGAAAAAGAACTATAATAGATGAATTTTGAAATTATTGGGCCAAGCATCAGAAGCCAATCACCAAATATCACATATTCTATTTTTATGTAGTGTGAAAATGGATAGATCTGCAGAAACAGAAATTATATTCATGGCTCCGCAGATCCTGGGAAGGGACTCAATGTTAAAGATGTGAACTGTGAATGACTTTCACGAATACAGAGTTTCTTTTGATGATAAATGAAAAGTTTCTAATACTAACTTGTAGTGATGGTAGAGTCGTTTTCCGATTTACAATAAACACTACATTTATTTAAACGGATGAATTGTATCATATGTGAATTATACCTCAGCAAAGCAGATCTCTAAGAAGCAGAGGCTTACCATCTGTTCAACATTGTATTGCAGAGCCCAAACAGATGTAAAAACAATGAAAGAAAGAAAAAGAGGGAAAGCAAAAGTAAAGTAAATGCTACAGGGACAGGCCAGGATGATAGGCCTACACTCAGGGCACAGAGGCAGGCAGAGCTCTGTGAATTCTACGCCAGCCTGGTCTACATAGTGAATTCTAGGACATCCATAGCTACATAGTAAGACCCAGTCTCAAAAACAACAACAACAGCAAAGATACAGGAATAGAAAATATAACTGAAAAAGACCATTGAAATTGACAATATTAATATTACATGATTGCCTAAAGGAAACTAGCTTATTTGAATTAACAATGAAGTTAAATAATGTTGTTAAATACAGAAATCCATGTTTTAAAATTCAATTTAATTTCTATAGATGATTGATGGCACTTGGAAAGCAGAATGTTTTTAAAGGCATTAATTGATAATCCAAATTAATTAATAAACCAAAGACAGAGACTACTATAAATAAGTCCAACAAGAGAAACACAAAACAGTCATGAAAAAACCTGTAAAACCGTTTTGAAACATTGAAGACGATCTAAACACAGAGAGATTTACTAAGTTCATGGATTAGAGAACTTAATTTTGCAAATGGTACCAGAGCTTTCAAAATTCATGCACAGATATAATTCCATATAATTTAATGTCTGTATCTATTTGTGGAATTTAAGAAATTATTCTAAGATATCTGTAGAAAAGCAAATGTCAACTGAATAGTCAAGGGCTAGAGAGACTGCTCAGTCAGTAAAGTGCTTGAAGACCTGAGTTCTATACTCAGAACTTAGGTACAAAAGTCGGGTATGATGGTGCACTCTTGGAACCCCTGCCCTGGGCAATGGAGACAGTAAGATCCCTGGGTCCTCCTGGACAGCTTAGACTAATTGAAGGTTGTCGGCCAGTAAGAGACCATGTTTTTAAAAGATGAATTGTGCCTAAGGAATGATGTCTAAGATTGCCCTCTGACTTCCAAGTGCTCACGCAGAAAGAGGGGAGAAAAATGCATAAGATATTCCACAGGAATCAAGTAGACGACTTGGTGTAGTGTATTATGTATGTATGTATGTATGTATGTATGTATGTATGTATGTTCAGGATCCAAAGCTAATAAGTACCTAGTACCTCAAGAGAAGAAAATAATTTTATGACTAGTAATTAATTTTCATGCAAAGTAGATCTAGAATATACAAGGCATAAGGATTTTATAATTTTTTCCATAGTTATACAGAAACCACAGCAATACAAACACAAAACACATTAGTGGTGCTGAAATATCACTGCAGTGGAATGCTGAGAACAG
Organism: Rhabdomys pumilio; assembly: GCA_030674055.1. Lineage (NCBI taxonomy): Eukaryota > Metazoa > Chordata > Mammalia > Rodentia > Muridae > Rhabdomys > Rhabdomys pumilio. The sequence continues at coordinate 222,427,218 of JANHMN010000001.1, read as the reverse complement.
AACTTTAAAAGGGAGAAAATTTGTTTTGGCTCCTAGTCTAAGAAGGCTTAATCCACGTACTCTGTGGCCCAGTACACTTGCACAAAATATCTTGGAGGTAGGAGTGTGTGGTGCAGAGAGCCCTGCCCTTCGTGGTGGGTATGAACAGAATAGACAGTAAGGGACCAGGAACAAGGGGGCCCATCTCCAGATCTCCAAGGGGACGTGTCAATTATCTACTTCCTCCATCTAGACCCCAACTCCTAAGCTTTCCAGAGCTTCCCAAGATAACACCAGTAGCTAAGGACACAGGTTCTATCAACATGAGAATTATTTCATGTTGAAACCTCAAGAAGCACTGCAGTAAATCCACATAGAGCTGCATGGTGGTATTGAAAAAAAGAAAAATACCAACAGAGTCAATGTAAGGACCCCAGACAGACCTGCCCATAGGTGCAGATACTTGACCGGAGATTATGATGGAGATTAAGATCTTCAGATCAGATGAAAAGGGATAAGCTTCACAATAGTAGAATAATTAATATTACATTGCAGATGCCTGCGTAACATAATCCAAAATCAATTCCAAGTTAATTAAAAATTGTTAACATGGAAAGCCAACCTATAAAATGTATAAAAGAAAAGTTTGGTTTTTTTTGGTTTTTTTTTTTTACTATGGAGATTTCTTTATTGTTTCAAGTCAGGGAAGAGTTGTTAAAATAAAAAATGGAAAAACTGTGGAAGAAAACATGTTAAAATTGGACTTCATTAAATTAAAAACTAGTTTGCATCCAGAAAATATAAAAAGATAATGAGACAAAATACAAATTGAGAGACAATATTTTAAAATACACTTAATTGCCAAAGGATTAAAACCTAGAATATATAATATTTCATCATTATGAGGTGCAAATTTCTTTTCTGTCTTAGCATCCATTCAATCAGAGTACATCTTACAACTCGCTGTGTGTATTTCTGTATTTGTTACTATATTTCTTTCATAGTAATAAATAAACGAGTAGCACCTCTTATGAGAATCTCAGAAATTCAATGAAACATACCATAGAGAAATAGAGATCAACATGCAAAAGAGGCAAACAAAACTCAATCAAAAACGGGCAGGATATTTGAACAGGCACTTCACAGAAAAGAGCACTTGAATAGCCTATAAATATGTGCAGAAAAGGCTCAGCCTCATTAGTAATCAGAAAGATGCAAATTAAAACTATAATGAAAAAGCGCTTCACACTTGCCAGCTTGGTAGAAATTAGAGGTTTGACAACACAAAGTGATAGAACGTTGAACTAAAATGCTTAAATTTGCTTTGGGGAGTATAAATTCGTACAATTACTACGGAGAGTATTCGGGCTTTATCTAGTCTTGGAGGCACATAACCTATGACTCAGCAGCTCCAATCCTGGATCCAGAGTGGGATATTGTACATGGGAGAAATAACCAACCCACAGCTGTACTGCTGGCAACGATGGCCCTTCTGAGCATAATACTAGATGAAAGCACGCTTCTGAATACTGGGACCCACTTAGAAACGATCACAAACATGTGAACTTAAAATATTGTTCGGACTTCAAATATACACTTTGAAGCCAACAAAATAAAAGATAATTATGACAAAAAAAAAGAAATAAAGTTTTGAGGAAAATGGCTTAGAAAGAACCACCACCTATGTATCTGAGAAGCCATTAAAATGCCCTATTTTTAGAACAAGGTTGGAGACAAACACAGAATTATGGTACTGTTATTCAGTTTTATTCTACCCATAGTTTGAAAATATTATTTCAGCATTGATTCAATATTCTATTTTTACATTAAAAAAATTGAAAATCTGCATAGCCAACCTGTTTCTTTACCCCATATATTATACACACTTGTAGTGATCAATCATAAGTGCATTTTACTTTCTAATGTCCCTAAAAGTGACAGCATCACCAGAGAAACGGTTGAGGTCAGTGTGTTCTTTCTACAAAACAGAAAGATCTCTGTACGTAATGGAAATACTTTGTTCAATATAAAATATATTTTAAGTAGTTTTGTACTGAATAAAGTAAGATGTTTATTTAGAAAACTCACTGAAGTGGGAAGATGTGAATATTCATGATGACAGATGAAGTGTTATAGTGTATCATATTTAAATAAATTCCTTATGAACAGAGGCTTCTATTTTTTCTTTGCACATCCAATAGAACAAAACCCCACTAATCTCAGTTTCTTAATTCTGCTCACTCACTCCTCCCAGTTCTTCATCCAAAAGTCAACTTTCAAAAAACATAGCCAGAAAGAAATTTTCCACAAATCTAAACTCATAGAACATCTATTTTAAATAAATAAATAAATAAATAAATAAATAAATAAATAAATAGTGAATAAATATCCTGGTTAGTTTTTCTTCTCCACTTGACACAATTTAGAGTCACCTGGGAAGAGGGACCCTCAGTGGAAGAATTGTCCGGATCAGACTGAACTGCTACTGTGTCTGTAACAGGGTTGTCTTGACTAATGTGAGAGGAGAATCTAGCCCACAGTAGATAATGTCATCCCCACACCATCAGGCCTAAGTAGTAGAAGAAAACTAGTTGCGCCAGCCAGAGAGCGAAGTCAGTAGGCAGTATATACTCCCACAGTGTCTAGTCTGCTTTCCTGTTTTGAGTTCCCACCTTGATTTCCCTCAGTGATGAACTGTGAGCTGGAAGTATGAGCTGAAATAAATCCTTTCTTTGCCCCCCAAATTATTTTTTATGGTATTTAAGACAGCAACAGAAAAACCAAACTAGAACAGCCAATAAATAAGTAAATAAATCTATGTATGTATGTATGTATGTATGTATGTATCTATGTTTGTTGGGTCATTTTGATTTGTCTTGTTTTAAGGGTAGGTTGTTTTTTGTTGATTTTTGGTGGTGGTGGTGGTGGTGGTGGTGGTGGTGGTGGTGGTGGTGGTGGTAGCGGTGGCGGCAGCGGCAGTAGTGGTTGTGATTTACCATGCTGGAGGTCAAACCCAGGAATTCATGCTTGCCAGGCAAGCTTTCAACCTCTGAGCTTCATCTGCACCTGTGAAGGAGGGTTTTAATGGTTTAACTGAACACCTACAAAATGCAGTGGATGAGACAAAAGCAAAACCAAACAGGATCCTACACTGAGGATACTTACTGTCTAAAGAGTATGCAGTCACTAATCAAAACAATCACTCAGATCAAAATCCAAATTTTGGCTGGCATGAGAGCTACATAATGCAGTAAACATTTAAAATAAAGAGAAAAGTACTGGTGAAAGCCAGCTGAGGTGGACCATGAAGAAAGAGTAGGCATGAGCTGGACTTGCATGCTGTGGTAAGGGAGTAGTGAGGGGCAAAGGAAAGAAAATTCCAGGCAGAGGGACAGATAGTGCAGAACACAGCAGCAGATACTGCATACAATTTACAATCAGTACTCACAACAAGGAGGAAGGAATACAAAGTAATAATTATACATATGACGTGCCTTGCTCAGGTGTAAAGATTGTGTGAACATATTGAATAAATATCAGCTGTTTCTTATCCAGACTTAAGTATTCATAGCTAATCTTTGTGTGTGATTGATAGTAGTTGTACTACCCACTTTTTGGTTCCAATTCAGGTTATACTTGGGAACATATGAATATTTGCATAATGAACTCAAGAGTATAATGTAAAGACAAGGAGAAAGGAAATTGACGGATTCAAACAATTATATTACCATATTTTACATCCGAAAGTAAGCTCATTCAAGCATATAAAGCCTAAACTCATTTGTTCAACACCCCATGGAAGTGCAGTCAGTCATTCATTCATCAAATAGTTAATGAACATTCATCTAGTACATGCCAGATGGAGGGATACAGTGCTCTCATCAAAGAGCATGACACTTTCTGGAGAATCACAACAAAGGCAAAATTACATGGAAGACTGAGAAAGGGGGACATATCTAGTTGGAGTTTGATACGGCCTTTCAGATGAGATTGGACTCATTCAAGGTGGTATGGCCAACGACTGATAGATTCTTTGAATGAAAGGACCATAGAGGATAATGGGGAAAAGATGATCAAAATATATCTTATTCATATGTGAACATATCATACAAATATTCACTGTCATCTTATTAATATATGCAAATAAAAGACTTCTTAAATGTGAAATTATCCAGTATGCGTTAAGGACAAACACACAGAAGAAAATCAGTTGGAAACTGAGGGAAACCAACAGCTATTGAAAAAAGTGTAAGCATGGAACTCCATTGACGCTAAAAGAAAGTCACTGCGCACAGTCAGTCATCCTAGAAGTCATTCTAGAAATTTCTCCTGGGAGGAATTTATTCTACAGAGAGGTATTTAGAAAGTCATAATAATGTAGTCACGCTGTTTCCATAAATGAGAAACATTTTTTAAAGGACAGAGAGAGAAGGTTAAGGAGTGAATTGTAAAGAAAGTGACCATAGGACATAAGAAGAATAATTAATGCCTCACACTAATAAGCCGAAAAACAGCAAAAGCTGTGAGGAAACAGCTATAACAGTTCAAAGTGGTTGTTTCTGAGAGATAGGCAGCTGAGAACAGGGCAGCTTCTGCTGCCTTCCACAGCGAGCCTTAAGCTGCCTGACACTTTTCATTATATTCACATACTATTTTGATCATCTTTAAGAGATGCTGACCTTAATAATGTTTCATTTTGTTATTTGAAAGTTTAATGCATGCATATGTGTTTTGATCAAATTCACCCTTAACAGATGCTGTTTTTAAGAGACTATTACAATACAAAGACCTATGTAATCATTTAGGTTATATATAAATAAACAAGTGGCCTTGTCTCCAGAGAGACACAGTGAAAACTGCTCATAGGCTCAGCTGAAGTCTGTCTGCTGTCATCATGTGGCCATTTCCATTTTCACTGAATCATGTTAGTTAGCTTTCTAGTGCTGTGGCAAACACCTTTGATAATGACATCTTAAAGAAGGATGCTGGATAGTGACTCACAGTTTTGAGGATTTCAGCTTATGACCAACTAATCCCTTGTTGGTTTGGGGCTTATTCAAGGCACATGGTGATCACATCATAGCAGCCTAGAAGAAAAAGAAAGAGAATGAGACTGGGATTCCACAGTCTTCTTCTAGGACAAGCATATAATACCCTAGCACTGTCTGAGAGACGCCACCTTTTACAGGATCTACCACCTCCTGCTAGCACTATGGGCTGGGGACAAAGCCTCTCACAAACAGGCTTTTAGGGGATTTCCAAACCCAAATTATAGGCAGCCTTGTTGTTATACTTGGTAGGGTCTCCACAGGTCAGCTCTTAGGTTAGCTAACCAATGGAATTGCTGTATCCTGCTGTGCACGCTTCCATTTTTCTCTTTCCTCATCTTCTCCTGAGAAATCCTTAAATAACACAGTTCTACTTCCACATCTACAGAGTCATAAACTCTCTACTAAAACAACACAAGTGCTTCAAAAATAAAAAATAAAATAAAGGAGTCACTGAACACCATCAGTTGTTCTAAAACAAACTTCTCTAGGGAGAGATTTATTCTACAGATGTTTTCTTCTGCATGGAAAAAGGGCACAATTAGCTTATTCTCTAAACATTGGGTATCATGCCTATAATGTCAGCATTCATGGAGTGAAGATGGCAAGGTTGAACATCAAGAGCAATCTGGACTACATATTGTGATTTAAGCCAGCCTGAGCTTCATAGTGAGATCCCCTTTCATGCAGAAAAAGAAAAGAGAAGGAAGGGAAGGAAGAAAGGAAGGAAGGAAGGGAGGGAGGGAGGGAAGGAGGGAGAGAGAGAGAGAGAGAGAGAGAGAGAGAGAGAGAGAGAGAGAGAGAAAGAGAGGATGCTGACAATCAATTCATCCCTGCTCTAGAGAACCGTGCAGTCACTCATCTGTCTTGGGGAAAAGTGAACATTTAGAGTGAATCTCTCTCCTGGATTCAATATATGAAATAACCATTTAGCTTTGGGTGATTCTGAAGTATCTATCACCCAACTCACCTTCTCTTGTCTATTCTGCTTCCCCCAAGCCCAGAAGGATTAATGGAAAGCTACTGACCTTGTTGAGTGAAATGCTGAAAAGGTCACTGAGAGTCAAAGAGACCCAGCTATCAAGGGGTAGGAAGCAGCCAGGCTTCCAACTCCATCAAAGGTTTATCCTCAGAGAAACTGGTGTATACTGACAAGGAGTCCTGCCATTCTACTATGAAAGAAAGATGGTGGCTCCCCTCTGCTTGACGCCAAAGCTTCTGAGGTCAGAGCTTGTATAGTTTTATTTCTTGTTCTTCATAGCTTTTAAATGAGTGAGCAGGCTGTTGATGCTGCTTAACTCAACACACTCAGGTTTCTGAGTGTGGAAAGGGCAACCAGAAAGATCCAGATATGACCCAGACTCCATTTAACAGTGACAGAGATTCAGAATGGCAAGTTCTGGAGAAGAAAGGAAGGAAGCTTGACCTACTTTCTCCATGGAGAGCCATTTGCCACTTGTAGTCAAGTCTTCTATCAGTACTATCATGGTGAGAGGCTGGAGACATGGCAATACTCAGAGGGTGATGCTATTAAAGTATATGCGTAGGAAAGTAATTAAGGAAACAATATACTTAATGAAGCATGCGGATAAATCTAAGTCCTAGTTCAGCTTGGAGCCTTCTGCAGAGGCTCTTCAGATCTGCACATTCTTCAGATCGGTGGACCTCCTGACCACTCATCCTCCTTATTAAAGGCAGGCTGTCAGGTAGCCTGGGCTAGCTTCAAAATATGCTGTATTTCTGAAAATAACCTTGAATCTGCCTCTGCCTCCATGGGTTGAGATCACAGGCTTGTGCCATCTCACATGGTTTATGTGACGCTGAGAATCAAACCCAGGGATTTGTACATAACAAACAAGCATGCTACCAAATGAGCTGCATCTCAGCATCCATCATTTATTCAGGGAGCTAAGACATGATAATCAAGATGGTCTGGACACTCCTTATGCAACAAAAGCCACTTGAGAAGGTGTTGAGGTTCCCTGGCTTTCTTAAAAAGCCAACCAAAATCTCTTTACACTCTCTCATTCAATCAGCTCATAGGATGGCTCCCACAGGTGTGAGTCTCCCTGGGGAACACTCTTTGTTCTTGCCCTTCTGGAAAAAAAAAACCACCTCCTTCCAGGAAAACCTAAGCTGTGCCCCACAGGTTAGAGATAAGCACCTGGGGTACATGATCCATAGCATCCCACATTTCCTGACTAGAAGCACTACAGTGTCTTCCCATCTCTCCGCCATGCCAGAGGGCAGAGAGTGTATATCCCATAAAGAGCCTATCCCATGCAGCCATATAATACACTTCTGTGAAATAAATGTACTGCAGAATGATACTACACCACTGGACTCTCAGAGAATATAAGTATGGGGAGGTCCCATATTCTCAAGTTCAACAAGCTAGAATGAAAAGCAGCCAGCAAATAGAATCTATTTACAATAGGCATACTTTTAATCACATTGTGTAACTTAAATATTCTATCTAGTTCTCATTCTTACATCATAAGGCAAACACATTTAATATCTGTATATTGAAAATAAAAATAAAAAAAACTGAGGCACAGCATACCTTACCCGCCACAGCCAGAAAGTGGCCGAAGCAAGATAAACACACAGGCTTTTGGAGTTCCTGAACCCAGGTCTATAACAATCAGGCCACTTTGCCTTTCTACTCAAGTCCCCCCAGATGACGACTGTACACCATACAAGACCCCACCACACATCTTTGCGGGGTACACAGTGCACCAGGAGTAAGGGGAGCAAGATGGATCACAGCTGAGGACATGAGTGAGATCAGATTTGTCCTCTCCTCTGTCCTCTCTCTCTCCCAGTCTCACAGACTCCACAAGCCCCCAATTTTGGAAGTAAGTTCAAAACTTCAGAACCAATTGACATCAAATCAAATTCAGTGCCCAACATTTATATGGAAAACTGAGGACTTGGTTCTAATAAATTTCAACACTGGGCCACAAATTATGCTCTGAGTGGAGCTGGTAAAATCCTTTACTTCCCAGATGAGAAAGAATAAACTTGCTAAATATTATATATGGCACAATCTGACATAAAATATTTTTTAAAAGAAAGGACTCTTGTCCTGACTCCTATATTTATGGGCTTAAAAATTGAAAAGGTTTAAGATGAGGGGCTTTTTTTTTCTGTTTTCTTTTTATGTTTGGCTTTTCTTCTCTTTTACTGCTTTGAAAATAAAGTGGCAATTCACAGCCGTAATGTAAAATTCTACAGTTTTCTGTCTGGAGAATAAGGAACAAGGCACCCTTCATAGTTGATATTCATGGGTTACTGGAGGTCGGCAGCCTGACCTTGTGGCCTGTGGTGGTTAATGGGAAAAGCCAAACCCATCCCCTTCTCATTCTTGATCTTGTTCAGAAGGGGCCCCTGCCATCTTCAAAGGACAATGAAAACATTTCTGGGCATGTGGTCTCCTTAACCCCATCCTACTAACAGCTCATTCCATCTTTGAGGAGGTCAAGATTTAATGCTGTAATAACAATCATTTTCATACTTCTTGGCAGCAGGAATGGCTGAGAACAACTTTAAAGAAATTCTATCCTTTAAAGAAATTCTCCAGGATAGTAAAGGAGGCAGGCAGAATGCCATCAGTCATTGTGTTTGGGGTGGCTACCAGAAGTCTCTACTAGAAATCACTTAAAGTCATCTTTATAAAATAGAAATTTCTAAGATTTTTAGACTTCACTACTTTAAACATGTGTTTTTCCTTCCTTCTGAATTTAAGCTTCAGAAAGGTTCAGAATGGTATCCATTTTTTTCTCCACACAGACAAGAGGGTGACAAGAGGGTCCCTTCATGACGGGTCACTCAGCTGGTAGAATTACTTAAGTGTCACGGTACAGAAGAAAATTGTGATGAGGTCAGAGCACAGGCAACATGGCAACTTCCTACCAGGCTCTGGAGACAGATCAGTTGGTAAAGTCTTGCTGCACAGGCACTGAGGACTTGAGTCCCAGAACCCACGTAAAACAAAATAAAACAAAAACAGATGTGAGGACAGTGCTTTTGTAATCCCAGGGTTGAGGAGGCTGAGACAGGCAAATCATGGAGTTTGCTGGCTAGCCTACCTAGGAAACTCCTTTAGACTCCATTCAAAAAATCTGTCAGGCAGAGAGCACCATAAGACAAAGTCCACAATTATCCTTTAAGCAACTGCCAAGCATCCTTTTACTGGCCACTGAGTGAATTGTCTCTTTCCTCTCATCAGCTGATTCCTAGAAGGGTTACTTTTTCCTCAGCGCCTTCATCACCATCTCCACCGCCATTATTATCATGGCTACTGTTTCGAGAGCTGTGCTAACAGGCGTTATTCCCAGCATTCACTTCTTAACTTACTTCACAACAGTGCTCTGAGGCAGGCAACATCTTCCCATTAAAACTAAACCACTGAGAAGTTACTAAAGAACTTGATGTTATGAGGAGCACAACCAGGATCCAAATCCAAGACACCATAAAGACCCTCAGACAGACGTAAGTAGTATCTGACTCCTCAGGGTTTGTGGGTTTAAAGTGACAAATCAGAATACATGTGGGGTTGGAGTTGATCTTAGCTTTTTCCCATCACAGAGGAAGAATCTAACTAAACTGGGAAATTACCAATTCCCAGACCTAGAAGCTGCCTTAGGATGACTTTGTACATAATAATCATAGGGAAGCCTTGTTCAAATGCAGAGTCTGATTGGGCAGGTCTGAGTGGAACAGAGGCTGCATCTCATCTGCCTCCTGAGTGATGTAAGTGTTGCTGGTTCAGAAACCACATTTGAGGGGCAAAACCCTAGATGAGATCAATTCCAACCTTTTGCCCCAGCGTATAGTCTACCCAGACTTCCTGTAGTGATTTGAATCGGTTTGCCTCCCATAGATTCATGTGTTTGAATGCTTGGCCCATGGGGAGTGGCACTATTAATAGGAGGTGTGCTGTGGCCTTGTTGGAGTGGGTGTGGCCTTGGAGAAAGAGTGTCACTGTGTAGATGGGCTTTGAGGCCTCATATACACGCTCACACTCTGCCCAGTGGCACCTAGTGTTCTCCTGGCTGCTTGTGGAAGATAGTCTCCTCCTGGCTGCCTTCAGATCAAATGGAGAGCTCTTGGCTCCCCCAGCACCATGTGTGCCTGCATGGTGCTTTCCACCATGATGATAATGGGCTGAACTTCTGAAACTGTAAGCCAGCCCCAATTAATTTTTTTTTATTTATAAGAATTGTCTTGGTCATAGTGTCTCTTCACACCAATAAAACCCTAACTAAGACACTTCCCAAAGTCTGAAAACCCCTAAGGAAAGGGCCTAAAGCTGATAAATCATAATCTAGAAATCTGAGGCCTCAGCTTCTTAAGTCAAATGCATTCCTACCCAAGAAGTACAGTAAATGCAGAATTTTGTACTGTGATTTTCCTGTGAACAGGAGTTTACCTATATACACCCCAGCTGGTGTTCAGGCAATATCAAAACAAAGCTAGAAAGAGCTCCCCCATAATGCATTTAGCCATAGAAAAACACTAATCTTAACTTGTGTTGTGACACATGAAGGTTTAATTATTTACCAGTTCTTAATGCCTGATTCATAATTAATAGGAGAATACACTTCTCTTCCTAGCTGCTCCTTGATTGCTGCCACAGCTATGGGATTAGCATATCAAGATCAAATTCATCTTTTCTTAGGAAACCCATGAATATGTATCCAGCTCGTTGAAGGAAGAGTTTAGAACGCAATTTGCCAAGGCATTAAGGAACTAATAGGAAAGGAAATTGATAATGGTCACCTTCTTAATTTGAGTTAATTTAATTAAATTTAAATTAAAAATTAATATAACCAGAAAGTATAAGTGGGTCTTTTTCACATTGACAAAATAGCAAAACCACGTGTGTGTTTTAAAATGTCCCTTGTGAAATGATTAGAAGTAATGCTAGTTTTGTCCATAATATCCTGTGTTAAAATACACAATTTGTCCCTGAAAATTTACCTTCTAAAAATCCAGAATAGCAAGAGCTCATGAAAGTGCCTCCCTTAGGGCTGGGGAGATGGCTCAGTTGGCAAAATGCCTTGCTGTGTAAGCATGAAGACCTAAGCTCAGACCCCAGCACTCTTGCAATAAACCTGTGATCCCAAAGCTGGGGAGGCTTAAACAAGCAGATCCCTGGAGCATGCTGGCTACTCAGCCTAACCAAACTGGTAAGTGCCAGGCTCAATGAGAGACCCTGTATCAAGGCAAATCAACCATCAATCAACCAGGTGAATATTGATAAAGAAAAATTCCTGGTGTTAATGTCAACCTCTGTCAGTATCTGACTTCCACCCACACATGCACATACATGAACACATACACATGCATCTAACACACACACACACACACACACACACACACAAACGCACGCACACACACACACATATCCTTCCCATCTCGATAATAAGAACCTGTGGCCCTAATGACCTACAGCCTTGGTTTTTGAATCCTGATCTATAAGCAAACTGCTTTCATCCCCAGAACTAAATGAAAGATGAAGCAGATGTTTTAAAGTATATCTGTGGCATTCTTGCTATGATCATCTCTCTGGGAAACTTGAAGGCTGTTCTCAATAACAAGCAGAGGATTTAGAAAAACAAACAACATTAATTTGGGCTTCTAGTTTGAAGTATAAAAATGAATTTGCATTTGGAAGGTTTGAATGTGCCTTGCTTGCCTACATTTTTTTTTTTTACTGCTCCAGTTCAAAGTCAGAATGTATAATTTTGAAAGCTTCTAAGATTTCATCTCAGTAGCATACTAATCAACACCGATACACAGATTCCCAGGGAGAAAGCACTGGCCTCCTTCCACCTGCCTTGTGGGCATCGCTCGCACCTTCATCGCCTCCCTGGACTCTCCCTTGGCAATGCCTGGTCCACCTTACCTTCAGTTTCCACTGTCTGTCATCATCTTGTCCTGACACCTCTCCTCTCTCAAGACCCACTTCACAAATCTCCTATGAAAACCCCCATCACCCAACTGTCCACCACCAGCTCTAACAGGAGACTGGCTCAGAGAATATCTCTTCATCTTCACGCTGTTTCCTTGAGGGTCTATTGACACCCACAAAAAGGGCTGAGCTCCTCAGGGGAAATCCCTCACTTTTCCTGGCACCTTAAAAAAAAATATTACTTAGTGAATGCTCATTAAGCCTAATCAATGAAAGGATGACTGAATGCATGGATGATTAAATTGTGGGCTAATTTTTTCATTCTCTTGAACCAAATCAGATCCACACCAGCCCTTCAATATATTGCTCAGTGACCAGTGGTTCTGATTAAGCTATGGAGCCCAGAAGGGCACAAAGTACATCTGTAGACCTGATGCCTAGCATGTTGCTTGCACTTCCAGCATGTTCAACACATATTTTCAAATGAATAATAGATACATCGGTACTAACAAACTAACAAACATCCAATTATTCAAACCAACACACCACAGAGAGAATCCCTGCAGCAGCTCTCTGAAGACAAGCCACAAAGAGCATGTTCCAGGTCTGGCAGGGCTTCGATCTGTGCCCTAATATGTCTCAGCCCTTGAATTTTCTTCTTCTCGAAGGGCCTTTCACTAAACAGTATCCAAAGACAGATAACACCCTGTATCATAGTGAATTGCCTCTCCACTGGTTTCAATTCAGATTGGTTCATTTTTAAACAAAGCTTCTCAGAGCCAAACTGCTACCCAAGAATGCCACACCAAACAGGTTCTCTGCAAATTCCAGATGCAGCGTTAAAAAAAAAACAAAAACAAAAATAGGGCTGGCAAGCATCTGAACTGTAGCCGCATTCTTGTTGTTTTTTTAATTAATGATGTGCACAGTGCATAGCAACCTGTCACTGCCACTCACAGGCAGGCTGTCCCTCTAGAGGGCTTGGTGTGCAGTGAGGTAATAACTCCGGAGAGGGGTGGCCTACTTGGATCTTATTCTAACAGACAACCCTGACAGCTGTGCTCTGGGATTGATCCTTCTATCCCTACCACTCACAATTTTGATTCAGTCTTCCCATTAGATGTCCAGAGAATGCAGCAAGACTCATTCTACAAATACTAGCAACCGTGCCCATGGGGACCGAGTCACCCAGCAGCTGGAAGATGGAATCCCTACAATACACAGGACTTACTCTGACCCTCTTATACTGTGGCATCCCAGAAGAGAACGTCTTTCCTGTAAATACTCATGTATACCAACATCTGGAGCATGAGTATTAGAGCGAACCTCTGTGACACTTCCCTCCTAAGGCTTGACTAAAAATATCAGGACCTTGGCAGAGCCCTGGGGGCTCAGTTCAAAGGTTTTCTTCCCTGTGAGACCTTCCATGGCCAGCCCACTTTCACCAACCTTAATACCAAGGAAGATTTCTTCTGTTCTGTGTCCTCCTGGCATTGGGCCAGGTTTTTATCATAATCTTACTGTTTGTTTCTGGGGTCTCTATGGGAGATTAAAGAGAAGCCTCACAGCAACCTAATCTGCCCTTAGGAACTATTTACACACAGCCCATCATCGAGCTTCGCCTTTGATAATGCCTCTTCCTGCCTGGGAGTCTACTCTTCCCATGTCAGAATCAATCTATCCTGACTTGCTCTGATAAAATAATGGGAACAATAGAAGTATCGCTCATCCTTCACAGTACCCTACAAGGAGATTCTAGACCCAGGAAGCTACTGAGGAAAACCTTAGATGCAAGGCATGACTTTCTGAGCTGGTGAAGCTTGCTATGGAGAGGGAAAAAATGAGGGTCAATTCTCTTCCTAAACATGGCAGACATTGCTTGAAGATTGCTATGTACCAGCATTATGTAGAACTTAGGAAGGAGGCAAAAAAGAAAGGAGAGACACAAGACAGAGTCTACACTCACAGTAAATCCCAGCACAGATTGTAGGTACAGTAGGAGACCAGGGGAGGGAGAGAACGCATAGATAGAAAAATCTTCATGAAGCAGATGGGATTTAATGAGTCTTGAAGAATGAATAAAATTTAGGTAAATGGGTGCTAATGGGAGAAAGAAAAAAGTTCCAAGCACAGCACAGCACGCACAGAGGTGGGAATGAGTCCAATGTGTTCAGAGAACAGATTTACAGGCATTGCCTGCATTCTCACACTTCCTTAGCGGGTTTTCCAGTGTGTGGAGGGGCAGACAGGTCTCTCATTTATACCTTCATCAAGTTCCAAAGAAATCCATCAAAACAAGAGTCCCAAAGAACTGCAGAGTTGTTCTGATGGATTCAGTGCTGCAAAGGTCCCTGTGGCTTTAGATGGACCTTTAGATGGATGGCCCCCATGAGTAGCTGGCACAATTCTGAAGAAGCATCTTTATTCTGCTCGGGGCAGGAGCAAGAGCAGCCCAGTGTGGGCTTGGAGTTGGGGATACTCCTCAGGCCCACGTTTCTTTATCCAATACGGCCAGATGGCAAGATGCCAGCCCATTTACCGCCTGTCTAGGGGGATATTTATGGGCACATATTTTTCTTTTCTTTCATGGTAGGTTTGAGGAGATGGATGAAGGGCAAGAATTCCCCTCTAATAGCAGGAACCTGTTGTGTTCCTGGGAGTGTTGTGTTCCCACTAACTCAGCAGCCATTGCCAGAGCTGTTAAGAATTCTGAACCTCGAACTGCATGTTGGAGAAGAATAGAAAGAAATCCCAGGCAGTAAAAATGAGCATCCCGAAATGAATTCTCTCACACAAACCATTTCTCCTGGTTGAACATTATCAGCCTTTGGACCTTGGCTGAAACGGAGTAGCTTCACCGTCAATTCACAAAATACAATTATCCGCTGTCTGCTTTTCTGATAGCAATTCTTTCATAGGTGAAAAATGCAACTGTTGAGTCCAGTAAGGAGGAACCTTGATGCAGAGCATCCAGCAGCAGGCAGCTCATCAAACTCCAAACCTATTTTCTCTGTGCCTGGGGGCGGGGGTGAGCTGAGACATTTGCACTTTGGAGTAAACACTAGAAAATTAAGTGTCTAAATAACCACCATCACTAAACCTGAAGACAGAAATGTTTGCCCCATCTCTAGCTTTGAGGTAGCTTTTTTTTTCTTTTTTCTAAAACGTGCTTGAATTGTCACACAGGAGTGGTCTGGCTTGGAAAGACTGACTGCCTTTTTCTCACCCATGTAATACCAAAGTTCATTCATTATCTCTCAGCCTTGGTTTATGGGATTGTAATTCCCACCAACAAGGCTGGGAATACCAGACCCCATTCTGTCGTGAGACAGATAGGACGAAATCCTCTCCCAGGGAGCCAAGTGCTCACTGTGTGAAGTAAATTACCTCTTCCAAAGCGCAAAATGGCTGGGATCCTACCAATTGGGCCCAGGAAAACACTCCCTCAAGGGCAATCTGCTCAACCACATGTGATAGCATCAGGCTATTTATAAACTATCCTTTCCAGCACGTCTGAGTGTGAGCCCAGGTGAGGAGAAACAGCCAAAGCAAGTCAATCAACTTCACTTCTCTGTTGTATCAGCTACTTCCAGTATTCTCCATTTGTCCTCTCTACAAGCATACTGCATGCTCAAATGCACATGCATGCACACATGCACGCATGCACACACATACACATGTGCACACAGACACATATATATGCGCATGCATACACATACATGCACACGCACACAACAAACTCGGGCACACACACACCACACGTGCACACATGCACACATAAACACATATATACACACAAAATACTCACACACGTATACACATGCACACACAACACACTTGTGCACACACATATGCACATGTGCGTGCATACACACATACATACACATATACACACATGCACACACAACGCACTGACACAAACAACACATTCATGTATACACATGCACACACAAAGACACACACACACACACACACACACACACACACATCACCTTGCCCTGGATTTTGATCTCTACCCTTTCTCAATTACCCTCACTTTCCCTCCCTCATAACCCTAACCAGATTCTTCCCTGCTCCCTCATCTTCCTCTTGACTTCCATTGTCATCCCTCCTCCTCTCTGAATGTCTTCCTCCTACTTGCTTGCCCTGAAATGAGTCTTGATAGACAAAGAAGTCTGGCTTTTCTGTACTCTTTATTTAATAGGACAAAAAAATTTTTCAGAAACAAAGCAGGATCCCCTCTTAATGCACAGTTTAAGCCTTCCAAAGTCTTGATGGAAATTTGGCACACATATGGCATATGAAGCTTGCATCTCTGCATTATAAATCTGACATCAACTCACAGATACAATAATGCTGGCCCTCTGTCTTTTTAAAAGGACAGAACATGTTTGCAGTCATTATTGACATTACTGTCTAACGAGAAAAAGGAAGACTCTAATTATGACTAGACAAATCATGAGTGAGGTTCATTTCATTGCAGTCCTGGGAAAACAATACGCTGGGAAAAATAAATGAGGCCAAGGAGTGAATAAAAGAGAAATGTCTTTAATTTGCTAAGTGTCCTCAATTGCTCTTCCAATCCAGCCATCCTGGATCATGAATTTCTTTTCCTCATTCATTTTCCTGCAACTCTCCCTGCCCAGGCACACCTTATATTGGTTTAAACCTTGAGTTCTGTATTCTATCTAGCCTTCCCTGCCACCAGTTCAAATCTGTATGCTCGGGAGCCTTACACTAATATCACCTGGGTGAATTCCCATTCTCCAGGGAGGAGATCTGGAAATTTGAAAGGATTTAGAGAGAAAAGAGACTTGTAAAAGACATAAATAATGGGTGCTTTCCAGACCTCCAGAAGAGCAAAGAAAAGAATAAGGTCATGTGGAAGAGACATTCAATCTGAGTCCCACCTCAATTCACCCTATCAATGCTTTTTTAGTCGATGAATCGTAAGGATAGCAATATAACGAACTGCCCACACCTGAAAACCCCAAGTCTCCAACTTCCTGGCAATCTGCACCTTACTGAGCGCCATCAGAATATTCTGAGGGCATTGTGTCAACTAGCACCTGCTGCTTATTTACTTGTGGATGAGCCCCAGATCTAACTGCCTACATAATCCCTTCTGAGGCACTTTGAAACCCTTCACTGAAAAACCAAATAGCAGGTAGTATTCTCTCTTACCACTGGTTTAGTGACAACGATGGAAGATGAAATGGTCCAGTATTACTTTGGATTCTCTGTCTCTTCCCAGTTCCTGCATGCTGACCTCCCTCTGACTAAAAGAAGGTTTGAAGATTGATGATGGAGCTCATCAATGTGCTGCCCCAGTTGCCTGTTGCCATGGATAATTAGCTATTGCCTGTTTATTTACATAGGTTCTATTTGCCTAGGGACCAATAACCTTATTTATTCCAATAAGCACTATACACCTGTATAAACAGGAAGAGAAAATGCATGACTTTTTTACTGGAGCAGACAGGATTTTTTATTAATAAACATACATGTGACAGTAGTAGATTATAATCAATATTGGACTTGGTGTTTTAGAACTGTCTTCAATTTGCAAAATAATAAAACCTTATTAATTTGAAGCTCTAAGGACCAGAAAAATCTCAACAGCTTAACTCACTTTAGAGCATCTCATATTTTTGCCTAATAAAGAGTGGGACATCAGGCAGCTGAGGAACGGCAGTTGCATCCAATCAAGCATGATTTTGGATAACCAATATTGATTTAATGAGGTTTTAGTCTTTATCAGCATTTCAGCCACACTGTTATAGCTGAACAACCCTCCAAGGTCAAGTCCAGAGCTTTACCCCTTACCTGAGGTGAAAAATAATGAAATCTATTTTCCCCTGGGGGAAAAAAATACCTATAAATCACATTTTCCACACCTCATGTGACTGCCTTAAACAGCCCAACTCTGCAGCACATCTACCTGTCACTCCTTCAGCTGCCTCAAGGAGACTCCACCAGGCTCTAGGGAAGGAAGCAGCAGGAAGAAAATGACAACTTGGGCATCAGACTGACAGTCTATACATGGGCCATGCTGCGGAGCAGCTTGGAGTTTAGGGAAAGACTCTCTCAGTAATTCAGGGTGTTGCTTTTTTTCCCCCTAAAGAAAAATGAGCCTGAACCGTGAGAGTCAGTCAGCCTAAAAATGGGAGCAGACTCAGAATACAAAGATCGTGGTTACAGGAGTGTGGAGACTGCTCTTTCTTTTCCTGGAATCACAACTATGGGCTATAACCCCACCATTTTGAATTTCTCTGTTTACCCCTCTATTGCAATTAGTGCAGACATGTAACATGATGCCGATTGGTAGTCTTATCACACAGACTCTAAACCATCCACAGAACTCAGGTCCTTATTAGAACTGAATTCACAGATCTCCCTATGGAATGTAGGCTGTTGCTGAAACCTGATATGCAATTAAGTCTCTGCGCCCTAAGAAAGAAGGAGATTCTGTGCTTCTGTCAAGCCTCCTCCACAATGGATTGAGACACTGAGAGGCATATAGGGAATAAGTGTCTTGCCCGGGGAAAAGCAGATGAGCAGAGTTAGTGCTTTGTGATATTGTAGGATTTGCATGTTTGGGGACTTCAATCTGAAAAGCTTTCTTTGACAGACATGCAATAACCAATGGCCACTAGAGGGAGCCGCGGGGATGATGTCAAGAGCTACCCTACGTAAGTGATACTGGGAGCTGTTAAATAGGGTCTGGGCAAAATTGACACATATAACCATATGTGCCTTTTTAATTGTCCTAAATTATCTACTTTTCTAGCACAACTTATATATATGGGAAACATCATGGAAGACAGTCACTTCTGGAACCTTGGGCCCTGGGATGTCTCTGGCACTCTGTCAGTCATCCTAAGGCAATTCCTTTTCTTGATACTCCTTTGCTAGTCCCTCCAACAAAGCCTTATTTCCCATTCAGCTCATTTCTATGCACCATCCTTGTATGCAGTGAGCATCTACTATGGGCTAGAGATAGATCACACAGTGGGAGAAGGCACAGGTCCCAGTCTCAAGGATATTACTACCCAGTGCTCCTTCTGCACTCTTTCACTCAGTGGGGACAGGGAAGCAACATTTGGGAAGCTATTTGGGAAACAGATTGTTCATGATAAGGGGTCTAGAATGAAAGATTTGAAGCCCAAAGTCTCAATCCAACTTTGAGTTTCCAGCCGATCTGGAGGCTTTAAAAAGTCTTTATTAGCAGTGCAATAAAAACGTCAAGATAATATTTTTACCTAACAGATCTCCAAGGTTGTTCTTAAAGACAGTACTTGGTCTTGGCAAAGACTCATTTGAAATTAACAATATTATCCCTTGCTGACAGGAAGGTAGTTTGGCAAAAATCACTGAGGTTATTTGGCATACATATCAAATGCATGAAAAATGATGTATCACCTTTGACCCAATAATGGTTCTAATCCAAGTGTGAAGTGATAGAAGCCCAATCTAATATGATGATGGGGAGATAAAGAAGATAGCTCCAAGACATGTCCATTCCAGGCAGGTGGACATTTGTGCTACTGTCAATCGACATAGAAGCCATTACCAGCAACACTGGTGGGGTGGAGAGAAAGAGAAAGACTTGAATGTGGTCCTGTGGCTCTTGGCTGAGCAACGAGGTCTGTGCAGATGCTTTCAAATGAAAGCAGTTAGGGAAGAAAGAGGGATAAATTGCAAAAGAGCAATTAAAGTTAACTGTTGGACATTAGGGACTACAAAACGCTGGGGAAAATGTCTGCAGGACACTAATGAAAAAGCCTAACTAGATATGAAGACGGCTGGAGAAAGAATTTGGGAAATACTTGTGATGTTTCTTAAGGAAGCTGAAAAGCATTTCAAAGTAGAAGTCATGTTATAAAACCTAAATAATGAAGGCAAGTAAGAAAGCAGGAATAGCAGTTAGAGCAGGTACTGGCTTGAAGGAGACCAGAGTCAAGGGAATGATTCATGTCTGTTCAGGTTTTGGAGCAAAAGTGATCAGAGCAGATTTTCAATCTGAATGAAAGTACCCAGTAGAAAAAGAGAAAGAGAAGGGGAAATTGAAGCAGGGGTAGAGTTGCCAGTTTTTTAAAAACACACACACACACACACAGAGAGAGAGAGAGAGAGAGAGAGAGAGAGAGAGAGAGAGAGAGAGAGAATGTCCAGGTACATTTGAACCTCAGGTAAACTGAGTTAGTGCTCTAGCCTAAGTATGCCTTCATGAGGACTTGGGCCATGCCTACACTACTGCTTGCTTGCTGTTTATCTGAAGTTCACTAGATGTCCTGTGTTTTCAAGCAAGGTGTTAGGAGCACAAACGAACAAAGAAAGAGGAAATCCTGCAGGAAGGATGCAGAGTTAGCTCTGCTGTGAGAAAAGGGAGAAGAAACAAAAGAATGGGGAAGAGAAAGCTAATGTGAGGAGTTCTGAGGTTGGGCCATCTCCTGCTTTAGTCATGGAGGCCAAGTCATACAGAAAGTAGGTATATCGATGGACAACATGAGAATCTAGCAAAAGTAGGTAGACTTTTGCAATATCAGTGGATACAAGGGAGGTAGACAGGAAAACTAACCAGGAGGCTGCCAGTGAGCACTGATGGTAACCAGCTCTGGAAAATATCTACCTGTACCAGATAGGACTAGAGAGACTTAGAGAATCAAGGCCTCAGGCTGGTATTTTATACTTAACAGGTCATGGGAAGCTAAGAGTGGGGGGGGAAGGGGGTGTGTAACATGCACAAAAAGGGAAGGAGTGGGAGGGAGAAGACAAACTGAGTGGAATGATTTCTCTAAAAACAAACTTGGAGAAGTGATTTTTTTAAGGAGGTAAATGAGAGTGCTTCACAGTGATTCCCTAGTGTCTGACATAAACAAATGGGAAAGCAGAGAACGGTGACAAAAGAAGACAAAAGGAGGCTGCAGCTGAAAAGAAGGAACCCTGAGAACCACAGGGGACACAGAGACAGCATGAGTCCCTGTTACCTAGCTATTCTTTGAGCATCTCAGTACAAGCATTTCACATTCAATCTGAACTCTACAACAATGCTTCAGGAAGGATGTTATTATCCCTGTGTGACAGGATAATATTTGGAATTATTCATTGATTTTCTGTTTTGCACTGGGTAGCTTGCTTTTTTTTCACTTAGTCACCACTCCCAATTCAAGCAGCTAGACAAGTCAATACTCATCACGTTAGGGGGCAGATGAAACAGGCAGAAAGTAGAGGGGAAAAAATAGAGGTGAGGCTCCACTATTCTATTCCAAAAATTTGATGTTCTTATAAAACTCAAAAAGACCTTGGGCAGAGGTTAAATGTTTGTGTGAAATTCAAGAGCACACGTTTCCCTGGAGACTGGAAAAAATTATGTCTGGTTGGGGAGAGGGAAGATACAGGGAGGAATGACACAATAGATTCTACAGGACCCTGGAGAGGACATCATATGCCTATTGACAAGCAGAGCCCAAGGAACCACGAGGCTTCAAGAGAGAAATGGACAATGAGTCCAGACAATGGTACCCCAGCAGCAGGAAAGAATTTCATGCCCCAGTGTCACCAGAAAACAACAAATGTATTGCAGAAGCTTCACAAAAGAATGAGAAGAGAACCAGGGAACATGACAGAACTATTGTCCAGGAGCAAGGAAGTACATTAGAGGTACCAGATGAATCCAAGGGTGCTGTGCTACATTTGTGTAGACAGGTGGTAGGTAGCAGGGAGAAGATCTGCTTGCCAGTACTTTGACACTGGCAACGGCAAGCAGAGGTGAGAGGCTCTCTAGCTTTCTATAAAATGCTGACATCTCAATAAAACAGTGTTATAAAACATAGGAAGTTCAGTTGCCAGAAATGCTTAAAAGTTATATATTTGTTCAAAATAATTATAAACTGGCAGGGGGCTTAGGAGGTAGTTCAGCTGGTAACATGCTCCCCAGAACTCGTGTTTACCTAATAGATTGTGGGGGGAAAGTATTTATTGTCACAGAGAAGCCTACAAGGCTCCAATCAACAGTTCCAAACCCTGGGTCACACAGATGATCCTAGTTAAACTCAGTGGGTCACATAATAAAACAAAAATACAAGAACATTGTAAGGAGCTTATAGGGAAGTGGAGGGAGGAGTAGACTGGAGGGTAGATAAGAGGCAAGAATAGAATGGGGTAAGAATAACCAGGATTTGTTATATGCTTGTATGAAATTGTCTAAAAAAAAAAAAAACACTTAATAAAAATTGTAATTAAGGATCTAGAGCTCAAAGGTTAAGAACACTTGCTGCTCATGCAGAGGACCTGGATTCTGTCCCCAGTACCCTCATGGTGGCTCAAAACCATCTATAACTCCAGTTCCAGGAAAACCAATGCTCTCTTCTGTTCTCCTCCAGTATCTGGCATGTACCAGTATACATACATATAAGCAAGCAAACACATACATTATATTTAAAAATAACTAAATTTTCTTAATTATACTTAAAAAATAAAGCTAGGTGGCCAGACAGCTATCTCAATAATAATGAGTACAGAGGATCTCTGGGGCTCCTATCTAACCTGCTTCACGAATTTTATATCAATAGAGGTCCTTTCTCAAGCCTTACCAACCTAAGATAGAAGTTCATAGCTTTTGATTATGCAAATTCCGTGACAGGTAAGGAAGAAATTCTTGATAGAATGACTTAAGACAGGCTCAGTTTTATTTATGAAATAAAAAAAGGGAGAGAGGCAGAGTGCTTTGGGGGTTGCTTGGCAAGAATCTGACATGGACCAAGGACAAGGAAATGGTTTGCTTGGCAGGAATCTGACATTGAACAAGGATGAGGACAAGGAAGTGGACTTCAGGAAGAAAGCTGACATTAGGCTAGAACAAAGAAGTAATTTCAGACAGGAATCTAAATATTAGGCTAGAACAAAGAAGTAGTTTCAGGCAGGAATCTAAATTTTAGGCTAGAACAAGGAAGTAGTCTTTAGACACGAAAATGACTTTGGGCTAGGTCAGGGAAGTAGGCTCAGGTATTTTGGTCACCCTGATAAACCCTTAGAAACTGTGATCATTGGAGTATTCATGGAACTTTGTGTATTGCCTTGCTTGTTCTTTGACTATTTATATTCATTGTCTTGCTTGTTCCTTGACTATTTGCATCTTTTGTATTGCTAGTTCCTCAACCTAGAACTGACCTTAATACTTGCAAGTAGTTAAAATGATATAAAAGCAAAAAGGAGGGGGTGGGGTGGGGTAGGGTTTTCTAAGGAGGGGAAATGGGGAAAGAGGATGGTATATGAAATGTAAATAAATACAATATCCAAAAAGAGAGAGAGAGAGGGAGGTCTTGTCTCAAAAGAAAGATAACAACACCAGAGTGTTCTCTCTGGCACTCAATACATCAAAAAAAGTCATGAACTGAGATCAAAGCCTACTACTTACATTTTATAAATGCAAAAATTGAGTCTTGAAGCATTACTGAGTCTTAACCATGAAGATGGTGACAGAGGGCAGATTCAGGGCAGGGTCTCACTCCCAAGCCCATGACTCTCAGTCCACATAAATCTTTATCCAGTGAGAGAAGTTTCTAGCTGTCTGCCACCTGTGGCAGAGATTCTTTACAGATCAGCCTCATGAAGTGATGGAGCTGTGAATACCAGCAACCAAAAGGGTACTTTGAGTTCCCCAGAGCTGAGAAACCTTCCAAATTAGAAACTTTCTTTAACAGTCAGTTACTTGGATGTGATGCTGTCGGAATCACTAGACCAATGAAGGCAGTGAAAACCACAATTTGCATTCTGAGAGCCCAAAGCTTTGCCACCCGCAGTCACACTGAGATTTTTATGCTGCCATTAAAGTCAAGCATCAGCGATTCCTCGGGGATGGGGAAAGCAAGAGTTCAAAGGACACATTAGCAAGTTTCTCAATTAAATGCCAAGCAGTAATACAAGTGTGTTTTAACACCCTCTTACTTAGTCATTTAATTTTTCTTGAAAAAGGAAAGCAACCCTCAGGGTGTCCAATCTAGTGCCTATCTAAAGCAGACAGAGTTAATGCCTTCTCAGAAAGGCTACCAAGCCATATATCTGGTTATGTCTATTTCTGAACAGAAAAAAAATGATCAATTAAGGGAAAAGAAAGTTTGGGTGCCAAAATGAGAGGGTACTGGGATGGATGGAAGGAAAGAAGGGAAGAAGGAAGGAAGGAAGGAAGGAAGGAAGGAAGGAAGGAAGGAAGGAAAGAAAGAAGAAAAAAGAATAGCTATGGCCCAATCTTCTGCTGGAAACTAATGAGAGTTCTACACAAGTTGGATTCCAAAGTTGAGGCCATGAGAGTTTTGTTCACTGCAGCCAAGCCAGAGTGAATGAGCATGTTGGGGAAAGATGGAATGAGAACAAAGTTGGAATTAACTAATTTATATGATTATGGAACTGATATGTGAGCACATACTGGCCCCTGAGCTCCACGGTCATCTAAGGAGCTTATTTTGAAAACTGTCAGTCATCCAAGGGCAAGTGATAGAAATTTTATCAAATTTTTGTGGACCAGCACAGATAACACAGATGCTTCCAAAATGAGGCCTTATATTCCATAGGTATACAATATGGACTGGCTGTTAAATGATTAATCGGCAGCTACTGAAGAAGATAGGTAGATAGATAGATAGATAGATAGATAGATAGATAGATAGATAGATAGATAAGATTAATAGATAGATAGATAGATAGATATAGATAGATAGATAGATAGATAGATAGATAGATAGATAGATAATATATATGTATATATATTCAAAATGTATCAAAATGTATTAGAAATATTCTGCTCCAAAAATAAAGATGGTATCTAACAAACCACAGAAAGCCAGGGAGGGCATAGTACCCAAACATAAGTTGAGGGTTCCTGACCCATCTCCATCACTGCTGGTCATCAGCACCTAGTGTGTACTAAGCATGTACACACTAAATTATGTTACATTACGCACTTAAATGAAGAAATCCCATTGAGATCTGCAATCACTGGGACTAGGAACAGCCTCTCTCAGGTTACAAGTTAGTCTAAAATCTCAGCACTAATAAATAGGTGGATGTATTCCTACTCATAAGAAGGCATGAGACAATAAGCCTCCATTGAAAAAGACAAGATAATGAAAGGCTATGGAAGATCTGTGTCTGTCTCTAGTGGGAGATCTTGAGGAAAAGATACAATCTGGTGTGACAGCTTAAGTGTGTTCCTGTGCAAGAAGAGATAGGTCTAGGGAAGAGGGAAATGTATATAATGGCCCAAGACTTCATGGCTCTCTTGACTGTGTCATTGATAGGACACCCACACCATCATTAGCCTGTATCTCTCCCAGTTGTCCCTGTAATGAAGCAGTAAGACTAAGATTCCCTCTAACAGCACTCCATTCAAGGCCTCAAAGAGTCAAATAATTAATTATGTCTTTCCTCATGAGTAATTTCCTCATATGCAGGGGAATGTTTCATGTTCTGAATTTGTCCTATATAAGGACAAGTAAGTCTGATTAACTTTTAAGAAACCAGATGTTCCTAACTCTTCTGTCATTCTATTCCAACACAGGCAGAGTTGGCACCTGTCTTGAAGCACTTCCTTTCCTTGTTCTAGAAAATTTGTATGTCCTAAGTCCTATGATACAGAGGATGCTGACCTGAGCCAAGCTAGTCACGGTTCCTATCCTTTACTCTCAGATAGTATGGTTTCTGGCCCTGGAAAAAAAAATCAAATTACATATCTAACATCTGCAGCAAGCGACCCACAAATTCCCTTAACATTTCTAATAAAAATTAGCACCAATCATGACCCAGAATGTAGCAGCCTGATACACAAGAGGGTTTTCTCCTTTCAAAGGACTTCGTGGGAATGACCTTCCAAGAATCAAGACAGAATTCCTGTGTGTCCCATTGAACTCTCTCCCAACCGCCACCTCTGCCTCCTACCTCCCACGGACCCCAGTTCCACAGTTTGCAACACCATATGGCAAAGGTTGAGGCCAGACATATAAAAGCCTTTCAGAGCACCAAAGAATGGTTAACAAATATGTGAATGTAAACTCTAACACATTGTAAAACTGTGGCAAACCAGGCTGAAAAGGAACTTTAGTGAAAGCAGGAAATTTGCTTTTCAACTCCACCCAGCCATTCCAGTTCATTACAGGTATTGTGGGGAGAAAACGGAGCTTTGTGTCCTCTCTTGGCAATCTGCACCCTGCTCTCCTGCCAGATTTCTCATGGCTTTCTAATGATGATTTAGGAAGTTTGATGTCTGCAAGTTGGGAAAGACTTTAGCCCAGCGTGCTGTTTCTGCATCTTGCACCCATCTACTGACATATACACACACAGACTCCCATCCACAGGACCAGCCTCAGTAAATTTTGTCTAAGTATCACTCCATAACTCCATATCACAATGGTTCTCTGATATCTCTGGATCAATCTAGTGATAAGGGAAACCCTTCCAGAGTTCAGAACTCTGAGTTAAGTTCTGCGTTCTTAACCCAGAGTTAAGAACTGGAGCTATGGCAATTGGTAAACAGTTATTGGTACTGCTACCCTACCACCAGAAAAGAAACTCCAGATCTTTGTTGAAAAATCTAAATGGGAAAAAAAAAACCTTCTTTCTCCAAGCCATTCAAAGCAAGTACACATATGCATGCACATATTACAAAAGTTCTATTGAAATAGCTTGAATTCTTCAGCCTTCCCTTTTAACACCCAGAGTGGAAGCAAGCTCAAAGGGCTGGGGAGAACTCTAGGGAAGATGAACCTAGGGACAGCAAGGTTCAAAGATAAAAACCTTAGAGTAGATGAACTGCTGTTTCCAAAGATCTTTCTCTCCTAGTCATGGTAGAACACAGAATGGAAATCTCTCAATACAAATTAAAAGTAGGGGTATGAGGCTGGTAAAATGTTTGACTCTCACCCCTAAGTTCAGGTCACTGAACCCACATAAGGATAGAGTAGACATGATGGTGTGCATTTGTAATCCCAGAGCCAGGGATACAAAGGCAGGTGACCTCTGGGATCTAGTCCACTCAACAATCTCCAGGCCAATGAGCCCCCCAAGGAATGACCCTTGAGGTTATTATTCCAAATGTGTCTGTAAAGGAGTTTCTAGATTTTGGTTAATAGAGGTCGTACAGCCTACCTTAAATTTGGGTTACACTACCCCATGAGCTGAGCTCCTAAGTTGCAGATGCAAGCTTCATTCTTCCACCACAAGGCCTTTCTTACCATGGTGGACTGTACCTCCAAACTATGAGCAAATCCCAACCATTCCTTCAGTTGCTTCTGACCAGGTATTTAGTTACTACAGTAAAAAAGTTGACTACTACAGGCAGTTAAATATTTTATCAGAGAATAGGAAAAAGGAAACCAAATTTCTCCTTAACCCAGGCAACTTCCATATCCTTCCTTCTATCTCCATCTTCACTGTGTGACTGCGATGATGCAACATTAGAACCATCTTTAATCTCTATGGACCTCAGATACATTAGAAAGAGAGTCATTCTCCAGCTGCTATCTGCACAATCTATCCCTATCCTGGGGTACTTGATGTAACAATCATTCCATTCATTCCAAGGATAGGCAAATCATCTTCTTTAATGTATCAATCCCAGGACTCCTTGTTCCTCAATAAAAGCTTCTCTTCAATGCTAAATCCACTTCTTACTACCACCTAACAGCAGAGTCTAACTAATTCATGACATATAGATATGCTGAATGGACACTGAGAGCATCCAAATGCTCTCTTCACTAGCACCTCGGGCTAACAGGAAGTCACCAGGAAGCGCATAGTTCATACTTTATTCCCTCAAATGTCACAGAAAGGCATTTTCAGCCTTTCGTTTTTCCACCTCAAAAATAGTAGCCACTAAAATCTCTTCCTCTTTCTCTTTTCTTTTAGAAATAGCATTTTGTGCCTGCCATTTTTTTTCTTCTGTGCATACACATTCCAATAGCCACTAGGGATGACTTTCCATGTCCTCACTGGTTGCTATGCAATGGAATATTGACTAGCAGAACAAAACCATGGAGTATGGTAAGGTCATGGATAAGTACTTACTAACAGTGCCATTTATAGCAGTCTCCTGAGTACTTGTCTTTCTTGATTGAACATGCTCCATTTTTTTACCACTTGGGGATGTTCTTAGGGGTTCTCTCAAGAAGATGAGGTGAATGAGATAACTTATAAAGTCAAACTCCACTCCAAAGCTTTTCCATTCAATGACTCCAAGTCCTTCTAAATATCATGTAAATAGCACGTTGCTGCCAACACAAGATATGAAGAAAAGCATATTTGTCATTCCAGTGTCAAAAACTAAAACAGGTATAGACATCTACTTGGAAAAGAACTCTGAGGTAGTGTAGAAGGAGGTCCGAATAGCTGATCTGATGGCTACAGGGTGACCAGGGATGGCTGTTCCTCAACTCTGTTTCCCATCAGCCACTGGGCCTTGAGTTTCAGGCAAACACCAGCAACTACTGAAAGATATTTTGCTTTCTTGCTATTTCTTACAGACAAAAGAAAGGAGTTTGGGTAACAGAAGCTGATTGAAACAAATATCTTTCCTAGGTAGCCCTTGAATTCTCTTACTTTATCTGGAAGTGAAAAGCATGAAGGTGTGGGGAGAAGAGTGCTAAGAGTCTGGAGTCAGACCCCTCTACCTGGAACCTTTGAAATGAGTGCTCTGAAGACCTACATCAGAGACGCTGTATTCAGCATAGAAATTTCCATCATTCTGGCATTTATGAACCTCCCATACTATCCGAATAATAATCCCAGGTTACCATCAACAAAATACAATTAAAGATGTACATGGTACTTGTGGGGTTAGAGAAGGCAAGGGAGAACACAGTATAAGAAGCTGCATTCGGGGTGCAAATTATTTATAAGGAAGCTTGGGAAGCAGTTCTTTCCCATCACATTAATAATATTTGAATAGACACAGAAACTTTTCAGCACTTCAACAAGCAGCTTGGGACCTTGCTGCACCCCTCCTGACTCACCTCCTCAAACCCCCCCCCCCCGAATGATTGATGCTTGAGGAATGGGCCTGCTGACAGCCTCTTTCTTCTCTTCCTCAGACTCCCTTTTTCCTCCTTTCTTCCTCACAAGGGGAAAAAATAGGCAGAGGGCAGTGGGAGGGGGTGATTGTCCTTTCAAATGCCAGCCTCAGAAAGAACTCCCTCTCAGCAGGGAATAAGGAATTTAAGTGCCAGTCAAGAGCACTCTGGAAATGTTTGCCTTGGACATGCAGAGGGGTAGGGGTAAGTTTGGATGATCCCAGTCCCTCATTCCCTTCATTCCCTCTGTCTGCCTAGACCTTATCCAGTTCTCCCACTTCTCTCCCCCTTCAGGCCCCCTCCCCTCTCCCCCACTGCCACATTCCAGTTTTCATCTACAGCTGGAGGAGAAAGAGGCTGGGCTACAAAAGGAAGGAGGAAAGAGGTCAGCCATGCCACCAAGGACTTGACCATGCTGGGTTAGCTTTGAGATCTCTAGCTGGACTTACAGCTCCTACACAATGCACGAATGTTAGAGCTGCCTGTAATTAAAATACAAGCCTGATATAAAGAGGACATTTCACTTAAAGATTTGATAGAGATACATTAAGGATTCCTATACATGAATGAATTCATAGCAGCCAAGTGACATATTTATGCCATGTACTTAGTTACGCTTTTGCTAACTCTGTGATTCTAATTTATTTGCTGGTAAAACACCATCCCTGCTGATGTGCTCCACTGAGTATACTTCTGTCAAATACCATTCAATAAATAAACAGCGCGGCATATGAATAACAACACCCATTGCAGAGAATTGCTATGGGTTTTACCTTCCTGGTGATAAACCCTGAGCTTCTGGTACTGACCTGACATGCTCTATGGGAATGCCCACCAAAGAGACACCAGACCCCTTCCTAAGCAACCTCACCCAAACTCGATGTCTCCTTTCAGGACTGGAAGCTCAAAACCCCAGTTTACTAATATCACTACTGAGCTTATCTTCCTACTTTGCAAGATGTCTTCCCTCCTCTGACCTCAGGCACTCCTGAAAGGCAGCAAATGCTTACCAGGAGAGCTATCAACCATAGCTATCATTCACAAAGCTCCTATCATGGATCAAGGGCTTAAGACAACACCATTTTATTTATTTAAGAAGAATTCGACAAATATCAGTTAGCTGGGCTTCAGAGGTGAGAAATTTATTTGGGCACTGAGACCAAGCATCTTGCTAAACGTTGAGCAGTCAGGAGAGATAGAGGTATACCTTGGAGCCCAGAACTGCCCATCTCCAAAGCCAGTACACTTTACAGAACATAGTACTGCCTTGATCAGTAAAGCTCAATAGAGAACAAGAATAATAACAGTTGATGGAGATCTTCTTCTGCTCTGGGCAACTTTTAAGTGTTTTGTGTGTAATTACTCATTTAACAAATGAGGCAAGGATTGTCATTATCACCCTTTTCCAGATCAGAAAACAAACACAGAACCTAAGTGATTTTCCTCACTCAGAATCCCCAAGGATGGTTAATGGTGATGCCAAGATTTGGACCTATGCCATCTGCTCCAGAGTCTGTACTGTGGATCAATATTTTGCTCACCCTGAGAGCCACTAATAAAACTATAAGTGGTGTCTCCAAAGACTCTGTAGATTTTTCCAGAATTAATTGTTTGGACCCAAGAGGGGATGGTGAGAGCAGAAAGAAATACTCAAAGAATTACTGGAAAGCATACATGTACTGTACATGTAAAAGGGACCTCTCTAGAGCCTTCTTGGGCTGTCTTCACACAGGTGACCTCTCGTCTGTTACCTTTTTAAAATTATGATTATTATTATTGCTACCCAGAATTGCACCAGACTTTTCAGGTCAAGGTTCCCTACAAAGCTGTGTATGTTTAGACACCAAATGTAATTTGGGGGGTCCTCAGACTACTCTCACTTTGATCCAGCTAGCTACAAATTCTTCCCTCTCCTTTCAGTTTCAGTAATTTGACAGAATAATTTATAGAACTCAGGAAAACATTTTGGTTATGATATCTAAAAGATAATATTCTAAAACCATTGAATGAAGAGACATATACAAGGTCTGGAGGGTCCCACTGTGAAGCATGTATTGTCCTTAGGGATGAATTGCTTTCCCCATTTATCAGTGATAGCAATGGATTTGTGCAAGAATACTACTCAGCAGGGACAGACCCTCATTCAAACTTTGATGTATGGAATTTTGTCTGGGTTTTGTTACATAGATGTGTTAACTTGAGTCATGTGACTTCCATTGAGTTCTATGTGAGAGAACACAATCTCCAGTTTCTTCTTCTTCTCAGTCAATTCCCAGTCTTCTAATGACAGGTGTGGTCTTTCTGGCACAGGCAGCATGTGTCTTCATTTATCTCATTTGTATAAACAATGTAGGAGTCCATTGTTTCCTGGTTACTTCATTACCATGCGCTACCAGGTGTGATCCCACAGGGCCCACAACAAATATCAAAACATGATCACTTGAGAAATCCCTACAAAATAGAAACTACTTCCAGTAATCCTAAACAGAGGTCAGCTGTAATCTTTACTATACAGAAACAACTCAGACTTTAGAGCAAAATACCTTTTCACAAAACATGGGATTATATGCTGAAAGCAGCCCAAACTGAGAAGTCTACCAAATGATCAATACAATTTTTAGGCCGTTCTATTTAAATTAGAAAGATCACACAGTAGTCCCATTAGTTTCTCATATATTAACTAACAGACAACTAAGAAGATGATTCCTGTGTGTTTTGATCAAGTTATTGATGGCATGTAAACTCTACTGAGATGTGAAGTCCTAAGAGAATCCAATCATTAACCTTTGCCAGTAGAACCTCTTACCTTCTATGAGGGGAAAACATCAAAGAATGAAGTAGACAAAATATCTGAGGCTAGGTACCCCAACAGTCTGAATTTACAATTGAGGAAACCAGGAAGAGATGGTTCCGACAGTTCAGTCAACAAACAACCAATGAGACCCTGGGCAATGTCTCCTCACTTGAGAGTCTCTCCTCAGACTTTCCCTTCCACTCAACTCTCTCTCTCTCTTTCTCTCTCTCTCTCTCTCTCTCTCTCTCTCTCTCCACATACACACACACACACACACACACACACACACACACACACACACACACATAAATATGTATATTCCTTGAATATATATATTCCTTGAAGAGAAAAAATAAGAAAATTTGGCAGTTAGGACCAACTGAGCCTCAGTTTCTCAGTTTTTAAAATGAGGCCATTGCTTGGGGCTCCATCAATCTAAGATGTACCCACCTACCCTTGAAGCAGACAAGTAAATTGACTGATTTAAGCAGGTAACTGTAAAATAGCATGGAATCCTGGAGTTGAAGAGAAATAGAAAATCCACACCACACCAAACAGTCTTCGAGTTTGATTTTAAGAAATAAATCAACCTCCCAGGCTGAGTTTATTCTCTCTGGCCTGCATGGCTCCCAGGTCTCATCAGGCTTTCTCATTGTGTCATTCTGTTTTCCTTAAGGGTTTGGGGAGTCAGGATCTCTATGATGGTCAGTGATGCTAACCAGAAATCAAAGCAGGTACGGCGGGTTGGGAGAGGGCAGGAAGAGAAAGTTTTAAACTAGGGAAATAGGTGACTTTAGCACCTGAGAGTTCATGATTTGCCAAACAAGAAAACTGGAATGTAGACAGAAGAATGATGGGTGTCTTTATAGTGCCCTAGGTTACCCTTAATTGAATAACTTGAAGATCAATAGCCCCTAGAACCATTCAGTGCAGAAGCCCAAAATGCCCTGACTCTTCCAAATAAAAGTTTTAGAGACCTCTAGACCTCAGAAGAATCGCTTGGCTTGTGCCTAAACCTAATGCAGCCATTAACCTAGTTCTGTTTCCTGAACCAGCTTTTCTTCCCACTAATCCTCTCTGCCCCAAAGGTATTTCGACTTGTGGACCATTTTAGCAAGAAATGGTTTCAGAGGGAAAGTCTCCTTTGTTCTCCCCATGCACATGTGAGCGTGCGCGCACACACACACACACACACACACACACACACACACACACACCCTCCTGGGCAACTTAGCATGAAAGATGTTTTCCTGGGAGTCTTTTTCTTTCTTTCCAAGGTGTCTGTATTAGGCTCTGTTGAGGAGAAGGGGGACACAGGCAGAAGCTGAGGCTTCCTTGAGCCACCCTAGAGCTTGATTTGCAGTCTTCTGGTCTAGCTTCTGTCCCTTCTCCAAGACCTGCCACCATCCCTGGAACACTGCATCTTAAGCATCCTGAGCCCAGGCAAGAAAGAAAGCAGGCATTCTTTCTTCCAAGAGCAGGGGTAAGGGTGGGAATCAGGGAGCAACCTTGTGAGAAGTCCCACCTTCCCCCTCCTTGAGATGGATCAGGGCTTCTCCAGACAGCAACTGCCAAAACTCTTCACGTTCTTGTGCACCGGAGGCCTCCAGGACAGATCCAGCAGGAGTGAATTAATAATTGCTGGCGACAGCATTCCTGCACCAAGCAGCTCCTCCCCCTTGGGGACTGTTTGCCCTTCTTCAGAGAGTCCTCCACCACCGATTTGCAAACTTCCTTCTGTGAGAACAAAAGGCTTGGAAGTGTGTATTCCTGCGGGTCCTCTCCTTTTCAGAAAAGCTCATTTTCACCTCGTCCTGGGTGTTAGGACACCAGCATGCTTGGCTGGCTCAGCCGCTGCCTGGGAGTTTAACCTTGAGCAGTTTAGAATATTTGCATATTGTTTCCTTACCTGTAATTGCAATTGAAGATGTATGGGCCAT
The DNA here is from genome assembly GCA_030674055.1 of Rhabdomys pumilio. Classification (NCBI taxonomy): domain Eukaryota; kingdom Metazoa; phylum Chordata; class Mammalia; order Rodentia; family Muridae; genus Rhabdomys; species Rhabdomys pumilio. The sequence continues at coordinate 222,393,478 of JANHMN010000001.1, read as the reverse complement.
AACTTTTCGTTGTTTCTGGATCCCATTACTGTCACCTGGATTTAAGTCACCCTCCCATGCCTTCTAACATGTGGCTGGGTCATTGTGCCTTGGCTCTCACCCTGCCACCAGCTTCACAGTAGAATTCCCCTCGACTTAGGAAGGACCAAGGAATAAACTGTACAATTCAGGCACTTTCCATCCCCCTGCAGTTGATCTGTCTCAACCCACAAGGCCCTACCTTCTACATTCTACCTAGTCATTTCTCTCTGAGGTATGTTTGGAATTCATGCCAAACCCTTGCTTCTCACCCCAGAGTCCCAGAGGCCTTAGGCAAAAATAGGATTATAGTGTGTAACCATCTAGTTCCATAAATAATCCAAAATGAATCCTCATTATGGAAAGATACCAAGGTGTATGCTAAAATTCCAAATGTTGTTTTAGGAGTTTGCAATCCATTTGGAAAAGGAACTAAAGCTGCATCTCTCTAGCTGTCTCCTCAGATGGTCCAAGAAAGTGTGTTCCCATCATCCTGTTTGAAGGTAGACCTCGAGCCCTGATTGTTGGCCTCTCAGCAAAGCTGCTTGGATGAGTGTGGATACCTAACGAGGCTGAGACAATGTGAATCTTGAAGGACAATGTCTGAATTAAGACTCAGTAAAGCAAGACACGGACAGGTCAGCACTGGGGCTCGGCATCCTGGCTGTGCTAAAGATACCAAGTGAGCCATGTCAAAATGGTCTGCTTCTGAAGCTAGTCTAGGGAGAAAGAGAACAGATGTACCATCTAGAGACTGTGGGACTCCACAGAGAGGCACACAGTCACTACAGACAGCTTAGGGAACCAGTGAGCCTTCAGTCTTAGCCCTTGCAAGTCAAGCCATAAGAGTGGGTGCTGGCATCAGTCTACTCTCCTTTACCTTGTTACCCAAAGTGTGGCCCGTGAAATAGCACGAAAGGCATCCCAAGAGCATCTAGATATGTAAAGTGCTAGGGAACACCTTAGCACAAGGTTAGAAATACAGATCCTCTTACCACCCCAGAGTGAATGCATGAAGATATGCACTGAAAGAGCTCCCAGGAGCTTACATGTACACAGAGTTGCTTTGAGGGGAGTTACCCTTCCTGTTTAGAGCCCCTCCCTACCCCGTCTAATCTAGGGCCCCATCCAGCATCTCTAATTCCCAGCCTCCTGCTGCAGCCTCTTAGCACCAACCCAGTGTCTGGGCCTCCACACCTGACAAACCCAACAAAGAGTAAATTAATCAAGGTTGGCCTCTGGGTCACTGCTGCCAACTAGCTCTTCCTTGTGGGAGGATGCTCTGCCCTTCCTTACAAAGTCCACCACAACTTCTTTCTTACCTGACTCTCCTCCACAGTGAATGGCACCTAGAATGTCTTTGGATCCTACCCACCCAGAGATTGCTCAGCTGTGCCACTCCAACCAGTTCTACCTACAAGCCAGTTTCCCCAATCCTATGGCAAAGTAACCCATCCTTTGCCAACGCCTTGATTTCAAGCTTCTTAGTTCCAGAAGAGTGAGAAGATACATTTACATTGTTTCAAACCACTGAATGGAAACGTGTTGTAGTAACTATGAAAACAAATATAATCCCCATGTTGCTGGGTCCCACGGCTATGATTTCTGCCCTTCAGGAGCACATTGGATGTATCACCCAGCCTCTCCCATGAGTGCATTCTCTCCAGAAACTGTGTCATCACATCCTCCTGGCGTTTACCCCAGGTCTCCTCTGTTGTGATCCCCTTGACAGGCTGGCCTTTCTCTGGATGATCACTGTTCATTAAAATTCATTAAGGCTGGGTCTATTCCAGGTGCTCTCTCCCTGAGCAATCTCATCCGGTCTCCCACTTCATTCACTTATCCATAAGCACCTTCTAGAATCAGAGTCTGGCCCTTCCCTTGAGCGCAGATTGCGCCTACAAAACTCACCAAACTTCACAAATCCAAAATAGAACTCACAATTCACCCCATTTGACAAAACTGAAAAGAGTTGTCTTCGATACCATCTTTGTGTCCCATCCTTTAGCCAGTCTTGGTTTACTCTAAACACGTTATCCCTTCCAAAACAATCTGCTCCCTTCCATAGCAATGGCCCTCACACACATGCTCTTAGCATCTCTCACCTGGAGCCTGTGACTGCTACCAAGCTTCCTCCAAACACAATTACTACTGTGTTTCTTCCCTGCTCTAAAATATTCATTAGCTTCCCATGATCCCTAGGGTGAATACCAAAAACCCGCCAGGAACTCTAAGACACTGAAGAATGCTGGGGGAAGTCACTTAACTTCTATGTGTTTCAATTATCTCTCCTATAAAATGGAATTAGGAATTAATATATTTTTAAATAGACTTTGTATAGTGTTTGCCTAGTACGCATAATTCCCTGAGTTCATTTATCTGCACCACAAAAATATAATGAACATTTTATAAGTTCATCAGAAAGAATGAATGAGTTAATACATATGAAACACTTAATGCAGTACCTGGAACATAACAACCTTGAAACCATTAATTAATATTATTAACACAATTGTTGTTGACATTTCTGACATTACATGGCAACATGTTCCATTTTTGCTTCCCTTATCCAGACACATGGGCCTTCTTGTGTCTCTGCTTGCACAGAGTCTCCCACACACTGGTCAGACCTTCCTCATCATCATCATATTTCCTCCCACTCAACCTGTAGTTTCCAGCAGTATCGCCTCTTCAGAGAAGCCTTCCCTGACCTTCTGGGCTGAAATTAGACTCGTAGTCATAACAACATGTTCTCTTGACTGCATTCATCGCTGTTGTAATTATGCTTGTATTCAGGCAAGTTTTATGAGCATATGCCTCTTTGACTAAGCTCAAAGTTCTGTGAGCCCAGGACATATGCCCAGCATTCTTGCCATTTATGCCCAGTGCTTAGCAGAGTAACTCTTATCAAGCCTCAAAGAATATTAGCTGAGAAATATAAATGAACATTCCATCTAGCACACTTCCTCCAGTTAAACACCACCTCTCTAAGGCTCCTTCAGACCCAGGGTGCTGTGGTACTGAAATTACCACTAGGACAAGTAAGATGAACAAGTCCAGTGGTAGTTTCATGAGCATCCATGCTCTGCTCCGAGCAATAGGGAGACAAGTATTCTCTGTTCGGTTCCTTCTCTCTGGGCAACCCATTCTAGAAGCATTGAAATCGTCTATCATGCTGTTTATCACAACATATCCAGATGCTCTGAGCAATAAAGCCACTCACAATACACAGGCATCCCATTTCAGAAAGATGCTCCAATCAAGTCTTCCCAGGGGGTGTTTCAGAGGAGCAGAGACCCCCATCTGTCTTGGGGGTGGGGAGCACGGCTATCTTCATGGCTCCTTTTCAAAGCCCGGTGGCATATGTCGGCCGACCTGCTTTAGCAGCCTGCAGGTAGCAGACCCTGAAGTGGAGCCTTGTCCAATCAGGCTGACAGCAAGCTCTGCATTTGTTCAGGGTATTAGGAAATGCCATGCTTAGCTTGATTTTTCTAGGAGAATCTACAGTACAAAATAAAGAGGGATTTTTTCCCCCTGCAGTCAAATAGAATCAAACTTTGCAGAAAAGGTTTTCTGCTGAGAGCAAAATCAAGATCCAAAAAGAAAAGAGGCATCAGCCCCCTGGATCAGTGAACCAAGCCTAACAAGTTGAAGTTTAAGAGGAATTAGTTTAAGGTTCTTCGCTTGGGTCCAGAAAGTCAGGGGAAGCAGTATAGAGTGGTAGGAGCCATCATGAAAGAGATGTAGGGGTTTTGGTTGACTCTGTTCAATAGGAGTTGTCAGTACGACATGGCTTCCAAAAACTCTTAACATCTTTAATGAAAATTGGGCCCTAGGAAGTGAGAATGACAAGCCCTTCCTCTGAACCTAATGGGACATCGCTGTTGGTATAAAGCACATAGTGTAATGTTTCCCATAAGACAGTTAACCTAGAAAACATATCCATTTATACAAGGAGTGACAATTTTCCAGAGCTCTGTACCAAGTCATCACACAAGGCCCCAGGAACCAAGGTTTTTTGACCTAGAGACCCTGGTACAACTGTCAAACAGATTGACAGATGAAAAAGTATCTGAGTGTTCCAGAGGACTCCATGAGCAGCCCCTGGAACAAAAGAGGAAGGTGTAAGCCAAGAAGAGGCAGGCACAAATAAAACAACACCTCTATTGGTATTGGTTTGCTTTTTCTTTAATTACCCAAATTACTATAAGAGAAAATTTTGAGCAATACAGATACAGAAAAACATCAATTTTCTCATTGAGTTCCTCTAGTATCTACGATTCACTCTCCCTAGCTCAGGGAACCTCATGAAGGTTTAAGTTTAGAGTGTGTCAATTTGTATGTTTGAAGGGCTCTTTCCCTCATTGGTGACGTGGTACTGTCAGGAAAAAGCTTAGTAAGAAAGACTGTCCAGAGAGGTAGAAGGCATCCTCCAAAGAAACTGGGGCCTGCTCTACTGAAGACATTCACAAACCTGCAATTAGCAACCATGATTCTTCAACGGAGCTCAAGTATCACAGGGATCCTGAGATCACTCAAATTTCAGCCTGAAGAATCACACAGGGTTCTTATGGAAGATTCAGATTTCTAATCCCAAAATCAGAGAATCTGGCAGAGTAGGTTTTAAGAACCATGAATCTTCATTTCTCTACAAGCACCCTAGCTCAATTGAATGCAAACTGCCAGTGTACCAATACTAAAAAATCACAGCACAGATGATTAAACCAGCTGACCATGAGGGCGTTCTCAATCCACAACCCTTAGTGTAGACAAGAACAAATTGGAAAAGCTTTCTTTCTAGGAATTGTCTGTAGTGAAATCATGGCCATATTCCTCTGCCTTTCCAATTGACTCAACTCTTTTAAACCCATACCACATGTCATATCTCATCCTGAGCTGAAGAAGGAATACACAAGGCTTAGCATGAAATGAGTACTTACCCCAGAAAGCAGAGTGAGGGATAGCCCAACTCTGAACCTTCAGTTGGCCCCTCCTGCACAGCCTTCACTTTTAAGGAGCAATTTTGAGAAACGTAGAGACCCTATCCTTTGCCCTGAGGACCCTGGAAAATAGCAAAGCATTTTGAGAGTAACTGGAAGGCAAGGACACCTATGGACATTCGGTACTCCGTCTGCTCTGCAGTTCTTTACAACTCTGGAAGTGACGGTTGGAAATTGTTTTAATAGTCATAATGGTTGTAGTGGTGTTGATATGATCATTCAGTAGGCTGGACTAAGCATATTAAATACCCTGAATTTTGAGAGATGCATCAAAATAGCAAAATGGTAGTTATTCTCTTCCTATTATGCACTGCCCCCCCCTACCAACTATGCCTCCAGTGTCAATATGATTGGGTTTTGTCTAGCCATTTTGACTTCTGTTACAAAGCAGTAGGGGACACTATAAAAGGGAATAAATGTCTCAGCAGAAATATAGCTAAAGTGCCTGTCCACCAGCAAGGTTCCCCCAGCCATGTCCAGGCTAATCTGGTCTCACAGACCTGACAAATCGTCTACAGCCCTGACAGGTATTGTCAGGCAGGGTTTCAGCTCCTAGAAAGAAGCTGCCCTGGGAGAAAAAAAAAATCAGCTTGTTTCCAGGCTATCTCTAAAAGACTGGTGGATAAAAAGGCTTTTTCTCACCTCAAGGTGCTCTTGGCTGGTTCAACAGGAGCATTGTGCACAGCAGGACCATGTCCTCAAATGGTTGAGGCCATTCGCTTTGTCAACTGACAAATGTCATTTATCATTTGAGACAGAGATTGGATATTGGAGCCTCTGGCTGGTAAAAGCTGTTGAATATTTTTTTTCAGGATGGCTTAGCAGGAACTTGGCAAACTGACATGTTTTCTTGAGCTGTGGATTTAAAGGTACAGTCTTCCTCTGCAGACTGGACCTTCAGTTGGCCTCCAGACTTTGCCAAATGACTTAACCCAATAGCAGGTGGCAATTAACTCACAAAGCAAGGCCTGCCGGTACTGTCTCACACCTATCCCTGCTCCTGGATCCACTGCTGAAACTCCTAGGATAGGGAAAGCACATCTCATCCTGTGGCTCTCATGGTCCCTTGGACACTGCTTCACTCACTCATACTATACCCAATACTAATGTGTCCCAAAGGGATTATTGACTGGCTATTGTCAAGCACATCTGTATTGTTTTCTTCATTGGTCTTACTCTTTTTGTGCTCCAGACAGACACATTGGTCTCATTCCCCTTTCCCCCTCTTTCCCTAATGCAGGACAGGATGCTACCTGTGATCTCATACAGGATGGCTTGCCTTGAGTGTCCCCTAATCATTCTCTTCCATTGTGTTTTCCTGGATTTAAATGAAACCACCAGGTAAAAGAGGCACTTGCTTATGCACTGTTTTGGGGCCCTGCCTTTTCAGCTGGACCACTAGTTTCTTGAACACAGATGTCATATTTTCTGAATCCTATTTTTCCTCACTGAAGTGTGTGCCATGCTAGACTACTAACAGGTGCTTATCAATGAGTGTAGGAAACAAAAAGAGAGAAATGAATAAATGCTTTGTCTTTCTAGGCATACTCCTGAATCAAACCATACTTTAGAGTTTACAAAGCACTTTGCACGATTTCGGCTTGTTTCTTCTAGATTATCTTGCTCTAGAATTAACAGCCTGATGAGAGAGAAAGTGTGTTCTCACTACAGAAGTGAAGGAGTGCTCTTATAGTCTATACTGACCCCAAGGTCACATAACCAACAACCAGCAGACTCAGGCTTAGATCTTCTCAGTATAAACTATGATCTCCCCACTAAACCAGACCACCTCACTGATCCAAGTTAATCTCAAAGGGGTCTGATCTAGGTATTTTTCTCTTGTTACTAAATTTGTGGGCATCAAAAGTACAACTTCCATTTGTTTGCAGTCTGTGTTTAGTTATTAATAATGCTCTGAGTGACTAATTTAGAATTTATTATGTTGAACCATGAACAACCACTGAATATATTTCATTATTAAGGATAGTGAGCTATACCCTTGCCTAATTAGTATTTTCAGATCTGTTTACAACTTTTATAGTAGCAGACTTTCAATGCTGGCTCTTCCCAGGGGCTTTCCAAGATTTTGCATGTTACAGTTGTTCTACTTGCCCCAGGGAATTTCGAAACTCTCTACATTTTAATTCATTTACATAATCTTCCCAGGACATAAACACCGTACAATGATAATAGCCAACATTTGTTGAGTACTCACTGTGAGCCATGCACGCGTTGAACAAACCTTTTTCCATGTACTATTTAATTTACATGTGAAGTGGGTTGCATTAAAATCACCTTTAAAGAAGAGGAGCTCAAGTCTCCAAGACTGGAAGTCACACTCGAAGGTTAGTTTAGAGCATAAATGGAGAACTGCTACTCAAACCTGGGGTTATTTGACTCAACAGCTCTAATTAGTAGCCACTTTATTGTAATGACCTACCAGCAGCTGGGGGACTTGAATATGTATATGAGCTTTCTGCCACTAATTGTATGACTTCAGGGACGGTGGAATTCATAGGAGTGACATTCGAGCTTGAAGGTGAATAAGTATTTGTAGACTAGTAAAAATCACTTCAAGCAGACAGCAAAGCGTCTTTAAGGGTTTAGGGAGGTTGGTGAAGCCATTCGGATTCCATGAGGGTAACAAGAAGAGATCCACTTGTCTTTAGATACATTTAAAAGGTATAGAGGAATCAAAGATACCAAAACTCCTCAAAAAATAATAAAATCTGGCAAAGACCCATAGAACTATGCTTAAATTCTGTAAGACAGAAGTCCTTTTAAAAGAGCAGATCTGAGTCAATGTCCTACCTGTTTCAGCTTGTGGAATTCTTCCTCTGGAGAACTCTGTCTCTCCTGATTTCTTCCTATTGAGTTGGCAATCACACTCCTTCTCCAAGGAGACCTTCAGCTTTGAAGAGCAAGAGAGCCAACTACTTAGAGCTGCTATCTCATAGTCATACCCTAGAAAGCACACAGAGCTGAGATGCTGAGACCTGCCCAGGTTCTGCCCTACAGGGAATGTTGCTCACTAAAGCCTCTTGAGCTATTCTGAAACCTCCCATTAATGGAACCTTGCTTGTTTTAGTCAAAGTCTGATGTTTGTAGCCAAATTATTGTAATACTCAATGTTGAAGAAAATGAGAGACCAATAAGAAAGTTCCAAATGGAAGGTGAGGAGGTGGTTTGGCAGGTAAAGTACTCACAATGCGAATCTGAAGACCCAAGTTCAATGCCCAGAACCCATGTAAAATGTTGGCACACATCTGCAATCCCATCACACCAACATGAGAACTGATTGAGGGTCATAGCCTGGAATGTGCATCGCCACAGAAACAAGAGATACCCTGTCGCAACAGGTGGAAGACAAGAACAGATTCCTGAAAGTTGTCCTCTGACACCTTGTATGTGCTGTGACATACATGTAGACACATAGACACACACATAATTTTTAAAAATATTTTCAGTGTAATCTTGAGCTTATCAAGCTTTGGACAGTCAATATCATACAGCTGGTTCCTCCAGATTGAAGCATTCTCTCCTTTTCTTCCTAAAAGGAAGAAAGGAGATTATAAGTCTCATGAAAACTACAAGTTTGCAGAACTCCCAAGACTCCTGACACCTGCAAGACTCACAAGGGCCTTCCCTGAGGTGCTATAAACAGTCAATGGGAGAAAGAATCTTCTCTAATGCTTCCCTCAAGTAACAAAAGAAACTCCAGTGCCACAACTCATAAGAATCACCACCTATGCTGGCATTGGCTTCTTGGTGATGCAATTACCCCTAAATCACCCATCAGACATCTTGTACCATGCTTCTAAAAGTAGTCTCAATAAACTCATTGATTCACCAAACTGGACTTGAAAGGAATCTTTTTTTTTTTTTTTTTTTTTTTAGTTTATTGGTTTGAGTCTTTATTAACCATTATTAACCTTTTATTTTGGGTGATTAAAAGGACTCCCCAGGAAAAATCCACACAACACCTATCATCTATGAGTAGTCATAACCTTATGCACTCCAAGAGAACTACTTTAAGAATACTTCTATATCCAGCAAAACCTACCTCTACAGCATGTCCTACTGGACCATTCCCTTCCAATGATTGGAGCCTGGAAAGAAAGATGGCTCAGAGGTTAAGAGTACTAGCTGCAGTTCCAGAGGACCTGGGTTCAATTCCCAGCAACCACATGGCAGCTCACAGCTGTCTATAACTCCAAGATCTGAGATTCTCACTCAGCAGATATGCATGCAGGCAAACTACCAATGCACATGAAGTAAAGATAGATAGATAGATAGATAGATAGATAGATAGATAGATAGATAGATAGATAGATGATAGATAGAAGATAGATAGATAGATAGATAGATAGATAGATAGATTTTTAAAATGGAGAAATCGAAACATCTCCCTTCCCACATACCATGGCCATCATTATTCAGAGCAGCAGCTCTATTCTCTCTAATCCTCCTGTTACTCTTTCAAACCACTACAGCCTGAAGGTCAATAAACCTTTCACCAGTGTTTCACTCCCAAAACAATATGTGCTATTGCTGTTGTCCTTGGTTGTCCCTGAGAAGTTGAAGGTAAGCTCGCATGGCTGAAGACACCATGCACTGTGGCCATAGAACTCAGGATTCAAACTGGATTTGACTTGAAAGCCTCTGCCCTGATGACTAGCTTTCATAGAACTGAAAAGTGCTACACAAGCTGCCAAAGGAATCCAATGGTACTACCCAACTGCAATGTCTATGAACAACAACAATAGCCAGCATTGCAAAAAATCCCTATGGGTACATTAGTAGAACTCATGTCTTGGGAGTAATAAACAGCTGTCTAATTTGACTTAAGGCACACTCAGCAGGAGGGAAGTCATGTGTATTCTGTAAACCTACCAACTACTCAGGACTAGTCAGGTCATAGATCTTAGACGAGCACCTTCTACTGACACTTTTCTGAACCAATGTAATCACTAACTAATTCCTATTGTATTCTATATAATTACCCTTAGAGTCACTCTCACCCTTTATTGAAGCTTCTCTTCTTCCTCTTCCTCTTCTTCCTCCTCCTCCTCCTCTTCTTCCTTCTTCTTCTTCTTCTTTTTCAACAGATAAAGAGCATTACAGAAAATAATAACTGGTCCAAATGCAGAGAACAACTAACCGTAGAGTGGCCAGACCGAACTGAGACATCTACTATAAAACTTTGAAATCTAAGACTCTGAGAACATGGCAGAAGAGAGAATAGAAAGATTCTATGAGCCAAAGGACCAGGAAGTCTGCTGCAAGACTGTGTCTCCTAGAAATGACAGGGAAGCTACAGCCATGAAACCTCAACAGTAGCCTAAGAAGACCTGAACAGTGACAATACTAATAGACATGCTAACAGTAAAAAAGAAAACTGCATGAGGCCTCAGCCCTAAGCAAATAATCACAAATACCTAATGACTACTGAGAAGGATAATTGGTCTTCCCGGGGGTGAGCCCCCTAATTGGTTAATTAATACCAAGTGGACATTCCTGAAATCATACCCATACAACTAACACTGAACTGTCTTGGCAGGTTATACTTATATATTTACATATACTTATATATGTTACATATGTAACAATTACAGTTAAACTTAAAAAGGCCATCAATTTGGATAAGAGCAGAGGAGGTTATAAGAGGGGATTAGAGGGGAATATGATGTAATTCTATTTCAATTTTTAAAACTTGCAGAAGAAAGAGGAGGAGGAGGAAGAGAAAGAAGAAGAAGAGAAAGAAGTAGCCATCTTATTTCCCCCAAATAAACAGAAGGAAGAAAGTTATACGTGATACTATTCATTATAACATTGCACTGTAGACAGCATATTCACTTTATCCAGGGCAAAACTGAGCCATAGAGACATTAACTCACTCAGCAGTTTGCACAGCTGGCGGCAGCCAAAGCCCATCTGGAATCTTTTTGCTCCATGTATCTGACAGATCACTGTAGCTCCTTGGCTTCATCTCTTGCTTCACCTCAGTCACCATCTTGCTGAACCACTTCCTGGGGCCAGCTCGATGCTTCCACCTGAAGTCGGACATACAGCCTGTACCAGGGGTCCCCCAGGTCCTATGATTGATCACAGTACTTATGGCATATAGTGGTACTCACAACTGTAAGTTATTGTAGCAACAAAATATAAAGAAAAATGATCAAAAGAAAAGAGTACATGGAACAAAATCCATTGGAAACCAGTCATCAGCTTCCATAAGGACTCTTCTAGCTCCTCTAGTAACAGGTTGTGCCTATGCATATAAAATGTTGTTATCTACCAGGAAAGCTTACTAAAGACTCCCAGTGTTTCCCAGAACATTTGCCTAGAGACTGGCCAGACAGGTACCTCCTTGCAAGCACATATGAAAATTGTAGACTCCTAGATGGGAATCAAAGGTCCAATATCAATCACACTGCTCACCCGTACACAAAAACAATTAGAAAGAGTGAGCCATTCTTACCATGGGAATGTTGAAAACTCTTCTGAAATTTAAGTCCTCAGATTCTAGTCAAGGATCAACTTGGAAGCAGGTCTTGTTTTATAAAGACAATAGTCATTTCTGCATTCACTAATAGCAACTGAGCAATTTGGATGCTGTCACGGCATAGGCATGGGCTTCCTGGGGGGCTTTTAAGAAGATCAAACAGGTGCTGAGAAGATGGCTCATCTGTAAAGTACCTGTTGTGCAGGCTTAGGAATTTGAATATGGTTCCCAGAACTCACATCACAGATCCCAGCTGAGCAGAGCACATCTGCAATCCTAGAGCTAGACAGGCAAACAGAGATGGGGAGCCAGGGGTACTTGGGATTGACTGGCTAGCCAGACAAACACACACACACACACACACACACACACACACACACACACACACACCAGATAATTTTGTAAGAAAATTCTCTTCTCATGGTATTTAATTTTTATCTATGAAAGTAGACATGTGAGAGCAAACCCCTGTCCCCTTTCCTTCTGAGAACTATTCTGTGGCATGATCTTTCTAACCCCTATCTGAAGCATTCTGTATGGCTGAAGTGTACTAGCTGAGCAAATGGCTATGCATTGGTTAGTTGGTTGGTTGATTGGTTTGTTGCTGGTAGCAATGTTCTGTATTCTGTACCACAATACAGCGGTGGCAAGCACAGGGGCACCTAATCTGGAGCTGGCTCCCCTTCCTTTTCCCGGTTCCTTTCTTCTTTCACTTGTGTGATATCTTCAAAAAAGGTGTTGACATCTAAGCCTTGTGTTGACATCTGATTCTCAAGAAGTTCTACCTGAGACCCCATAATCTGTTAATATGCTGCCATACTTATCACAGTTTCCACTGTACTCTGGGATTAACCCAACAGGGTGAAATGCTCTGGAAGTCTTAAAGGGAGATACCTTTATTCTCTAGAAGAATAAGATAGTTGTTCGTTTATAGAAGAAGTTATGTGCTGACATGGATAAAATTCCCAGCATCGCGATGAACCTAGAGAAAGAACAGTGAGTTCAGTAGACATGGTCTCTCCCTCAAGGATACTGCAGTCTTAAGGGAGAGACTGATTAAACATGCATTTGCTAGAATGGCTGGGATGAGTGAGAAGATGAAGAGAAGGATACATGGAGGATCTGAGAGGAGATCTAAATTGGCACAAAGACCAAAACCTCTCAGAGCAAATGCTGCTTACATTTACTTAGATGTAAGGGGAGATAGGAGTTGGCCAAGAGAGGGACTCATGGGAAATAGCTAGTCTGAAGACACGGATTTAGAAGTTGTGTCCATATGTGAGTAATGGGAGCCAGGGGAATGGTTAAGACAGTGCAGAAAAAAGTGTATCTGGCAATGACTAGGCTCTGAATCATCTCTCCCTCCTCTAAACCCCCAAGGAACTCTCAACTGCCAAAACATCTTCAAGCCCATAATGTTTATCTGGCACCTCAGCTGTGACTTCACGTGAGTCTTTTGTCTGTAGCTAAGTTGATGTTTTTTTAAGACAAGGGAACCAAGTACTGGGAACAAGGTGAGGCAGAAATGTTTGCTTGTCTGCCTGCCCAACTGAGTGCCTAGTATCCCAAAATGGGAGAATCCCTTGAAGGCTTAAGTTATTTAAGCTTCCTCGTTTCTTCCATAAGAAAATGGAAAGGAAGAGGATGAATAATCCCACAGCGTTGTACATATTTATACTGGATCATAATTGTCCAGTGACATCTCTAGCTCCCTTATTGACATCTAAAAGCTACAGGAAGAAAGGACCTGCACTTACGGTGGGTGCTATCCTATCTCCAGGTACTCCATATAAATCTTGTGCATGCATGGCTTAAAAATCTAGTGCAAGCAGAACTCAAGCAAGGAAGCACATTCTGAGATCAAGCCCAGTGTTGTAGCCTTCAGCACAAAGTCTCTCTTACTCATCACATACAGAAGTTGCCCAGCTTCTAGAGGCTGATAACCCTCTGGTTTGAGCCCCAGGCACAGAGTCCACCCCAGCTGCTGCTCTGAGGACTGGACGTGTGTGGAGAAAGTGCTTTAGTTTAAACACAGCATCCAGCTCAGCCCCGAACCTCTGCTAGCACTATTGATTTGTGTGGGGTTTTGAAATGGAATGAGTGGCTGATTTTCTCCAAATGGCACATTTCATTCATGATGCATGATTGTAATCGTGGCTGCCTGAAGCCTGCAGTTCCCAGCTCGGCAAAAAGAAAAAGAAAGAAATGGCTATTTTCTGGAGTGGATACACGGAAAGGGCAAGAAATCCATATTCATTTTCTTGCCTCTCGGCTGGACTCTATATTTCGCAGGCAGGTGGAACAAAAATCTTTAAATATCATGCTGATCTAGGAAATGCTGGGCAATATTTAAAGAGCTCTGTATCCTGCCTTGTGCAGCTCTCCAATCTCCACAGGCTGGCCCCACATCACTGGGCTGGACAGCCGACTGCCACAGCTACTGTGCACTGAGCTCCAGACCCTGGGTTCAGATTAACTGGCGTGTGACCTTTACAAAGTACTGTAGTTTATAGGAATGTTGAATTTTTCAACAGCTCGGGAGAACCAGTACAAGTGGGAAGGAAAGAGTGGGAAATGACTTCAGGCCATTTAAGCCTCTAAGGGGAAAATGAACTCAGCTTTGAGTTTAATTATGTCCATCGTCCTCAGCAATGCATAAAGAAGACAATGGGCTGGTATCGTTAATAACTACTCTTTTACCCTTGGCCACCATAAATAACTTGAAGAAGGAAGGTCTGCAGAATATTTAGATTCTTCTTTTTCCTTGGCAGATGGTTGGAAATCCTTCCCCCTACCGTGGGCCTCACTGCCTTGACCTCCTGCAGATGTTCGGTTTTGGAAGGAGTGTAGCCCTGGACTTCTGGGAAAGAAAAGAGTTCTAATGTGCCATATCACAGCAAGCAATGGAGTGGCCCACTAACTGCTTTTTTATGATTGTCACTTACCGGTCCTGATTTAGCCACACTTAAAGAATGGTGTCAACAATTGTAGACGGCCTCAAAGGGAGGCCCAGGCCAATGAGGGTAAAGTGTTATTGGAAGCCAGGCAATTGGGTGATGAATGGGTGATTATAAGAGAGGGCAAACGGCCATCGTTAGGGATGCCGTAACAAACTAGACATTGATATATTGTCCTCTCTGAGATCCTCGGGCGGGCCATTATGACTCCCCTAATGAGATTGTCATGCACTTCTCTTTATGTAGCTATTAAAATCTTGTCTACATCTGCTGAGGTTTTCCTGGGGAGGAGAGTGAGGGGTCAGCCAGGAGGAAGACGCTCAATATTTTTCTGTCTGCAACAATCCCTCCCGATATGCCAGATAGGACTCTGGATCAACCTGACAGCAGCAGACAAATCTTCCAAGGGAGCAAAGGGTGAGAAGCGGCCTTGGCTTGAAGGAACATGGGAGAGGAGAGGTCAGCAGAAGCCTTGACAAAGGACATTCCTGATCAAAGGGTCTGTTTGCCACGGTCAATGAAGTGTGGATGGTTCCAAGGCTTCTTTCTCATCCCTGATGGTAAACTAGCAAGCTGTAGCTCTCATTCACTCAAAATCCCTAGACGGTGTGTATGCAGATAGTAACCCAACTGATTCTACTTAATGTTGTTCCACTCAATGCAGACATTTCAGGGTTATATTTGTGGTGTGTGTGTGTGTGTGTGTGTGTGTGTGTAGTTTTTGTTTTCTATAAGATTGTTTCATTTTATTTCATTTTGAAATAAAAAACACTTATTTTATGATTCTTCCAATAGTGACAGAGAGAGAGAGAGAGAGAGAGAGAGAGAGAGAGAGAGGAAGCAGGATGATTGAAGATCAGTATAAAATGTCTCCAAAGGAGAGTTTACAATGGGTGTATCAGATGTGTCTAGAAAAGCTCCACCAGAGGAAAGTCTTCCTGCTCTAATGAGATGGTCCACAATGGGAGAATGCACTTGAATACACGGTACCTCAATGTCTTGTTTGTCTTTAAAAAAAAAAAGAAGAAGAAGAAGAACCCTCTTTCCCCTTTTCCAGGCCACATGCAACACAATAGAGTAAAGCCACATGAATCTATTATGTCTTCTAGGGCTTTTAGTAGGAGTATGACTGTTTAACCAGGCAGTGACACGAGAAGAATTACTATTAGACACTCCAGCTGAAAGTAGAGATTTTATTGATTCCCACACTGGCCTGCCTTTTTATCTTTGATTGAGTGGCTTTCATGAATCCAAAAAGGTAACACTCCTGCATTGAAAGCAGCAGCCAGCAGTCCAACCCAGACTGAAACCATCTGTCAGTCTAAAAGAAAGATGAAGGTACTTCCCAAAGTGTCATCTATCTAGTCCCCTCCCCCCAGAACCATCCATCACCTCCCCAAGCACAGGGCCCACCCCCTCTGTCTTATGGCTCCTAGAGTCAACTAAATCTCAACAAAGGGTTTAGTGGGGAGATAAGCAAAATACACCTTGGTATAATTAGGACACTAATTGCACCCTGAGACAGAGTAATTATGTCCCTCTTTTTAGGAAGCATTTAGTTCTGCACATTCCCAACTCTCCAGGTTTTTGTGATCATTATTTTTTATTGTTTCTGAGGTCTCATTTAGAAAATGATCAGATTTGTCTCTCTGTTTACTAAATATCAAACACGATGTACAAACATCTTTCAATTAGGTGTTCTGCAAAGAGCCCGCTCTCCCCCTCTCTATTTTAAACGGGACTCATTTGCATTCATGGGCAAATTAGAATGCAGAAAAGCGTATGAGCAATGTGCAGGTTTACACTTCAGTGAATATTCATAAAGTACCGATTCTCCTTGCAACCATTTCCCTGCAAATGGCCCGCCCACTGTATGTGCCGTGTTTGTCATTCAGGGCCCTTTTCATTTGTTTTAAAGTGCCAGGTTTGGAGACAATACAAATGCATTCGGGCAGACCCTGTGAAAGCAGGAACTGAGAGGAAATGGTATTTGCGTTCAGTGCCACAACAGTACTCCCTAGGAATCCTTGCAATTGATGGGGCTGCTGCTAAGTGCCAGGTATAAGGAAAATAATCCAACGTGACAAATAGATCAGGCTGAGGCTGAAGGAAAGACAGACAGGCTCCTGTTCTGCAATAGGAGGCCCATTCTCCAAGCTTCTGCCAAGCAAGGTCCTGGGTGCACAGTTCCGGGGGAGTAGGGCTTCTCAGAGCATGCATCCTTTGGACACCTATCTTCTTCATAGTAATATGAATGGCCGTATCCAGACAGTAGAGACTTTATAAACGAATACCAGCTTCTGCTTTTATTGTGTTGCTCAGATAATTCAAATTGCCTCATCTGTGAAATGCAAGGAATCACTAGAAAAGAAAAAGATAGGCGAAGTCCTAGGGAGGCATAGTTTCAGTCCCTTGCAGGTCTCAGCATCAGGTGAAGGATAACTGGAGTATATAATAAGATGGGGTGGGGCAAGACATTGGGAGAAGAAAGAAGGGCCCTATAAAGATAGTGAGATCCTGAACCCTGGGAACACATACTGTCAACCTACCGAGCAGACATGCTTTTCTCCTGTGCCTTTTAAAAGAGTCTTGCTAAGCAAAAGCTTTCCAACTATAACGTTGGCTCTAAGACTTATGACTTAGCCCAGGCCCAGAAGCAACTAAAGAGCACAAAATGAAAGGATATAAAAATAAAAAAGCAGGTTGGGGGAGAACCAGGGAATTAGCGTGCACTGGGGCAGTGAGAATATCATAGAGCTTCCGCCCGACCGCCTCTTGGCACACATGCCCATTTGTCTTCGCTGATGATATGGCTGCGGACAGCATTCATGACCAAAAGTCAGTGACCTAACTCCTCCACGGGGAAAAGGTAAATGTATATTTGGCCAACTCATACTGGTCCATCTGCTGACCAGACTTACATCTTGAAGGCAAATATCTATAGGCTTCTCAAAGACCCAGCACGTGCCTCACTAATGAATTCCCAAAAAGGGACCAGCTGTGCCTGCCTGGAGGCTATCCACATTGGACGAAGGACATTGCCTTCCCATTGCTAAGACCATAGCTTCACTCCTCCTCTCAAACTGACAACCCCTAGAGTTGTGTTTTACCAGGACTGTGCTTCCAGCCAGTTCACTCTGAAGCATAAGCCACCGAGATAGACTCAGAGCTCAGAATCCTCCAGACTCATGCACCAGTGAGGGTTCACAGATGTAGTATTCCGGGAAGCTGTGTTTAGAGGACTTTCAATACATCCGATGATTTGCATGAGGCTCTTTGAGAAAAGTGGGCATGCAGACACTTTCTTCTAGGGCATTCATTCTTCCCCAAACTAATCAGGAGGAATGAGACAGCATTTTAGTATAACTGGATGCTGTTCTGAAGCTGTAGAAGGCTCTGGTTCATGGGAACTCTGACAACTGTTAAGCTCTTATCAAGATTGGTATAACCATACCACATACAGGACACTGTGACCTGGACAAGAATAGTCTATGTAGGGCTGTGGGCAGATGAGGTTATCCCCAAAACACTCAATGAGTGAGCACAGAGGAGACATGAGCACAGTACAGTCAGGGGAGGGAGGAGAGAGAAAAAGGAAAGGGAGACATAAAGGAGAGGAGGAGAGGAGGGGGACTCCCTCTCTACTTTTACTACAGTAGTTTTTCTGGCTATAGCTAAGTTGTCTTCAAACCTTGCCTCACCTCCTCCTGACACTTCCTTCCTCAAGCTCCTGGCCAACAAGACTAGAAAAGCAAGTCCTTACCATAAACAATCACTAGTCAAGTGAGGCTACTTGAGTACCCTGTACCTTCCTAAAGTCCCCAGGGTAGCTGGTACTACCAGTCTATACCAAACCGACTCCGGACACTGTGGATGCCTCAGCATGGTTCTGCTTGCTTCCTGCTTACCATCCTTGTGTCTGATTCCTCCCTCCCTAGGGAAGTGCCCAGGAGACTGGCAGAGCACACTTGGTGTAGAAGTATTCTTTCTCACAAAGGCTGCCTCCTTCCCCTCCCTGGGGCGTTCACCCTCTCTCTTGATTATGGCTGCCACCTCCCAACCTTTGCCAGCCCCTCCCACTCAGCCTCAGTCAAGTGATGTCACCCTGCTATATGCTCAGGCACTTTTTTTTTTCATCCTCCTTTTTTCCCCCTTTCCAAGCACCTCTGATCTAAGATGCTTTCAAAGTCCCACCTCCCGGCCCTCATTTGTCCACTGTCCCCTGACTGCCTCCCCTCATGAAGTGGAGTGATCTCCCAAACACCACAGAACATCCTCTGTGGGATAGTTAGTCTTGATTAAATTGAGACGTGCCTAAGGAATCAGTAAAGCACACCTCTAGTGTATCCATGAGGGCACATCCAGGAGAGATGAGGGCACTTTCTGGAGAGGATTAACCAAGTGAGAAGGGCCTGCCTTGAACGTGGGTGTGGCCATACTTGAGAGCCTAGATGGTACAAAAGGAGAAAATTCTATTAATGAAGGCATATCTCTCTGCTTCCAGCCCATAGAATGTGAACTGCTGTGCTCTGCCACACCTTCCATGCCCAGATAGACTGCTCAGTAGCTCTGAAATCACCAGCCCCCTCCCCTAAAAAGGTGCTTCTAGCATTTTTTTTTCATAACGTGAGAAATAAGATAATTCTCATCTACCTGGCTTTTATGCAGCATTGAATTCCATTGCTCATTATATTAGTCAGGATAGAGGCACAACTTGTGGAATGAATACACGTGAGATTTATTAGAATGACTTACAGGCTGTGATTCAGTTAGCCCAACAATGCCTGTCTACTGACAGAAAGTTCCAGAATCCAATTGTTGTTCAGTCCCCGAGGCTGGATGTCTCAGGGGTCTTCAGTATATGCAGGAATCCCAAAGAAGTAGCCTCTAATGCCAGTGAAGGAATGGGTTCACCAGCGGAGAGCAAAGGCAAGCAGACAGAGGATGAAAGCTATCTTATTCCCATGTCCTCTCTATAGGCTGCCATCAGAAGGTGTGGCCCAGATTAAAGGTGGATCTTCAAACCTCAGAAGATCTGGATTGAAGGTGAATCTTCTCACTTCAAGTGCTTTAAGGAAAAAAAAATTCCTCACAGGTGTACCCAGCAACTTGAGTTTTAGTTAATTCCAGATGTAGTCAAGATAACAACCAAGAACAGCCACCAAACTCATCCTCCTCCTCTTCAAGTCCTGATAGCTTCCTCACTATGTAGCCAGCCTGGGAGCCTACCCCTTCTTGGCTGACTTCACTGGTATCTGTCTCTCAATCCCTAGATCTTAAGCCCCCTTTCTAGTCAGGACCCCTGGTAGATCCTTTTCTAGCTCCTTTCTAGGATACCCACACTCTGTCTCTGTACCTCTGACCCCTGACCAAGGCTCCAATCCATGTTTCTAACTCTGGTCATTATCACCTACCTGTTCTATCCAAGCTCATTCAAAATGGCATCTGCTACGTGTTGCAGAGGACCGATAGAGTAGGCACTGGGAATGCCGCAGTCAGTAAGACCCACGCCTTGCCCTCAAGGCTTCCACAATTTAGTAGAAGAGAGACACACGTAATCAGGCAAATGTACAGCAATATGGAAATGCACAGATAGCCACAGGGCAGTACAAAGTATTTAAAAGGAGGGCTGAACAGGAAAACACAACCCAGGCTGGGAATGAGGAAATCTGGGAGCTCTTCATAAAAACAAGATGCTTCATTATTACCTAAGAGATCAAAGATGATGAAGAGAGCATAAGAAATTCTGAATGCTGTTGGCAAAGTTCATTGATAGTATTGTATTGGCCATGTATATTGGCCATAACAAAAATGAAAGTCCGGAATGATGCCTAAGAGTCTAACATGGTGTCTTAGTAGAGGGTTTTTATTGCTGGGATAAAACACTATGACTGAAAGCAACTTGAGGAGGAAGGGACCTATCTGGCTTACCTATAAGACTGGGTCACAGTCTATTGAGGGAATCCATGACCTGGAACTCAGACAAGGCAGGAACTCGGAGGCAAGAGCTGATTCAGAGGCCATGGAACAGTGCTGCCTATTGGCTTACTCCTCAAGGCTTGTTCATCCTGCTTTCTTATAGCTCATGACCACTAGTCCAGTAGTGGCACTACCCACTGTGAGCTAGACACTTACATATTAATTATCAGTCAAGGAAAAGTACTACAGACTTGCCCACACTTGCCCACAGGCCAATGAAGTCAAGTTCAAGGTCAGATTACATGGTAAATTTGATGCCAGTCTGATCTACATGAGATCCTAAGACCTGGTTTGTTCTCATTCTCTCTCTCTCTCTCTCTCTCTCTCTCTCTCTCTCTCTCTCTCTCCCTCCCTCCTTATCTCCCTCCCACATGATATTCTCTTAGCTCATGTTACCATTGCTTTTTTGTCCATACTTCAATCCACATCAGCCTCTATGGCCTCAGTGGACTCCTGAGGGATTCTTCAATCCTTCAGTTCTTGATGACAAAACCTCAGCACACCTTCACCTTCACCCAACAATCAATGTCCCTGTAATCTATCTATCTATCTATCTATCTATCTATCTATCTATCTATCTATCTATCTCTATATCCTTCCCTCCCATGTCCAATGATATACATGACATCATATCACCTTAGCAAAAAGAAGCCTCGATGTATTGTTTGTCTAAGTTGATCTCTCTGTGTTTTCACAAAATAGAATAAGACTTAGAATGGTCCTAATAGCTGCCATTCAGTGAGTGTTTTCTACCACTAACTCCTCCAAGCACTAATAAAATAGCAGTCCTATGAAGTAGGCATCCTTTCCTTTGTTTTGAAGATGTATGAACCAAGGCTAAAATAAATGAATAAAAACAAAGGTCAAAATTTTTCCTCATATTGTGTAGGCAGTGACAGAGCCAAGCTGTGACCTCAAGTGGCTGACACTAAGCACTGTGCTCTAATCAAGCTGGGAATCAGGACCATGAGAGAAATCCTTCTTGAACTTGTACCTTTTCATACTGTTTGAAGTTCACAGAATGAATATACATTAATTTTACAACTGAGGAGGGAAAGGAAAGAGAAAGGAAAAGAAGGAAAAGGAGGGAAGTGCAGAGAACGATGCAGGAGAGTTGGGGAAGGAAAGAAGGGAAAGGGATGAGAAAGAAGGAGAAAGAAGGGAAGAAAGAAGAATATGGGTATGTTCATTTCCCTTTGTTGCCATAGTGGATCATCACAGAATTAGTTGGTCTGGAAACACCCTGACATCATATGGCTCTGGAGGTCAGGAGTCCATGATTGTCAGCAAGTTGTGCCCCTCTTGAAGGCTCATGGGAAGAATCTGCTACTTTGTCTTCCCCAGCTTCTAAAGGCTACCTAAGACCTACATTTGGACCCCAGCCTCTGTCTTTAAGCCAGTAATATAGTATCTTCCACTTCGTTTCCAACGTGGGCCTCCAGTCACCCCCTTACAGCATCACTTCGGACTCCCTGCAGGCCTGCAGCATGGTCCAGAGCAATCTCTACATTCTTAACTGAACCTCATAGCCAAGATAGTACTTTCACAGGTTCTGGAAAGTCAGGGGAGGACATTCTTAAAGAGAAGATTTTTTTTTCACCCATTACATAGAAGGAAGACAAAAAGGAAAGGGAAGAGAAACATTCTATCTGAGCTTTAGGGCTCGTTCCTATTTGTTCCAACTGTTCAAATGAATAGTCTTGAATCCAACTTTGAATTTAAGCAGTCCTTCATTTTCTCTATTGTGGCTCCTAGAGCAGCTTGGACCTGAGCTCTTCAACGCACAGCACAGCACGGGGCTCCGTAGCATTTGTAGCACAGGATTGAATTGTTGTGAGCTCGGCTTCCCCGCCTGAGCCTGCCCTTGTGGCCTAGGCTGACAGCCTGGAGATTAACTGCCTAATGAATAAAGTTGCTGAGCTCGGCCCAGCTGTGCCTTTCAGAGTGTGTTTGGGTTTGCTATGCCAAGTACATATGATTGCCCCTGTCACCAGCCTTTCAAGAACCCGAGCTGCCAAGGCGAGGCAGGCAAGGCCACCTGATCTCAGCTACAGCTGCAGCGGCAGCCAGGGAGACGTGGCTTTGGCTCACCTGCCTTGAGTGACGTGAGACATAATGCTGCTCTCCAAAGCTGCCAACTGCCGGGATGCAGAGGCCTACAGCCGGGCTGTCGTTGTACACTCCAGATCGCCTCTTCCCACCCTGTCCCCCAGCACCCGTATTTACTTGGTGGGGTGACGTTTGAATAAAGATGTGGTTACATGGGCTCAGAAGTTGTTAGAGCTCCTGTTTCCAATGAGTCCGGAATACACCCATTTAGGAACAGCGTACCAAACATGACCGTGGACCCTCAACTGTGTCCTCCATACAATGAGGCTACTGATTCTGGTTTGAGGAGATGTAAGTGGTCCAAGAGGAAAACCCCAAAGCTGGCAACAAACGGCAACATCTGGCCAACAAATTTGCCATATTTTGGATGAGGCTGCAAGGGAAGTCCAATAGCCTCCAAGAGGCCATACAAGGACATTTCAACACAATCCCCCTGGATACTGGGCACTGCCCCCCAGAGTGAAGTGACACCTAATAATGACTTCGTAAGACTGACGACCAGTTCCCATCTGTGCCTCCCTCTGAGGGTCTCTGCCATCTGCCAGGGAGGGCAGACTGCAGTTGCCTGGGGCTCTTTCTCGCTCTGGGTTCTTCTCCCCTGGGAGTGAAGGTGTGGTGTGGCTCTAGAAGAACAACTCTGTGTGCTCGTAAACTGTCCATTCAGGGTTTTCTCTTTAAACCGGAAAAAAAAAAAAGTACCTTTTGATGGACTAGACGCCATTCTGAATGCTGAAAAACAGCAGTAAATAAAACATACTGAAAATCTGCCCTCACGGGAGACAGAAATTGACTCAGAAAACAAGAAAAAAACAGACAGCACACAAGACGGCAGTAAGTACCTAGGAAAAAATTTACACAGAAAACATGAATAAGAAGTGTGGGCCAAGCTGCAGAGCTAGCTGGGTACAGCCCAGACTGAGTCACTAAATGGAAAACCGCCTTTCTGCTGAGTGTCCTGTCTTCTCTGCTGTGTTCTTGTTGCCTGAGGGACGCATTCATCTATGCTTTAGCACTGTAACCACAGATAGCACAGTTAGTAGGAAAGCAGGCACCTGGTCTGAGGATGATTGCTAACCCCAGAGGAGTCAGCCTGGCAATTTTCTTTGCTAACCCAGAGTAGGCTTTTCAATTGTTTTAATTAGTTCTTTGTGTTTTGATCATATTTTACCCTCAACCCTTCCTCTTATTTCTTCCCAGAATCTTACCCTCCCTAAACTTGGTGTCCTCTCTCTTTCCCCATAACCAATTTCAGTTTGTTCCCCTCATACACTCCTGCATGTGGGCCGTCTGCTGGAGGATACGCCAGTCTACCAAAAGCCATGCCCATAAAGAACACTAATTCTTCCTCCCCCAGAAGCCATCAACTGTCCATAGCTCCTCAGTTAGAGGCTCATGGACCTCTCTTTCATCCCAGGCTAGAATGTTGAGTGGCTTACTGTGCAGTTATCTTTCAGGCAGCCATGGCTGCTGTGAACTCACAGGGCAGAGGTCCCGTCATATCCAGACACTTCCTCACTACAGTGGTTCCCAACACCTAAGCTTACAATTCTCCTACCCACTCTTCAGCAATGGTACCTGACCCTGGCAGGGGCCCATTTGCACTCTAAACTCTACAGACAGTCAATACCTTCAGCAGTTGTGCATTTCTGAGTTCACCACTGTCCACTGCACAGAGGAACTTCTTTGATGAGAGCAGAAGTAACTTTTCAGTAGACACATGAATTAGAGAGATTGATACTATACACATTTGAGCAGAGTGGTTTTAGGTTATCCCCTGGGGCCTGTGAGATCTTTAACCGAGAGTTCTTGACCAGATTTGCAGTGCGAAGTACGTGTCATCTTCTATGGATGGGCCTTAAATCCAGTCAGAAAGCAGTTGGTTACACCCATAATATCGATGCCACAATTACAGAATTACACATGTCTTGCCATGTCAGCCATTATTGATGTTCACAGGATTCACTGTTGGGTAAAATCGTTGATGATTCCCCATCCCCAGTAGGCTGCATAGCACCTTCCAGTGTTAAGTAAGCTATCCAGAAGGAAGGAAACTCCTTGTTCAGAGCCAACTTCATTCTGCTTATCCCATATGACTAATGTGTGTGGTATCTTCAACAATGGGGTCTAACCATCAAGTTCTAGTGAGCAGCCGAGGGCAGAGGCAATAGCATTTTGTTTTGAGGCAGAGGGCAGGCATTTAGAATACTTTAGGCCAACAACTCAAGGGGAGATATACCATGCCTGGGGTTTTTATTTGGCAATCCATGGCTTCTGGGGTGAATATAAATCCCTTGCATAATATAATTCAATTTATATATGTGTAGTTTATAAAATAGGTTCTCATGTGACTTTTTCCAACATCCTTGTGTTAAATACCCCTTACTCAACCTCCTTCACATAAGGATAAGTTTTTTAAGCAAAGAAAAACTTGATTTGTAAGATACTCACCGCAATACCAGGAAGTCAGGAAATAATCCTGTCCACCAAAGAGAGCAGAAGCTCCAGAAATAAAATAGACATCTGCTTGTGGAACTATGAAGTCACCGGTTTATATAGTAACTAGTACTCAAATAGAGAGTAACTCAGTACACAGTATCATTGACATTTGGAGCTAGATAATTAATTCCCTTGGTGAGTACCACCCTGTGCATTGTAGGTTGTGTGTACATTGACATACATACATTACTGTACATACATTGTCAGTAACTTATCCTCAGTATCATTGACATTTGGAGCTGGATAATTAATTCCTTCAGTGAGTGCCATCCTGAAAAGTGTAGGTCCTGTAGAAGCATCTCTGGGTTGTACCCAGTAGATGTTGGTGGCAAATATCCCTCACAAGATAAAATATCACTCACAGTGAAAAATCATTGTCTTTATAAATATAAAGCTTTGGCAGAGATATGGAAAACTTAATTAAATATTTCAAGAGACTAGTCAAGAATTTCTTGATGATACACAGATTCATTTCTCTCATATTACAAAGGTAACAAGTAAATCACATTTTATAATGCATTTAATTGATTTGGAGATCAGGAACGATAGGAAACAAGATTGTTCCCAAAATTCTGGAGGACTTTTGAGGGAAGAGAAGTTCATGGAAACAAAATAGGGCATGTTCAATCATAGAAAGTAAACAAATAGAAAATTTTCATAATTGAGGGAGAAACACCACACAAACATAAAAGAAAACCCTAAATTATATTTTATCTAAGAGTATAATGACATAAAAACATGAAAAACTTAAGAATTCAATTTTCTGAGATGACAGGATTGTGAGGTTATTTCTTTCTACTTGTGGGTGAATGAGTGTGTGTGTGTGTGTGTGTGTGTGTGTGTGTGTGTGTGTGTGGTTATGAAGCCATATTGTAATTACATTTCTAAAATCTCTTTCTGCAGTGTGTCTTTCTGAGTAGCAACACTAGAGAGCTGTGATCATGAGACTTTGTTAATCGTCATGGTAGAGCTCTGCCCAGGGCAGCACAAACCTCTGAAACAACTTCTCAGTCAGCAGGAGAGACTTTCCTCCAGTCTGGCTTATCCTGGAGGGAAGTCAGTGTACCCATCAGAAATACAAAGTCTCGAGGCTATGAGATAAGTTCAATAGTAGAGTGCTTGCCTAGTGCAAGGGTTTTAGTTTGTCTCTTAAGTATTGAGAGAGAGATGAGAGAGAGAGAGAGAGAGAGAGAGAGAGACAGACAGACAGACAGACAGACACAGAGAGACAGAGAGACAGACAGGAGACACAGAGAGGAGACACATACAGAGAGGAGACACATACAGAGATGAGACAGAGAGACAGAGAGACAGAGAGACAGAGAGACAGAGAGAGGGAGGAGGAAGGAGAGAGGAGGAGGAAGAGGAAGAGGAAGAGGAGAGAGACAGAAAGCCTCAAGTTTCTAGGTGGATTCTCAGGAAAGGCACTTACTAGAACACTGGAACTCCACATAGGAAATTGCAACACGGCACCCTCCAACCCAGACTTCTTTGACAGATTTCCTGTGTTTCATGCATTACATCTCACCCTTGATAACTGGTCCAAGTGGTCATGGGTTGCCCACTTCTCTTGTTATGGTGCAGCTGGCTCTTGGCTGGGACAGTGAAAGTCTTTACTAATGACTAGGGCATAATAAAAATCTAGGTCATCTCTCTTAAAATATACTGCTTGTTCCTCTTCAGTCAGCAGACAGCCATAGTACTTGCCTTCTTTCTGCTTGTATTCTGTCAGCTAAGTATAATAGGCATCAGCCTCTATCCACCACACAGGACGTGATTCTAGACACTATTGTTTTTCAGAGTCTAGCAAATGGAGAGAAAACAGGATCAAGCTTTCTTCACCCTCATGGTTTAGTTCCAAAGAATCACTCTTTTGAAAATGACAGACATTGGGGATTATTCACAAGAATCAACCATCAAAACAAACCTCAGTCTCTTCTAATCCTTTCACCAGGTCCCAACAGGATAGCTGTGTGAGACTACCACCCAGCTCCACAGTCAGTAGACGGTTCTCACATGCAGCAGTAGGGTGTAGCTGAGTTACTACAACCTGGAAAACCTTCCAGTCTTCATAGTCCATCAGTTTCGTTAGTTTCTTTGGCACCTTACAGACTCTTATAACTCTCATCCCAACACGACATCTAGCAGAGGTGAATTGCCATGGATTGGCAGGAAAAAAATAGAACAAGGAAGCAGCATAGAGCAGGGTAGAGCAGGATGGGAGCTTACCATGCCAGTGGAGGAGCCAGGCAGTTTGAGTGCCAATCCTATTACCTGCCAATTATCTACCTCCAGGGAGAGTATGACCTTCCTATCAGCCTCTTGTCCTATATATGCAGGTGGGAATAGTACTGAATGTACTAGTAATCAAATAGGAAGAAAAAGGAACACTTAAAATAAGCCATACAATGCTCTGGACTGTAGTAAAAGTCTTAAACATCATAATTACTAAGTGACACCTGCAACTTCATAGCTGATCTCTGCCACCCACATGCTATGTGATCTCATTTCAGTCTGACTTTCATCACACCTAGTTCCTTAGCTAAGGGGTAAAGGTTCTGTCCTTAATGGATTAAATTGCCATGGAGCAAATGTTTTTACAATGATGTTTAGACTCTCCGTGACACACTCATGAAGCACACCACCTAATCATCCCTCAGAGACGTCCTGGCAGGGCCAGTAGTCTAAATGGACACTACTGCTCTAGTTAAATATATGAAGTTTACAGAAGAGAAAGAAAGAGAGAGAGAGAGAAAGAGAGAGAGAGAAAGAGAGAGAGAGAGAGAGAGAGAGAGAGAGAGAGAGAGAGAGAGAGAAGCACAAAGAACATGGCACTTTGTCTTCCAAGTAAAAGCATTTTTAGTACAATAGGGTGGAGAAACCCATTTCCCCTTAGGAACCTTAATATGTTTCAGATTCCTTGAATTTCAATTGACTGTGTCCACACTTGTTCTTGGTACCTCCATGATATCACACAGCTCCTGTCATCCATGACCAATAGACTATCAATTCTAAGGACGTTATTAAATTTGTGTAGTTGAAAAGACAAAAGCCACGCATAGCAGTATCCCTCCAGCTGTGGCTATAGGCTGAGCTTTTATGGTTCAGACTCTCATCTGACTTTAACATTGTACATAAATGTTGAGTGATGTTACGCTACCCAAGGATCAAAAAAAAAAAAAATCTGATGATGACTTCTGCTTTGTTGATTCTTGGTTCCATTCACTGCTTTGGATAAGTCCCCCACATATATACACATATATATATACACAACATATATACTATATACACATACATATACATCATATACACACATACACATAATAGACATATACACATACGCATACACATACACATACACACACACACACACACACACACACACACATATATATATATATATATATATATATATATACACATATACATATACATATACATATACATATACATATACATATACATA
>JANHMN010000001.1:222189667-222364938 GCA_030674055.1 Rhabdomys pumilio | reverse complement strand
TACATATACATATACATATACATATACATATACATATACATATACATGGGCCAGGCCAGGTACACACTCCTGAGTGGGTAAGCACCTCCCTGCTTCCTGCCAGATTCCTGGCCTGGAACACATGTCACATTCTCCACAACAGTCATGAAGCCCAAAACAGAGTTTTCCATGATGATGAGGTATCCAAAATCCCTGAGGGCTTAGCCAATAAGCTCCCATTCCCAGACATTCATATCCCAGATATTCATAAATACCCTGCAAAAGGTATTTAATCTCTAGTCCACCCTGAGAAGCTGTTTCACATCCATTTTCCACAATTAACAACCAATAAACAGTTTGCAAGGACTGTCTCTTTCATGAAGAACCACCATGGGGAACATGGAGAAGGCCTTCACCTACAGAGCCACTGCCTAAATCTCCCATAGAAGGCCCATCTGCACCCCTACACAACCACCACTACCTTCACCAATGAGCTAAGCCAGAGCTCCAGTTTCTCCAACCCCAGGCATGTCATTGTCGTCAGCCTATGGACCCCAATGGTCTTGGCCTCACTGTGAACCATGGACTTCCAACTCCTCTGTGGGGTACTCTAGTGGCAACTAGATGTCCAGGGATCAAGGAATTCCAACTTTGGTCCCGTGTATCTCAGACTGCATTTTCCCATCCCCTGAGCAGTGTATCTCAGCGCTTCCCTAAAGCTCAGTGCCCAAAAGCAACAGGGAAACACAGTCAAGAGTTCACTGTATTTCATCTCCCCAACAGCCATGCTCAGTGGCGGTGTAGAATGTGGACCTCCATATTCATATATGTATATGTATGTTAAAGTAATTATTTAAAGTGGCCGCCAGTCAAGCCAACTATCTAAACTGCAGCAGCTCTGCCTAGCTCAGCCGCCATGTTCCATGGCCAAAGGCCACGTGTGCGCCACAGCTAGAAACAGCCAGCCAGAAATACCAACCCTGCCACCCACAAGATGCCAGCATGGGATATGACTCTCCCAATCTTCCATGCTGTCTCCGCAAGGCTGGGCATTACCCAGACCATCCTGCCAACCACGTGGGCTCGGTACAAATGAGACTCTAATGCTTAGATTATCTAAAGGCTTATATATTTGATAATGATCAATAACAAGATACCCACTCAATCGGAGGTGTAACCCAATACCCAACCTAGATATACAAGCTACCTTTGACTGCAGGAGACATGTGAACATCTGTGTCCATGTTCCCCTCTCTCTCCTCTCTCCTAGCTCCTCCTCTTCCTTCTCTTCCTCTCCTCACTCCTCCCAACTTAGCTCCTCCTATATAATGTACATATATATGTACACACACATATACATATATATGTACATATATGTGGGGGGGAGGTCTTATCTAAACATATTATATACATATATGTATACATTTTTATATACTTATATATAAATACATACACATATATACATATATATTATAGGCATAGACATGGAATAGGTGGAGCCCACACTCCTGCACACACTTTCTACCACTGGGAATGAGATAGGGAGAATTCTGCTTTGTCTCTCTCCTGGCAAGTGGAAGCCCTAGTTAGTCACGTAGACTCCTTTCTGCCAGAGGCTCCAAGTCACAAAAGCTCCACAGAGTGCTTTGAGAGAACTTCTCTGTCCATCCTTTCACCTTCTCATAACCTTGAATTTATTTTATGCTCCATAGTATCTGTCTGTATAGATATTTACCAAGTTCTTTACTAAGTCTCTTTGGCCTACCAAGCATATCCAGAGCTGCATATAGACATTGTTGTCAATGGAAACTGTATCACCTTAAAATCTGTCACTCCAGTACCATGCTCCAAGTTGACAAGTTTCTGACCTCCTTGTTCACAGATCCCTGTAGGAGCATTTTCATCCTCATCAGGACCTCCATCTGTGCACACCCTTTCAGTGCTTTCCTTTATTTAATTCCCTCTCAACCCTCCTCACCCCCAAGGCCCTTCATATCAGCATTCCTCTGGCAGGTCTCCTAACTTCCCCACCACTCTCTCTTCTTACCATTCCACATCTTCAGAATCCACAGCATCCTTGTGTAGAGTGTTATAGACATCTAGGTAAGACAATCCTCTACTCTGAAGTTACTGTGATAGCAAGGTGTTCAGCCTTCAACCATTTGAGCACCAAGACTTCATCATCCCCACAGGGCAGACACCCCCACCCCCACCCCCACCCCCACAAAGACTAGATGAGGACATTTAGGCATGGGCCAGCCCTTTGTGTCCACAGGCAGAATTGCTTCTTCTTTGAAACCTGACTTCTTCTTTTAAAGTCTTTAATCTAATTAAATTAAGCCAGCAAAAATATCTAAGATAAACTTACTTATAGTACACCATTTATAAACTTGAGTCATCTCTACAAAATACCCTCCCAATACCACCTAAATCAGTGTCTTCCTGAGTAACTGAGCACTCTACCCTAGCCAAGTTGACACATAGCTTACCATCACAAGAGACCATACAATTAACCATCTATACTGAGAACCTCTTGAGTAAGTGGAAGAACTGTTCATAACCATGCCAGAACACATACAAACTAAGAAAATGAAAAAGAGAATGAAATATATGAAATATAGAGCCTTACTATGGCTATAGGTTTACTAGAATCTACCACCCAAGTTCACCCTATGAGTTAGTATGGGTTAGCAAACAGCAAAATACTGTCTGACATGACAGAAAGTAGAATGAACCATCATCACATGATTTAGCAAAGCTACAAGGGCCTCATGATTGTTTGAATGAGTACTCAATCCCAACTCGTTGCCCTGTAGAGATGATGAAGACTTGGTATTAAAGAACACCTTGCATTCATAATAAGTCTTCACAGGTCTAGAAGGGGTAGGCTTTGAGCCTGTTAAGGCTTACTCCATTTCTAATTCTCTCTGCTTCATGCTTATGGTTCAACATGTGACCACTCAGTTTGCTCCTCTAGCTGTCATGACTATTGCTTCTTCCTCTTCTTCTTCTTCCTTTTTTTTTTTTTTTTTTTTGGTAGCATGACCCCAGCCAGTTCCGAGGCTGAAGGCAGGTTTGTTTATTCCCAGTTTTCTTTTAAACCCTTTTAATTACATACAAGTATTTAGGTCAGTTCTAGGTTGAGGAACCAGCAATACATTAGATACATAGATACAAACAGTTAAGGAACAAACACGGCAATATACAAAGTCCCGTGATCACCCTCATGATGGCTTCTTTAGCATGAGAGAATCTTATCCCTCTGGAACTGAGAGCCCAAACAAATGCTCACTTCTGTGAGTTGCTTTGGTCCTGGTGTGTTATCAAGGCAGTAAGGTAACTAACACAGACCCCAAGCTCATGGCAAGGAAATCTGCAGCAGAAAGCAGAAGATGAAAGGCCTGAAAGAATTTCAAACTAGTTTCTTCCCAATGCATGCTACCTAAGCAACTTTTAGGAAAGTTAGCAACGGCTTGTAGGTATCTTAGAGGGATCAGTAAACAGCAGTAGTCAATGACACAAGATTTGGAGCCATAGTTTCTCCTCTCAAATTACACCTTGGACAAGTTACACAGGCTGGATGTGCCTTTGAGGTATTTTTTTTAAGATTTATTTATTTTATGTATATGAGTACACTGCCGTTGTCCTCAGACTCATCAGAAGACATCTGATCCCATGACCGATTGTTGTGAGGTACCACGCTCAGAATGAACTCGGAACTTTTGAAAGAGCAACCACTACTCTTAACCACTGAGCCATCTTCTCCATCCCTGTCCTCTGAGTTCTTACATAGAAAATATAAGTGATGAGTTGTGTTGACAGGGATGTTGTAGAGGTTCCCAGTGATTATCATGGCTATTGCCCCCAACAGACACACCCTGCTTTACCTCTCTAAAGCACTGAACCCTCTGTGAAACACTTTTATTTCCTGACTTTCATAAGCAATACTGTCCCATCCTTCTTCCTAACTGTTCATTTCTCAGTGCACACTTTCTTCCCAAGGAATCTCATCCATGCTTGTAACTTCAGTCTGCATTACCTGACTTGCAGATTCGTATCTCTTGCTCAGATTCCACTTCTAAGTTTCGGACCTGTATTTTTATCTGTTCAATCAACGCTTAGGCAAAAACTTTTTCTTTTTCTTTCTTTTCTTTTCTTCTTCCTTCCTTTCTTCTTTTTTTTTTTCTTTTTGTGGTACTGGGGAAGAAGCCCTGTTAGAGGAGACAAGTGGAGAGGAGAGATTATCCCACCCACCTCAATCCCTCATTTAAATCTACATAATAAAAGCTGATGAAAACTGAGAGGCTTAAGTTATACACATTTGAGTCTCAACTTGTGACCTCTGAAAACTGCACTTTCCTCCCTGGTTTTATCACCTCAGAGAATGAGCACCACTACCATGAAGACTGCCCCATGAACAAGAAACAAGAAAGTTGTCCCTGTCCTCACTTCTCAGCTCCCAGTACCTTCCAGGCTGTCTACCTAGGCCAAGAAACTGAAAGCTCTTGCTTCAACTGTGTTTCAGCTCTGATCATGCACTCTGGTTACTCTTTGATTCAGCTGCATCTGGGCAAAGCATGTGCACATGCACGAACTCACAATGTGTCCACACCAACTTTAAAAGCTGCCTCCCTTTGCTATCAGTATACACATCTAAAGCACCGCTGTCACCTGCAAGTCCCTGCCTGGTCTGGCTCTTGCCTGCTTTTCCAGACTACCCTGCATCATCATCCCCTCTTTCCAGGCATATCAGTGATTTTTTTTTCATCAACTGTATTGACTGAATTGTTCTGCACATACTCCCACCTGGGGACCTTACACATGCAGTTCTTCCTAAAGGGATAAGAGTATGCTAATCCCACGCTCAACTGTGAGGTTTTCCTGACCTACACTCAATTATTTTCTTTTGAAAGCCCTTTCCCTAAAATGTTTTCCTCTCCATTGATCCCCCTCCTCTTCAATCTATCTATCTATCTATCTTTCTATCTATCTATCTATCTATCTATCTATCTCATTTCAGTTCCCCAGAATCCAAAATACTAAATGGAAAATTTCAGCAATAAACAGTTTATGGTTTTTAAATTGCATGCTGTTCTAGATGGTAAATTGAGTCATGCCTTCAACCCGTGTGTCTATAATTCATGTCTTACCTACTCTTTAGTCTTTTTGCAGCCATCTAATTACCAGGTCAACTGTCGTTTCATTGCATTGCTGCTCTTCAAGAAACCATCACTTGGGTTAGGAAAAGCCCCCCAAATCAAGATACTGGCAACTTGAATGTGAAAAAAAAAGTGTTATATAATGCTTCCTTTAAATAGAACCAGGCACATTCTTGATTAATAATAAAAAATACACATGCTGAGCTCACTAACATCTATAATAAGGAAAAATTATGAGTTTTGCTGATGTGTATCAAACTGCAAACATATGGTCATATATGTGATAAACAGTTAAGGTAGGAAAGCATTAAATGTGTGCATAATTATACAGGATAAAACAGCACAGAGTTTGAGTTCTGTTGTGCCTACTGTTTCAGACAGCCCAGACAATAAGGGAGAATTCTGTATTCTCTCATAGAGTTGGATGCACTCTAAGATCCTAAGGCAGCCACTCATTTGGAGTGACATGTGATTAGTTGGTTGCCTCTCTCAGTACACTGTTAACACCAAGAGAGCAGACACCCTACCTTACTTCACATTCCCAATTTCCAGCACTGTGCCTGCCCCATAGCAAAGGGAAGGAGGAAGACCAGTCAGTGCCCTTGAGGAGCTGGTCCTAGCATTGCCCATTTAGACCTAGGAAACCTAGCTGACACACTAGGAAGTACAACAGTCAGACAACAAGAATGCAGCAGAGCCAGGACTCAAACTCAGCTCCTCAGACATCAAATGACATAAAAGATCCTTGCCACTATGTACAGAATTACTGTGTCTGAGAAGCCACAAGTGCAGATGACTAAACATGTAGAAACAGCAATAATATGGAAAGGGCTTTTGCTCTCTGAAAAAGCAGAACTAGGCTTGGGCACTGAATTTATATCAACACACTCAACTCAAAGAAATTTCCTTCCAAGGGGCTGTCATAAAGGCTCAAAAAGATTTCCACTTGAATGCAATATCTTCTTTCTTGACTTTTTAAAAATAGTTCCTCTCCTTTGAAGGTCAAGCCAGGCTTGAAGTCCCTGGCACCCTCAAAGCTTTTGTGACTGGGGAGCCATCAGCATCAAAAAAAAAAAAATCCATTAGCCACAGAAGCTCAAGAGGTGGGTGTATGGTCTGCTAACAAAAGCCAGGAAGGAAGCCATGTGTAACAGACAGATGTTGAATAGTCTCAAGCATTTTGGTCAACTCTGCTGAACCTCTTTCTTAGTAAAGAATGACATCAAGGTTATTATATATCCATCACAGTGAGCTGATTTCCTAGCAACTGTTTTTTTAGAGATGGGGGGAGTTAGCTTTATTTGTGGAAACAGAAGATTGTCTGGTGGTTTATGAGTGTCATTTGGATAGAAGGAACAATGGCTCAGAAGTCAGATCATCAATGAAACCCCAGCTCTATCACTAACTCTTCAATGGCCTTGGTTTCAAGTGGTTTGCTCTTGTAAGTTAGTTTTTCTCCATGATTAAAAGAAAGCCCTGGGAAGGAAGAGACTCTAAAGCCTCTCTGCTTACATGACAACGTGTAGACGATGTCTCCTCCATGGGTGAGCTAGATTTGAGGTGAGCCAAAGGATATGTTAAAGCAGAACCAGAGAATGGAGAGAGTCACCAGGGCAACTGCTATCAAAAAAAGCATCCTTCCCATGAATCACCTGACCTTCTGAGTAGAAAGTCTTCAGGGGTAAAGCCTCAGAAATCTGTTTTTTCTTGCTGTTCTGTTGTAGTTTTTTTTTCCTTGTTATTCCATTGTGATTTTCCTTAATGAATACCCTGACTCTCCTTACATGACTCCTTTGTCATCAAGGAAAATAAATATGATGGCAACATCATTTTTGAAAACATAAAGACAGAAATAACCTACATCCCCATCAATAAAGGAACAGATAAATAAAATGTCGTATCATAAAATGGGATTTTATGCAACAGTCAAAATGAATGAGCTGATCTATCAGCGCGAATGGAGCTTGAAACGAAGTTGAAGGGAAAAAAAGCAAGAATCAAAATTAATGCTTTTTTGTATGAAACATGCTTTAAATGGCCTGAAAGATTAAATATTTAATGAGCAATAATTGCCTCAGGGAAGGGCCATAAAGAAAGGAATTAGGTTAGACACCCTGGCTAAGGGGCCTTAAATATGTCTGTATTGTTTGATCTCTTTGTAAATGGTAAGAAAAGAGTTTGGTAACTGCTAACAGTTTTCAGTTATCATATAACTGAATAAGATCTGAATAAGATCATAGGCATGGTTGCCTTTCTTCATACTTTCATCTTTCTTTGGTTACAAATTTAAAAGTATGGGGCTGGAGAGATGGCACAGCCAGAGGTCTTGAGTTCAATTCCGAACAACCACATTATGGCTCACAACCATCTGTACTGTGATCTGATGCCCTCTTCTTGTGTGTCTGAAGACAGTGACAGTGTACTCATATAAATAAATAAATAAATAAATAAATAAATAAATAAATAAATAAATAAATCTTTTAAAAAATTTAAAGTATAAACTCCTGAATTTGGTATATAAAGTGTTCGTGATCTCACTTTTGTTCTGAATGGTCCTCTGTCTTTCTCCTATGTGCATCCTGTACACTCCTGTCAGACAGAATTACCTCTCCTTCTTCCCCCAGGGTAGGACCATCTCCCAGACTTTGTATATGAGATATACATTGTCTTTCCACCCAACAATCGCACATTTTCTAGTCAAGCTCTTACTCACCACACAAGACCCAGTCCTATGATGTGGCTCCCATCCTGTTCAAACACAGCTAGCTTTTATGCTCTTTAACACATTATTCTTTGGTTACCAAGCATCCAGCCTAGTGTGTGACACATTATCTGTACTCCACCACATCCTCTGGATGGATGGAGGAATGAAAGAAAAACACAGCTGGTCTGCTATAAGCAGGAGTTATAGATACACATGACGTGCCAATGAAGCCCACCCAGCAAAGCTGCTTTAAGGACAGGAACACTGCTGTCTTTCAGCTCTTGTACAGCTGTTTAAAAAAAAAAAAAGTAGAAGGCTGAGGTAGCCATCTTCAAACACATAAAAGAAGTCTGAATGGAATATTAAGAAGAAATATTCCATTTCTTCCAGGCACTGAGATAATGAGCTTAAATTACAGCTAGAAAGATACTGATTAGATACTGAAAAGAACTTCAGAAGAGCGACACACTGTACTGGGAAAAGAGCATGATTTTGAAGTCATGAAGACCTAGTAACAAATCCTAACTCCTCTGCTCAATGGCCTTTAACGCAGGCATGCTATTTAATCTCCATGCCCCCATTTCCAGAATGGAAGAGCTACCCTATGTATTAATGCGAAAATTAGAAGGTGAGACCTGTAAAGCATTTGACACGTAGTAGTTACTTCTCCTAGATCAGCAAAGAACTAAAATAGGAAATCTTTCCTTCTCACAGCTTCTTATATTATACAATCCTTACAGCTTAAAGTGGAGGATTCGTTTAGGGACTTCCATGGGACCACCGCTCCTTTATGGTTATTGTGTGACACAACCCTAAGGGCCCTCTGAGGAAGTGGTAAGAGGTTCTGAAACTTGCTCTTTTGAGAGTCTCCCTGTCCAAAGCAAGGTCATAATGTGCAGTACATTATTTTGTATCCTGTGGCCAGGTATTCACAATGGAGTTTTTCTTTTCTCTTTAAAAAGACATGTCACTTGTGAACCTGATAACAACCTAGGCTAAACTGTTTAGCATTTTTATTTTAAAGGGTGATACTTAAATTGTCTTCTCAAACTTTTCACTATAAAAGGTGATAGTTAAACTGTCTCCCTTCAGCCCTAACATCAACACCTTTCCAATCCAGTTTCCCACAATAAGCTCTGGGGTTGGGCTTATTATCAGGATTTAGTCATAGTTCTTGTTCTCTCTCCTCCCCAGCTAGAGATAGAAATGACTCAATCCCGACTTTTTGGGATTCTTTTCTCTCCTGATCAATTCATGTTTGGTTTCTGGAAGACAGGACATGACCTCTTCTGGGTAATTTTGGGAATCATGAAGCAGTGGTTAATCCATACTATGATACCCATAGCATCTGTTTGTAGTGAAATCATTTTTGTTTCAGCCTTCTCTAAATGGAGAACATCCTAAACTGTGGTTGGATATGAAATGGTTCCTCACAGGCTCCTGTGTTGAGCACATTATCCCTAGCTTATAGTGATGTTTTCAGATGCTCCAGAAACTTTGGGTGGTAGAACCTCGTTGGGAGAAATAGGTCAGTGAGTACATGGCGTTGGAAGCTGTATCTTGTTCCAGGTTGCCTCTCTCCTGCCCTGCTCCCTGTTCTATCACATCTCTCGATCAGTATGGTGATCAGTCCCAAAAGCATGAGGCCAAGCAGCTATGGACTGAGATCTCAGAAACCATGAGCTAAAATAGTAGTCTCAGTCTCTCTCAGTCTCTCTCAATTTCTCTCAGCCTCTCTCTCTCTCTCTCTCTCTCTCTCTCTCTCTCTCTCTCTCTCTCACTTGGTCACCATGATAAGAAAAGCCAATGCATCCTCTCTAACTTATATGACATGTCACATACCCCTCTGGCAGGGCTAGGCAGAAGTCTAGGTTAGGAATTTGAATGGCGCCTGGCCCTAATCCCTCTGTGGCATCCCACTCTCCTCATCCATCTCCATTTCTAACCAGATCCTAGTAAACTAACAAAGCAAGGGTTATTTTTTTTTCCAGCCCTTCCAACAAGCTACTTCAGAATGAACACAGCTCTTCCCCATGGACGCACGGCACTGTTTACATGCTCAAGGAGCCACAGGCATGGTGCTTATTTCCTTCATAGGATGTGACAGGGTTCAATACATAATGAACAAAATGTCATAATAGCTCGATAAAGGCACTTTGTAAAACACATGGAACAAGCAATTAAAAAAAAAAAAAACCTTCTAAATGAAGATCCAATTCCAAAGGGAAGAATGCCTTTGGGTTTTTTGACAAAGCAAAATATTCTAAAATTCAATTGTTTAATGGGGTTTTCCCCAGAAGCACTGGCACATACTAATTCTTATTTCAAGGCAACATGTTTATTCTAGCTCCAACCTACTTTCAATGGTAGGTAATTAGGGAAACTAAAAGTGCATATCTTTTTGCTTAATTTAGAGCCTACCACTGTGTTTCCAGGCCTTTCTCGGGCTGTCTTTTAATGACACAGAACGATAAAAGATTTTTATTCAACTTTAAGCGCTTAAGAAAAGCAGAGAGCAGACGTCAGGTTACATATTCTGATTTTGAAAAGAAGACCCAACCTATCAAAATACACACTTTTTGAATGTGCAAGCTAAGCCCTTCTGCAATCAATTTCACCAGAAGTTCTCAGAATACCAGGCGTAAACATTCTGGTGGCTTCTCTGCAGTCGGGATTCTTGCCATGATTCCCACCCTTGCCATCAAGGAAACGTCTTGACCATCATGGAAGCCACAAGTGTTTGTGTTTTTAGATCTTTTGATCTAAAGAGAAGCAAGAGCCCACAAGAGAGGCTGGCATGCTACTATAGAATCACAAGCTGCCAGTATTGGCAGGGATTTGAAGGCAAGCTGTCCCAAAGCACACGTGTCATTACAAATGCCATATGGAATCCACCTTTTGCCAGTAACCACATTTTTTTAAACATACAATTGATCTAGAAAATGTACTCCAATTCAATATTTGTGAGATGTCCATGTATAATCAATATAAAAATTATTGCTGAGTCGTTTAATCCCGTTCTTCATCCTAACACTGAAATCTCGTCTTTTATATACCTCTTGGTTTGGCTACTACGTTTTCAATGGATAAAACTAAATGAAGTCCTATGAAACCAATAAGGTACGTGGAACAAGGAAAATATTCTTAGCTGCCTCATTTTTTACATTTTAATTTTAATTAAAGTTTTTAAAACATCAGTTCTTCATCTGCACCAGCTATGTTTCAAGAGCCCCATGGTTCAGTGCAGACAGACAACATGAGGCCCCCTCTGCCAAGCTCTGAACTAGGAATCAATGAGGTGGCTCAGCCAGCCATGTGGGAACTCGAAAGATTAGAAAGCTCTTCTTCATTTCGAGGTAAAACTGCTACCCCGACATTTCCATCTTTAGATCCCAGGGCAGTACCTCCCTAAAGAGATAATGAAAGACCCACAGAGCCTCACTGCCACCGATGTGCCTGGATGTCCAGATACGCTCAGTAAGGGCACCACATCCAGTGTAGAGAGGCCAGGCCTCCTAAGACTTTTCCCCACCTCTGGCCATTTGATCAGGACATGCGAATGGGGTTAACAAAGGTACTTCCCTATGGCAAATGCTCTGTTACTTTCTCTGCCTCTTCCACACACACACACAAAAAAAAAAAAAAAAAAAAAAACCCGCACGTAAAACTGAGTGCTCAGTGCCCGACACCAGGAGGTTTTTGCAGAGGAGGCACTTCTGATGGAAAGATGAGCAGAGTGAAACTGTTCAACTTTAATATACCTAGAAATATTAGTTTTGCATAAATGAGGTCCTAGGATAAATGTTGGATGCCTCCCTCCCTGTACCTCACATCAGCTTCCTCATCCCGTTTTCACACCTCACCCCTGCAATTCATTTTAAGAACTCAGCATGTATCCCAGAATTTATATAAGCCGCTGCAGCCCTTCATATACACACTTAGACACAGCGTTTGAACAGCCTGCCATGGTTCGTTCTCCAAACCTGAGTTCTTCTTAGGCACGGTTTGCTGCACCCAGCTTTTCTCACGGCGCCCCTTCAAGCCCTCAGAATGCTTTCATCCGCCATCCCTTCTGCACCCAGAATGGTAGCCCACAGCAGATAAAAGGGCTAGATTTCTAGCAGCTGGATTCCTGCTAAGACATGTACTTTGTCCAGCCCCATCTACCAAAACAGGAGCTCCCCGGGCAGAGCGAAGGGGATACTGTCCCCAGGACTCCTAAGAAACAAGGAGATTGAGTGTGCGATCCTAGCTGCGTGCAGGAAGTGATAGAGGAGGCCCCTTCCCGTGCCCACCTCATGCATTCTTCTTCAAGTATCCATGTTGCCAAGGCGTACACAACTGTTCTGCACCCCCAAGGCTGGGGAGCATCTGGAAAATTGAAAGCCAAACCAATAATTGGAAAGCCGACAGGTTTGCAGGTGTGAATGGAGTTCTTTGCGCCAGGTGTGCCGAGTTGACAGAAACAATTATGCAGTGATTCAGGGCCCAGCCCTCCTCTGCCCAAGACTTTGCTCAAGTCTTCTTGTCCCTGCCTTCAACCATAATCCTGGGAGGAAATGGTATCCCCAAAGGACCCAGCCTTGTCCTTCAGCACCTCATGTCCTCCTCGGGGCAAGAGTGAAAACAGTTCCCAGGACAGGGCCTGAAGTGCCGCTGGAAATCACAAGGCAGTGTTTCCTTCATCCATTTTTAATTGCTGCAGGTTGTAATGACACTCTTTGGAAAATAAATACTTAACTACCTTCCCGGAGATTTTTCAGGCCCAAGGAGGAGGACGATGATGCAAAGCTTTCAGTTAATAGCTTGGTTTATTCTGGTGTCATTTCTTTTATTTCCCTTCGGCTTGTTATTTATGGTTTAAATTTTTTGCACCCTGGTGCTTGGCCTGCTTTCCTCGGGAGGATAATTAAGGGGGAAAAATGTAGATGCTCTTTTTTTTTTTTCTGTGTGTACCCTTGGGCTGGAAGTAGTCAAAGTATTTCAGGGGAGATGGAGGGAAGGAAAGGCACAAACGCTACTGCAGTCCCCACCAAGCCCCCAAATAAAACCTACTATGTCCCTCAAGTGTATCAAGGAGTTATCCTTGTCACTGGGATGGTGCACTTATTCTGACAGCACTCCCTGGATTCTGGTTGGCAGATGGGTAAATGATGGGGCTCCTGTGTGTAGACAAATTACCATAGAATTGGTCTCTAAGGCCAACGGTCCTATAATTGAAATGGGATTGAGAACCTGCAAAGGGTGTCTGCCCTACATTTGACCAGATCTCGTTATGTGTCTGTGAGCCACTGAGAGAGAAAAAAAAAAAAATGGGATCAGAATGGAAACCAAAATAAAAGAACGCTGTTCCCACGACATGGCAGAGTGTTTAATTAGGCGGAGGGGGGGGGGGCCGGCTGTGGATTGCAGCCTTTCCCAGAAATAGAGGGGGGAAACCTAAAAACTTTCTCCATGAGTGACTCCAGCTACCCTTGAAGACAATGATAATGAAACTGACAAACACACCTTGAAAGCCAGCTCCTAGAATCAAATCGATTTATTTAATAATTTAGGAATTACTTCCAGCCATCTCTCCTATTAAAAACTGAGGGGCCATTGTACTTTCTATTTGCCTGGTTCCTTTCCTTTCTCTTAGTTATGCCTCAGTGGCTTTAATAAATAAGTAATACAGAGTGAGGAGACACTTATCTAGAGCACCTCGCCTCTGCCTTCACCCTGCAGGGCTCCCTGATTCTTTTCTACTTGGAAATAAATAGAGTGTAGAATAATTTTTTTCCCTACTGTAAAGGCTGGAACAAGAGGGTTGGAGGCTTGAGTGTGGTCACCACAGCAAGGCAGCCCAGCCCACAGCTCAAGCCAGCAGAGGAACAGCAGAATAAATAACACACTTGGACAGGCTGGCAGCGTCAAGGGCTCACTGCCAAGGTGGAACCTGTGTACTGGTGACTCTCTACCGTTTACTAGAGAGGGGATTCCAGCAGCACTGGAGTAAACTGGTCATTTGTAGTTTGAAGTTGTTTGTAGCTTTATAGTTCCAAAGTATGAGGCTGCTGAACCCAGCTGCAGTTAGATTTCCTCAGGATGCTTTGAGGAAATGGGAAAGAGATTATCATTCTACTGCGGGTCTCAGAAATCGAGCTTGCCTATAGAACTGGATCATGGCTCCACTCAGCTGCAGCCCCTCCCTGATGTCCCTACTTTCCTTTGGGCAATTCAGGCTTCTTCTCTTCTGGGAGCCATCAGGGAGCTGGGAGCCCATGGAGCCATTGAGGACCTGGAGCAGAAGAGAGCTTGTTTCTCACAGAACTACCCTTATAAAGAACTCCAAGTCAAATTTGCCATAGACAGCACAGACTCCATCTTCCAGTGTCAGCCTCCAAGATCAGGGCCAAGCCCTAGAAACCAGATTCTCTCCACGATTTTCTTCCTGGGTCAACTCAGAGTTTGCTCTCAGGATCAGTCCCAACATCAGCCTTTTCTACTTTTTCTAGGTCCTGCTTCTGGCCTTTTAGGGGTCACTCCTTGTCCTTTGGGGGTCACCCATGCCCCCCATCCTGCTCCTGTTCTTACCTTTGGCTGCTCAGACCTTTCTGGTTTCTGGGACTTGACTCGTACATGAATATTTGCTTCCAGGAATAACTCACACTATGACCCTTAAG
This sequence comes from Rhabdomys pumilio, assembly GCA_030674055.1. Classification (NCBI taxonomy): domain Eukaryota; kingdom Metazoa; phylum Chordata; class Mammalia; order Rodentia; family Muridae; genus Rhabdomys; species Rhabdomys pumilio. The sequence goes on along the minus strand of JANHMN010000001.1, from coordinate 222,350,434 downwards.
GACTTGCATTTCTGTCACTGGACACATGCAACACAGTAAAGATCTGTATTCCATTCCTGTGTCTCTCTGCCAGGGACTTCTGCCCCCTCATAGGGACAGAAACATGCGTCCTTGGATTAAAAACCACGCCTCCAATGGTCTTGAACGCTCAGTATACACTGGGTGTCTAGCAGACACACATTTGCTGAGTGCTGAAAGGATCCAAACTGGCTTGCTGCTCAGAGACAGTTCAAGTCTAGATACGATTTGTGTTTCCTTGGTTTTCTTTTTTTCAACTGGGAGAAAGAAAAGCAAGAAGAAAGTCCAAGTATGTGTTGCCCTTGGAAACCAACATCCCAAGGCTTCACCTTGCAGCCCTTGGGAAAGTAATTTATCCCTGCCAGGAAAATATGGGCACCAAGCCACGCAGCAACTTCTTTACCTCCGCAAATTAATCATGATTCCAGTGTTAATTCCATAAATAATTCATGAAGTCAAACAGAAAGTATCACACGGCTCTCGCCATCCATACGGTGCAGCTTCCTTCACAGAGGAAGTTCAGCATAAACCCGAAGCCTCAACAGTTTGCAGGGCGTTCTGAGATGGCAAACACACGGAACTTCACCAAATCCCTTCCTCAAATAAATACTCATTAAGGGCCTTGCCTATGCTGGGAAAGGCACCTGGTGAAACTGGATAAGGGGCACATCTCTGCAATGAAGGAGACAACTTCTCCCCTACAGCTAAGAAGAAAGAAGGAAAAGTCACAGTGTTCACACAACGCCTGAAGATTGCATTAGCACCGTGGGTGTCTGCTCTGTACAGGCTGACCTGGATTCCAACTCTAACGCCCAGCTGTGTAACCGTACCCCAATTAATCTATGTAAGCCCTTGCCTGCTTGTATGCTAAATAGTATGATGATAATGATATCTACCTAGAGCCTGGTCTGGTGGCACAGACCTCAGATACTCAGGAAGCTGACACAGAGAGTTCAAGGCCTGCATGGGAAAGTCAGTTCAAGGTCAACCTGGACTACTGAATGAGAGTACCATCTCAAAATAAAAGGGGCTTAGTTTTTTGTTATTGTTGTTCTTTTTAAGAGGGTTTAGAATATAATTCATTGGTAGACAACTTGTCTTGCAAATTCTCTACCAATGAACTCTACCAAGGAAGCCGATAGTCTGCTTCGTAGCATTGGTAGAGAGCAATGAGCATCAGGGATTCATGTCATCACTCTTACAGAACTAGCCTTCTAATACACATTGGACATTTCTGTTCCAAACGTACAACTTAAAATATTCAAAACTCAGGAACTACTCGAACATCTGCATGGTGAAATAACTCTAGTTGTATTTTACACTGCTAAGTATTTACATGTGAATAAATGTGAAAAGATGATTGGTTATTGGTAATCTATAAGCCCAGAGTCAATAATGATGGCAATACCCAAGCAACCACAGATTACCAATCACCATGAGGGGCTGAGAGTGAGCTCTTTAGTTTCTAAAGTTTGGCTCACACAATCTTTGTTTCGTGAACAAAATTATTAAAACTATTATATTAAATTATCTCCAGGCTATTTGTATGATGACTATATGAAACACAGGTGACATTTGGACTCAGGTTCCATCCCTGAGACATATCATTATGTTTTTGCCAATATTCCAAAATGTAAAACACTTGAGGTCCCAAGCATTTCAGATGAGGAGTAATCAACCTCGCGTGATACCCACTAGGGAAATCATTAAAGGTTGCTTGGAGACGCCAAGTTTTGAGGGATGTGAAGGATGTGAAAGATGAGAGCAGAGACCAGGCATAATTTTCAGAATCCAGTTCAAAATGAGATGGCAGACTTCCCTTTTCAAATGTTTTAAGGATTTCAAGAGGGTGGCAAGAACACCAAAGCTTGTACCACACCCATCTGAGAGGACACTGAACAAAGACCCAGGCAGCTCCCTTCCCACCCCCAACATGGGATTGATAACTTGGTCTGCAAAAGTGATGATACTGGCTTCCTAGAGACCAACCCCTCTCCCCCAGTCTTTTGCAGGTAGAAGATATTTCTGACTGAACTACACTGAGAAGTGACTTGTAAATTCAAGGAGGCAAGCTATCTGGACATCTAAGCTAAAACCAGAATGTGTGTACACATGCATAAGTGATATACATGCATACCCATTGCTCTGATGCTGTCTAAGATGCACAAGAGAAAGCATGAAGCCACTTTCCCAGGTCCCTAAGCTCGTCTAGGATTAGTTTAGACTAATCCTGGGGGGAATCAGCAGGCATCTCATAGGCTGAGGATTAGGAAAGCCAGTACCAGTCAGTCCACAGTGCTTTGCCCAGAGAAAATCACCTCACACCGCCAGACAGCAGTGTCTTCACCCATGAATTTCAGCAATGGGCCCCCTGGTCTCTAGTTTCTTCTGGACAGAATATTCTGTGTTTCTGCACTGTAGCAGCAGGAAGAAGAAAATAAAGTCTGCTGCACCAGAGTGAAGTAATAATAATTTTAAAGTAAGCTCTCTGTGCCTGCTGACTTTTTAATATACCATTCCTACTCTGGAAAAAAAAAAGCTATATTATGCAAAATAAAATGCTGTTGAAAACTCCCATAATGTCCCCATGTGCGTTTCATTTAGCAGGTGTGGCGTAATTCATGTCGGTAAGGCTTTGTGTGATAGGGGCTTGGAAGCCGAGCACTGATAATATTCTATTTAGACCACTCAGCATGGGGAGCATATATTTCCTGTACATCACTGGCTGGTTTTATGGCTCAGAACATTTGCATAAAGCCAAACAATTATCCCCAGGGGGTAGATCATTTGCCTCTGCTTTTCCTTACCTGAAGTTACCACCCTTCAAACCTCCTTCTTAGAAACATTGCCCAGGCTCCCAGGTGTGAAATCATCCACCGTGTAACAATGAGCAGACCCCTCAAAGGCTTCTGGGTCCCGAGACCTTCTGCATTACAATTTTGCCTCAGGTCAGTATTAGGCATCTTGGATGGCAGGTCTGGGGCTGCAGTATGCGTGAGCATTACCTGAAGGGCTTGTTACCCATGATGTCTGGCCTCACTCCCAGCTTCTGACTCAGGATGTCTAGAGTAGGGCTGAGATGCTTGCCAATCTGACAAATTCCCATCGATGCTATTTGTCTCAGAGAACATTGAGAGCCACCGTATTTAAGAGGTAGTGGCAGTAAGGCCTTAGTTGGCTCATAAAGGGTTGTGGGGAAGATGTCTGAAATATAACCAGGGCTGGGGAGATAATGCAATCAAAATTATGACTTGAGGTTAATCCTCAGTAAACACACACATACACACAGAGAAAGAAAGAGAGAAAAGGAGACAGAGAGACAGAGACAGAGAAATCAGGCAGGCTTGATGGCATATACTTGTAATCCCAACACTAAAGAGATGAACGCTGGTACATCTCTCAGGTTAATTAGCCAGTCCATCTCAGCCTACTTGGTGAGTTCCAGGCCTGAATCCAGTGCAAGTATCTATCTCAACCAACCCACGGACAATTGTCACCTGACCTAATTGTCATTTTACCTAGTAAGGTGAAAGCTAACCTGTGTGTGATGAACGAATGGTGGACTCTACACTAAAGGAGGTAGTCTATAGCTCTCAATTAGGTTTTAACTCTATAGAAAGAGATGAGTGTTTATTGTCTGCTCACTTCTGGGTACCGCAGAGCAGTGGGTAGAGAGAACCAACACCAACAGCTTGCTGCTCACAGAAGTCTTCAGTCTGCTCTGAGAAAGGACCTGACTCAGCCTCCAGCAAACACACTTTGCTCCAAGGCTTCAAAGCTTCAGAAATCCTGAGCCAGCAGGAGCAGTGTCACTTGGGATCTTGAGAGAAGTACAGCCTCTTAAGCCCCATCTCAGTTCTACGAAAGCAGATTCCCAGAAACTTGTAGATTTGATTGGATTCCAAGAGTTAACTTCTGCTACTATTGTTGGAGCCTGGCAGGAAACTGACCTGAAGAAAGAGAGCATGTCTGTGTACATTAGCACTCCTCTATGGCTACCACACAGACCTAGGGCAGCTTGGTGTATCTGACCAGGCCCAGCCTGAGGACAGATGAGACCAAAATGCCTGTGAGCATCAGGTAAAAGACAAGGGATCAGTGAATGACTCATGGTCCACGTAAGACAACCTGGGTGGGTGATGGCCGCTTCAACCACAGAGAGAACACATTGCTTCTGAAGGTTTTCTGAATTCAAACAACTGAAAACTCAGAAGTGGCACTTTCCTGGGCCCAGGCCCTAAAACTCTCTGTTTTGGATTCCTGCCCTGAAGGAAAAATACTATTGGCTAAAATGCACTGCCCAGGAGCCAAACACTGTGACCATTTTCCCCACTTAACACTTGCAAGAACTGAGGCTCGAGTCAATAAAGTAACTTCCCCCCCCCAAATCACATAGCTGGGGGAGAGCTGCGCTAGGGTTTGCAGGCTTCAGAGTGGTGCCTCTTGCAGAGAAAGCAAGTCCTGTGGGGAATGGTGATGACCTGCCTCCACCTAAAGAAAGCAGAAACAGGTCCTCCCAGAAGCACACACTGCTCAGGTGGCTTAGATAAGCTTCCGTTGAACTTGTCACCTAGACTGGAGCATGCCTAAGAACAAAAGGTATCGTTTTTTTATACCAGGACAACATGTTAGCTGGGACAGTCCCTGGCAAAGTAGTAGGTACTGGAGAGACTTGTGGGAAAGCAACCTGATGGGCTCTGCCATCCTAAGGACACATAGCGTAAAACCGAGAGAAGTAGCCAAGTGAATGAAGGGAAAACAATAGCTTAACACCAAGTCACCGAGTCATCAAGTCACCACTGATGGGTTTATTTCTTCCATTTCTACTTACTTTTCTTCTATTATTCCCAAACTCTAGTAAAAACATATTAAAGCACCTCATTTCACTTTAGCCCCTACTCTGGGGCTTAGTTGGAACCCCACTCCCCAGTCTTAGTTAGGCTGTCTATTACTACAATAAAACACCATGACCAAGAAGCAAGTTGAAGAGGAAAGGGTGTATTTGGCTGACACTTCCACAGCACTGTTCATCATTGAAGGAAGTCAGGACAGGAACTCAGAACACAGTAGGAATCTGGAGGCAGGAACTGATGCAGAGACCATGAGGTGTGCTGCTTACAGGATTGCTCCCATGGCTTGCTCATCCTGCTTTCTTATAGAACCCAGGACCACCAACCCAAGGATGGTGCCTACAATGGTCTAGGGCCTTCCCTATCTATCATTAATTAAGAAAATGCTTTACAGCTAGAACTTACGGAGACATTTTCCCAGTTGAGGTTCCCTCCTCTCAGATGACTTGAGTTTGTGGCTGGTTGACATAAAACTACCCAGCACACCCTTAAAAAGTTCAGATTGAGAATACAAGTCTAACCTTCCCTTCCTCCCATATCAAAAACCCTCCTTCTGGAAAGGGTCCTCTGGGCAAAGAGCAAACTACCCCAAATCCCAGTCTCTTCACAGCTCAAAACCAGTTCCCATACCTAGAACTAGTAACCCTTGAGTTTAACAAAGGATCAACCACTTCTCACGGTTCTCTCCCCCCTCCCGACATGGCAGGAGAAACTTTATACTGTCCCACCTTACTCTGTACAGGAAACTCGGGTAAGAGCCACAAAACCAACAGCCTGTAACAATCAGGACCTATGAAGCTGGGCCTATTAAGAGGGAAGGCTCTTTTCTTACAGACTGCCATCCTGACACTCCAGTGGTTCCTCTTGAGTAAATGAGCAACAGTTGCTCCTGGTTGTTACAGTCCTGGTCTAGTTCCACAGAAGGAAGCTGCCTCTGTGGTCCTGGCTCATCTTCTGGCTTCTGCCAGCAGCTAAGTATCTCTGCTTGCCTCAGCCATCCGAATGGCACGGAGTCTAATTGCCATTGTTAACACTGATTGTGCATTCCACAGCAGATGAGGGGATCTGGCATCACGAAAAAATCTCCTCCCTCTGGGAGGAGCCATCTCCAGTTGTGTTCGGTGCCACTGATGTCTCACTGTGGCATTGGCTTCTGTTGTCTGTGTTTGAGGGGAGGAAGTACCACAGGTCTTTGATGCAGGAACCATATGGAAGGCACTAAGGGTGTCCTTGCTGCTCACTGGCCTGAGAGTGAGGAAACCATATTAGCCTCCAAATCAAAAGGCCTGATAAGCACAACTATTGGTGAAGACGGGGCTCATCTGAACGTCTTAGAGCCTGCACTCTGGAACACCGTAGGACATTATCCAGTCACACTAAAGACATCTATTTCCACGCTGAGGACTTCACCCTATAGAAACCCATGTGTGAGTTGATGAGCCCATGTGCACTGGGGTATAGACTAGAATGGGCTGAAAAGTGTAATTCATAATAAAAAAAATTGAAACAACTCAAATGTCCATTGCCTGTAGACGGGATAAATAAGCTGTTCTAAGGGCAATGTGGCTATCATTATTATACAGGGACAAAAAATGGAATATACCAGAGGAAAAAACACGATCATATGTCCATAATATTTTCAACCACCAAAATGGTAGAACTGTCCATAAACACCACTGCCTAAGGACATGTTTGTGTGTAGTAAACATTCAAAAATAATCATTACCCAAACCCCATCCAGAGTCCCTACATGTGTGTATCTAATTTCCCTCGGCCTCACCACCCTCCAGTCCCTCCTGTGCCCTTCTCTCAAAAAAATCATAGCTTCTTTTTCCTTTATTGTTATTGGTACATATATAAATGGATGAATAAATAGTACTGCCTGCTGAGACCATTTAACGACCCTTATATGCGTGTGTTTTTCAGACTGACCACTTGGTGTTGATAAGTACTCAGGAGGCTTGTTCCCGTGGAAGAGAACATCTCACCGGAAGTGGTTTTAGAAAGGTTTTATAAATGAGCTCTCTCTCCAGGCCTAATGGCAGCTGCCCCCTACTGGAACCCGAGAAAACTGCATGTCCAAAAGCAGTTTGGGGCCGGGTTGGGGCAGAGAAGAGCCAACTGTAGACTGAGAACAATATAGAAATCCCTTTTAGAATTTTTCTTCAAGTTTTTATTCATGAGTTGTTAACCATTTTGTTTAGCAAATCGGTTTCTCCCATTGACCTCGGCAGAAGTGGCAGATGGTGATAAACGCAGCTCCCCGTCTGTTTGCTCACCCTCTGCTAGCTGTCCTGCCTGTTCCCAGGGCTCAGAGACAGGCTCAGGCAACAAGAGAAGGCCGTGCCTGTGAGGGTGGGGCTGCGGGGACCTGTATGAACACAGTATTCACAGCAAACAGGAGTCTGAGCTTTGCCTTTGCTGTGTGTATCTTGCGAATACACACAAAGCCTGAAGCCTGGGAAAATACACTGGGGAAAGGCAGGGAGAAAAGACCCGGGAGACTTAATTTGTATGAAAATCCAACGGGGATTGTAAAAGAGGAGTAAGAGCCAGGGATGACACTCTTAACTCTTCCATGCAGTCAATAGCCCCATCTGGTCCTGCTAACTGGGGGATCTCAGCCTTTGCAACCTGAGGCTTTTTCCAGGTCCTGGCTGTCTGCTGAGAAAGAAGAGCCAAGGAGCAGATGTATTCAAGGGCTTAAGTCCTGGGACAGGAGGGCTGTGGGGAAGGAGCAGTGAGCCAGAGGTCCGCTTTTAATCTTGTCGGATAGAATGAGAGAATACACATGAATTAGATTGCAATGGGAGCTTCCCGGGCCTCTCTACCTGATAACCAACTGACTCAGTAACAAAAGGGAAACGTTTTGGGAGTTGTTGGATCTGCACTTGTAAGTCATTTTGAACCTCTTACCTTTTGAAATCTTGAAATGTTTAGATTTTCAACATCTGACAAAAGCCTCCCCACAGTTCCGGAAAGACTGTACCAAGGACTTTAGAGGCTGTTTTCATTTGTTGCTTTGAGAAACGTATTCTCGAGATAATGACCTTCCCAAGCCCAAGGTTCGGTGTGCCATTCTGATTCAAAAAATGGCTACAAAAAGGGCATCACCTCTAGCTCTGCATTTTTCCAACAGAAACAGTTGTCTGAGAGTTCTCCATCTGTAGCCAACCAAATAGAAAATATTTGAAATATAACTGTGTATGTACCGAACATGAGTCTTTTTCTGGCCATTCCTCTTAAACAGCACAGAAACACAAATATTTACATGCCGTTTGTGTTGTGTTGGATATTATGAGCTGCCTGTGATGAAAAGCATGGGGCTAAGACCAGAGAGACTGGTTGCTCAGTGGCTAAGAGTACTTAACACCTTACCAAGGACCTGAGTTCAGTTGCCAGCATCTATGTCAGGCAGCTCACATCCATCTGTGACACCAGCTCCCTGGAGTCCAGTGCCTTCTTCTGGCTTTCATAGGCACCTGCACACACATTTCCATACATATGTACAGGCAAACAGACACAATACAACAAATCTTTAAGAAATAAAGATAAATCAGAGTGCGAGGGAAGATGTGCAGAGCTTATATGCAAAGACCATACCATTCCTATATAAGAAACCTGGCCATCTCTCCATAAGGGATGGCAGCAGCGCCAATCTTCTTGAAGATTCCATGAGACAGTTGTATTCCATGGTGACCAGATACCAGGCCTAGAACTAAAAAAATGTGACTTATGGCAGACCTTAGATCAACATAGGAGAATAACAGGTGCATATTGTGGGATAAGCAGGGCATGGTGGGACACCAAAAGGACACCAAAAGCACTCCTTGTCCCATTAGAGGAGCTTGGGGAAGCTGCCAAAAGATCAATAGGTCATGGACAGAGAAGTGTAGCATGTTCCTATAGAACAGCAATTCTCAGCCTGTGGGCTGTGACCCCTTTGGGGTGGCAAAGGACCCTTTCACAAGGTTGCCTAAGACCATCAGAAAACGCAGATATTTATGTTACAATTCATAAGAGTAGCAAAATTACAGTTCTAAGATAGCCGTGACATAGTTTTATGGTTGGGGTCACCACAACACTAGGAACTGTATTTAAGAGTTGAAGCATTAGGAAGGTTGAAAACCAACGCTTTAGAGGGATCAGAATATGCACATGCCTGAAGATGGCAGAGAGATTCTGTTCTCAAGGTTCAAAGCGAAGAACTATGCGGTGCGAGAAAAAGAAGCCTAAAAGTGGAAGGCGCCAGAGCCCCAAAAGGCCATTTGAAAAGTCAGACCCGCTCTGAGGATTCTGAGTGGCTGTGAACAGATTTTTGGATTAGAAAGGTTCTGCTGGTTGCTATGTGTGACCTGGATCAAAAGAAAACAAAGCAGGCGTCAGGAAAGGACATCAGGAAGCCTCCCAGCACCCTGTTGTAGGATGACAGTCTGAAGCAGGCAATGAGGATGGATGAAGACAAAGAACCACTGAGAAGAAGGGCTTAGTCCTATTATCTTCATGCCGTTGGTGAGAGGAAATGCCAGAGAACACAGAACATTAACCTTCAATTCAAACCATCAATCACTTTCTTCTCGCTCTGATGTGTACCTACTATCCATCAGGCATAGACCAGTCTAGAAATTCAGCAGTGCCAAGAAGATGTCCAGCAAGAACTGCAGCATGGCCTCATTCCAGCCCTGTGGACAAGGGATCTGAGGTTAAACCTACAAAAGTTTCAAATGTTGTCTCCACTTATACTCTGTGACCAAAGACAAGTCATTGCATCTCTAATGCCCTTTTCTTTATAAAACAAAAAGAAGGCCCCAGCCTTTAAAATTAGTTGGTGAAGCTGTATGGGGCAATGAATATAAAGAATAGAGTACCAGGCATAAAATATTTGATTGATAAACTGAAGCTAAAATTATTGCTGCTGCTGTTGGCAAACCTTTTAAAATGGCTTTCATAGTTCAATTTTTATAAATCCTGTTTTAGCATAGCTAGCAAATTTTGTTCAGGTGCCCAAAGAACATCGCCTACATTTTTCCCATTGTTGCTATGGGGGTAAAATCCAAGGCCAAGGTCGCTGACGTCCAACTGACAAAACAGTAGGGTTCAAAAGAACTTTGATCAGACAGAGAAAGCAAGATGAGTTGAAATGCCACCAGCATCTGTATGATCGGTCTCCTGGACACAACAGCAACAGTGACATCTCTGGAATTGAGAGAACTCTTGACGCAGATCCCATACCCAAAAAGACGCACACGTGGGTCTGAACAAATTTTCTGCATGAACACAAGGTTACACTGACAGCAAAAAAAGCAAAAATAAGGAACAAAGTCTAGATTACAGGAAATTCTGCATGCATGGATCTCAGAATATTCTCCAGTAACTCGTTGTTGAGAGCTGCCCCCGAATGCTGTTGCCTAGGCAGCAGAGCATCCAATGATGAACTGTAGAATGGGGAAAATAAGAAAACAGATCAAGAAAAATGGCATGACCTTTGGGAGACAGAAAAAGCAGAACGAGGGCCAGAGCTGCATTTAACGCTGTGTTCAACCAACGCTTTGCAGACCAGAAGGGTCTGGCTTTCGTTTTTAGCCTCTCTCTCTCTCTGCTTCTTTAATTTTCTTTTCTTTTACTTTCCCAACAACAGGTCAGAAGAGAATCACCCTCAAATGTTCCAACCTTGAAGCAAATCAATGTACAGCTCAGCCCCACGGGGCAGAAACTGTGTGGAGGGCAGATGCAATAACAGGGATGTGTTAGAAACACCTCCTGAGGTTTTAAGAACCATTCATGTGCCCTGAAAATACCCTCATTTTTTCTGCCCACCCCTGTCTCCCCAGGCAGACGCTTTAGCATCCAGCATTCACTGCCCAGGGAAAGGGATAGCATCACAAAAATTCCATGAGAAAGAAAAAGTCAATTTTGACTTGAGAGTTTCAGATTTGAAACTCGGTTTAGGGCTGTGAATTTTTGCATCTCAAAAGCTCAACAGAAAGCTCTTGCTCCTACAGGCTAGACACAGAAAGGATGAGAGGAAAATCAGCAGTAAGAAAAGGCAGCTGGACATTCTATGTGTCACATGCAGCAAGTACAGGTGAGAAAGGCACAGTGAAAACCTCATAAAGACTGTAGGGCTGAAGGGGCTTTCAGTCTCATGGGGAGAGCAACAATACCAACCAACCAGAGCTCCCAGGGTCTAAACCACCAGCCTGGGAGCACATAGGGAAGGGACCCGTGGCTCCAGCTCTATATGTAGGAGAGGATGGCCTTGTTGGGCATAGGTAGGAAAGGAGATCCCATGAAGATGGACACTGAGTGTAGGGGAATTTGAAGGTGGGGAGGTGGGAATGGGTCATAGAAGAGGAGGAGGAGAGATGGGATAGGGGGTTTCTGGGTGGGTGGGTGGGGAATGGGGAAAGGGGATAACATCTGAAATATAAATAAAATATCCAATAAAAATTTAATTAAAAAAAAAAAGAACTTTCCAGAGGAAGCCAACTTGCTGTAAGATAGTGCCCAGGGAAGCTGGACAGTGGGGAGTCAGGTAAAAAGACTTCATCAGTAACAGAGCAACAAAAGAATGAGCAAATGGAAGACTTGCAGAGGCCTGGAAGGTGGAAGGAGAAAATGCAGCTGCTATCTTTATAGACAGAAACTCAGAGGGATGATGGGAAGTAGGGAAGGCGGGGATCATGAAGTCACAACTACAGGGACCAGGCCTCCTCCATAAAAATTTGCACAGCCAAGTTCCCGAATTGATTGGGATTCTTTTGGTTGCCATTGTACTTTAAAGCCCAGGGTAGCCCAGAACTTTCAATTCTCCTGCCTCAGCCTCCCTAGTACTTGGACTATAGGTGTAAGTTTTCATCTCTAGCTCCCCGCAACCCCATCTCTCAGAGGGAGGAGGGAGGAGTTCTCGATACTGCTGTCTTTTGGTTGGTTGGTTGGTTGGCTGGTTGGTTGGTTCGTTGATTCATTGGTTCAATGGTTTGTTTTGTATTGTTTTGATGACTGAGATTATATTTCCACTACTTGGCAGAATAGAGTCTAGAAGAAGAGGAGGAAGAGGAGGAAGAGGAGGAATAATTTTAAAGACATATTTACATTTTGTGCATTTGACCACATGACATGCCATGTAGCATCATCATTGCTAATACTAAGCATTATGGGCCTGTCTTGAAATCACTTCCTGTGTGCCAACCATCAAGGGAAGCACGTTCAGCCAAACACTTAACAAAATTTGCCTACCTTTTCTTCCCAATCATTCTCTTAAGGTGGATATTATTTTTTCCTCCTTTACAAGTAAGAAACCAAAGCAGAGGTTTTAGTAATTGCCCAAAGTCTCAGAGCTATTGAAAGGCAGGTCCATAATTTTTCTAGTCTTTCTCCCACTAGGCGACAGCCAAGTGGCTTTTGCTGGAATAATGGATCTGAAACAGCCCTAAGCAGTATGCATCGGTGGGAGGCCAGGGGACAGAACACAGCACTGAAAATCATATCCCAAAACAAGGCATACCGGTAAGAGCTGCGCTTCCAGCCTCAACCCACAGAGCTAAATTGACTTCCCCATGGGCCAGCATCCAAATGACTCAGCATCACTAAAAACCATGCCTTTCCCAGGACAACAACGTGTGTCCAGTGTTCTCCCCGACCATCTATAAAGACTTACATTTGCAGCCTGAGAGCACCCAAATGCTACTGCATCCTGGCCCAGGGTTGGTGCAGGTAACTGGAAGGACAGGCCTAACAGCAGTTTTGTCTGTGCTTTAGAAATATCACAGATCCCTGCTCAGTATGCATTTGGGATGATTTATCATTTGCTCGATGAGCTGATGGCTTCCTGAGGTCTGATTTTAAGCCTCTCATGCTGCCTGGTGGAACTGATGTCAGCCAGCCGGCAGAGCCCTGTCAAAGGCTGGGAAGGAGCTATTTCAAAGTGGGGAATAAATAATCTTTTAAATAACAAGTTTTAGCTAAAAGGAGAGCTTTGCTCTAAAGCAAGTCAGTTTTCCACAGCTTCTGTAATGTGCATCCTGTCCTCAGAAAGAGGAGAATACCAAAGAGAGCGCGGCTTGCCCCACACTGGGACATTTGAGGACCACCTGAAGGCTGCAGTTCTAGCTGCATGCGTCCAGTGCTTAATTGTCACTATCCTTACAGTAAATCTTTTATCTTCCAAATTAAAGCCTCCCTTTTAATCCTAAAACCAATATCTTAAGTCCTTTTTGCTTTTTTTTCCCATTCCTTACCCCTCAAAATCCATATCAGTTGATTCTTCCTTCTCAGTAATCCCCCATAGTCTCCCTTCGCTGCTACCTAGTTAAAGCATGTATTCAAGTATGAAGCTGTCTGTATAACAACTGAGCTGGCCTCTGTGTAATGCACCCCCCCAACACATACACATTTTACTTTTATATTAGTTGCTCCTTGTATTTCTCAGTAGGACCCACGTACCTTCCTCTAGGGCTGCCAAAGTCCAGACAAGCAAGCAAACCCTCTCTCAAGAAAAATAAAGTCCTCACCACGTGCTTCTCCTGGATCATATTCAGCATGGGAGGTAGGGGTCACCTCTACAACTGCTTGACGCCCTCCGCCTCTGACTATGGGTTCATTATTGGTAAATGAAATAATACCTCCCACACACTGTGATTCATAGAGTTCAGGGGCCCTGCCTCTGTGCTACAGACTGCAAGCGACACATGCGTTTTTATCCAATGGTGGTGGATTTTCTGTAAGTCCAGTCAGGGAGGGCTTAGTCCAGCAAGCTCCCAGATGCTCTCTCTAGGCTCCACCTGACAGTACCCAGTCCAAATCTCAAGTTTTAAATGATATACACATATCTCAATGTGCAGGTGCTAGGAGCCTACTCCTCACGAAGAAAGGCTGTGCTTTACAGACGTCAAAGACTGACTGTAAATGGTTTTGGTTAAGAGGCATAAAAATAAAAATAAAAATAATGAAACACAAGCTTACACTTAACGGGCAGAAGATGAGGTTGTTCACAACAGCCCATAAATACTTCTAACACTGGCTCTTAGCTCGGGAAGATAATCTTTCTTACCGTTTTCCCTTCCACTTTAGCACTTACTCACAATGAACTGTAATTGCCAGATAACTTACTGTTTCCCCAGTAATCAGAGAATGCGATGGGAGCACAAACTGTTTCACTCACTGACATTTTCCCAGAAGCTGGCACATTGTTTTGTGCCCGGTGATAGTATGTGCACTAGAATGTTTCATGAGTGAACAAATGAATGCGTGAACAAATGATGTTTCCTAAGAACACCTAGGGGAGCTCAGGAGAGATCTTAGAAGACATCAGGCCAGCAAGGGCTTGGGTGACTGAAAGTTCCTTGGACCATTTTGGAATGACAGACACGTGAATGCCCTGTGTGACAGAAAAGCAAACCAGGTAGAAACAAGGCTGGATTGAGAAGAGCCTCCCATGCTGGGGACACTGAACATGACTCTCTGAGGTGGGGTCCTCAGTGTTCTATCTTCCTGAGTGCTTCTGCCCTCTTAGCCCTCCTCCTCCTGCTGCAAGCACATTCCTGTAGAATGACATTACATTAAGGGCAAAAGAGTTCGATGAGCTTAAAAATCCCTAAAGCCTTCAGATAACAGAAAAATATAAATATAACTTTCAAATGGACAAAGGATTCAGCACAACTGGTCTGTGGGGCAGTGCAAAGGAAAGGCAAAAGCACAAGGAGATGCTATTCCACATACATTGTTATCAAATATGCGAAAAATGGCAAGTCTTAGTGATGGTGTTAAAAAAAAAAAAAAAAGACCTGAAACTTCAGTAGAAATACAAAGTGGTAATTCCTCTGTACAAAAACAGATGGAAACTCCTCAAAAATTTAGACCCAGAATACCATGGGGTTCTACAGTCCTACTTTGGGGTCTATAACTTAAATAATTGAAAGTGAGGATGTAGACAGACATTTGTACACAAACATTCCAAGCAGCATATTCACAAACTAAACACAACAACCCCAGTGTCCATCAACAGATAAATGGACACACACAAACACACACACACACACACACACACACACACACACACACACACCTGTACATCATATAACGGAAGATGCTCTTCCTTTAAAATCGTAGGGCAGAAGGAAAGGGAATTCAAACTCATGCTAGACCATGGATGGGTGTTGAGAACATTGTGCTAAGTAAAATAACCCACAAGCAAAGCCAGCACTCGTGGCATGATTCCACTTACATGCAGTGCCTGGAGAAGCCAAACTCACCAATGCAGAAATTATAGCCTGGGACGCAGAGCAGAAAGAATGGGTAGCCATTGATTAATGGATAGCTTTTCAGTACAAGATAATGATGAAGTTCTGGAGAGGGATGTTGACTGTTGTATGCACTATGTTTATATTTGATAACACTGAAATAACACTTGAATAAAATGGTAAGCTTTGTACTTTTCATGTTTTCCATAATATAGAACTGAAAATTTCAATGGGAAAAAATTAAAAGTTCTTTGTCACAGAAAATATAAGGGACTCCATTCACACCACATGCTCTTATTGTTTTCTCTAAACTGATGTTCTGAAATATGTTATCTTGGGTCATTCAGTCTATTCAATATATCTCTCCATGACACATTCCTAGCTTCTGTAATTTCTAAAAGGTTTCCCGAGACTTCAATGCTCTTTGCAAGGTGTTATGACTTGAATACTGTCTTAGTTTTAGTTTTATTGCTGTGAAGAGACTCCATAACCAAGGAAACTTTTATAAAAGAGAACATTTAATTGGCTTACATTTTCAGAGGTTCAGTCCATTAGCATCAAGGCAGGAAGCATGGCAGCATCCAGGCAGACGTGGTGCTATAGGAGCTGAGAGTTCTGCTGCATCTTGATCCAAAGGCAACCACAAGAGGACTGTCTCACAGGCAGCTAGGAGGAGGATCTCCAAGCCCACCCCCAAAGTGACACACCTCCAACAAGGCCACACTTTTTAATAGTGCCACTCCCTGGGCCAAGCATATTCAAACCACCACAGATAGGGCTTGAGTGTGTCCTCTCAAGGTACTCAGAAGCTTGGCCCCAAGAACATCAATATTAAGAAATGGTGGATCCTTTAAGGTGATAGATCACTGTAAGAATTATCCTTAGATGGGATTAATGTACTTATCACAAGATGCTGGTTACTTTCCTCAAGAAGGAATTAATAACATAACAGGACTAGCCCTGCCCACTTGCTCTCTCTGGCCTCCCGTCTTTCCAACTGATTTCTTCTGCACACTGCTGTGATTCTGTTTCCCTTTCTTCTTGTGATACAGCCATGAATGTATTTACCACAGGTCAATCCAACAAGTTCACATGATCTTCAATATTTCACCACCAGAACTATAAGCTAAGCAAAAACTTCTTTTCTTTCTCTACTCTTTACAAAGTACTCAGCCGTGGGTATTTCCTTACAGCAACAGAAAACTGACTAATACAAGGGGAAATGGTCTCTCTCATATCTAAGTTCATCTGATGATAGCATCCACTGATATTATCACCTGAATGACTGCTTCTCCCTACAATACCAACCGTTTTAGCTCCTGTGTTTTTGAATGCATGAAAAGACTATTATCTGCCAATAAACAGTATGATTTATTGCCTAGAGGTACTTAGACATGGAGATGTCATGATCCTTCTGGGGAGAAGGTTTCTACCAATATGTAAGGAAGAAGACCCCTGCCTCTTACTCTCACTAAGTGCCATGCTTGCCCAGGCTTCTCTTACTGCCAGGCTCCACTCACTTTCCTGAGAAACATGAAGTTAGTGGTAGCAACATCCAGGAAAGAGACAGAAACCCTCAAAGGCTTGGGCAGTTTCTTATGATGAGTGTTGTCAGTCATGGTAGCCCCTTGAAGGATTTCCTAGTGTTCACCAGTGTGTCTAGAATTGCCACATTTTCTGCCACTCAGAAACATAAGAATTCTGCTTTAGTTTGTTTCCTCCAGAAAGATCTGACAAGGAAAGAAATGAGAATAGTTTGAGAGAAAGGAGTTTTGAGTTTCAAAAGCCTAGGACTTGGATCATACACAAAAGATCTGAACAAAATGTGGTCAGTCAGAAAGTTTTTCCTCTTCTTGGGAGGTAAATAAAGGTATCCCACCTGGGTTAAGGATACCATGGGAGAAATCTGATATTTAGAAGCTTCTACACCTCTTAGGGAGGGTTCTTATCCCTACCCTTCCCAGATCACACCAGGTATCCCGAGAGAGCACCAAGATCTCACTTCGAGTTGAGAAACAGCCAATATGCAGTGACCCAGTTCCCATGGAGGCTAGGGACAGGAGCCATAGAGGAGACACAGTACATGGGGTTTGAAGATGGAAGGCCATGGGAAGCTTTGTAGGTTTCCTATGGCCCTGGAGGAACCAGGAAATAGCATTCATTGGTATGTGTCAAGGGAAAGAATAGAGGACAAAATGAGGAGAGCAGCCACAAGTGTTCAGGGTCATGACACAAGAATGAAGACTTCCCAAGAAATGTGTAGACAGATGTTAGCCCAGGACCAGTACCCCCAACTCTAGTGACAGGATCGCCAACCACCAGCCTGAGTTAAAACCCCATCCCAGCAAAGCAAGAAGACCACAGATAAGCTCAGCAAAATCCCTGCCTCCCTGAGTAACAGAGTCAGATGAGAAATCTCTCACCAATGGCAGGGACAGGCATCATCTTGCCTCAAGTCCCAGGTTTGTAAACAGGGGCCCTGAATGGGTCTGAGTCAGGCCCTCTGCATGTACTTTATAGTTGTGTAGCTTGGTGTTCTTGTGAAACTTCTAACAGTTAGAATAGGGATTTTTCTCTGACTCTTTGCTCATGTTTGGGATCCCTTTTATCCTACTGGGTTGCCATGTTAAGCCGTGATATGAGGGTTTGTGTGGAGTCTTACTGTATCTTGTTAGACCATGTTCAGTGGATATCCTTAGGAAGCCTGCTTATTTTTTTTTTAAGGAAACAGAGGAGGAGTTGATCTGGGGAAAAGAGGAAGGGGGTAGGCTGAGAGAATGAAGGGAGGGGAAACTGTGGTCAGGATGTAATGTATGCGAGAAGAATAGAAGTTTAAAAAAAAAACAGGTTTTTGGTCTCTGAGTCATTCCAGCCATGTATGGATGCGTTTGTCACTTATTAATACACAGAAAAGTCAAATTTTACTCAAGGGTTAAGTTCTAATACTGGCTCATGACGTGAAAACCAAGTATATTCACAATTGACCCCGAAAATATCTTAATTTGCTCATAAAAATACAGTACTGTACCGTCGCTCAATAAATTCAAAGCAGCCAGATTTCACTTCCAACTTTGAAACAGATTGCTGGCTTCTATTTTCCAATTTAGCACCAAATATAGTAATTGGCTTTTGTTTAGAAATATGTTGTTCAAAAAATTAAAAATAAATTATTTTATCTTCAAACGCTAGAATCACATGCATGTCATTATGACTTCATCGCAGAAGAGCCAGGGACTAATAAGGAAAGAGTCCTCCACCCCCACCTGGCTTGGGACTCCTAACCAGGAGGATGGAAGGACGCCCTCACCCGCAGCTGGCATTGTCAGTCTCCTGCTGAGCTCACGACTCTTCTCCATCTCTATTTTGTGTGGCTGGGTTAGTGCCACCTTTAAATCTAGCTTACCGAATGCTTAGACTTGTGTGAATATTCTAGAAACTACGCCAGCTGCAACTTCCCAGAAACCTAGCGTCAACACAATTGCCACTTCGTATTCACCAAAAGGCCCTCACTTCATTGCCTCTACCAGACATGTTCCCTGAAGGCTTTCCAAGTGACTCTGAGGATGGGTTTACATACCTCGTGAGCAGCTTCATGCCAAAGCCCCACAAGCACCCTTACTCAGCCCACTCATCAGCCGGCTTGCCCTCTTCCCCATCCTGCAAAGTCTCTACCTTTTGGCACAGATTATGCTGATTCCTTAGTCCTTCCCATTGTGGATCCGTCCAACAGAAGGGCGCCTGTACCCACCAGAAGCCTGTGTCTTAAAAGGTACAGGGAAATGTGTGACAATGTTTTCCTACTGCACTGTAATTCTTCATGAACCTGATCTGAATTTTGTTTACTACCTTAACAGCTGTCACCTATTAACAAGTTTAATGTGCTAGACACTTTGTATTTGCAGTCCTAATGACTTCCTATAATAACCCAGGGAATGATCTCTAAGTCACAATTAAGGGAACTAGGGGACATGGATGAAAGTCACATACTGAGTCACACAGCCCTGAAGGTTTATTCACACCCGCTGCCACCTGCACAGAGCAACGTGGGCTTTCCAACTTAGACCCCCAGCTCATGTCCAGACATCCAATGTTGAGATGGTCACTGTGGAGTGGTAGTCAGTTAAAAACACAACCACATAGCCCAAGCTAATTGTGCCCCATAAAAAAGCTGTTGCCTAGCCAATCTATCTCCATTCACTCACCTTTCCGCTAGAAGCTGCTGCCAGTGAACAGAAAATAGAAATGGAGATTGTTAGATAGAAACTCTAGCGAAGTTTTCAGAAGAAACCAATCTGCTCCTAATCTGTTTGTTTTCTTCTGTTGAAACCAGGTCTCACATGCCCTAGGCTGGCTTCAGATTCACTATGTAGCTGAGAATGAGCTTGAGTATCTAACCCTTCTCCCACCTCCCAAGTTCCGGTGTCTTGGATGGCTGTCTGATGTGCTAAACACTGCAACCAAGCCTTAGTTGGCTGAGGAAGTGGTCTTCTTGGCTTCCATCATCAATGGAAAGCCAAGGCAGGAACCTGGAGTCATGAACTGAAACCAAGCGCCTGGAGCATCACTGCACGTGGCTTATTTAGCTTACCCCTAGGCTCATGTTCAGATGCCTTTCTCAAACATCCTAGGCTCACCCACTTAAGGATGTACTACCCACAGTGGGCTTCCCCAACCCATCAATTAAAAAACGAAAAAAATGCCTCACAGGCACACCAATAGGCCAGTCTTAGGAAGGCTCTTCCTCAATTGACAGTTCTTCCCCTATGTCTCCATTTGTGTCAAGTTGACAAAAACTAACTATGACACCGAGTAACAACAATATTTCACCACTCTCAGCTTGTGTTGTATTGGGGATCTTGTACATCTGAGACAAGCATCCTGCCCCCTGACCTACGCCCCACCCCCAACCCTTTTCCTTCTCACTCCTGCTTGAAACACAGATGCCAAGACCTGGAATTCGGCAGCCATTGTGTGCCACAGAGACAATTAAGATAATGTCATGGCAGTATACAAAGGACACAACTGAGATGTGTTTCAACAGAAAACCACCTCCCACGGCCTACTGTGTCTGAGGAGAAAATCAACTCTTTTATTTGCTGCCACCTCTTAGGAAGGTGTTCTGCATCTGACAGTCAACGGCAGATCTGAATGACGTCATCACTGTCTCTGAGCTGCTTTATCCTTAATAAACAGTCTCTGTCCTGCTATCAGGCATAAACCAGAAGCACACCAGCCAAGGACAAGCCAAGGGTGGCTGTACTCAAACAGTGGCAGGGGCTTCTCTCTCCAGACTTACAAAAACTAAGCCCCTCCTGGAGGACGAGGGAAACACAGTTAAACCTGTCAGCAAATGTCACATTCAAGTGAATGGAATTTATGCGGGCCGTGCCCTCGTGGTGCATGCGATTAAGAGGATTAAAATAACCACATGCGTGTGGAGAAGGTGCTTTTCAGACTCCCCTTCATCTTGGTTTTAATAACCAACTCTCCCTTGCAGGAGGTGTCTGCACTTGGTCCCAGGAGGGTTCTTTATGCGCAATGTGATGTACAGAGCTGACTTCAGATCGGAAAGAGAAATTCTGCCATGTCACTTCCAAACCGCTAAATGGGTTCCCTAATGATTCTGGGCTGAGGACTTTTGAACATCTGAAAACCAAAGGAGACACCAAGTCTGCTGAAGTGGACGGAGCATGTTGGGGGAAGGGGTGGCAGCCACCATTCACCTTGTGATGAGTGTTGGTGGGTGGTGCTGTCCACAGGAATGAGCCAGTGAGCTTGGTGCCCTCATGACAGCATTCAGGGGCACAGAAAAGGGTTTGCCTTTCTGGGCCCTGTTGCCGCTTGGATGCCAGGCAAAGAGCATCCAGGGCTTGCTACATAGAAACAAGGCTTATCCACATCAAAAATTTAGACATTAACCCCTATTTACAACATTTGTTCACAACATACGGCCGAGAAGCTTTTTAGTAAATCACTTGAGATGAGCTGTCTGGCCTCAAATAAAAGATGTTTGCCAATTTCTTGGTAAGGCAGAAGAAGAGCTCTTTATCAAAAGCATATTAGCATATTTTGCCTCATTAATAACTTCACTGCAGCATTAATTTGCCTAATTATCACATTTGGAATTCAACATGGTATCTAATTAATTCAGAACCAAAAAAAAAAAAAACAAACCCAGAATTCTAAAGTGCACTGGCTCTTTTGGGGCACCCCCCTCTTTCCTTGGGGTGAGTGTTTGTGCAGGTGTGAGTGTGTGTCCTGCATCTGCCCAGAAAACCCAGCATTCTCCGGGTCCTATGTAAAAATATCTATAAAGTGACCATCTCCCAAGCTTAGCAAGCTTTGTTTTCTGTGATGCCTTAAACCATCTTCTCCCTCCTTTCTTTTGTTTCTTCTCTGCCATTGCTTTTCCTAGAGTCTGAAAGCACATACAAGAGCCAAAGGACCACCAATGCCCTTTCTTTGCCAGCCAGTGCCTACAGCATTAAATAAATGAGCAGTGTTTGCATGCCTTTGCCCTCCCTGGAAAGTCCTTCTAATTTCCAGAGGCCATGAGTAAACACCTAGCTGGTATTAACAAAAATAAAAATTAAAGCACAGCTGCCAAAACTGTCTCGGGGATCAAATGAGCACATCACCAACTCCTCTGCACCTATGTACCCTGGACTTCCCACGAGGAGATCTGTACTGCGCTGCCATGGGAGGAGAGAGACACAGAAAAGATTTAGGCCTACATGATGTTGCAGGGAGAAAATGGTTGTTTAAATAAATTTGGTTTCCAATGTGCCTGCTTCAGGGCTATTTTTAAAACGTAAAGTTGTAGCCAAGAACAGTCAGGTCAGGTTAATGTACTGGGAATATTTAGATTATAAAAGGTGTTATTAACCACCCAATGGGAAATGCAGCTCTAGCAATCTAAAATGTAAAGCGTGGGGCCTGCCTTCTTCAGGTAATGTATTCCAACACAAAGAGCAGCTATTTATAGACTGGAAGTCACATCCTCCTCCAGGTCAAATCCCCACCAACAATAATCCTCTTCCATAGGCAGAGAATTTCCTCTGTAAATGTATATTTCAAACACCTCTAAGCCATAAGCCTTCTGTTCTTGCTTCTTCTAGATTAAATTCACTTAGAGAGTGAATAGTTTAAATTCAATAGTTTAATCCAAGAAAACCATCAATGACCAAGAAAAAAAAAATAATGTAGTTGCTCTGTGGCTGAGTTTTCCTGCCTGCTGTACCTGACATCAACATACTCTGGAATCTTCTCAGCTTACTTCCAGTGCACCCAAAGTGAACAGCCTTAAAACCAGCCTAGCAAAGGATTCCAGGGCACCATCCTACAGCAGAAGTATGATGCATCCAGGTTGTGATGTTTTATCTGAGCATCGGGAGCAGATCATAGATAGATTCCTCAATACTAAAGGGCAGGTACTAAGGAAACATCTGCTGCATAGGTGTGAGGTCCTGGATTAGAATTCCCAGCTCTCACATTAAGAAGCCAGGTGTGGCCATGCATGTCTATAACCCAGTCCTGGAAGCAGAGACAAATGGATCCACAGAGCCAGTTGACCAGTCAATCAACCCAGTGAATATTAGGTAGAGTGAGAGACTCTCACTGGCTGCCATACACAGATGCACACATGTACACGCCTACATATATACATGTACTCACGAACACATTACACTTTAGTGAGAGAATCTGTGCCATACACATGTGCATACCCATGCACACAGGTAACTCACATACACATTCCACAACACACACACACACACACACACACACACACACACATACACACAAACACATCAGCTAATATTCCTTCAAGAAATTACCCTACTTTAATCCAATCTATGAAGAAAAACTACGCTATGGTTCCCCCCTGGAACCGTAAGACTGCTCATCTGTGTTACTGAACACTGAAACCAGATGCTGCTAGACCACCTCACTCCACTGACAGGCACAGGATATACCTAAGCGGCCTGCAGAAGAGGAAACACATTAGAATGCTCCCATACTCCTCTGAAATAGACATAGGTCTGCCTCATAAAGTTGTCACACCACCAACAAAGATTTAGTGTCTATTCAGGAGACAGAAATGCCCAGATAACAGGGTCCGAGGTTAAACAGTATAGGAAAGACACTTTGAAAGTGTTTCTGGCCACCTTCAACCTGTCAGTCCTTGCTTCTGTGGGCCCAGGAAGAATAGAGTGGCTTTTCAACCCTCAAAAAAAAAAAAGAGTATTAAGAAAAGAGAAGGCATTTTTTTAATCCTTCATGCTCAATAAAGACTATGCAGACATAAAATCCCTCATTTAAATGCCTCAAGTTTTAATATAAAATGTATTATACAGGAAAAAGATTTTATTACCATTAAATGCTTGCTGCAATCCAACAAAAGAAGAAACTGACCTTGAATTTAAATCTTCTGCCTATTTTAGAATCCTCTATTATCCTAAATGTTATTTACTGAACATATTTTCATTATCTCTCTTCTTTTTTTGGAGAAATAATGATTTTTTTTCCCTAGAAGGTCTAAAAATGTGCTTTGTTTTCTCAAGACAATTCTGAAGACGATTTTACAAAGAAATGCTAATGCAGATCAACTCCTGCCCATAGACCACAGAAAGTCAGTCTTAGAACAGTGACAGAGACTGGCCCACCAGACTCAAGTAGCTATTGGGGGCAAAGGGTGGAGAAAATTCGAAGACCATGTAGTAGGACAAAAGGAAGTAAATGGTGAAAAAATGGTCCAGGTGGAAATTATAAATAGGAAATTCTTAAGGGAGAAACAAGACACAAAAACCATCATCCTCACAGTAAAAATAGTCATTAATGGGTACAAAACTCAGACAGTATGTCATCAGGGTCTTAAAACAAAACAAAGAGCAGAGTCAATTTGGATAATCAACTGTTTTACAGTGGGTCTAATCCACAAAGGTGTGTGGGTGGGGGGTTCAGAAAAAGCTGAAGGATAATACAGTTTCTGTGGGCTAGCAACAGTAGAGAGCTACCTACGCCCAAGGAAGCAAAGAATTAGAGTAGTAACTACAACCCAGAAAATGAAACAAGATAAAGAAGGAAGGTATTCAAGGAAAGACCATCAGAAAGATGGAAGAAACAGAGTTTGTGTCTTGGGAAGCAAGGGCTGGAAGACCAGGAATGGGCCAGCCTAGGCTACATAATGAGAGAAACTGCCTCCAGAACAAATCCAAATAGGAAAAAAATGAGGTCAAACTGATACATAATGCATTTCCAACCATCGCCTTGCCATCAAAGCCCTGGTTGACCCAGCCCAACTATAAACCAAAGGACAAAAGGCTCCTATTAGAGTAGGGGCCTGTTATGTGCCAAGACATTAAGAATAGAGAAAGATGTAGAGGACAAAGAGAACAAAAAGAAGATATCCTACATTTAAGGACCAAAGAGTTCAAACAAACAGGAAAGTCCAGCAGAGGGTCATTCACAGTCAAATAGTAAAAATGGTGAACAGCTGAGCATGGTGACATGTATGTCTATAATCCCAGCAGTTGGGACACGGAAAAGGAAGGTCAATGATGGTGTGGGCCACATGGGATGATCTTGTCTCAAACAAACCAAAAACAAACAAGCAAACGAAAATAACAATGAATTCATTCGAACCTCTGTTGTCGGATATCAGCTCACATGAAGTTTTGTTATGCTATTTATTGTATGATGTCAACAAATAGTACACACTGAGGCTTACCATCTTTAAGTTAGGGTTATTGGTCATGCTTCAACGTTTTTTATGAGACAGGACCAAGCATTTAACAGACTTGTACATCCAGGTTCTTCCATCTTATCCACTCAGTCTTTCCGTTTCCATGGAGTTCTTTTTTATTGCACTAGCAGTCAAACCTTGCTATGCTGGGTAAAGCAACCTGCCATAAGAGATGTCCCAAAACCCACAGTCACTCAACTCCATCATATTCCAAAGAATACAAGAAGAGATGAGTCACACCTCTTTGTAGGTTTAGACACAGCATTGGCTCACTTTGGAAATACCAAGGACGCTTTATTCCACTTGTAGTTTCTATAATTTTTCCCCAGCAAACTATTGGTCAGAGAATGAGCCTGGAGCCCAACTCGAATCTTTGAAGTATTCCCTGTGGTATTGTGAGCACTCTGGCAGCTTCCCTGGGCACCTGCACTCATTATGGTGGGATTGCTACAGGCATCGTCATGTGCTCAGGCAACAGAGTGGCTGGCAGCTCTTCTTGCTTCCGGCTTTATTTCCCTTTTCTCACCTTGAATCAGAAGCAACTGAACACTGCAGAAGGACCGACACTGGGTTACACACAGATCCTCTCTAAGAACCTAATGGTACATTCCTTTTTGAAAGAACAATGCCTGCCTGTTTCCTTTTGTCTTCTGAGAGACTCTATGTCTCATTCCTCAGGGCCATTCCCCCAGCACAAAGTTCGCCAGCACATTCTAGCTTTCATGAGATGCGAGGAAAAGCGAGGAAAGAAACTTTACAGCTCTTCTGCACTAAAATGTAATAACTTTCTCCACACGGCTGCACAAAGGATTTCTTTGGGAACAAGGGACCGAGTTTCACAGTTGCATAAATATAAACTAAAGTAGAAATCCATCTTTGAGTCGGCAGGCACGCAGTCAACATTCCCATTTTTCAAGAGTCTCAAGGTCGTTCCTCACTGTGTGTTCTTTCGGCTCAGCTTTAAAGTTAAGCTACTTTAATAATTCATGACATCATACCCATTAAAATATGAGTATTTTTCTACCAAAGGAAACGGTCTTTTCCCCCCTTTCTCCATGGAAGAGGCCCAGACTAGTTTCTGCATAGGAAAGCAGTGCTGTTCACAAGCGGTGACTGATGAGGTTTCAGAACAGAGCCTTGCAATTTAGTCTACTGCTGTACACAGTGACTTTTATCATGAAAAGCCAGTGCCATATGCCAGAGGAGACAGGTTAAGCCTCTTAAATGTTCCTGACAGCAATGAGCTTTCATTTATAGAAAGTAAACATCTGCCTCATGGGGAAATAATCCACAGAACAATAGAGATGGGTTATTTGTTTGCTTGATTTATTGTGACTACACTTGAGACTGGTGCATTTCAGACATCCAAGATAAGTCAAAATAGGGATGATATTTTAAACATTTAAAAAAAATAGTTTGAAACCTTTTACAGACATCAAAGAGGAGTCCTGCCCACTACAGATACTTACCATGTAGAACTGAAAATTTCAAAAACGAAAAGAGAAAAAGATCAGAATTCAGGCTTTTGAGTTCCACTTGTGCTAGCTATATGTCTTGGGCAAATTATGTAACTTCTCTAAGTTGTATTTTTTCATAGCTGTGAGTGAGGGTCAAAATTACATCTTTTCTGCAAAGTGAGAGGAGTTCTGATGAGGCGCTGATGATTTACGACTGTGGAAGTCCTCAGTAAACTGTGCGGCAAAACAAATGTTAAGGAGGTGCTTACTATTAAACAGACAAAAAAAGACATTTTGCTCTATGCTTTTAAAAGTCAATAGGCAGAAGATTTATTGCCCATGTACAAAAGAAATTTTCTTCTGCTTGTGGATCTTTCATGGAAATCCCTGCAGCCCCTAGATTGTCTTACTACGGCTCAGTGTGCATGACAATGCTCCCTTGAATGTCACCTGGTAAAATCAGTGATCATGGTGATCCATCATGGGCATGCCTGGCAAAAAGTAAAAGCCATCGTTATCCCCCCCCCAAACATCATCATCACCATCACAACCAACAGCATCAGCAGCATCTTCTACGGTCTGTAAAATGTCCCTTTGGTCATTTACATTGTTGATGCTCATGAAAGCTCTAAGTAGCCTTATTTAGAAGTTAGAAAAGTGGCATTCAGCAGACTCTGGGTAATGCATTACTAGGAAAAGCAGTGGAAAAACCAAAACCCCAGGAAAAGGACTGTAGTGACAATCACCCGCTCCTTTGTGTCCCCTGTCCCTGTACAAACATCTATCCCTGTACCTGTAATGTTTTCCCAAAGCCCCTTTCTTTCTCAAAGCCTCTATCTTTCTCTTCTTTTATCCTTGAAAGAATGCCTGTCCTTTGACCACCTTTGACCTCCCCATCAGTCCCTAACATAAAACTTGACGCATGGAATACCTAAGCAAAATCTGTAGAATGAACATGAAAATGAAATGAACAGCAAGAGAGAAAATTGATAATGTCTTTGTTCTTTGTTTCCACCTTAGCTTATAGGAAAGTCTCTATTTTTACATTGGGGGGGGGAGGAGAGATGTCTCATCAGATAAAGGCACCTGCCACCAAGCCTGATGGCCTAACTTTGATCCCCAGGATCCACAGGGTGAAAGAAGAAAAATAACTCCCAGTGATTGTTTCTAACTTCAACGTGCACTGACTCCCCAGAGCACACAAAAGAAATTATTAAAATTTTTAAAAATACACGTAAAAATAAAATTTGGGGGGCTTTGGAAACAAGCCTCATCTGGGCTCAACTACAAAATCCTTAGTTAGTTGTAAGGAAGCCAATGACTGATAGTAAGACCTAGGGAGGTCCCAGGCAGATCCCAGCTTGCAGCTGGTTGGGAACACTATCTGGAAAGGGGAATACAATAAAATACCTCAAAAGAAAATTTGCCCCAGGAACCACTCAGATAGATGTGTACAATGTCTGACCTTAACCTGTCTATTGTAGTCTACACTGGGACCATACCGTGTTCTCAGCCAATATAATGAGCTCACCACAAACTGAGGTTGGTCAAGCCCACAGCATGGATGCTACAGCCCCAGCTCTGGAGTACGGCTCATCAGGTAAAGGCATCTGCCGGCTGGAGACTTGCATCTTCAGGCAGCTCATCAAACATATCTGCACCTAAGGATGCCACTGAAGGAGACAATGAAACAGGTAGTCAAACACACTGTCTTCCCATGAAATTTCTGCTTTAAATTTAACAAACTGCAGCTGAGTGTTTGTGTGTGTGTGTGTGTGTGTGTGTGTGTGTGCATGTGTGTGTGTGTGTGCATGTGTGCGCGCGCGTGCGCACTGCAAAGCCCGAGTACAACAGGGATTTTCCTCCTACCTTAAATCTGGATACTCACACCAAGCCCCTCAGTCCTCTATGCCTCATGTTCACAACTCCAGCACTCTCTTTCCCTCTAATTTGTCTAAACTTGAAAATGTCAAACATTTGCCAACGTGGAGAAATAGCATCACACATGCTCACATTTCAAAAGCTAGCTTCAACGATGCTCGTCTCGGGACCAGATTGATCACAGCAAAGCCCCGTTCCTCTCTCTGTCTTCATCCTTCACACTGAATTATTTCCAATAAAATCCTCAAATTATACTACTTCATCTATAAACATTTCAATGTGTATCTCTGTAGAAATGGCTCTTTTCTAAGACCTTGCAGGCCCCACTTTTAACTTTCTTCATCCTTTACATTCAATGTATAAATAGCTCACAGAAGTGTTTTCTGCTGTACTGCCCTTATTTTGTCTGCATTTCTGCAAATTTCATCCCCCTGACCTTAGTTTCCAGACTAGAAGACTGAAAACACTTCTTGTGTTCCGACTGTAAGCTCTCTCCCCATGCTCATCAATACTCTCCTACAGTCCCTTGTTCAAATATCCACAGTATGGGTTGGGGGTGCAGTTCACTGAAAGAGTGATTGCCTAGCATTCAGGAAATCCCTGTATTCGATTCCAAGCACCAAAAGAAAAACAAGAGAGAGAGAAAGAAATCAATGCTAGATTGGATTACCTCTGTTGCCCAAACAACTTAAAACTACCAAATCAGATCAGGCAACTATTTTCAAAAACCTCAAAATCACAAAACTGTTCTCTCCCTCCCTTCCCCTCTCTCCTTCTCTCCTCTATGTGCATGAGTGTGTGTTATAGTATATGTATGTGATATGATGTGTGTTTGTGTGTATGTGTGCATGCCCATGTGTGCACACTGAGAGACCAGAGCAGAACATCAGCTGTCTCTTCTATCCCCGTCACCCCTTTTGCCTTGTGACAGAGTCTCCCCATGAAGTGGAAGCTCACCTTCTCAGCTTGGCTGGCTGAGCAATGAACTCTCAGGATCTACCTTCCCCACTCTCCAGTGTGGTTCCAGGATCCTAGGGGTTCAAATGCATGCCCTCATGCTTGCAAAACAGGGACAATCCTGGCTTCTTGAGAGATGGGAAACTGACTAACTGAAACCTAAGCTTGGTGTCAAAAGACAACTTCCAGTGGGTGTTGTAGTAAAGGGATCCAAGCAGAGTGTTGCTGTGCTGGTGAGTTGTGTCCGGCAGAGGTTATAGTGTGGGGCCAGCTGACGTGAGTGAAATCTACTAGGCATAAAAGTTGACAAATTTAAGCAATGTGGTCCTCAAAAGTCTATGTGGAGAAGCTTTGCTAGAGCTCAACCAAAGGCCTAAGGACATCTAGACAGGCTTATGAGGATGGGGTCACTCTAAAGTTGGGATCAGACCAGACATGCTAGAAGTGAGTTTGTGAGACCTTGATAACACATTGTTCACAGTCCGTGTGTCCAGCTGAGACTCTGGCAATGGCACTTCTCAGGAAGGAGAAGCACACCCCGAAGAAAAGCTCACCACAGTCTACCCTTCCAAAACGTACAACCAAGCCCTTACAAAACTAAGGGAAGGGGGTAAAACTTAAATCCCACAAGTTAAAAAGACTTCGGAAATCTTAAGATTTCCACAGCTACTCCCTAAGAAAGCATAAAAGCAGGCACACCCAAGTTCATTTTAATCTACAAGTAATCAACTACCACTAAAATAGAAATAACTTCTAAAATGAGGGGAGCTAAGGATGCAGTTTGTTTGGCAGAGGGATTACCTAGCATTGTTTGGGCCCCAGCACTGCATAAAACTCTGCATGGCAACCCACCTCTAACCATGGAACTTGGGAGGTGAAGACAGGATGATTAGAAGTTCAAAGCCATACTCAGCTCCATAGCAAATTCAAGGCCAGTCTGGGCTACATAATATCCTGTCTCAATTCAAAAACAAATGAAATATCACAAAATACAATTCCTACATTGATGCGCCCACAATATCTGGTATGCAATCAAAAATTAGT
The DNA here is from genome assembly GCA_030674055.1 of Rhabdomys pumilio. Classification (NCBI taxonomy): domain Eukaryota; kingdom Metazoa; phylum Chordata; class Mammalia; order Rodentia; family Muridae; genus Rhabdomys; species Rhabdomys pumilio. The sequence goes on along the minus strand of JANHMN010000001.1, from coordinate 222,320,244 downwards.
AGACACACCAAGAATTACAATGTGACATATACACTCAAAAGTAAAAGCAAGAACTAGAAACCAACATAGGAGAGCCCCATATCTGTAATTTATCAAACAGACAAATTCAAAGAAATAATGGGAAATACATTCAAGTCATCAAGGTAAAATGGAATCTTAACAAAGGAAAAGGACAGACTTGCAGCAGAGAAAGGAGAGAGCATTTACAATGAAAACTTGCTGTGTGAACTTCTGGGTAAATTGAAGGGAACAGGAAAAAAATTCAGTAGATTGGGAAACAGATCGATAAAATCTATCCAATCTGTAAAAAAAGAAGGGAAAATGGGTAAAATGAATAGGGCCTTGAAGTCCTAAGGACAATATCAAACAGTCTGCTTGGTGCAATTCAGATTCCCTTGAGGAGAAAACAATGATAACAGTAAGAAAACTACCGAAGAAATACCAGGGTCTTACCTGGGAGACAAGAGCTGAGCTGTCCGGTGTTGGAGGAGACAAAAGAGCCAACCAAAAGTGAAAGCTGGCTGGACTTGCAGCTCAGTGGTGGAGGTCACAGATACAGACATGACTTCAAACATGCACTGGGCAGCCATCAATACTGAGACACATCACTGGTCAAAGAGCTGAGAAGAAGTGATTAAATGCTCAGCTCTAAATGGGATGTCTTTATCAGTCTTCCCCTCACCCCCCACCAAGGCTCAGGGAACGTTGTAAAAGAGGAGATAGAATGTCACAGCCAAAGGATGGAAAGGAGTGTTGTGAAATGCACTCTACAGCAACTATGGCTACCTGCATAAAAGCAGCCAGTATTCAAAATCCCAACATAGCTGGGGGAGGTGCTCTCCAGGTCCCACCCCACACTGAGAAGCTTTTGACAGGTGATAGCTATGAGGGGCTGGGGGATTGGAGGTTGGGGGTGAATCCTCCTTTTTCAAAGTTTTCCCACTAGTACACGTCCCATGTTCAAGTGGATGGCTCAGCTCCCATACACACATGGGCAGCACTAATTGTACTGAGTGTCAGAAGAGGAAGGAGGAGGAAGAAAGCAAAGTTGTTCTAGAAGCTGCAGTTGTTTGGAGAGAATATATTGGGAGGAATAAGGGCAGGGCTGGAGGCAGGAAATGGGAATGGGATGTAACCATTTTTTTATTGTATGCAGTATGAAATCCTCAAGAAAAAAGAAAGGAGCATTTATAATTTAAAAAGTCTTCATTCGCATTGGCAAGAGCTAGAACTGGAGAAGGTGCTGAGTTTATTTCAATTTCCTTTCTTTGTTTTTCTTTTACCTGTGAAATAACACACCAGTTTCTGAGCAGGTGGGCCAGAACAACTGGGAATTATCTCTTTTGACAGAGCCCACAATAAAAGGTTCCTTCGGTTTCATAGACAAGAGGTGTTCTGGGCGAGAGAAACATGCAAGGACCGAGTGGGAAATTAGTAAGCACTAAGAGAAAAGAATAGCATCTTTAAGGTTTCCCCTTTGCCCTACAGCACAGTGGCTCAGCAGAGGTATCTGAAGAGGTCTGTGCACAAGACATAAAAGAAAGAGAGCGGGGAAATGGCACAAGGCTAGCTACAAAGTGTAGGCCCCACCTGAGTGTCCTGAGTCCTTAACTGCAGCTCCTTTATAGACTGCCACTTTGTGGCTAGGCTGGAGCTGTGGGAAGGGAGATTTCCCCAAGAAGCTTGTGAGAAAAGCCTTTCTCCTAGCCCATAGTCAGTGATGAAAACTAACACATAGGTTTTCAATCAGGAGCCAAACCCTTCAGAAAGAAGAGCTGAAAATTACATTCAATAAAAAGAAAAAAAAAAAAACTTCAGCTTATAAAGCCAAGCAGCTCAGTGAGCCTCAAGCTGGATAAATACAAAGAATGTTACATGTAGGTACTCCATTGTCAAGCTGCTGGAAACCAACAGTAAAGAGGAAATTCTGAAAACAATCAGAGAACATAAGATTTCACATGCAGGGAGCAATAATAGAAATGCTGGCTGACTTATTGCCAGAAAATGGGAAGAAAGAAAAGAGGAGGAGGAGGAAAAGGAGAAAGAGGGGGAGGAGGAGGTTGACCAGAAGTCAACGGAATCACACCTCTAATATACAGGGCGTGGAGGTAGGGGTGGGGTGAAAGAATGATTCTGTTAACACATATTTCCATAGCCAGAACAAAGATCATTTAAAAACAAGAAGAAAGCCAGCATTATGAGGGAGAGAGAGAGAGAGAGAGAGAGAGAATACATTGTTAGCAAATTCAAACTAAAGATGTCAGAGGATGACTCTCTGACTTGGAGAATGACCCCAGATGGAACGAGAAGGAACGGAGAACCAGCTACTGATAAGCAGCTCATGTCCCAGTGGACAGGTCCACACTCATGCACACATGGTCAGCACCAAATGGACTCGAGATGTTATTAGTAATAATTTTTGTTTTCAAAAGGACTTGAAATTTGGAGGGAACTGGGTTGCTAGGTCCCGGAGGGAGTTATAGGGAGGCAGTGAAAGTGGATAGGCTCAAAATACATTGCATATCTATATGAAATTTTCAAAGAATAAATTTAAAAAAGTATAAGAAAGGAAGAAAGAATAACTAGGAACCCAGGATTGGTTAACAAACAAGCAGAATGCTAGTGTTATTTCTTCTCATAGTTTCTTTGGAAAAACACTATTTAATAGTAGTTACAAATAGTGACATCATAAGGAAGCTCTTAACAATTTGTAGAAGTAAAAGACATGAAAACATCTTATTCTGTGGCGTGAGAGCAGGAAGTGGGACTACTCAGGTAGGAAGCAGAAGGTGAGAGTTCTAAGGTAGGGGAGGTGAGGCAAAACTGACTCTGACACTCACTAATTTCAAGATCACATAATGGGAAGTGAGTCTCTCCTGCAAGAAGATCTGCCTGGACATCTCTCAAAACAAAAAGAGTGACTGCTTTGTACTGAAATGATAGACTGTGGGGTCTGAAAAGGGGACAGGACTCTCCCCACCTCTAGGGGATCACAAATGGACTGAACTGATGATATCAGATGGGTGTGTCCAGCCTGACCCCACCTTCCGCTGACCTCAAATGATTGTGTCTAGCCTGGCTCCACCTACTGCTGACATTAGATGGGTGTGTCCAGCCTGACTCCACCTTTTATTTTCAACGCTCAATTTATCAGAAGTATTTGTTCTCCTCGGGAATCTGCAATATGCAAGAACATGCTTTAAGTTTTTACATTCTACTGGTTATTTTTATGGTTTGTTGTCTTCAATTATGTTTTATTATGGGCTTAAAAGATGTCTATTATATGGCATGCTGTTATTGTGCTGATTACAATCATCCCTTCGTATCTGGGAGACTGATGCAAACACCCTCCTCAGATACTAAAATCTCCAAATGCTCAGACCCTCATGTAAAATGGCATGGTGTGTGGGCATACCCTATGAACGTCTTCCAGCACACTTTAAATCACCTGGAAGTGACTCCTAACACATGACACAGTATAAACACACCAGTTGCAAATAGCCATTATATTATATTGTTTAAGGAGAGATATATAATAAGGAAAAAGCCCAGACATGTTCAGTACAAACAAAATTTTTTCCTGAATATCTTTGATGCACAGTTGGTTGAACTGGGGACACAGAACCTATAGATAAAGAGAGAACCAACTCTATTATAACCATGACTTTTTCTATCCTAGGCTCAGAGAAAACAGGTCCATAACAATAACAAAAACTGAGCAGAAAAGAGGGCAGTCTCAAATGCCAGGACAGTGAAAGGAAAGAACAATAACATAGCAGCTAAGTTCTTTAACTGGTCAACATCAAAGAACATCTGTTACCATTAGTAAGCCTTAGGTTGAATCCTGAGTCAAGATTTTGTGATTCTGTGTAAACATGGACACCTCCTTTGTCTGCCTGTCTCCCTTCTCCACCCCCATATCACCTCTCCCATTTGCCCCCAGTCTTGTACCTGCCTCTTCTGGGTGCCCTAACTAATCTCTCTAAAATCCTGCAAACTCAACTCCACCCTCCCTCAGGACCAGACATAATTTCTTAGAACCTGTCAGGTTTAACTTTGTCATGTGAACACCTTCCTGAAGCCCAGCCCATCCGGATGTATAAATCTGTCATCATAAAATAAAGGTGTAGACTTTAGTCCTGACATTTTATTCTGTGCCCTTGACAACTGTCTAGGTGGTGGCTGGTGAATTCTAATAACAGTCTATCAAAGCCGTGATATGCTTGTTATTAGGATAGTCTAGAGAGCTACAAACATCTTATAAACAGCCAGTTTGATGTTGCTGGCTCTTGAATTCCCCAGATGTCAAGACTCCTGTTAAGATAATTTTTGATGGCCTGAACCTTGTAATCACAAGGGGTCTGGACCTTTGCAGATCAATGGGCAGAGTGAGTAGTGCTCGGCTCTCACCTATTTGAGCCTTTCTTCTGATGTTGCCTGGGTGAGTTTGCCTTTGTTAAGAGATGCTCAGTGTTGATGCATCTGACAACTGCTTGTCTCCTTCTCCCCAGGTATCCAGGCAGTGGCTGCTCAGCTCTCCCATGGCTTCCTCTCCTCTGCTGCTTCCTATCACTGTCCTTGACTTGCTGTCTTACCAGTGGCAAGAAAGACTGAGGCGGAGAGAGGGCGGGTAGGCGTGTCCTCTCCAATCTATGCCTCTTATTTCTTTCCTGCATGTATACTCACTCCTAATTCATTTTTTTTCTTTTGGTCAATAATTTCCTCAAATATTTGGTGAGTACCTCCCAGGTACAGGCATTGGGCAGCAGCAAATACTTTAGGTTACAGTCAAATGGCACTAAAGGGAGTAGATATTAAATAACAAATTATTCAAGTAATGCTTTAAGTTCAAATGTAAGAAGGGTTCAATAAGGAAGGTGCTATGAGAATAAGCAAGCAGGGACCCTGTCTGATCAGAGAGGGCTTCCATGAGACAACTTTGAGCAAAGAACAAGTTTAAAAGCAATGTGGTTAAAAGACAGAAAAAAAATCAGAAAGGCTCCAGAGTGGTTGATGTGCAGAGGACCCACAGAGGGTGAAATATGACAGACTGGCAAGAGTCCTTTTCTATAAAACCTAGTAGGCATCTGGGGAACTGTGGCTCTATCTAAAGAGTGGTGAAAGTTGAAAGATGGTAATCCATAGCATCAATTTCAAAGTTAGTTCAATAACAGAAGGAAACAAACTGACAGATAGAGATGCCACTGACCAGAGGGAACTCTCAGCCCTGCAGCAGCTGTGGCTCAGACAATCTGCCCTCCTGTCCAGGAGTATTCCCCATGACATCACATTAATGGAAACAGCACAGTTAGTGGCAGTGTGGGATGATAGTTAAACTGTTCTCATCTAGGCCAGATATAAGACTGTTTTCCTGCCAGCATCATCCTTCACATAGATGATGAATGGTCCTCTGCTCCCATCTATGGACATGTGAGACAGTAGTGGGTGTTGTTATAAGATCAGGCATTGATGAGTTTCCTCAGAGATCTAAACATTCCATCCTGCAGGGAAATTCTTTAAATAGGAATGCAAACCACTTAACTTCAGGAAGTCCCTAAAACTAACCAGATTCACTAGGCCCCTCACTGTCAAGAGTAAATAATAAAAGCTAAGATACCAGCTCAATCTCAATGAGAAGAAGACTCAGATCAGCCAAGTTGCAAAGAAGACTTGAGACCAGACCAGCTACCTGGAAGAAGCAGAAACAGCCAGTTGCTTGGAAGAGTTTTAACTGAGTGAAGCATCTAGAAAGAACACTCTCCAGCCTATTAAGCTGCCTGTAGGCTGTGCATTGAGCTCCAGGTTCCCTGCTTTGTGAGCTGTCACCCATCTGGGATGAGCCTTGGTGATGCAGCTGTCTTTGAGTCATTTCTGCTCCTGTAAGTAACCCCTCATCCATATTCCTGTAAGTAACTCCAGTAAAACTCATGGCTTACCAATTTGGACTTCGGTGGTTTCTCATAAATTCCCTATCTGGGTTGAGAAGACATACGTGTTGGGTCTCCCCGGGAGAAGTTTTGTTGTACAACAAGCAGAGAACATCAGAGTCACACACACACACACACACACACACACAAAACCAAACACATGAACACACACACATGCATGTACACTTGCAGAAACACATACATACACACACACGTCCTATGTGAGCATTTACTAAATAACAGGCTAACAATGAGTGGTCTTCTCTAGGCAGCAAGTGAGGATACACCAGTCTATCTTTTACTCTGCAAATCTGAGGTTTCTCACCTCACTTAGGAGAGGCTGTGGTCTCTTGTTCTCATATTCTACCTAGCCTCAATATGCTAGACGCCTCTGAAACACCTGACTCCACAGGGCTCATGTGAACTACATCAGTAAGTTCCTTTGTACTCCGGTTTGCACATGAAGCCAGGCCATAGGAATCACTATCAGAAGGAGGACAGAGGGAGGAGAGAGAGTTAGTGTAAGACTTCTGTTACAGGGTTCCCAGCTCCTTCATGATGGATGTCTTAGTTAGAGTTTTATTACTGTGAAGAGACATCATGACTAAGGCAACTCTTATAAAGAAAAACATTTAATTGGGACTGGCTTACAGTTTTTGAGGTTTACCCTCCTTAGCATCATGACAGGAAGCATGGCAGTATGCAGGCAGACATGGTGCTAGAGGAACTAAGAGTTCGACATCTTGATCCGCAGGTTGCAGGATACTATGTATCACACTAAGCATAGCTTGAGCATAGGAGACCTCAAAGCCCAGCCCTCCCATAGTGTCACACTTCCTCCAATAAAGCCACACCAACTCCAACAAGGCCATACCTCCTAAAGTTCTGCTCCCTATGGACAAGCATTCAAACACATGAGTCTGTGAGGGTCATACCTATTCAAACCATCACAGTGAGCGTCTCATACTGACCTCGCGGCTTCAGTAACTCTTCACTTCCCATATTCTTCCCCGACAATGGCTCCTGGCATTGTTAGTCCGTGAACACTACTCTGTTCCTTGTTGCTGTCCCTATACTCTTCCCATACTTATGCAAATAGCACTTTTTATTCAACAACTCACGGTTGCTAGTTTCAGCATGCCAAGCTTCCTTTCCGCTCTACAGCTCCAAACCCAGAGCTGACTAACTGCCGTGTACAGTCTGAAGACAACTACTTGTTTTACCTTTCTGCCACATTTTGGTTCAGATTCCCTAGCGACTGGACTCTGTAGGCTCTTGAGTAAGGTGGGTAAGTCCAACAAGTACAGAGGAAACAGAAGAGCATGGAATTTTTCTAGCAGGTTCTCCTGGATCCACCAAACCCACTTCTATCCATGCTGCTCCCCGTGCCAGATACAATGTGCCTCAGATTTTTCCATCCCCTTTCCTTCTGTCTGTCTTTTCCTCCATCAGAAATCTGAGTGGCTCACTCCCTCATTAATGTAAGGACTTTCTTACAAACATCAGCTTTCAACTAATTTCTTACAACCTACTTACAGTTGTCACACACACACACACACACACACACACACACACACACACACACACCGGCCCTTGATACCATCTTCCCTAATTTATTATGTCCATAGCATTGGCCAGTTCTACTTGATAAAGTTTTTTATTGAACACACCACACACAAACACACACACACACACACACACATACACACACACACACACACACACACACACACACACACACACGTATTACATCTGCAATAACCAACCCCAAATTCCACGTGCCATTTGCTGACCTAACACAGTGTCAGTTCAATGAGGAGATGTGTAGAAGGTACTCAGGTACACTGCTTTGACACCAAAGTTTCTAATGTATTTCTGAACACAGCCACTTCCTGTAAAGCCCTACCCTTAGCAAGGGTCTTTATCTTACCCACAGCATTCTGCATAACCCAGAACAGGTCTGTGCCCTGTGTTAGTTTTATGCCATTTCCAGTTTGGATGCATCCATGGGGAACTAACAAACCATTCTTTTCTGCCTGGTCTCCATTTCAAAAGCAGAACCACAAACTGGAAGAATAAAGTTCTCCTTGATCTGAGAAGATGACCCCACCGATCCTGAAGTTAGATATGCCCTTTGAAAAGACACATCCATTCACAAATTGTGAAAGCTCCTACTACATGGAAGGCTTTGAGCTACCACCCAAAGAAGTCAAGATGAATAAAATATGGTCCCTTCCCTCCAGGTGCTCTGACATACCATGCTAGCCTTCCACAGACTAAAAAGATGAAAGCCATTCTCCTCTGCCCTACGGAAGCAATGCACTAGACTATGTAATTCCGTCACTCAGCACATGGAGAAACATACCGTGCCTAGGAAAGCCAGGCCTTGACCCACAGATACCAACTGAGAAATCACACACATGGTTTACATCAACATTAGACTCTCAGGAAAAGCTCAACATCTCTGTGAGTCACTCTGGAATTTAACCCAAGTTCTCAGAGATTAAGACAGAACCACAGCCATTCCCCAGACCCAGCCCTTACAGAGTTTCTCACATGTGTATTCTTGTGAGCATAAACACATGAGTGAATGAGAAGGCAATAGACTCGCTAATGGCAATAGCATAGGAAAGTCACAGGTGGGTCCAGCAGGCAGTCCATCCTCATGACTTCTGGGCTATAGCATCCTAGCCATGGATCTTCAAGATGTCCTCAGAAACTGGAGAGGTGAAGGCCAGAGCCCTTAGGAGAACAAGATAGTGATGAAAAGTAGAAACAGAACAAATCGGTACATTTTCTTCAGGATTAGCTCTTTGAACCCTCAGGTGTCAGCTGAGCATTGATTATTAATTGGATGATGTGATTGAATTCAACAAGAAACACAGTGAGAGCCCCAAGGGCCTTTAACATAGTGTTGACTACTTGTGTCCTGTGGGAGCAGTGCTCTGTAAAAAAACTATAGTTTCTCATGAATAATGCTCAGACATGACTTGTTGGGACAGCCATCAATTAAGCCACATGCTTCCTACTATTTTTATACTCTCTCTCTCATACACACATACACACACATACATGTCCACATGCATGTGCGCGCATACACACATGCATGTGCAGTTATTTCATTAAAAAATACAGTTCTCACCTCAAAAGGAATAAGAGATAGTTTATTCCTGACCCACATAAAAGTGATTGAGAAACCAAGTGTCATGTTCCTCCATGGTAACAGATTCATGAACTTTTTATAGTAATAGAACAAAGAAAATAATATATCAAGATGCCTTTCAAACATACTGATGGGACCATCAGATGGTCAGGTTCCAGCAAAATACGGAAATTCACTGTAGGCTTTGGATACTGTCTGATGACACTCTTTGTATAGAGGTCTGTTCCTACATTCCACGTGGATTTACCTGATAGGTGCAAGGATGTTAGGTCACACACAAGTCCACAATAAATGACTATTTATGGAGCTAAAGTAGCCCAAGATAGGAGAGTTCTGAACCTGCAACTGTCCAGCTCTCCACGGTCACTGAAGTTCTAATTCACCAATGGATCTTATAGGTTTAGTGTGGCCACATCTGGGAACCTGGCTTTATATTCCAGAAGCTTTCTGTAAGGAATTAGACTCCAGGAACTAGAATGGAGGAGGCAGCTCCTTTGATGACCACGGTGTGAGTTGAAGTCTCCTAGAGTTTTGGCATATGGTAGCTTGAGAGTCCCGAGAAGATGGTACCCCTTACACCAGCCATTTCTGGGCTGTGGCCTGACATCTCTGCCACTATTCAGATGACATGAGGAATATAAGCAGCACGGGGAACCTAGTTACAAAGCAACTTGCAGAAATGACAGTTTTCTGCACAGAGCAGATGTGTGCTGTTTCCGCTGTGTCTTGGGCATACGTAAGACTTGCAGGGTGTCAGCAACTCAAAACCGCAGCTTTTAAACACATTACCTGTTCTAACTCAGTTCAAATTTCAAAAATAGGGGTTGGCACAGTCTTTGTGCAATTGATCCCAGAGAGCTTCTGTCGGCTTCTTTGCAGAGGTTTCCCATCTGAGTGTTTCCAGAAGAACGGCACTTTGCTTTCAATAGTCTGCCAGCTGGTCGGAGACAAAGCAGGTGCAGCCCTCTCTAAATACCATATGCACATACATGCCTCCCCAGTGCCTGCCCCTCCTGTCAGGATGTAGAGACAGGGCTTTGTTGATAGTTTCATGACTCTTTCCTTATACTAAACTTTATCCAAGATTACTATGGTTAAAAGCAGGAGTGAGAAAAACAGTGGAAAGCATAGAAATTGCTCTCTCTCTCTCTCTCTCTCTCTCTCTCTCTCTCTCTTTCTCTCTCTCTCTCTCTGTGTGTGTGTGTGTGTGTGTGTGTGTGTGTGTGTGTATCATTCATGAGTCACTATATCTGCTTTGATTTTTGATCCAGTGGCTCTCTCTAGGCTGAGGCATGCTGATTCAGTTAGACTGGATGGCCAATGAACCCAAAGGACTCAACTCCAAGCGCTGATATTACAAGCATGAGCCATCCGTGCCTGGCATTTTTATATAGGTGCTGGGGATCTGACCTCGGGTCCTCATGCTCTCATGCTCGCTTAGCAGGAACTTGACTGACTGAGCCATCACCCCATCCCTAAAACTGTCTATTGTGACTCTCAAAGCACTTTGTACATAAGCCATATCTATTTGAGGCTGGAGCAGGGGGGAGGCCATTAGACCTCAGCATCAGGATCTGTGTAAATGATGGTGTCGAATTTGCTCAGCAGTTGATTAAAAAGGCTTGTATTCTGCTCACTGTTTGTTCTCCTCTGCCCCCTTGGAATGCCTGAGACAAGACACAGGTGGGGTCCAGCTCTGTGGTCCCACCACCACCACCATCTTTCACTAGCACATTAGCTTTTTCCATTTTGAGCAAGAATGGAAATAAACTCGGAAGTCCTCAACTATCTTTGATACAAGCCTAGAATAGAAGGGAGAGGAATAAACAGGTCCCAGGCCTGAGCTCATTTCTCTTTCAGGTAGAATCCTATTACATTTAAAGGTATCCTTTGAAATTCTGATTAGCCTGAAGCCTTTGAAAGCAGATAGTTATGCAGCCATCTGAAGCAAAATTCTCTGGCTGCCTGACAGCTCCCCCCATTCTTTTGACCTACACCCTCTGGAAACCTCTGGCCAGCCACCTGCTACACAACCAGATGTTTTGGAGTTTGCTGAGGTACAGACCCTCCTGAGGGGGCATGGGGAGCTGGAGGCAGAGGGCAAAGCCAATCATGTCAGGAAAATAGTTACATAAATTGATCTGAGAGAACAGAACACATCAACATAAATGCATTCCAAGTAGATGGCCACATGCACTTGTGCCTGCCGTGGTGCAGATGTAGAGTATTTCCCAGAAGGTGCATTTGTTGGTCCTCAGCGTGTTCCCTGGCTTGGTCCCTGGATGATGGCACTATTGAGTGGAAGCAGGATTATCAGGATGCTAACTTCATCGAAAGATCAATCTATTGATGGGCTTATCATTAGGAGAAGGTGGGACTAAGATAACACTTGAGTGGAGGACATGGGTTACTGGTGGATGCTCCTGAAAGGTATACCTGTTGCCAGCACCAGTCCCTCCTACTCTGTTTCTCTGCTTCCTGGCTGTTATATTGCAAGCGTCTTTCTTCTATCGTGCCTTCTACTGTGATATACTGCTTCGGCGCAGTTCAGACACACAGAACAAAGTGACTATCATCTGAAACAGACACAGTTTATATACAAAGTGCTTTGGGAGTGGACAGTCTTATGGGTGGGTAGGGAGATGGCTCAGTGTGTCTGTGTTTCTGACATCTGCCCTCTGCATCCTTCCCTGTGTTGGTTCACATATTTCTCTCCAGCTTCCGAATGCAGTGGGTCACTGCTCTGAACAATGTGCCCTGAAACAATATGCTAAAATCTTTTTCCTATATTTGCCCAAGGGACTAATGCATTCATCATAGAAATACTTATTGAGTACCTATTGTATTCCATGTCTTCTGCTGGCTACTAGCAATATTGTTGTAACTACAGGGACATAACTCCTGCTGTCTCGGGACACAGTCTGATGGGTAAGACAGGGATTAACAAAACGATGCCATATGATAGGGGCAATGACTTCTGAGAACCTGGAAACAAAGCAAGGTCTAGTGCTTGTGTCCAACCACAACACAGTTTTATCATTCACCAAATTCAGGCTCAGGAACAACACAACCAAGTTACACACATAGACAAACATACAAATACATACACATTCACACATATACACACACACATACACACACACAAACACATACAAATACACACATACACACATATACACATATGTACACACACATATACACACATACATAGACACTAACATGTACACACACAAACATACACACATATACACACACTATATTTTAATATTTTAAGTAGTTTAAAATTTTGTATTAGGCTGCATTCATGACTAGTCTGGGCTGTATGCAGCTCACAAACTGCAGGTTGGACACGCCTGGTATGAGAACTTAAAAGTATTAGAGGAAGGCTTTTATCTAGCCAAAGAAGCCAAGAAACTTCCAGAGCAAATGTTTCTTTACTTGAGTTTCAGAAGGTGAAGACACAAAGAGAGGAAGCCCAAACCACCCTGGATAGACCCAGCACACCAGGAAACTCTCAAAGTGCCGTTCTGAATCCAAATATCTGCACTTCATGGGGCCAATGAGGTCACTGCTGTCATTCTCTAATTTCTTGTGCATTTATTCTGGGTGAGCCCTTTATGAACAATACCCTTACAGCATCCCTGGAGGGTTAACTGTGTAACAATCACCATCTCATAAAGAAGGGACTAATATATAGAGAGGTTGAGCATCATACGCAGAGACACTCACCAAGTGGCCAAATCTGGAGCCATGTCTGTGTGCTTCTGACACCTGTCCTCCCCAGCCTACCATCTACTGTTTCACACATTTCTCTCCAGGTTCCTAGTACAGTGGGTCACTGCGCTGAAGGATGATGCCACTGCTGCCCCTGCCACCACCACCACCACCACCACCACCAGAGGGTTTATCCCTGTAACAGAGCCCTGGTTGTCCTGTACTCACTATGTAGATCAGGCTGACCTCCAACTCACAGAGATCCACTAGCCTCTGCCTCCTGAGTGCTGGGATTGAAGGCATGCACACGTGCCACCATGCTGAGCTGGGCTAAAGCTTTCTTCCAACTGAAATTACTCGTATTTGAAAGAAGCCTCTTTCTTCTCCTCTTCCCATGAGCTAGAAGCAACAGTTCTTCCATAATGGTCTCTCTCTCTCTCTCTCTCTCTCTCTCTCTCTCTCTCTCTCTCTCTCTCTCTCACACACACACACACACACACACACACACACACAAACACACAGTTTACATCACCGAAAACATTACATGATTGAACATTGCAGCCTGACTCCCTCCTCTCCAGGAAGCAGCAGTGATCACACTGCTTAGAGCATGAGAGAAATGGACACGCTTCTTGCAGGGAAAGCCACACATTTCTGCAGCTTGTAGGGGGCAAGAAACATTTTTGAGTCAATCCCAGACTGCGACGTTTTTCTTCATTATGCTCTTATCTCCCCGTCCTGCCATTGTTCTATCAATCTGCATGACTGTCCTAACAGTCGTGCTTTCAGATCTCCCTAGGAATTCAGCACAGTCCCAAGGATGTGTGGAACTAAATCATGGGAAGAATTACCTCTGGGCTCTGTAGGCTTTCTCAGTGATACTGATTCCAGGGAAGGATCCTGACTGACAGCCAAAATGAAAAGTGCCCAAACTCCAGAACACTTGCATTCACACCTTGTAAATCTCATTAGCATGTGTCAGAGCACCAGGGGTTCCCGGGTGGGGAGTTGGCAGAGCCATTTGTGGAATGTTGCATCCAGAGAACACACAGGACCCCCAGCTCAGCTACACCAATTTTCTCTGCGTACTGCTCCCCACCTTGTGGACTGCTCAGTTGAGACCATTCTCAACGTTCTGTCCGTGACTGTAGTTAATAGAGATAGGTGGAAAATTCTGGAGGTAAATAGGGCACAGAACACACTCCTGGAAAACGTATTCTTCATTCCTGCTAGGGCTTTGATGCCTAATTGTTCAACAGTTTCCCACTTTACTGGAGTTGGCTTACCCACACATAAATGATCTATTACTCAGGATTAGGTTCGTTTGCAACTGACAGTAACATAAGCAAGATAGATGTTTACTTCTCTTGTGTAAATGAAATACAGAGAGCTTGCAGAGTAGCTCGGTAAGGACTAGGAATGGAAGCCTCTTCCTGCTTACCTCTCTGCCATTCTCAGTATAGGACTTCCACCCCAGGCTCCAACAAGCCTACCGTCACTCCACCCACCACATGTGCATCAAAGGATGAGCAGTCAGCATAAATAAGGTGTTATTAGAACGTACAAGGGCAAGCAGGACACGCCCATTTGTTTGAGTATATTCTATAGCTGCTTTAACAGTTTAGCAGCAGAGTGGAGAAGCTGTAGCAGAGACCAGATGGCTCACAAAGCTGAAAATATTTACTAGCTGGTCCTCTCCAACAACGGTTTGCCAACCCCCCTGTTTTAGATGGAAGTGAGGGGGGGAAGAGTCACAGCAACCCAGGCCATTTCCCAAAAACTACATATGACATTTCTGCTTGTATCCCATTGCCAGAACTGAGTCTCAGAGCCGTTCTCAGCTCCAAGGAAGGCTGACAATGGAGTGTATTCTAGATGGCCGCCATCCCAGAACAGATTTGCAGCCCTTTCACTGAGGAAGAGAAGATGAGATTTGAGTCACCCAAGGGCCCTATTAGACCCATGGGCTCAAGACAGAGCCCATTTGAGTGTCCTTCTTGGCATCTCCCTCAGGACCACAAATTGACTTTGATTTCCTGCATGATGGTTCCCAGCCAAGGGGGAAAATCAGAGTGGAGCCCAAGTTGAGCCACGGCTCCCATAATGACCAGCCAAGGGTTCTTTGACTCTCTAGCTATTAGCTGCTACTGTTCACTGTTGTCTTCAGTGGAGAGACACCCCAATAAGTTGACCATGAAAGAAGTGCTTACTTCATCAAGAGATTAGGCCATGGATGAGATGGGGCAGGGGGGACAGAAGGAGACAGAGAGATGGAGATTGAAGGGGAGACAGAGGGAGGAAGGGAGGAAATGAGGGAGGAAGAGGGAGGGAGGACACAAGAGAAAGCTCTTAAGATGGGTATAAAATATTGTTTGTAACACAGGTGTAAAAAAATATACATCAGTTCATTTTCTTCATTAAATAGGATTCTAATCCACCTTTGGTGAGCAAGTCAGAAATACAACACAGTCAATGTTGGCTTCCTCTTCAAACTCAAGGAAAGGTCCCAGCAGCTTCTGACATGATGCTTTTTATCAGTGATCATGGCAGGTGCACAGGGAGAGCATATGGCTCCTTCAGGTGAGACTGAGAAACCTTAGGAGATAGATCCCCTAGAAGCACCACCCCCTCACAGGGCATAGCACACCTGTTTCTTTCCTAAGAGAGGAAATTCAACCCCATCCTTATCCACAGCCCTGGAAACACAACCCTGTCCTTCCATGCCCTATGGTTCTTCCAAGAGCTTTTACTTCCTACACAATGAAGAATCCTATAATCAATGTTTTCTCCAGAGACAAAGAACTGGGGAATAGGTGCTCATTCATAGATAGATAGATAGATAGATAGATAGATAGATAGATAGATAGATATTTGCATAGATAGATATTTTTTACTTAGATATTTAGGTAGATAGACAGATAGAGATAGAGATATTTAACATACATACATACATACATGTAACCAGATTTATCTTCTATGTAGATTACCACCGAGTTTTAACAATTGCATCTCTTCACCCTTCAGCCCATTTACAAATTTCTGTTACATGGTCCTTTTCTTAGACAGTAAGTGGAGTGATTGGAAGACACTGGGGAACATGATATCTTGAGTGAGCCCTTGATACATATCTGAAAATCACCTAACCCTGCTCTTGTAATTACATTTCTAATTTTTAGGAGCATATCCTAAAACAATCCTTTAAGTTGAGACCATTGATGGATACAATTGTATCAGACTCTGAGGAACTCAAGCACTGTTACTAATCAGCTAATATGCACCAAGAAAGCTGTACCTAGTGTCAAAAAGTAAAAAAATAAAAAAATTTAAAAAAACCAACCTACCACCTGCTTTTGTACTCTTAAACACTACCCTAGAAACTCCCCAGTGCCTCTCCAAACCCCCCACAACCCAGCAATCAAAGGTAGTGTCTGGGTCAGCAAGGAGCCTACAGATACTGACCCAAACCCAAGGTTATAACCAAGGTCCATTCTTATTAGTCAGTGACTATGTACTGAATCAATTATAAGATATTTTGAAATCACCTGACTATGAATGCTTCCAGTGGAGAGAAAAATAAGACAAGTTGAAAGCTCCTTTCCAGGGTTACCATGTGCAACTGGTCAGGCTGTCCATTGCATAAGTTCTCACTACTAAGAGCCACTAGGAACTGAATTCCAGCCCTCTTCTCTGCTTGCCGTGCCCATGCCCAGTGTAGGATGTCACCCAGAGGAAGGTGAGGAATTAAAGTTCCAACTGATGCCTCCGTGTCAAGGTTATCTCAGTCACCCAGTGCCAAGCAGAAGAAGGTCTGAACTAGAATGGGAGCAGAAGCCGAAAGCTACTAGCTGTTTAAAGAATTATGGGTTTCAAGGTGTACTGCTTGGTTTTGTGTGTCAACTTGACACAGGCTGGAGTTATCACAGAGAAAGGAGCCTCCCTTGAGGAAATGCCTCCATGAGATCCAGCTGTAAGGCATTTACTCAATTAGTGATCAAGGGGGGAGAGCCCATTGTAGGTGGTGCCATCTCTGGGCTGGTGGCCTTGGTTTCTATAAGAAAGCCAGGGGAAGTAAGCCAGTAAGTAACATCCCTCCTTGGCCTCTGCATCAGCTCCTGCTTCCTGACCTACTTGAGTTCCAGTCCTGACTTCCTTTGGTGATGAGCAGCTATGTGGAAGTGTAAGCTGAATAAACCCTTTCCTCCCCAACTTGCTTCTTTGTCATGATGTTTGTGCAGGAATAGAAACCCTGAATAAGACAGAGGGGCTCAGAAAAAAAGTGAAGAGGCTTCCAGCTAAGGGACTAAGCAACTGGTGCTGACAGAAAGCAATACCATAAAAGAAAAAAAAGAACTTTAAAAAAATGTGGAGGAGTGAGGTAAACTTACTGCCTGATGCCTAGGGAACTACAGCTGAGTGTCCAAATTAAAGCTCCAACCCCAACATGAGGGTGAGCAGAAGAAGTGGGGGCTGAAGAAGTAAACCCTAAGTGGTCTGTGGGAGGAGACCAAGAAACCTAAAGAAACCTTGAGAACAAGGGGTGTGACGACGAGTGGTTTCATATAATGGAAAGGACATGCACATCACAGGAATCTGATTAAAGCTGGGTGTGCCACCACACCCCTGTGATCTCAGCACCCAGGGAAGAAGATCGGGAGTTCAAGGCCAGCCAGGACTAAGTAATGAGCTCTACACCGGGACTATAGAGTGAGACCCCTACAAAAACAAAGAAAATTGAATGGAAGTCTTTCCTTGCCACTCATCAGCTGGGCGACCTTAAAGGCATTAACTTCTCTGAACTGTGGTTTCTCTGAAAACTGTTGTAATAACGCCTACACTACAGAGCTACTGTGAGAATTAAAAGAAGTGAGTGGACCTGTCTCTCAGTGCATGACAAGAAGCAAGCACTTTACCCTTAGAGCCATTATTAGAAATATTATTGCTACTATTATCAGCAGAGAGGTGCATTCTAGGCCATGAAGAGCACCTACGGAGCAGGGCAGAAGGACATGAAGAGACAGTCAGGGCAGATTAAAGGGACACAAGATAAGTGACAAATTTCCCAAGTTCTGTACTCGGACTACAGCTTTTCCTCTAAGAGACAGAATTTAATATGTGAATGTGATTTTGATAAATGACATGTATTATGAGCTTATCTGTGATTGAACTCGACTCGCCTCCCAGCTGGGTTGAACAGGGAGGAGAGCTGACGTCTGGGAGAAATGATGCTCTTAAAAGCCTTTCTGTGTTTCCCTAGGTAGATTCTACCAAGATCAGAACCTGAAGACGACCTGACCAGGCTCAAATTAAACAGAAAGAGTTATAGGGGCTGCCATGCCTGCTGGAAGAAACAGGAATCACTCTGAGGTTCTTATAAAGAGGGAAGCACAAACTCCAGAGCCAGCAGAATGGATAGGATGGTTTTCTAGCCTGCATTGTTTTCATTCTATTTCAGTGGATGTGGTGGCACTGTCCAAGGTCCAGCCTCTTGCCTGACCAGCCTTGAGACACCAGTGTTAAGTTCAATTTCCAACACTGTATCTGCCCTGCTGATTGTTTTTTACCAGTGTTCATTAAAATTAACTGAACAGTGTCTCAAACATGTTAAAAAAGAAACACGTGGCTGACCCCTCTTCACCTGAAACAAGCAGATGGGAGAGCTGGGAGCTGTTACTTCAGAAGATTTCCAATCTTGACACAAGCAAAGAACCTCTTTGTTCAGGGAGGGAATGATATTCAGGTGCTTTTGGTTTTGTTGGGGTTTTGTTTCTTTTGTTGTGGTGGTGATGGTGGTTTAGCTAGTAAAGATGTGTAGCCCAAGCTTGCCTGGGACTCACAAGATAGCCTGCCTGGGTTCACCTTGAACTCTCCTCCTCCATCTCCCAAGTGTTGGGATTACAAGTATGTACCACCATGCCTGACTTTTCATGAGCCTTATTGCTAATTGTCCATTCATTCCTTACAACTATTGTTTATTTATTTATTTATTTTTGGCTTCTTGAGGCCAGGAAGTTGGTATAAACCAGTGAATGATCTGCTCCATATCCGCCCTCTTACATCCCCCATCTGGAGACTAAGCATTACTTTTTTTTCCTTCCATCACTACTTCCTACTCCACGGTGCTGGAGATGGGTGTTAAGGCCTTGAATCTGCATGTCCAGATGCTGAAGGTCCTTGTCCCCAACTGGTTTTTGACCTATCAATAAAGATGCCGGTGGACAATGGCCGAGCATGGGGCAGGACACTGGGAGTTGCGTGGGTAGGATGCAGGGAAAATCAGGAGGACTCCAGAAGAAGAAGGGGACGAGGTATCGGCAAGAGATAAAGCCAACTAGCCATGTGAGTTTTCTGGGAAGTGGTGGTCACTTCCCTGATTGGGCCTGAGGTAGCAGGGGAAGGTTTAGGAGTGCCCATTTCGGATCTGAGATAGCTCCTGGGTGGGTGCGTGCCTTCGACTTGTTGGGAGCTCAAAGCAGTGCAGAAAAAAAACTCCCACTACACCATGGTTCAAAGGCCCTAAGAACTTTCCCAAGTTTTCCCAAGTCAGGCCTAGCATCCATCCAGCCTTTCTGCTCCCCTTCCCTCAGCTCACTATTCACTGCCCATACCTTTGCCTCTGTAATGCTGGCTCAGTGTCCCTGTACTTTCAGTATCTCCATTAGCACTGTAGCTTAATGCCTACAATTCTTTATAGTTCATAAAAGACATGGGCCCCTCATTTCAACTCTGAGCGAGTTAAAGTAAAAATTATCCACCTCATTTAACCAACTCAGAATAATGTGTTTAGACCAGGACACCTGCATGGCGCCCCATGCTTCCTTCAGCTCGCTAAAGTCTATAATTAAGTACTGTCTCATATTTCCCACGTGCCTTTCCTGCTTCCAAAAAAGATGTGAAATAATACTTATCTGTGGCCAGAGGTCTTCCAAGCCCAGCTCTTCCAGAAAATGGCAGCTGTAGTAGAACTTGGGGTATCTAGAGTGGCAATTTGTCCTGTCCTAGCCTTACTTCCACACCCAATGCTTAGTCTAACACAGCCTTTTCTTTCACTCAAGGAGTCACAGAGATGTTTTCTCCCCTTCTTAAATGAGTTTCTAAATCTGATCCTCCTTCTTAGGCAAAACTCTACTTTGTTAATACTTTGTTGATACGTGTGTGTGCATGTCTGTGCATGAGGGTTTATGCATGCCACGGAACTCACGTGACGGTCAGAGGACCACCTCGGGTGTCGGTCCTCCACGTTTCCCTTGAGGCAGGCTCTCTCTTGTTGCTTGCCACTGTGCTGTTCTCAAGACTAGCTGGCTCTCAAGCTTCTGGGGGTTTCTCCTGTCTCTGCTTCCCATCTCACCATAGTAATACGAGGTAATGTGAGTAATACGAGACAACTACTACAGTCTCTAGCTTACATACGAGTTCCAGGATGTTCAAACCCAGGTTGTCAGGCCTGCAGAGCAAATGTTCTACAAGTCAGCACATTACACTGAAGTTGTTAAGAGTGTGTCTGCCTTTTCCTCTGATCACAGTATACAAAAAATAAGGCAAGTGTTTATGCCTGGGAGCCTACCCGTGTGATTATCAGTAAACTCAATTTTTCTAAAGTATGGCCCATGGCCCCTTCTCTACCGATTACCCAGCAAAAACAAAGTTAAAAAAAACAAAACAAAACAAAACAAAAAACAAAAAAAAACTTCGTTTATTTCTCAGCCTTAGCAACCAATCACTCTCTATATCCATGACCCTCTTGGTATTTGTTTAGCTGCTTTTGAATTGTTCCATCCATGTGATTCTAGACTCTTAAAAGGCAGATGGTTTAACCCAACTACAAAGCACTCTGCGCCACCTCCTTGAACACTTTGAAAGTTGCTTAGTAAAATGTTTTTGATCCTGGTGGTCGGTTGATGGTGCTAAAAGTAAAAGCCATTAGGACTGTGATTAATGAAGATGCTTTATGCAAGTTTTCCCCGAGCACAAGCAAGAGGACATGTAATCCCATTACCAATACTCAATCTTTCACTCTCCGGAGATTTCCTCACACTAATTAGTCTGAAGCTGTAATTTAGCCTCTACTTTAAAGAATGTGTCACATGAGGACACTTCTAATTTATTTTTGACCTTCCTTGAATTTCAAGGCACATATGCCTTTGAGTTGCATTTCTCACAACTGCCATTTTTCTGCCACTTTAAAAAAAAAAAAAAAGGAAAAAGAAAAAGAAAAAGGAAAGGAAAGGAAAAGGCTCATCTAAGACCTAAGAAGGAGAGGCAAGCTCAGAGCACTTGTCCGAGACCTCAGCTTCATTGAGTTTTTGTCCGATGGTGCTGATCTGTTTCCTCAAGATCCCTTTAAAGGCCAATGAGCTTTGCACTGCATTACCAAGATTTTTAAATGGACAGTGGAATAGAAACAGACTTTCTCTGCTGTAGCTGAGCACAAAATGTAAAAGCCAATGTGCAACTGGCCATATCTCCACCTCGAACACTGCACCAACAAAGATCAAGTTCTAAATGGTGCCTCTTCATCAGCCCAGGTTTCCAACTAAGGCAGCCTAGAGCACACCCCTGCCCACCCACCCCCATGATGCAACAGAGTAAGAATGAACGTTCCATTGTTTGAGTTACTAAAACTTGGGAGGACTAGCTATTCTTAAAGCATAACTTGATCCATCTTGACTTGTGCAATTATTCTGGGCAAAGCACTCTTTAAATTTTTATTATTATTTATTTACTTACCTATCAAAGCTTCCCCTTCTTCCTCTCCTCCCAGCCCCTCTCTCTCCTCTCTCCACCCCAACTACACTTTCTTTCCCTCTCTCCTCAGAAAAGAGGAGGCCTCCCATGGATATCAACCAGTCTTGGAATACCAAGTTACAGTAAGATTAGGCACGAGGACATTTGCTCACTATGTCCAAAGCAGATTTATTCATAATAGCCAGAAACTGGAAACAACCTTGATGTCTCTCAACCAAAGAATAGATAAAGAAAATGTGGTACATTGACACAATGGAGTATTACTCAGCCATTGACATCATGAAATCTGCAGGCAAATGGATAGAACTAGAAACGTTCATCCTGAGTGAGGTAACCCAGACCTAGAAAGACGAACATGGTATGTACTCACTCATAAGTAGATAGTAGTCATAAAGTATAGGATAACCGTGCTACAAACCACAGACCCAAAGGGAGGACCCAAGATAGACACTGGAAGGAGGGGTCTGGGTGGGAAGAAGTGGAGATGGGAACAAGAGAGATGAAGTTGGGGGAGGGTAGAGGGATAGAATACTAAGAGAGACAACTGGACTAGAAGGGGGGGGGGGCATCTCTGGGATGAGCTAAAAACCTAGGACAATAGAAACTCCCAGGAATCTTTGAGGGTGACCCTAGATAAGACTCATAACAGTGGAGGATACAGAGCATGAACTGGCCATCTCTTGTGACCAGGCAAGACATCTAATGGAGCAATTGGGACATCAACCCAGCCGCAAAACATTAGACCCACAATTTGTCCTGCATACAAGATGTGCAGGGGTAAAAGATGGAGCAAATCTGAAGAATGGAACCAACCAATGACTGGCCTAGCCTGAAACACACTTCATATGCAGGAGCCCAACCCTGACATTATTAATGATATTCTGCTATATGCTATACTTGCAGACAGGAGCCTAGCATAATTATCATCAGAGTGGCTTCATCTGGCAACTGATGGAAACTGATGCAGAGATCTACAGTCAGGCACTAAGTGAAGCTTGGGGAGTCCTGTGGAAGTGGTGGGGGAGAATTTAAAAAGCCAGCATCAAGGACAGCGCAGGAAAACCTACAGAATCAAGTAACCTGAGTCCACAGGGCCTCACAGAGACTGAACTGCAACCAGGGAGCATGCATGGGACAGACCTAGGGGCTCTGCACATATGTAACACTTATGGGACTCCTAAAGCCAGAGCAAGGGCTGTCTCTGACTACATTGCCTGCCTTTGGATAGATTTCCCTTAACTGGACTGCCTTGTCTAGCCTCGGTAGAAGAAGATGTGTCTAGTCTTTTATTTAAAAAAAAAATGGTAAATTCTATTCTATGGCCTCCTCAGTTTCCTCCTGCAGGTCTGTCTCCATAGTTGACCTCCACAAACAGCCTTTCTCTCTCAATCCCTGTAGACTCCATAACTTCTTACCCATAGAATTCTCCTTCCAAAATCTTCTATTCACATCATTCCACTCCTGGGCAAAGCCACTCCACCCCTCTTTTTACAAAATTCCAAAAATCCTCCACGAGGTTTGATGGAAAGGTGTGTAATCTGTCACACATTCGATATTGTTCCCTCCTTCCAGCTCCCAGCCATTAAGGATTCAGGGCTCGGCAGGGCCCCCTGACCACTGAGGGAACAGAAGTCACCCAGTTGCCATGTTCTGACAGTTTGTCATATTATTCCTCCCTGTGGGAGCACTGATTCCTCCGTCTAACCCTCTTCTCAGCCCCTGAGACCAGAGGCTACTATACAAAGGTCCTAAAGCAAAGCAAGATTGATACCCTGTGGACAGCTGTGCCTGGAGGGTCAGTAAAGGGAGCAGGTCATTCTTCCCTACCTCTGGTTCCCACACTGGACACCAAAGGGGAGCCAGGGCCAGAGCAAGAAGAATTTAGCCTTTGTCCACCCCCTAACATAAATGATCTGCCACATCCCCTAATCTCCTGAGGCCAGCCTTCTCACCTTGCCTGCTCAAATTTTTTCTGGAAGTGCCCCAGTCTTTCTTGGACCAACACATAATTTGTCGAAGAGGAACGAGACTCAAACAAGGACCAATAATGTGGTAGGGGGATCAGGTGGGGATGGGACGTTCATTTAAATGTCATCCAGGAAGGATCCCACCTCCTCCTCCATCTAGCCTTGCAGCCCTGTGCATCTCTCCACATCGGCATCTATTAACACAAGCAATGAGTGAGGCCTGGAGGCTGGGTCAATCTGGTAAGAAATCAGAAATCCACCAATTAACATTAGCACTTATGGTTGTTTATAGACACCATTTCTGTCTAAGCAGGTAAGAGCCTCTTCAGGGCTGGGACTCGCTGCGGGGTTATGGAACTTCTGGGGGCTGTGAAGCAATACATGTAAAAATGATTTCATCTAAAAATTCCCTGGGAGGTTTCATAGACCGAAGCACCTCTGAAGGACAAAGAGACAACTGTAAAATAAGCTGGAAATAAATGCTTCTAAAGTGGCCGGAAGGGATCCAGAATGAGAGGAACTCAGAGGCAGATCCATCAACTCTTTTTTTTACCCTGATTTGGACCCTTTTTTTTTTTTTTAACCAAGGCTACTGCCTGTCACTGTGCAGTTTATCAGTCATCACTCCATCTCAATCCTGGGTGACATGAGATCAATGGCCTAAAACTGTTCTCAGATCAACGAAGAAATTTATAACACCAGGCTACCCCAAACCCTGACTGGACCTGATTCTGGTTTAATGCTGAGACTGCTTTGTGAACTTCATTTCCATTTCAAAAGTGGATTGTGATCCACTTAGAACAAGAGTTCAAACCACAGAAGCAAGCAGGGTCTCAGTCAGAAGTCTCCTGCACTTAAGCAGAACAAAGACTCTGGGGGGTGGGGGTGAGATGTGGGGGTGGGGGTGAGATGCAGGGGTGGGGTGGCATGTGAGGGGTGGGGAAGTAACTAGTCAGTAATTAAAATTCTCTGTCCTAAAAATGTTCTCTCCTTCTGATTTACATCTTTTTAAATCTTGTGAAATTTATTAGTAAGGAAACCCTAAATTTGTAGCAACACGTTTTAGTCTCTGAAAGCACTTAATCCATTCAATTTATTGAACTCTAGAATTCCAGCTCACGATTTAAGCAGAGCTCCTCACTGAGGGCTCTTTTGATTACCTACAGCCTCATTTTTTTTTCTGCCATAAGCTATCTAATCTGTCTTAATTCTAACTCAAAATGGCCAGGAACCATAAACCAGGACTCTTCCATCTCCAGCCAAGAGGATTCAGAGAAAAAAAAATTCTTAATTTCCCCATACCTTCCCACATCCTTACACGGGCTTTTAAGACCACAAGACCACAAACAGCTATGGCACATCTGACCCCATCCTTCTCTGTGTCCCTGATAGATAACCAACACAAGGTGTATTGAGATCATTGAATATCTCACCCTAAATGATCACATTAACTTGAAGAGCAAATGAAAACTTCCTCTCCCAGCCCCGTCTAGTGTGTGTCCTCCCTGAAACTAAACATTCAAGGTGAGGCTTCCAGACAACTGCATTCTCCAGAGGATGTGTAATGAATGGGGTTCTCAGCCAGCTGCTGCGCTGCTCGTGTTGGTTGGAGGGGAAGATTTTATACGAGGAAACCCAGTGTTCTGCCTCAGTTCATTGATAAGCAGGTGTCACTCCAAAGCACTCTTCCTTCCTCAGAGTCTCTTGGAATTCAGCCTTACCCCTAACAAAACTAGTCACTGTTTCGGTTACATTATACTTTTCTTCCCAGTGATACTTTAAACTTCCTCTACCAGGTCCCTTTAACCCAATGAGCCTATTTATTGATTTCAGGAGCAGCATCCTTGAAACGGCTCTTTATGGTGCAAAACCCAAATTCTAGAATGGCACATAAAGCGCCTAGCTGATTTCTCTTATACCTGCCAGTTCCCCTCATGGGTCTCACACGCAGCCTCAGCCCTCTGCACACTTCCTCTTGCAGGGAACACCCTTCTCACTGCCACCTCTTTCCCTTCCCTTTATCCCTATCTTATTCCCATTCATCTTCCAAAAGCCACCTCTCCCTGGAAGGTTACCCTGAGTACCCTCTTAGCCCCAAGCAATTGCTCCTTCTCTCTGAGCTTCAACAACATTCCTGCAGTACTGTTCTTGGACCCTGGGATATGTCTCCTGGTGGTCTAGCTTTCTGTAAGAAGCCATGTGTGACCGTCAGCATTGTGAATCTTCACAGAATGCCTCATGCTTTACAGTTAGTGACTGATATGGGTATACTGATTTTATTCAAAGTGCATACTTCAGTCAGATTTCCTTAGCTTTCCCTAAATGTTCCCCCCTTCCCAAAATTATGTGTGCTTTTATGTATGTGTGTGGGGGTACATACATATGTGTGCAAGTGCACATACATGTGCGTAAACATGGATGTTGGGGACAGAAATTGATGCCAAGTGTCTTCCTCCACTACTCCCCCCCCCCCTTATTTTTTTGAGACAAGATTTCTCTCTGAATCTAGAACTTACTGTTTTGGCTAGAATGTCTGTCCTGAAAGTCTCAGAGATACTCTTATTTCTTCTTCTCAACCCTGGAATTATGAAGCCATACCAGCTTTTACTCCAAGACTGAGGATTAGAATGCAGAGTCTCATCTTTTGCATGTCAAGCATTTTACCAGCTAAAGTCATCTCCCCAGCTCCCACAGATGCCCTTTCTCTGTTCCAGTATGCTACATTGCACTTGACTGTGTCTCCTTAGGCTCCTTTTGGCTATTAAGGCTTCTCACATTCTCCTTCTCTTTGCTGACCTTGATAGTTTTGAGGAATGTTAATCAGTTTTTTGTAGAATATCCTTCCATTTCGGTTTGTGAGTTATGTTTCTCATGATTAGACTAGGTTTATATGGTTCTAAGGAAGACCACAGACATAAAGGACCATGTTCATCGCATCATCTCTAAAGTGTATACCATCGACATGACTTTTGATGTTGACTGTCGTCGTTGGAGTTTCTATTGCTGTAATGAAACATGAGCAAAATCAGTTTAAGGAGAAAGTAGTTTGTTTTGCTTATACTTCCATGTCCGTTCACTATCAAAGAAAGTCAGAGCAGGAACCTAGAGGTAGAAGATGATGCAGAGACTATGGAGGAGTCCTGTTTACTGGCTTGCTCCTTATGGCTTCTTCAGCCTGCTTTCTTTTAGAACCTAAGACCATCATCCGAGAGGTCAGCACTGCCCACAATGAGCTGGTCCCTCCAATTCCAATCACTAATTAAGAAAATGATCTATGAGCTTGCCTACAGCCAGGTCTTAAGGAGACATTTTATTAAGAAGTTTTCTCCTATTAGATGACCCTAGCCTGTGTCAAGTTGACATAAAAACTAGCCAGTATGTTGATCTTGATTACCTGTTTGAAATTTAGATAAGAAATTTCTCTACTCTGCCGAAAACCATTTATTTATATTGCAACAAGGTTTTTTTTTTAATTTCTATTCTCACAGCACATCACAAAATCTGACACTTAATAGAGGATGAGGATCTAATTACCTTTGTCACCTGAAAATTCACAATATGAGAGGTCAACACTGATGTACTACAAAATGTGACTGTGTTTACAGACAGGACCTCTAAAGAGAAGATTAAAATCAGAAGAGGTTATCAGGGACTGCTCAAGCATGTAGAGAAAAGACAACATAAAGGCATGTGAAAAGGCAGCCATCTGCAAGGCAAGGAGAGAAACCTTAGCTAGATAGACCTTGGACTTGATCATGGACTTGTTGCCTCCAAAAGCGCGAGAAAGTACATTTTCTGTTGTTTTAGCCACTTGGTGGGCACTGTTTTATTTTGGCAACTCCAGCGGGCAAAGGCCAAGAGGAAACACATAGCCAAGCATTTTTCACAGGTTGGTTTTGTATAGTCCCTGCTGTTCTGTAGCTTCCTAGAAAGGAAAGTCTCTTATTTGTCAGGGGTTGCTGCTTATCAAATGACTACGTGTAGGTGGTTTCGATGATGATAGATGACCTCTGTGGAGCTAAGTAGGGGAAAGGTTGACTTATACTTTAAATTATGGTCTAATTTCAACCACAGAAGACCTTCAAATGACAAGAGGGCATAAAAGTTACTCAAATTTATAGAGGAATTTTAATCCAGAAATATGGCTACTTTGGCAAGAAATTACATCCAAAGATATGATGGGGCTGAAATGCAGTCGGACCCTGAACCACAGTATGATCTGGTTGGAATACAGACCCACCCTTAGTACATACCTTTCATCCCTAATAATGAAGGTAAGGTTAGTTTGTAGAAGGAAGGAGCCATGTTTGAAAGAGACATCTAATTGAGGGCAGACAGAGTGACAAATCAGAGGAAGATTTGACAGAGTCAGAGATAAGATATGCCTGACTCACTGGAGAACAACAGAGGAAGAGCGGCTACTTAAGAGCAGTGAAGGGGAGCGGGGAGGGGGTGGTATGTGTATATGACAGTTTTACCAGGAAAATTTTACAAGGGTAGGTTACAGAGAGAGCAAACTAGACACAGCTGAAGACAGAACAAGCCAGAGAATGAGAATGATCCAGAAGAGTATAACATATTGCCAAAGTTAGTATGACGGCAGGCAGAGCAATTCAGTCAGAAGCTAAGAGAAGCCGGATGTAACTAGTTAGCTTGGAAGATTAGCTTGTATGGAGGCTTAGAAGCTTTGAGGCCTAAGCCTAAGGATAATTAAAACATGGAAACTCTCTGAGTTCAACCCAGCCACATATTCACACAGTTCTCACCTCATCACTTCATCAGAGGAAATAAAAGCAACATTTACACAAATTTTCACATGGTCATCTTATAGATTGTAGAGTACATACCACTAGAATTATTATTTTCAGAGAGTTGGAAGCAAAGAAGCAGACCAGAAATAGATCTTTTTCCCTTCCCTCTTTCTCCTTTCTCGTTTTCCTTCCTAAACAAATTCCTCACCTATAAGAATGACTATTGCATAGTCTCTGATATTTTTCCCCAGTGACTTGAAGGGAAATAATCTGTGTTCCTAGCCAGCTGATAGTATATCATCTTACACAGTCCTCAAGACGGTCTTAACAGGTTCCATTATCTTGCCCTTTTTCATAGATGAAGTGACTAAGACACAAAGAGATTGGGTAATGTGCTCAGATCAGGTAATGACACATGTCAGTGGTTTCTCAAAAATGAGATTGGAACCCAGGCATAGTAGAAGCCTGTGACAAAGACCATGTGCTACTTCCTGCCAGGTAAAATGGGTCCCCCAGAGTTTCCCTACCACACAAAGAACGCAGAAGGCTTGGTAGCCAAGACCTGAAGTGGCCCAGAGTGTGGGGGCATCTGGCACTGGGATAAATCCAAAATTATCGTTTAAACAGCATTTGTGTTCACCCCAAATTGTCCCACTGTTTATCTGCTGAGAAGTAATTACATTATACTGTTCTTTGGTTTAGTATAACGTTTAAAATTCATTCTGGCAGGATTGACAACGAGAAAAATTAGAGTAAGCACTTGGAATGTACAAAAGAACTCTACTGCATTCATTTCTACATGTCAATCCAAGTAAAACTCACAGATTCAGGAATTCTAAGAGATTTTTGCAAAAGGCAGTCTCGTCTGTTTTTGGATGACAGAGCCCCAGTTACAGGATTCCATGAGAGATTTATTCAATGGAGTGAGCTTGTAGGGAGAAAAATCATGGGTCCTGGGTTTTGTTGTTGTTAAAGATAAAATGTTAGAAAATAGCCCCTCTCTCCATCCATCCTTAGAATTACACTTTCCAGCGAAATCTAGTTCCCTTTCCTGGCAGATATAATCCTAATTAAAAATAAATTACATGCCGTACAGAACTTGAAATGGGAAAGATAATCCTATTACATATGAGAATATATCCTGATTTTCTTTCCCGCTAAACTGTGGGAGATAGCGGATCAGGCTGAGCCCCCCTATTGTCGTCGCTTTGAAAACTTTCCTAGAGCCCTAATCCATCACGTGATGCCTGTGTCAATCCGGAGGTCTGCACGCGAGCTTCACAATGCCGGCATTAGGCGCGGTGACAGAAACCCAGCTTCGCAAGCCGGCGGCATTTGCATCTCGAGAAAACGCGGCCATTGTGGAGCTGTGTTTGTTCTCAGGATTGCGAGACAGTTGCGGGCGAAGTTGCTAAAACCGAGAGAAAGGGGCTCCTTTGAGACCTTTTGGCATGGTAACCAGGCGATCAGGGCCGCTTCTGTGGGTGGATCCGAGCTGGGGGTGGGGGGAGAGGGACTTACCCCCTCCCCTCCCCTCTCCTCTCCTCCCCTCCCTTTGCGGTCTGCCCTCCCGGACTTTCCTGCAGACCTCGCCCCTCTTGACATTTCTTTTCCGCCGGGAGTTGCAATGACCGCTGAGGCGCTGCTTTAAATCGTCTTTCTATTATCTGGTGAATGCGGGCAGCCAGCGGGAGCTCCCTGCTCGCGTGCCTTCACACCTGGACCCCCAGCCCCGCCAGGCCTACGAGCACTCGCTGCACAGAGCTCACAGCAGTCTCTCCCCAGCCGGACGATCCACCCTCCGGCTTCCCCCATCCTCTGTGCTGCCACCTCCGAGCTGCCAAGGCTCAGACAGTGGACAATAGTCTTCGAACCTGGGGCTAACCTCCCCAACCGTTCCTGCCGCGGCTGGGTTTCTTGCTTGCCCTCTCCTGCCTTTTGGCCTTTTCCAAACACTTCATTTCAGCCTTTGGGGGTTTGGGGGTGGGGGTGAGAAGAAGGTGACAGGAAGTGCACACTTACCATCCTGCTGAGCTCCCACAGTCGAACCTGGAATCTCAGGTTGGAGTCCAGCTCCCAGACACTCGCGTCTGAGCTGTGACAGAGTGTCTATTACAGAATCGTGGTCGAATGCCCCCCTACTCCCACCCCCATGCTCTCTACAGGTCCAGGCCACCACATTCTCTGCTGGGTAGCACAGTGCCTGTTACAGCTAAGACCCAGGTTGGCTGCTGTCCATCAGTAGGGTTCTGAACCTGTTTGGGTGTGGGCCTGAGAGAGGCCATAATGGAAGAGGGGGTGAGCCTGGAAGAGCCAAAAGTCAAGTGTAGGTCCAGATCAGGGTGGTCTGGGGTTCGAAAGAAGACTGAGCATTATTCTAAATATATATCTCGACACCCAAGTGACTACTTCTTGAACAAGAACAGGGTGAGAGCCAAAACCTAAAATGGCACTTGGGAAGGAGAGAGAGAGAGAGAGAGAGAGAGAGAGAGAGAGAGAGAGAGAGAGAGAGAGAGAGAGAGAGAGAGAGAGAGAATAGAAATTAGGGTTCTGTAGGAATGTTGCCTTTCTTATATTTCTCAGCGGCTGCAGACATCTGGCCTGCCTGCAAGTACCAGGACTGGAAGGTGGAGATGAAGGAGGCTCCAAACTACCCACTGCCCCCCCCCCAACCTCATAAAGTCTCAGATTGCATTTTCTGCTCTCAAGCAGTTCCAAACACCCCTCTATGTCTCCCAACCTACTGTCCAGCTCTCTCAGGTGCTCTCCCTACTCTGGGGAAACCCCTGCTCCTCTTCTGAAAGCATCCCGAATGAGTCTGAAGGGAAAAGACCTGCAAAAGGACCTTTCAGAAGAATTGTGGTCCAGATTCTGAGGCATGTAGGCCGAATGCAACCTGCTTAGCAAACTCATTGTCTTCTTTATTTCTTCAGGCGTGTGACTTGTGTTTGTAACTCTTCCTTTTTCCTGTGTATTTACATTGCCTGTTCAATAGAGTCCTTCAGTAAGAATCGATAAGAGTCAGTCTTGTTCCAGGTTGGCACAAGCCCCTCCCTGCTCCCTGTCCTTCAGCTCCGGGAGCGGAGATGCCTATGGAGGCATCTCGAGGACCCCACCCAGGGGAAGTGGCAACGCCAAAGTTCCACAGTTTCATAGGCAGATGGTTAAGTTACCCCAGGTTCCTGCCAGGTTTCGATGTCACGCTGTGATTTTCTTCTTCTGAAACAGGGCGAGTGTTGCTTCCAGAGAGGCCCTATTAGAACAGAAAGTAAATCCTCTAAATAGGCGGAACAAGGCATCAGGAGGAAAAAGGTCTCTAAATGCACTTTAATACGAACCGGGTATTGTGTGGAATTCAGCACCCATCACCGTTTAGCCTGAGAGTTACGGCAGCGATTGAGGATGAATAGAGGAGCATAATGGATACATGTGGCGTTTGCTCATTATATTCAAGTTAGCCCAACTCCACTGTGGAGACTGTTCAACTTTCTCTCCCCCCTAGCTTGTCATTGTGAAATAATACAGACATCGGGGCCTCCAATGGGATCGCCTGCCACGCAGTTCTATTTCCACTACTAACGAGGGCTTCATAAGCCTTTGATACAGTCTGATCTTTGAAACCTTTCCAAATCTCCTCAAGCTTATGCTA
Source organism: Rhabdomys pumilio (assembly GCA_030674055.1). Taxonomy (NCBI): domain Eukaryota; kingdom Metazoa; phylum Chordata; class Mammalia; order Rodentia; family Muridae; genus Rhabdomys; species Rhabdomys pumilio. The sequence continues at coordinate 222,288,331 of JANHMN010000001.1, read as the reverse complement.
AATCCTATTTGGAACTTTTTTTCCTTGCCTGCAAGCACCTAGGGCTTAAGAAAGCCATTTGAAACAGTGACATGCATACTAACGTGTATCGTAGGGCTCTTTTCTGAAAGGCAAGTGGCACCGGTGCTCACACGAGCAAAACAGAACTGCTTCCGCAGATTTGAATAAAACCAATTTTGCTTTATCCTTCACTCTTCTTCATCGACAGGTTATTCCCAGCACCGTGGGAAGCTGGGGGAGATGGTGAACAGAACCTCGCTCCCACAGAGCAAGTTCGGAAGCCTTCAAAATGCAAAATAAAAGGGGCGGAGGGGATAAGATGTGAGATCCGGAGCTTCCGAAGAGAAACCCAGCTTGTTCGCGCCTAGTACTGGCGGCGGGCAGAGGAGATGGAGTGCCGGGCGCCCAATTTCCAAAACCATCCGCTTCATTTACTTCAGTGCCCAGTGCTAACTCATTACAAGGAAGGTGCTAACAGAAAATGGGAGCCAGAGTTTTTAAAACAAAGGAAAGATTCCCTCATTTTCCTTTCTTGTTTTCTCCTCTAAGCCTTTCCACATTAAAGGGATTGTCAGTGGTTGGCGGAGGAGCGGCGCTGTGGCTAAGCGGCCATTGGCTGGCCCCTTCCAGTGATTTGCATATCGGCGGCTATAAAGACGGAGGCGGCGCTCGGCAGTTCAGCTCCAGCCCAGAGAAAGGAGGCGGAGGCGCCGAGCGAAGGTGGGTCTGCGCGTCCTCGGAGCCAGCCAGAGCCGGAGCTGCAGCTCGGAGACTTTTCCAGCACAGGGCTCGCAAAGCCTGAGACTCACGCTCCGATCTGCACACCGGGAAGGACTCTTTAGGTTAGCCTTTCAGAATAGCAGTTGGGGCTTGGCGGTATGAGTCCTGCGAAGCGCTGGGGCAGCCCTTGCCTTTTCCCCTTGCAGCTGTTTAGTCTCTGCTGGGTTTTCTCAGTGGCCCAGAGCAAGACAGTCCGATACAGCACCTTTGAAGAGGATGCCCCTGGCACAGTCATCGGGACCCTTGCAGAAGACCTGCACATGAAAGTGTCTGGAGACACAAGCTTCCGCCTGATGAAGCAATTCAACAGCTCTCTGCTCCGGGTACGCGAAGGCGACGGGCAGCTGACCGTCGGGGATGCGGGCCTGGACCGTGAGCGTCTGTGTGGCCAGTCCCCACAGTGCGTGCTGGCCTTCGATGTCGTCAGCTTCTCGCAGGAACAGTTCCGGCTGGTGCACGTGGAGGTGGAGGTGAGGGATGTAAACGACCACGCGCCCCGCTTTCCCCGAGCCCAGATCCCGGTGGAGGTCTCAGAGAGTGCTCCGGTAGGCACGCGCATCCCCCTGGAGGTGCCCGTGGACGAGGACGTGGGTGCCAACGGGCTGCAGAGTGTACGCCTGGCCGAGCCTCACAGCCCCTTTCGCGTGGAGCTGCAAACGCGCGCGGACGGTGCCCAGTGTGCGGACCTGGTGCTGCTCCAGGAGCTGGACCGCGAGAGCCAGGCCTCCTACAGCCTGGAGCTGGTGGCTCAGGACGGAGGGCGACCGCCGCGTTCCGCCACAGCAGCCCTCAGCGTGCGTGTGCTAGATGCCAATGACCACAGCCCGGCCTTCCCGCAGGGTGCCGTGGCCGAGGTGGAATTGGCGGAGGACGCACCTGTGGGATCGCTGCTGCTCGACCTGGACGCTGCCGATCCCGACGAAGGTCCCAATGGCGACGTTGTGTTCACCTTCGGCGCCCGCACCCCTCCCGAAGCCCGCCACCTTTTCCGGCTCGACCCGCGCTCTGGCCGCCTCACCTTGGCTGGGCAGGTGGACTACGAGCGCCAGGACACCTACGAGCTGGACGTGCGGGCTCAAGACCGAGGCCCAGGACCCCGGACAGCCACCTGCAAGGTCATCGTGCGCATCCGAGACGTCAACGACAACGCTCCTGATATTTCTATCACCCCTCTGGCCGCCCCAGGGGCTCCAGCCACCTCGCCCTTCGCCGCCGCCGCCGCTGCGGCCGCACTCGGAGGAGCGGACGCGGCCTCGTCGGCTGGGTCTGGGACACAGGAAGCCAGTGTCACCTCGCTGGTGCCAGAGGGGGCGGCACGAGAGAGCCTAGTGGCGCTGGTCAGCACCTCGGACAGGGACTCGGGCGCCAACGGGCAGGTGCGCTGCGCCCTCTACGGGCACGAGCACTTTCGGCTGCAGCCGGCCTATGCTGGCAGCTACCTGGTGGTGACAGCCGCTTCTCTAGACCGGGAGCGCATCGCGGAGTACAACCTGACGCTAGTGGCCGAAGACCGTGGCGCGCCCCCTCTGCGAACCGTCAGGCCCTACACCGTGCGCGTGGGTGACGAGAACGACAACGCACCGATCTTCACCAAGCCAGTCTACGAGGTGTCAGTCCGAGAAAACAACCCTCCAGGCGCCTACTTGGCCACAGTGGCAGCCCGCGACCCTGACCTGGGCCGCAACGGACAGGTCACCTACCGACTGGTAGAAGCCGAAGTGGGCCGCTCTGGGGAAGCTGTGTCCACTTATGTCTCAGTAGACCCGGCTACCGGGGCCATCTACGCGCTGCGTAGCTTTGACTATGAGACTCTGCGTCAGCTTGACGTGCGTGTCCAGGCCAGCGACGGCGGTTCTCCTCAGCTTTCCAGCAATGCTCTGGTGCAAGTGCGGGTGCTTGACCAGAACGACCACTCTCCGGTCCTCGTGCATCCGGCGCCGGCCAATGGCTCCCTAGAAGTAGCAGTCCCTGGACGGTCCACCAAGGACACAGCTGTGGCGCGCATCCAGGCCCGGGATGCGGACGAAGGATCCAACGGGGAACTGGCCTTCGATCTGCTGCAGCAGGAGCCACGCGAGGCCTTCTCCATAGGCCGCCACACGGGGGAGATCGTGCTCACCGGAGACCTCTCCCAGGAGCCTCCTGGCCGCGTGTTCAAGGCCCTGCTGGTCATATCCGACGGCGGCCGCCCCCCTCTCACCACCACGGCAACCGTCAGTTTCGTGGTAACAGCGGGTGGCGGGTCAGCTGTACCTGCCAGCGCCGGGAGCCCAGAACATTCCCGGCCACCTGGCTCTCGCCTCGCGCCGTCGGGGCCTTCGCTGCAGTGGGACACGCCGCTGATCGTCATCATCGTGTTAGCCGGGAGCTGCACACTGCTGCTTGCAGCCATCATCGCCATCGCCACCACCTGCAACCGCCGCAAGAAGGAGGTGCGCAAAGGGGGGGCCCTCCGGGAAGAGCGGCCCGGGGCGGCGGGCGGCGGAGCCTCGGCCCCTGGCTCCCCGGATGAGACCGCCAGGGGAACTGGGCCCAGGCCCAACATGTTCGACGTGCTCACCTTCCCTGGCAGCGGCAAAGCGCCCTTTGGCAGCCCCGCGGCCGACGCGCCCCCGCCCGCGGTCGCCGCGGCCGAAGTGCCGGGCTCGGAGGGCGGCAGCGCCACTGGGGAAAGCGCCTGTCACTTCGAGGGGCAGCAGCGGCTCCGAGGCGCGCACGCCGAGGTGAGGCCTTCCTTCGGCTGGGCGCCCCCCTCCGTGCTCTGCGGACAGGCTGGGAGAAGGGAGACCGGAGGGGTAAGGGTGGGCTCTCGCAGGGAGATGCTTAACCTGTCGCACTTGCTTTTTTTGTGTCCTGTCCAACCCTCACACCTTTCCCCCCATTCCCTGCTGCAGCCCTACGGTGCCTCTCCAGGCTTCGGGAAGGAGCCTGCGCCCCCTGTTGCAGTCTGGAAGGGCCACTCATTCAACACCATTTCGGGCCGAGAAGCTGAGAAGTTCAGTGGGAAAGACAGCGGAAAAGGAGACAGTGATTTCAATGACAGTGACTCGGACATCAGCGGGGACGCTTTGAAAAAAGACCTCATCAACCACATGCAGAGTGGTAAGGGTGCTTCTCCCCAGCCCCGTCCAGTGGTCCGCCTTCCCTTGCCAACTTCTTGCCGGCTCAAAACCTGTTCCCAGTTCCCTCATCCCTTTCTTCGTCAGTCCAGTCCCAGCTAGACCGCATTCCCCCTAAGTACGATGCTAGCCGTGGAAGGAGGGTATTCTATTTATCGTTTTTTTGTGTCGTTGTTGTTGTTGTTGCTCTCCCAGCAAAGGAGCTATGCTTTGCATTATGTCAAGTTATCTTTATGGAAAGCATGTGCCTTCCTCTCTAGCTTCCCTGACCCGGCCGACATTGTGCAGACGGAGGCCTACGAGTACTAACCTCAGGAATTTCTTTCTCTTTTTCTCTAGGACTGTGGGCGTGCACTGCTGAGTGCAAGATCCTAGGCCATTCTGATCGCTGCTGGAGCCCATCCTGTGCCGGGCCCAATGTACACCCCCCTCCTCACCCACCAGCTCAGATGTCAACCTTCTGTAAGAGCACGTCCCTGCCTCGAGATCCTCTGCGCAGGGACAATTACTACCAGGCCCAGCTCCCCAAGACAGTGGGGCTGCAGAGCGTCTATGAGAAAGTACTGCATAGAGACTATGACAGGACAGTCACTTTACTTTCCCCTCCCCGTCCAGGAAGGCTCCCAGACCTGCAGGAGATTGGAGTACCCCTCTATGAGTCCCCTCCTGGTGGCAGATATGTGTCCCCAAAGAAGGGAACCAATGAAAATGTGTAATCTTTTCCTGCATGTCTTCACACACATATACAGGTCACCCTAAGAAGTCCCTAAGTTATTGACCGGTTTCAGTGTTGTACATATAAATATGCAAGATGTGCCTTAAATTGAAGTTGTTGGAAGCCGTTTCCAATCACATTGGTACTGTTTGGTATTTGCAAACAAAAAAAATGTAGTTAATGTAATTTTTATGAAATGTGTGCAGTATTTAATTTTTCTTATCATGCTATTGGCTTTAATTTCATTTGTGGCTTGCAATTTTCTTAGTGTTTTTAACCTGTACATTGTGTAATGTAATGTTTGTATATACTGAAATTTTGTTATATTTTTATATATTAAAAGCGAAGTGGAAGTTACTGCCAAAGGAATTGTCTGTAAGACAAAAAAAAACAAAACATGTTGGAATTGCTTAATGGGATTTTATCTTTCGCCAGAAACAACCTAATGTTTGAAAAGTTTTGCCTTGCCAAGTCTAACAACTTGTAGATCTTGAGTCTGTGGTAGATTTCAAGTTACTGTTATTTAATTACATTTGATTCTCTGTAAGCTCTGTCACTTATAAGCACAGTAATAAAGGATTTGTCATGTATTTGAAGAATCTGCTAATTGCTTTTCATGGAGTTGCCTGAAGTCAGACATCCACAAATAATTTCAGTACCAGAATTAAACCTCCTTTCAAGAGCTAATTATTCGGGCATTGTCAGTGCTTCTGGGGATGCTGAGCCTGTGGGATTTGGGGTATTGCAAAATCTTGCCCGACAACTAAAAACATTTGTTGACTTTGTAAAAATATTTATGACTCCATATGCATCTGCTACTGTGCAAAGTTCCTGGCCCCTCTTACCCCCTTCAACAAATAGCTATTGAGTATTTACTAAAAAGTGGGGGGAAGCTAAGTGCGAGTGGTTCACCCACTAATTAAACATTTGTAGAGATTTTACCAGAGCCCAGTAATTCCTTTAGAAGCTGTGGCTTGAGGCAAAGATGGTCCAAAACTGCTTATTAAGATGGTAGCATCAAAAAGATACACAAGTAGGATGGAGACATGGTACAGTGCTGGGGTGCTTGCTCTGTCTGGATTGGATTCCCCCTGCACTGCAGAAAAAAAGGGGGGATGGGGGAGCATACACATTGTAGATGAAATGGCACATGCCTAGGATTTGCTTTAACATGTCCAAAACTATATGAACTATATGAAACAAGACTGATAAAATTCTACCGATAATTGTCAACAGTGGTGCGGGTACACTTGGTGTGAAGAAGGTCGCTGTGGAAGGTTTAAGACAGCCATTGAGTCAGGCCCCTAGCAACACTCACCTCTCATCCCAGCACCTGGAAGATGGAGGCAGAAGATCAGGAGTTCAAGGCCAACCTGGGCTACATGCCTTCAAAATGCAAAAGATAAAAAGACATGAAGCCATCTATGTCAATGCCTTGTGTGCATTACATTTAAAATTAAAATGAAGATAATAATGAGAGTTGGCATTTACTGAGGAAGCTTTTCTATATGCTAAGCTCTTTACAGAGTGTTCTGTGTGAATTTAATTCTCTTCTACCTCCATGCCACCGGAAACTATGGTTGACTCTATTTTTGCAAATAAGGAGACTGGGACAGGAGGAAGTTAGACAAAGCATTGCTCATCCAGGGGGAGAGTGAAACCCAACTGCTCAAGAAAAAGAAGCGATGGGGGGAAAAGTCTGTAGAATGTTTATTGATGTGACAGAAACAAAGAGTTAGCAGGAAGAGTCCAATGTCTTGCCTTTACTGCTTAATTACTATTTAGTCCTTTATATTTGTAAGCGTCTGTGTTCCTTTATCGCTAATCATAGAGTGGAGTACAGTGATGAATAGAGCATCCCTCAAAGCTGCCTGTTGAAGTCATAATTGAAGCCATTGTTAGCGCCAAGCTGAACAGCAGGTCAGACACACAGTGCCTCACCACCCACTGCCTGTGCAAAGTTCAGCGGTTTCTGCCAGCAACTGAGCTGCACACGAACCTGACAGTCCTCGGGATCTAAAAGCAAACACCAATGTTTGTCAGTTACCAACTATCTCCCTAGCCAGAAAAAACTCAGCTCTAGAAGATAGGTCCCTAGGTAGATATCCTGTGATAGTGGAGTTTTATTCTTGAGTCACTTGTATCAAATGCAGAGCAGAAGACTCTAAAAGCAGACTGTCTCTGTGTATTTGCTGATTGGAGTCATCAAAACAAAAACAATGAGGGCTGGCAAGATGGCTTAGTGAAGAGAGAGGCTTGCAACCAAGTCTAACAATCTGAGTTTGATCCCCATTCCCATCTCATATGATGAAGAGAGCTGGCTCCTACAAGTTGTTTAGTAACCTCCAAACAGGCACCCTAAAATGTCTGTGCCCCAACACACAAAATCAACCGGTAGGTATAACTTTTAAATTTTCAAAATAAAATAATGATTGAAAGAAACATTATTTTATTTTGAAATGTGCAAGTTATTTCTATTTCTCCAAAAATCTGAGATTCAAAACCTCTATAATTGTATTAGCACATGCTTTCTTTGTGAAAAGACCATATAAAAGACCATATTTTTACGAAGCAAACATGCAATTAAAATTATTTAGATTAAAAAGAAGAGGATCTGGTCTAAGGGCCAGCAAGAGGATGGTTTTCTCTAGAAGTGTCTACTAAATGTAACTAAAATGGTTACATCTTAAAGGAAATGTATTGTTTTGTTTAGTTAAATGAGATAATATGTGTGTCGAACATTCAGCATAAAGCCTGGTCCTTAGTGATATCCACTACACACTACCCTACTCCCTCTTGGCTGCTTCCTTTGCAGCCAGACTCTTCTGTTACTATCAACCCAACCCACCCCACAAAGGAAGAGGTAGACCCAGGGCAGCTAGCCCTGTTGTGACCGGGTTTTGCTCTCCACCAGGTAGACCAGAGCTCCCCGTCCCCAGTGTAGCCAACAGTATACAAACAAGTATGGCTGAAGCAAACACCAGATGCAAACTCACAAACCTTTCAGGTTGTAACTGGAACTGAAGTATCTCTCTGAAGGTGGACGCTCGCTGTACCTTGACGGTGAGCACCAGGGCAGGCAATGACCCTGGGGGAAGAAGGTCACCATGAAAAAAAAACTAAACCAGACGTTCCCTCTTTGATATCTTTGTCTCTGGATCCATTGGCTTGGGTGTCCTAAACTTCTTCCTATAATAAAATACCCATCAAAGAAACCACTTCTGAAAATTAAAATGTAAGTGGTTTCAGCATCTATTGAAAAATGCATTCTGAAATAGAGCAAAAACAGGATGCATGTCTCCAAATGCAAAGATATATGCCTATGGAGAGAAAAAATATATATATATATATATATATATATATATAATCAGGATGAGTTCTGTGCTATAATTAGCTAACTATCTGGCTTATTGCACTTGGCAAATATAAGCTCTTATCATCTAAAAATTCCATTTTAGAAAGCAAGCATATTCACTTTAGTACTGAACTCAGCAACAACAGTATAATTGGAATGCAGTAAGTTTTGAAAGCAAACTGAAGCAGAGTAAGACAATACTCAATGGACTGCTGGGCTCGGCAACAACTCAGAAGAGACCTCAAAATGCTGCCCTGATTTTTTCAATAGCTCCGCAGTAACTCAGAGAGGATTTACCGCTCCCTTTCCTCACTGGAAGACAAACTGCAATAGAATCCACCAACAGGATCAAAACCAGCTAGTAAGTGAGCAACAGACAAGAAGAGGCACCAAGCTATCTTACCAGTCAACACTCAAACCCCCATGTTAAATGTGCTTTCAGTAGCGGGGAGGGGGCTTCATTTATTATCAGAATTAAAAATACTCCACAAAACCTCCTTAAATTTTTTTCAACATGTCAAACTGAGACCTGACTAGTGTAACACAGAAATAGGAAAAACCCCATTTGCTAACCCAACCTGTCTGGATTGCCAACACCTCAGCGTGTCCAAATGAAAACCATCTCCTCTGCTCTGATACAATTCATCCCGAATTACCCCCATGGCAGTTGTGTAAAGCTCAGTAAAGGGAAGTGCAGACTCAAAAATAGCAACATTGTCTCCAGACCCTCTCTTTATTTTTTATTTGATTTTTTAAGTGTTTGTACATGGGTACTGTGTTTTAATTATTACATTCCCATCCCCCTTCCCTCCCAACTCCAGCCTCTCCTGAGTCTCCCACACTCCCTCTCCAATTTGTGACCTCTTCTCCCCTTCTGCTGTTTCTTACCTACATGCATGTGTGTGTCTGTATAAATATAACCTGCTGAACCATTGAGAGTTATGCCTATGTGTGTGTGTTTAGGGCCAACCACTTGGTATTGAAAGCCTACCAGAAAACTGATCCCTAGAAAAGACTTCACCTTCCCCCAACAGCCATTATTTTCCCGTAGCTATTCACCTAAGAGTGGTAATGCCCCCCCCCTATTTCTTTCTCCTATTATCCCATCTTCCTTTTTAAAATTACATTCATTCATTTATTTATTTTTGTATATATGTATGTATTTTATATGTGTACATGTGCCAATGCACACCACAGCACACATATGGAGACTGGAGGACAACTTTCAGGAATCCGTTCTCTCTTCCCACCATGTTGGTCCCTGGGGATTAAACTAAGGTTGTTGGCTGGCTTAGTGGCAAGCACCTTACCAGCTGAGTCACCTTGCTGGACCTAATAACCAATCTTTCATCAAGACCTACTGGTTCTACCTTATAAAAGTTATTTAATTATCCTGTCCCTTTGTTGTGGAAGATACAGTGATCTACCCATATCCTTGCTGCTCAAGTCTGAGCTCATATCAGATACTGTAGACTCTTCCAGTTGAGCTTTGATGGTTTCTATTTTAGATACCCATCACTGTAAGCTTAAGAAATGCCTAGAGCTTCAGACTCCACCTGGAGTTTGTCCACTCTGTGCACAGAGCAGCCTGAACACACTGGAGATTCAAAGCTTGCAAGATCAACCCATCAATGAGGGAAGAGGCTGGCAAAAATAACTCAGCCTTCCCATCCCTTGGAAGAACTCCATTTTGACCTGTGTTTTAGAAGTTCCCCTGAGGATCTCCAGTTACCCAACTGGTAATGAGCCTCTACTGGCTTGGTAAGGTCACCCTGCTATACTCTCCTCAGCCTCTCATTAATGGGTTCTATAACTCCTTTCCAAGTAGACTAACTGCCCCTAGTGTGTGATAATTAATCTTCACCGTCAACCTTACTGGATTTAGTGCATCTGGGAGATTGAAGAGGACACTCTGGGTGTGTCTTTGAAGGTATTGTCAGAGAAGACTAACTGAGCAGAAAGATCCACGCTGGACGTGGGCAGCATATAGCAGGAGGCTTAGCGGGAAGAAGCGGATGAGAGAAAGACAATCACCAGAAGGCTGTCTTCTTTGCCACCTGGTCTGACAGGATGTGAGGTGAGTTACTCTGTCATGTCCTCCTTGTGCTGAGGGATTTGATCCTCTGGCATAATAAGCAGAATAAATCCTTCTGCCCCTGTAAATTGCCTCCCAGCAAGTTCTTCAAGTCAGGTATTGGTCACAGCGATGAGAAGGTCACAGGTACATCCCGCTTCCTCGGCATGACCCGGACTGAGGAGTTGTGCTCCACTTGTCTATCCTCCATCCAGTCTGGGAAGTAAAGGACTGTCAGTAGTTTTCATCTCCACGTTCCCAGAATCCATGTCTTTGTTTCAGTTTCTGCTTTCAAGGAGGCTGGCCAACCTGAGCAGGAGTTTACGTATGGGAAGCTTGATCCCTACATAGGAATCAATATTAAGAGATGGTGAATTGGAGGAGCTAGGGGAAGGACTGAAGGAGCTGAAGGGGATGACAGCCCCGTAGGAAGAGCAACAATATCAACCAACCAGAACCCTCAGAGCTCCCAGGGACTAAACCACCAACCATAGAGTACACATGGAAGGGACCCGTGGCTCTAGCTGGATATGTAGCAGAGGATAGCCTTGTTGGGCATCAATGGGAGGGGAGGCCCTTGGTCCTGTGGAGGCTCAATGACCCAGCCTATGGGAATGTGGGGGCGATGAGGCAGGAATGGGTGGGCAGGTGGGGGAGCACCCTCATAGAGGCAGGTGGGAGGGAGGGGGATTGGGGGTTTGTGGAGGGGAAACTGGGAATGGGGATAACATTTGAAATGTAAATAAATAAAACAACCAATAAAAATATAAAAGAAAGAGAGAGATGGTGAAATATTTAAAAGAGGGGACCTACTATGAGGCAATTGAGCAATGGTGGGGTTGCCCTGGGAAGATTTCAGGAAATTCCCACAGAGGCATACATTTCATTCCCAAGAGAGGGAATGGCTTTTAAAAACAAAAATGGAAGACTGAGCTGGCTCTGCTCTTATTTCCTGTCTTGCCACAGGATCTCTCCACTTTCTCTGTGTTTCAAAAACAGTCAATGAGGAAGAGACACAAAGATTCTATTCACCATGGTGAGATGTAGCCAAAGAGGCCCTCACTAGGCTGGGCCAGACTTACCTCTCCATCTTAGACTGTGTACCAAGTAAATATGTAACTACAACTGACCTGCATCCCAACCCCGCATTCATTTTTATTGTATTTTGTTATTTGGTCACCACACCAAACCATTCACTGGTATTACCTCATCTCATCCTTTAAACCTTATGCTGAGCCATCTTCCACACAGAGCAAGCGACGCTTACAGCAGTAGTTCAGTCTACCAAAGCTCAGATGGACAATGTCTAAAAAAAAATAGCTAAGGTTAAAATCAGAATCTGTCTGGTAAGAATGAGGCATCCTTCCCCACACCTTCCTTAAACCTTGATTGCTTCTCTCCCCCATCCCAGCACTAACTTCTGTCATCTCTGCATTGACAACCCGCCCTCACTCTACCTGCCACATCTTACCACATAAAAAAAAGTGTCATTCATCTGATTAATATTTTATGACTTTATGATAAAGTCCAAGACCTTCGTGCTCTAAAGCCTGTCTCCTTCCTCATCCTCACATGCTCAACTGCCGGCTCCATCTCACACTCGACTCTCCAGTCCTACTGTCCTTCATCTCTCTACCCTGTTCTATCCCTTCTCCTCTCTCCCAGCCAGCCATTCCTGTCTCTGGTCCATTCTTATCCTTTTAAGACAATTCAAAAATCACTTCCTTAGAGAATGCTTCTATTCCATAATTTCTCCAGGTCCCTCTACCAGCCTGCCAGCCAAGCAAGGCAGAGTTCCTTCCTGTGAGTTTCCTCAGCATTTGACCTAAACTGAAGGCAATTGTTTCTCCACTTATCTGTCTTACCTTTTCAGCCCAGGAAGTCAAGGACTGCCTGAGTTTTTCATTCCTGTATCCACGGCACAGGATACACTGGCTCGTACATAACAGGAATTCAATAAAAAGCGCTCGCTAAATGGAAGTATTCACAGAGCACGAAAGGTCATGGTGAAATATCTTACAAAAGAGACTGCACCCACAAGTCACTGTATCTCCTACGTGAGGCTCGTGCTAGATACATCTCCAAATCCCACTCTTTACATTCAGCACCACATACACCCCGACTGTCCTAATGACTTCGGCATCAGTCCTGGCCAAGTGCAAGGGACCTTGGCTACAGAAAAGGAAGCTCTCCCCACTCCAGCCTCGATGCTGCAGTGTTTCCTTAGACACAGCTCCAGAGAGTTTCTGTTTAGAAGGACATATCCATAGAGATTTGGCACAATCTTGCCCATTTTGCTGCCAAATCCACATAGCCCTTATTACCCAGATAACTGTCGAATTCCCTCGTTGTGACTGCAGTAAGCTATAAAGTGGATGAAAACATTGAATTGTTTCCTATGCTAAGCATTGGGTGATGGTCCTTATTCCACTGAAACTTTATTGTGCTGCATTTTCTGCCCAGAAATTCTTTTTCTTGAAGTATCTCTTAGAGGGGTGAAGATTTTTATCTAATGAATGTCACAAGACCATCAGAGGAAGGGATGAGTTACAGTGGGTGGGAGTGGAGTTGGGTGGGGGAGCAGACTCACTTCACTTAGACACTGGCTCCCAGCCATCGCTTACCCTTCCCATGATTTGTTCTTCATATCAGCCAGAAGCTGTTAATCACCACCTTCACTAGAGGTCCGAGAACAAACTAATGAAGATGCTTAAACACCTCCAGGAATACTAAGGATTCAGTCAGCCCTCTTCTGTCACTAAAGAAATTAAATGCCTCCATTCCATCACTGGTATTCCTCCTGGCCTGCATGGTAGCCCATCTTGCAAACTATGATCCATGTAAAAGCTAGTCAAGAATCACATTCTGCAGGGTTGTCTAAACACTTTCAGGTGTTCATATTGGACTTTAAAATTGCTTCAGAAATCCTTCCATTCTTCACTTAATTTTGATGATTGTCAAGTGCTGAAGAAGTGCGATCAGGATGGAGATTCTTCCTGAGAATCACTTGCTGAGAAAGTATTCTAGGAAGGCTGGAGAAGCAAAGACAATAGGGTGGGAGTGGGAGGGAAGCTCCACAAAGGGGGTGGCCCTAGTTTACATCTGGATCTGACCCAGAGCTCTAGAGCACAAACTGGCTGTCTACTGTGCAAGGGGCTAGCCTTTTGAACTCTATGTCAGTTGTTAACCTCTGCAGTGGGGAGAGGGGTAGGTTGCCTATTGTCAAGAAGACTTCCTGTTTGACTGGGGACTGGTCTCCAGGAAGAGGGCTATCACAAGCCACTAAACAACCAATACTCATAGGAAGGAAGGAGTATAAATGTCCCGTGGATACCAATGGGTAGATCATGAATAGACCAGCCATCTTCAAATTACAATCACCTGGGAGTCGCTCTGCTCTAGAGCACTAGAAATCTAATCAGGTGTTTATCATACAGTAGGGAAAGGACAGGCCTCAAACTCCCATTTTCCCCAGTTGACAGGTGGCACTAGTGCTGCTAATCAGGAGACTACCTTTGAGAACCACTGTTTCATAGAACATATATGATGCTGGGCCAAGTCTTTCTAGCATGCCTGGATTTGATCAGGTTTTACCCCAACGTTAAAGAATATACCCTTTAATCATTCTCTCCAGAGTGCTGGATTCTTGGGTTAGCACTAATATAAAGCTCACACATAATACCCCTAAGTAAAAAGGAGGTAAGATGGGGCTCAGAGCTAAAGAGGCAGGGCCCAGTCTCATCTAAAAGGCCTTGCCAATACCTTGCCTTTCTCCTTCCCTATCACAGCGCACAGCTTGATGTCTGGGAGGAGCCAAAAGAGAGCATGGGTAACTCTGGTAACAACTATCCCATGTATATGTATATGATGTATATGTATATATATATGTATATGATGTATATGTATATTATCTAGTATGTATGTATACAAATACTGGAGGAGTGCTTCACACCACTCTGGAACACATCAAGAACTAAGCAACTGGGAAGGCAACAGTGCTCTGCCATTCTTCAAAGTAAATGTAAAATAAATATTTAAATAATCAAAAAAACTTAGGAAAAGGGGGGAGGGAATCTGTACAATAATGTTTCCTGGGGGAGATATGGCAAACAATTGATGGTGCTAGATATTCCCAAGTGATCATGGAAGCCTCAAGAGATGGTAGTTCCTTGGCACTGAAACCTTTAAGCCAAGGGAGTAACTAGTGAATGGAATGAGGGAGCAGTGGTAACACAGAGCGGGAGTTGGATGGGCAACTCCTAGGTTTCCTCCAGAGCCTAACAACTGATCACAATGGGCAGTGTGAGATATCATTTTGCCTGGGCTAAGGGATGCTCATACAGCTGGTAATTGTTATTTCAGAGTATGTCTGTGAGACGAGCTTAGCATTTGAATCAATAGCTGAGTAAAGAAGGTATGCCCTTTCCACTGTGGGAGGGTATCATCCAACCCAGAGAGTGGCCACATAGAGCAAAAAGGCCCAAGAAGGGGTAGGAATATGGCTCAGAAGTAGAGCACTTACCTTGCAGTGCAGGCAGGGTTCTGAGTCTGAATCCCAGTGCCAGCACCAAAACAAAACAAAGGCATGATGGTCAAATCTTGTCTCTTCTCCAACTGAACCATCTATCTTTGTTTTCTGTCGGAGGATGACAAGGATCCTGATCCTTACATGGCTGGATACCTTCCCCTCACCCATTCCCCATCAGCACCTCATCCTCAAGCATGCAGCATCAGACTGAGTTAGTCCTTTCTTCCTTCAGTGTTCACACAGTAAATTTTGGGGTCTCTCTCTCTTTCTCTCTCTCTCTCTCTCTCTCTCTCTCTCTCTCTCTCTTTACACACACACACACACACACACACACACACACACACACCATGTTGGTAGGTTTTGTTTCTCTTGAATCCAATCTAATGGCTTTCCACAGATCCCTGGTGTGACCTTTCTTTCACTCTGAGATGTTTTGATCCACCTGTCCTGCTTTACCTGATTCTCGGACAATAGAAAGCTTAGCCTTCTTGCTATTTTATTCCACATGGCTTAGAAGAGCTGCTACATTGTGCCCAGAGTTCTGACAAGCCAGAATCACCCCTCTTCCCTGGCCGGGTGCTTAGCTGCTCTTGGGGAGTCAGTTTGTTTGTCATTTTGTCTTTTGTGGTCATAAAGCCCAATTCTTTCCCTGTGAGCTCGGCTTTGATGA
Organism: Rhabdomys pumilio; assembly: GCA_030674055.1. Classification (NCBI taxonomy): domain Eukaryota; kingdom Metazoa; phylum Chordata; class Mammalia; order Rodentia; family Muridae; genus Rhabdomys; species Rhabdomys pumilio. Next base: position 222,273,090 of record JANHMN010000001.1, on the reverse strand, counting down.
GGAATTTTCCAAGTCATTTCCACTCACTTCTCAAATCTGTTCATGAGCAGCCCCATCCTACAGAGGGAAACTGAGGTGGAGAGATCAATAAAAGCAGCTGGTTTCCCACCCCCTTCCTTGGCCCTTCTGCCTTACCTCTCTTCTTAATACTTATTAAATGGGGATATTTATTCAGCATAAGTCTCTAGAGTTGTGTTCGTTGTAAATCATTTAAGAATCCAGTCACCGGGGCTGTGTTTTGGCCGACCTCCTGCATTCATTCATCCCAGACCTATGTCCTAGAATACAAAGGCGCCATGATTCATTTCTGCTCTTAAGCTTCGCTAATCAGAAGAGCCCATTGCTCTTGCCACTCACTGAGTGATATAGCAGAGATTTCTAGGCTGAGGGCATTAGACTCAGATGCAACTGGAAAAAAAAATGTCAGGCAGCCTGATTTATTATAGCTGTGGCGATGAGAAGGAGAAAGAAAAAAAAAACGGGTTTATTTGTGCTCTTTTCTCCTGAAGCTGTGCACACAGACAACTGCCATTTGCTTGACCAAGTCATCCATGTGAAGACTGGTGAGCTCACAGGCTTCTAGCCTGACAAAGAGGAATTAGCAGGCCTGTGCAGGGCAAGGAAGCCAGCTCAGCTGGGGATATAGCTGAGTGGGCAGTGGCTGCCTAACAACCACTAAGTCCTGGGATGGATCTTCAGCACCACAAGAAATGGCTTCCTTCGAGTGTGGTAGCGCGTACCTATCATCCTAACACTCTGGTGGCGGGGGACAGGAAGATCACATAGTCAAGGTCATCCTCAGCTAACAGCACCTTTGAGGCCAGCCTGGAATACATAAGGCATTGGTGGAGGAGGCAGGAAGGAGGTAGAAGAGAAGGAAGGGACGGGGGAGAGAAAGAGATGGAGAAATGCAAACAGATGCAGAAAATTCCTGTTCGCCTCTCAGAAAGAGTCTTGTAACTGATTGGTCTGTGAGATGCAGGGGTGGAGGCTTAGCTACTTCACTGCTTCCTATGGGGCATCTGTCCAGTGGCTGCGTTGTTTTTGTTTGCTGAATGGGCAGCTAGGGTGAGGCGAGCCAAGCCGTGGGCAGCTCGGGTGAGGAGAGCCGAGACGCTGGAAGGAGAGATCATCTCCTCTGCCCTTTCTTGCACAGGGCTCTGCCATTCTTCAAAGCAAATGTGAAATGAATATTTAAAGAATATAGACTTAGGGGACTTAAATCTTATTTGTAATGTTTTATTTCTTTTATTTGAATAGATCTACAATAAATATGACAAAACATTAACATTTGTCAGTTCTGGTTGGTGAGGCAACACAAGTGCTTGTTATGTGTGTATTTTTTAATTCTTCAACTCTAACAAACGATTACTGCTCGGTCAGATCACGCCATTCCTCAGCCTCCCCCTGCCAAGGCCCGGTTTCCTAAGGTCTTTCTTTATCCTGTGATGGTAGCCACTCTCTCTTCCTCCCACTCACCACCCACTTCTTGTCCCCAGCTGAGCATTGAGCAGGAAAAAGATCACATAGGAGCAGTAGCCATAATCACAGATGCAAAGACAGGAGCATGTAGAGATCTTAGGAGAGTCTGGGATATGTGCGTGATGCTTCTGAAAGGCCACCTGTCCTTCAGGGATCACCACAAAACCAAGATGGCGATCTCATCCAAGAGGTGTGAAAAGAATGTGGAGGCAGGATCTGGGCAGTCCTAGGAGGACATTGTTCTCTGGGCACAAGTAGAACTATTCCAGGAACTGCAGGGAGCAGGGGCACTGGGAGTGGGAATAGCAGAACCTGATAACATAGATGGGTCTCTGGACATGCATGAAGGCATCTCTCTATGAATGTACAATGTTCACACCCAATCTAGCAGCGTCATGCTCCGTTTTAATCTGAAAAGCATTAGCATTAAACATCTGAGAAAGAGACAGGGAAAGAGAATTCAGAATCATGCTGCATTCAGAAGTATAGAGATTGTCTCAAGCTTAGGTCCTGGAGTCCATGTTTGAATTACAAATTACAGTAGCTGAGGTAAGAGAACTGTCCCCAGACTATTAGGCTGGGAATGAAAGATCCTAGCTGGGTTTAAGATGGCTCTTAGGAACTGGAAAAATAAAGGTATGGCTTTCAATATAGCAATGAGGTTCCTGGAGAAGACCTAGAGTTTTTGGTTATCTATAAATGCAGAAAATAATTTCATGATTGGAAGTAGTTTGTCTCTAGGCTTCATGTGTTGAGAGTTTGGTCCTCATTTAGCAGAGAAGAGGTAGCATGGAACATTTAAGAAGTGAATCAAATGGGTGATCTATAAGCCATGGGGGTGGGGCCATGTTTCTGGCATCCTATTGGCCACGAGAGCTCTTCCCCCATGTACTCTGGCCGTGTATTTAGGACCCTCATAGTGATTATATATTCAGCCTCTGTGACTGTGAATAAAGTTACCCTGCCTCAGGTATTTTGTTACAGCAACAAATTCACTACCAACTTCACTAATGCACTAACAATTCCAAAGAAATGGCCAATGAATGACACTATTACTGCCAGTGTACAAGTCAAGGTAAGAGCACCTACTTCCAATCACTGTATTCTTTGTACCCACTGAGAAAGTATCCTTCAGAATAACGTGAAGAAACAATTGGATTGCTTTTATTGTCCATTGAGTATATAGATTTTAAACACAGTTTGTAAATAAAAAAGAAAAGAAAAAAGTCAGAAGAATGAGAAGAACCTTTATTATACTCCTAAGTGCAATGGTTGTGTTGAGCTATGGTTGATGTTTAAATTGCCAGTGAGACCGGGCAGTGGTGGCGCACGCCTTTAATCCCAGCACTTGGGAGGCAGAGGCAGGCGGATTTCTGAGTTCGAGACTAACCTGGTCTACAGAGTGAGTATCAGGACAGCCAGGACACAGAGAAACCCTGTCTTGAAAAAAAACAAAAAAACAAAACAAAAAAAAATTACCAGTGAGTTCACTGTCTTCTGATAGACATCATTTTAACAGGAAAGAATGACAACAAGCAAACCATGGCTATTAGAGCTCAGATATTTGGCAGACATTGTCTTGAAAATAGTCAAAGTCGGTCAGTATCTTGAAGGAATCATTGATCATATTCGTTCCAATAATAAATTGTGGGCTTTGAAAATCAAATTAGAATTTTCAAAAACCCGTGCTCATGATAGCTAATCCAATATTTAGGAACAAGTTTAATGAGATTGTTGGTGATATTAATAAATGTGAACTTAGCTGATCTATATCACTCAGTGAGTCAACCTTTTCCAGTGGACCAACAAATGTCATAAAAGTCATGCATGGAAGAATAGCCCACTCAAGGTGCAAGATGGAAGAATATTTTAAGGCAACGAAGATGACAAGTTCACTAAGATGATTTCAGGTTCCACAGTGCAACTTAGCTTTTAAAATCCACATGTGGTTGGCACATGCCTATGGTCCCAATGCTCAAGGAACTGAGGTAGGAAGATCATGAGTTCAAGGCTACTCTCACTATGTAGGTAGTGAAACTCTGTATCAGAAGAAAGAGAGAGCAGAAAAGGAGGAAGGAAAGAAGGGAAACTTACAGCCATCTAGTATGGAGAATACCACAAAATGGGCTACAATTTAAACAAGCTGGCCCTTTCCAATTACACAGCTGTATGCCCTGGATTTTCCTCATATACTTAAACTCAAACACTGTACACAGCACTGCAGAGGTTTGAACACAGGAGCAATTACAGGAATCCAATTATCTTATATTAATCGAGGCCTTAAAGAACCTTGAAAAAAGCATAAAACAATGCCTCTTTTTCCTGAGTGTTTTTGTTTTGAAAATGCAATTATTTTCTCCAATGATTATGTTATTTTACTCGTGGATATTGGGCTTATTGTTATTTTTAATTAGTTAATTAATATTTCTATTTTCTTCATTTTAAATTTTAATAAAGTAAATATTTAGATATAACCCATATTAACAAAAGTTTGTGGAGTCCTCTATTTTAAAGAGTGTAAAGACCAAGATATTTGAACGTAACTGAGTTAGTACATTATTTAAAGACTGAATGACAGCATACAAAGTATTCAGTGTAGACAAGTGTTTAGTGGTAGGTATGGTGGCTTATAATCCCAGCACTCACAGGAGGGTCACAAAGTTAAGGCCATGCTGGGCTAGATAAGAAGACCTTTTCTCAGAGAAAAGTAGTTAGCTGCCACATGACAAGCAACATGTATTGGCAGTTCAGAACTATAATTTTCCATATTCACTCTACCTTCCCAACACTTCTGTAATGGTTGAACCCATTGTCAACTTGACAGGATTGACAGATACAGGAGATCAATAAAGTGCATTTCTTTTCGATTCTCTGAAGACATTTCCAGAGACAATTAGGTCACAAGAGCTCTGACCTAACAGATGGATCAATCCTTCGATGGATTCATAATATCATGGCATTAGGGGGAGGTGGTAAATTGAGCCTAGTTGAAGGTAGTTCATCAGGGGCGTGTACCTTGGCTATACCTTGTTCTGACCTCTTTCTGTATGTAGGTAGTGAAACTCTGTTGCTTCCTGCAACCATAGAATGAACTGTCTGGAACCAGGAACCAAAAGAATTCCTCTGTCAGGTTGCTTTGTCGGGTCACAGGGATGAGATGAGTTACTAGCACCCAGTATATCTACTTGACAAGTACCATCACCATCTTTTGAAGGTGAGGAAAAAGACCGTGAGGTTAAGGATCCTACCATAGGCTAAACAGCAGGTATATGGCAGAGCTGGGATTTCACGCCAGGCAGATTGGCTCCAGAGTCTGTGCTCCCAGTTCCAAATATTGTTAGTGTTTGTTGGCGTTGGCAATGAGTAGTGCCGATTATAAAGGAAATTCCATTCTCTCAAGTTAGTCTATTTTCCTCTTGTTATCGTAGGCCCCTTTAAAGTCTAATATTACAAATTAGTCTCCAATGCACTATGAGATCCAGGACTGGAATTGGGAGATGTTTTTAATAATAAAGCAGTACCCACCTCCCATTCCTGGGATAGAAAGTAGTAAAAATTCATGAAAAAGTTCAGAATAATCAGAGCTAAGATGTCCAGCTGACCCTTCCAGGCAAGGATCTCCTTCTCCATAGCCAAGAATAGAAGATTAATATTACATTAAAGTAAAATGACATCCCCTAGATGTAGGCCCCAGTCCTCAAAAACATGACAACCTAATTAAAGGGATAAAACAAATACGCAGAATAAAAACTGGAACAGATGACAGTATCTAATTAAGTGCTAAATTAATCTGAAACCAGATTGAACTTTTTAAAATTTCTCTTAGATGATTTAGAAATACTTTTGGGTCTGCAGTGCCTCTGGGTCGTAATTAAGAACAGTAATTATTATTGTACTCCTGATGTCACAGCGTTCCGAGGTAAGTTCTCTCACATCTCAATTTGGCAAGCTTTCTCCCTCTCCAATAATCCTGGCTTTGACTCTCGGTTCTCTCTTACACCCACATAAAGTGATTTTTTTTTCAGACTGAGCTTTGCTGTATTGCCATCCGGCTCCAAACCCTGCACTAAGGAAAGCTTGTTCAGTGCACCATTAGGATATTGTTAAGGACTGATGTTACAACCCACGGGCAGTACCTGTCGGATACTGATGCCAGCAATGATTGGGCTTCCTGAAGTTCCTGTTCTTTTTTTTTTCTTTCATGTGTATCACGGATTTGTGTTTGTCTGCATTTGTCTTTCTGTTTTGACATTGACATATAAGTATTCAGAGCCGACCAAATTCGTGGATAACCTTTTGCTGTTAGTCTCTCTGGGGTGTTTGTTTGACCTTGCTCTCGGCTCTTTTGAAAGTCATTTCCTTCTCTTTTGTTCCTAATTGTAATTTTGTAATTGTAAGTTTGCTTTCATGTTTTAGGAGCCTTGAAAACACTGACATCCTCCCAGGAAAACAGGGGATTATAAACAACTGGTTTTGTTCTGCCTTCTACCAGCACTGCGGCCTTGAACAGATGACAGCTCCAGTCTTCCCTGAGAAATGTGACCTCCATCCAGGGAGCTTTCCAGCTCTAGCTCATTCTGATTCTTAGGAGCCCATAATTGAGAATCACAGTGAATAAGATGTTTGGACAATGTTTGGTATCTGAACTGTGCATCAAAGATGTATCTGATGTCGCCCTCTTAGCTGTTACCAGTAAATAGGTATAGGATTAGAGAGTGGTGGGGGCATGGGGGCATCACTGTCACAGTGGTTTCTTCGGGTCCCTGTCTGTAGGGAAGACATGTTTGAAATGACTCCTAAGCGCCTACTTTGTTCAAGGCAGGATGCTGAGAGTGAAAGGATGCGGGACACAATATGTAAGATCTGCACCCTTGCTTTCAAGCTCCGTAGACAAACCCTGCAGCAGAGAACACAGGGAGGAGAGTGCGAGAAAAGAGAGAAATTCCAAGTGAAGACAGACCTGGGGAGGTTAACATTTAACACCTAGCAACTACAAAGCCATCCATCCACCCTGCCTGTAGGAGAGGCACCCCCAGAGCCAGGAGCCTGTGCCAGCTGTTCCATGGCAGCTGCAGAGGAGAAGGTGGGGATGGGGCATACAGCTCACCCTGCTGCAAGCGCCATAATAACCCAGAAAAATAACAATAACTTGCCACATGAGTTAGCCCATCTTTCCAGGCTCTGCCAAGTTTACATGCCAGATGGCTCTTGCCTCTACATCTGATTTGCTGTAGGGCAGAACAGTATGCCCCATCCCGGGGCAGAACCACATCTGGCAGCCAGTTGGTGGGATTCTGTCCCTATGAAACACGTGCCCTTACATTATAGTCCCCAGAGCAATTCTATTTTGTCAAGGTGTTTTCCTAATCTGTTTTTGTGTTCTTTACTTATTGCTAGGACTTCTGTTGAATATTTGTCAACAGCAGGTCTACACAAGCACTTCGATGTCAAAGGAAAGATTCTTACTATGAAATATGAACAATGACCCTGCGCACTCTGTCGGGAAATACTTCTGTATAAAGGAAAGCAGGGGGACAGGGGGCTGTTTCCCCAGAGTTTACTCCCTTTCTCCTGTACAGTCTTAATATTGGTTTTATTGGGGGTGGAAGGTACATCAATCCTGGGCAAGTACCAGCCACAATGAGTATAAAATGGTGCCTCAAAGTGACCCCAAGCCCTTCTCTTAAGTGATTCGGTTTGAGGATGTGGGGATGACCTAGAACCAGCCCGTGGAACTTAAGTGAAAGTGTGCTGGGAGCAGATGGAAGAACCTTCTGGAAATATCTTTTTCTGAAGAGGAGAAACAGAAAGAATACATGAAAGAAAAAAAAAAAAAGGCTCACCTTTGCAGACTTCCTCCTTAACAACTTTACTCACCATGAGCCCCACCTGGAACCCAGTGACAAGTGATGAGGTCATCCGTGGTTGCTTGTCAAAGGAATTAACCAGTTTATCTGGAACCCTGGTTAGCACTTAAGGAAGAACTGCTGTAATAGACTAAGACAGACCCAACCCGGGCCTGGCTTCCTGTGTCCCATGGGACTGCTCATGTGACCCCTCCGTCTCCCTGGTGCTCCTACCAGGATACCTTAGTTTAGGGGTGACATAAGACCTTTTCCACGTCACTGTCATATTTTCCTTATTTTTTTTTATTTTTCTTTCCGTACATAGATTTTATGGGTTTGTTTTTGTTTGTTTGTTTGTTTGTTTGTTTACTATTTTGAGTGTTTTTCTTTTTTGTCGTGGTTCAAGTTTGCAATCTAATGTTATTCTTAAAGATGAAGTAAGTACCGACTCCAACATTGTTTTCCCACTAACTGAAATGTTATTTTTTTAAAAGTTGGATGTGCTTGTTTTTTTCAATGATTTGTCTTGTATTTTAAGATTATAACTACAATGCCGGGCGGTAGTGGCGCACGCCTTTAATCCCAGCCCTTGGGAGGCAGAGGCAGGCGGATTTCTGAGTTCGAGGCCAGCCTGGTCTACCGAGTGAGTTCCAGAACAGCCAGGGCTACACAGAGAAACCCTTCTCGAAAAACAAACAAACAAACAAAAAAAGATTATAACTACATCATTTCCTCCCTCCAAACTACCCCCATAGACCTTTTGTTATTCCATCTCTCATTTATTTCTATACATAAATATAACCTGCTCAGTCTGTACAATGTTACTTATATGTATATCGTCAAAGGTGACCATCTGATATTTGTGATGGTTTGAATGAAAATGGTCCTCACAGGTTCATATATTTGAATACTTGGTCCCCAGTTGGTGGAACTGTTTGGGAAGGATTAAGGGGTGTGGCCTCATTGGAGGAGGTGTGTCACTGAGGGCAGGCTTTGAGGTTTCAAAAGCCCCCACTATACCCTGTTATCTCTCTCTGCCTCATGTTTGTGGATCAAGATGTAAGCTCTCAGCTACTGCATCAGTGCTATCTCTGCCTGTCTGTTGCCATGCTTCTTGCCATGATAGCCACGGACTCTAACCCTCTGAAACCATAAGCCCCAAGATTAAACATTCTTTTATAAATTGCCTTGGCCGTTGTGTTTTATCACAGCATTTAAAGAGTAAGACAGTAATGGATAACAAATTGACATGTCATCTTCATCACATTAACTAAACTCTCATTAGCTGGCCTGTGCGTCCCTCTACCTCTGCTCTCTTTTAACCTGTTAGGGTTAACACTAACTGCACCCTGCTCAAATTGTTTAACATTTGTCCTATATTTTGATGTGTTTCTTAGTAATTCTCACGCTCTTTTCTTCCCAGACTAGTTTTAGAAGGAGCTTACCAAACTCTCAGCTTTATTTGGTTTGTACGAAATTTGTAGACTGTTGGTTGCAGGCTGTCATCTTTACCTTGCTGGCCAACTCTGCTAGGAAATACCTCTTCGTTCAGGATTTTATTTCTTGCCTTTTGTGTAACAGTCTCAGTGTCATTTTTTAAGAAACTATTTGCTAAAATTTTAAGTGTGTGTACACGTGTGTATGTTTCATGTAAAAGCGTGTGCCAGAAGAAGGTACTGGGCCCCCTGGAACTCGAGTTATAGGTAATTGTAAGTCTCGAACGTGGTCAATGGAAACAAAACTCAGGTCCTCTGCAAGAGCAGTACACGCTGCTGAGCTGTCTGTCTGTCTCTGCAGCTCCTGGGTGTCTTTTCAAAGTTCTTTCTTGGTTTTTGTTTTTGTCTTGCTCACTTTGTTACGGCGATTGTTGCTGACAGTGTGGTTGACATTTTATACATTTTGTTGTTATTGTAAATGTAGTTCAGAATCCTTTTCATTTTCCCATTGGGTATTTCTAGCTCTAGAAAAGCTATCGACTCTTGGGTTAGTTGTGTCTTGTCATTTCCCTGGCCTCCCTTGCAAGCTCTAACCCTGTCAACTGTTTGGCAGCATGCTAGTTAGAAGGCCCTGTTAAATGTTCAATGTCACTCTTGGTTTTGGCTTCATGCGTTTGACCTTGCAGTTTTTTAGTCTGATACTAACATTATCATACTCTCCCCTTTCTCCAGTCTTTTTCTGGAAGATAGTTTCCCATCCCTTTCTTTCCAAACTTAGTGTTTATGAGCAAGGCAAGGCCCATGCAGATTCTTTAATTTAGAACTATTTTTTTAATTTTGACAGAATCACCAAAAATCAATTTTTAAAACATTTATTCAACATTTTTTTCAATAAATATTTGCTTGACTCAGCAGGCAGCAGGGAGCAGGGCCAGTTCAGATGCTTGTTTTTCTGATATTACTGTGTTCATGGCCTGACCTGCACACACGCTGCCCTGCCTGCTCTTAGGTTTGTTCCCTCTCAGCTCGTCAATTCTGTTTCTTTCTGTGTGTCTTTCTCTATCCCTTCATTTGCCCAGGTTGGGGTTGTCCCTCTTTAACAGTCTGGAAATTATACATCTCATTGTTACTTTAGTTGGCATCACATTTTGTCAAATAAGATTTAAATCTATTCTCTATGCCTGCAGCTTGAGCCTCTGCTATAACCCTCCAGCAGGAAGGCACTGCCTGAAAATCCCAGGACCATCACATGGGCCCATTGACGCTTGTTCCCACCTCTAACACAGTAATCAAAAATGCAGTTCTCTGGGTCCCAAAGGCCTGGGTTGGGCTGGATAATCCTCTAATCAGTAATTCCACCTGAATGACACAGAAAGAATATTCAGAAAGAGGGAGAGGAGGAAGTGGAGGAGGCAAAGGACTGAGGGGAAGAAAGAGAAGGGAGTAGTGGAAGAGAAAGACAGAGGAAAGAAGAAGAGAGTGTTGACTTTTAGTGAGAGAAAGGAACAGGAAAAGGAAGCAGAAACAGCACACAGATGAGCACCACTGTTGACCACAGTAGATAAAATCTTTCTCTGAAATAATCTCAAATGTGTGTGTGTGTGTGTGTGTGTGTGTGTGTGTGTGTGTGTGTGTGTGTGTTTTCACATTGGTTCTGCTGACTTTCAATGGCTGTTTTCAAATAAACGATCCTTATTATCTCTTTAGTCTAAGAAATATTTCTTCTCTTATTTCTTTACTGCTTTACCTCTGTACTCTAGCTCTGGAATTCCTGTTCAGCTGGCATTCTGGCCTTCCCTCATTGCTTGGATTGATTCTTTCTTTTTGTATTACTTTTCCCTGTGTTCTCTGTCTCCATGCAGATTTACTCTGGATCTTAACAGACTCCCTGTGTCTTCTCTTACAGATCACTTCCATCACCTATTCTAAGGCTTGGTCCCTTCTCTGAACTTTTCATATCAGATTTTGAACTATAATAATAATAATAATAATAATAATAATAATAATAATAATAATAATAGCTATTATTATTTGTGGTTGTTATTATTCTCCAGTTCTAAATTTTTATAGACTCTTAAATTTTATTGTTGCTTGATCTAATACAATTAATTCACAGCTTTGAGAGAGACAGAGAGACAAGAGATAGAAAGAAAGGGGGAGGCAGAGAAAGTTTCCATGTCCTGAATTGTCTCTTTTCTTCTAAGATCAGCAGCTCAGGTGACTTTGTTGTTTGGCTTTTCTAAAATGCTTCTGTCCTGGTAGAATCTTTGATAGATCCTCCCTAACACAGAATCTTGGACATGATACAGGCGTCATGGTCATTCTTTCCCTAACGGCCAAAGTCAGAGGGCTCTAGGCTGGTAGATAATGTCCTTGACTCCCAGGGAAAGCCTTTCCTTTCTGATTTCCTCCCTGCCAATGTTTTTTATGACATCTGAAATGTCCTCTCTCTGGAGGAGCCCTCTCTGTAAGACACTCCTCTTTCCCTGCTTTGTGGCAGTGACTTAGTGAGAGTTAGACCCTTCTGGTCTGGAATTCTCTACATTCTCCTAAGCCCCTAAGGGTTCCTCAGAACCCTCTTTCAGTTCTCTCTGTCTGCTGAGGCCAAACTTGGGGGAGCTGTCATTTTCTTTCCTTGTAGAGCCATATTCTCCTAGGCGAGTCTAAACTGGAATCTTCTCAATCCTGACCAATACTCTTCATTTGAAGACAGTCTATTCTGGTGTCTTTCCTACACTGAGAGAATTGAAGAGAATCAAAGTGCCTCTATTCTTATCTACTCCCACAGGTGTGTGGAGCTGTTCATTGCACAATTTCCTTATATACTGAATCCCCTGTGAAGCATCAGTAAGTCTGCTTTCTAGAATTTGATTTATATGCAGGGGTAATGTGAACCTTTGAAAAATGCTTTTAATATATGGTGTCAGGCACTGTATTGCTTTCTATACAGTTCTTTATTTAATGCAGCCCAAGTCTCCTGAAAACAAGAAAAAAAAAATGTATGAGCCAGAGATGAAGGCTGAGGTGGGGAGGTGAAGAAGAAATGGTATGGACGGAGCCTGCAGGACTTGTCCAGAGTCACATATCTAAAAAGGAGCAAAGGCCAGACCCAAACCCAAATCTCACCAGTCCCCAAACCCAAGCACACCAAATGCTCTGTAGACAGTCTCCAGGTCAATGGAAAAATTATTTCACCTTACTATAAACCTGTAACATGAGTGTTTGTTGGAAACAAGCAAGTGAATAATATCTGCTGTGTTATAGTTTAATATTTTCCAACAAAATTAATAGAGTCCACAAAAATATCTTTAAGTGTGTTTTAAAGAATTTGTTGCATACAGATTATTGGAAATTAAAAGTAAATTCTCTCTCTCTCTCTCTCTCTCTCTCTCTCTCTCTCTCTCTCTCTCTCTCTCTCTCCCTATCTTCCTCCAATCTCTCTTTCCCTGTCCCTAAAATGCCTTTGGACACATCCTCCCCATGACCATCTTGTGACAGTTTCCCTCCCCCAACCCCAGTTTCCCAAGGAATGTGCTCCCGGGAGCAGCACTCCTGGGATGTCATCTAAAGCAGGCCCCTCCTCCTCAGTCTAGTTTATCTAATCTAATATTCCACTTCAGAACACAACTTGTAATTACTTTGTTTACTGTTGGATGTTTTTTGTTTAGTCGGTCTCCCCATGAAATTGCAGGCTCCAGGAATGAACTGCATTTCTCACGTCAGCCCTTCCTATTAGACTGTTAGTTAAACTCTCACTGTTAAGTAAAGGAAAGTAATCGTTCCCAAACCGTGAAACAGTCAAAGTTAGGAAAGGAAGAGAACTGCACCCTCTGCAAATAGTCTTCTAGAGAAATACCTTCCCAGATGCCTGCTGAGACCCTGGCCAAGGATGAGTGATGTAAACCTGGCACCTTAGTAGATTGAACCAAATTGGCCAAATGATCTCCTTTAGACTGAACCTGCTCGTCAATCAGAGCTGTCCGTCCAGGGAAAGCTGGCCAAAGCTTCAGAAGGAGCCTAGGATTCTCTATAGACCAAGAAAGGCAAAGCTGCATTTGGTACATTGCTCACTTAGAGAACCAGGAGGGGGAATGATTCCAACCGCAGGAGGCTATAGAAACCATGGGTAGTGTTGGGAGCTTTAGATTAAGGGGTTCAGCCCCGTGGGAGTTCCATAGCCCTCTACGCTCTTGAATGTTGTAAGGCAAATTCTCCTTCTGTCTAAACTGGCTTGAACAAATTGTGACCAAATGGCTTCTGAGGCCACATGTATAGTGTTCTCCTCCTCTTTCTCCCCCGACCCTACACGGGTGTGGGGAGAGTAGGAAAGAAAGGTCACTTATGTCATCCTCACCTCTCTACTTACACATGGATGCAATCAAATGCTGTCTTTTATCTTGTGATTGGAGACAATTGTGATGGTCTAATGTTTTCTTTATCATCATTCTTCTCTTTTTAGCTTTTTGTGAGTTCACACCAAGCGCACCAGTCCCACTCATCTCCCTCACCCCTGCAACCTCCTCCTACCCCCACCTCCCAAAATACAAAAAAGCATAGAAACCATCTCATTGTGGAAGCTGTAACATGTCACAGTGTGTCCCACAGTCTATCCCTCTGTCCACACATCTTCACTAGTAAATACTCATTGCAGTTACTCATTGGTCTGGTTCAAGATCTCTGGCTTCTTTGACACTGTCAGTACTAATTCTTACCAGGCCTCCTCCTGGTTACCCTGTTGTAGCCTTGTGCCATGAAGACCCTGCAGCTGTGGGCCAGTAGGACTGACCCTTTTATAAATCTTAACTGTTCACAGATTATGTAAATTTGGGGGCAGGCTAACTTATAGCCTTGGATTTGGACTTGGATGGATGGATAGATAGCTCCTGAATATCAACATGGGAAGTCCCAGTGTTCTCTAGAGGTAATATGAGCCGGGAACGTCAGCACTGACCCCTGCTGCTGCATAGCCATGGACTCAGACACGGCCTCCAGCTGCAGTTCAGGCTGGGACGTCACCATGGCCCCAGGTGGCAGGGCTGGCCACTCACAGAAGGCAACTCCTCTCCACCCTCCAGTCTCCAGTTCCATCTCTTCATGATGCTCAGGCTGCTCCATTTTTCTTTCTCTTCCATCCGTCCACCTCATACTCACTCACACTTGTAGTGGCTCCCACTGCAAGCTGTCCATACAGCTAGTGAGACCTGAGGTTATATCCTCTAGCAAGTGGGTGTCTACAGCCCACCTGTGCCATGGCTGGAGGGTGGGTGACATGACCATTCGAAGGTCTATCTGTCTTCTTCCTCCTACACTGCACTATATGGTGGTAGGCAGGCTCTGTATGTCTATTTCTGTGAATGCCATGGGGCAGAGGGCAGGTCTGTGACTATCTATCCCTGCCCACATTGTGGCAGGGCAGATTGCAGATCTTTATCTTCCTCATCCCAAGCTGCACTGCCTGAATTTGATTTGACTTGATTTGACCTGATTTGACCTGATTTTTATGTGGTCTAGGCACAAAACATCTTTGCCATGTGGTGATCAGATCCCATTTTACATTACGTCCTGTGCACAAACCTAAGTCACAGGGTATGACTTATGACGTGCTCTTGAGAAGCTTTTGCCGTCTCTAACACTCCCTCACTCATAACATTGCTATGGGGTCATTCTTAGATTGAAGCCTCAACTTCCTGAAACAACACATCATGTCCATACACAGCAGGTACCTCTGAGAAAAGCCCATCTGTCTTAGTTCGTTATCATCATGGCAGGAAGCATGGCAGTATGCAGGCAGACATAGTACTGGAAGGAACCGAGAGTTCTACATCCTGATCCAAGGGGAGCCAGGAACAAACAGTCTTCCACACTGGGCCGAACCTGAGCATAGGAGACCTCAAAGTCCACCAACACCATGGCACACTTCCTCCAACCAGGCCACACCTACTAGTGGTGCCACTTACTATGGTCAAGCATTCAAATACATGAGTGTATGGGAGCCAAACCTGTTCTAACCACCACACCATCCCTGCTGGTAACTGAGCTATCCCGATGCATAGGATCCCTTGAGAGAGGAACCCAACTCACACTGCTCTGGGAAACATAATTGGGTGGGAACCTGTGGGAGGGTGAGGGGAGACACCCACTCAGATGTTCTGGACTTCACCAGTTTGAGTGAGATTAGTCCCAATCACGGGTGAACTATAGAATGACAGGCAGAAAGAATTGAGGATTTCTGAACTAGGTGACAGATTCAACACCTGTCTTAGCTTTTATGAACATTAATGCCACCTGACCAGATCCGTCAAAATGAAGAGGAAAAAAGGCTTAGGTGTTCAAGAGAATTGAAAGGCACAGAGGGGGAAAGGAAGGAAATTGCCAGGCAGACACTTGAAGTTGGGCGGGTCTCGCCCTTCTGCTTTCTCCTTTCCTTGACCTGGCTCACTAGGTTTATTGCCATCCGGACATTAACTAAATTATGGTTCAAAAAAATCATTCAAGCAGAACTCATAGCTTATCTGTAAAATTTGAAAAAGCAAAATTTAATTTCTTTTTTTTTTTTTAGCTGCAATGTCATAAATACAACCAGGGGACTGTTGGTGTGGGCTCAGTGAGTGGAGCGAGCAAATGCATGGCTTTAATGTTCACTCTCAGAACCCTGGAGGTGAGCCTCTGGCAGTACCCAACAGGATGCCCCATGATCTTTTCAAAGCTCCTCACTAAGGAGCTGCCAGCATCCACACAAACAGCCCTGTAAGAGAAGAACGGTGTGCCTGTGTCCTTTGCAGAGGAAAAGAAGGAGATTTGAGGAGAGGTGCTAAGTATTCCCAATGGCACAGTCAAGCCATAACAGGGTGGCAACCTCTGAGCCACCTCTACATGACCCCGTCATTTAAGATTGCCCTCTTAAATGAACCTCTGCCACACTGTCCACTCCTAGATCTAGCATGGCAAGGGCAAGAACAGAAGCAAAAAATGTCACCAATAGAGATAGATTTTAACTATACCATAAACAATGTCCATGTGCATGTATCTAAGGTAATCCTATTTTCTCCACACGGTTCATGAACAAAGGGGTTTTTTTTGTTGTCTGGTTTGGTTTGGTTTGGTTTGGTTTGGATGTGCTTTGCTGTTTTACTTGCATGCATGTCTGTGTGAAGGTGTCAGATTCTCTGTAACAGACAGTCGTGAGCTGCTTTGTGGATACTGGAAATGGAACCTGAGTCCTCTAAAGGAGCAGCCAGAGCACATAACCACTGAGCCACCTCTCCATCCCCATGAACAAAAGTTTAAAAAAGAAAGAAAGAAAGAAAGAAAGAAAGAAAGAAAGAAAGAAAGAAAGAAAGAAAGGAAGAAAGGAAGAAAGGAAGAAAGGAAGAAAGGAAGAAAGGAAGAAAGAAGGAAAAGGACCATCTTCCTAATGAACATGAGTGGCACACTACTCCACATGGATATGGGGCCCAAGGAGTTATTTCTTTTTGCCATTCTTAATTTAGCACAGGATGTAAATCTAATTGGAACTGTTTTGATCTACATCTGGAACTTTCCAATGAATAACCCATTGCCTAATTGGCCCCTTGAGTTAACAAATGGTCGCTATTTGATGACTGGGTTTTCTTATCTGGAACAACATCTTGTTGCATTCAGTTGAGCATTCTTTTTAAATTTATTTAAATTTTAATCATTATTGCTGTTGTTTTGCACAAGGAACAATGTTAGGAAGGAAGAAGAGGGGGACTGGGGAATAAAGATAACTGCTGTGAAGACTGGGGATGTCGCTCAGTTGAGAAGAACATTTTGCCCCAGTTTTTCTCCCCAGCACTTCATAAACAGACCTGTAACCCTAGGACTCAAGATGTGGAAGAGACAAGACAATAAGAAGCTCAGGGTTATCCTCACCTACATAGTGTTTGAGGTTAGCCTGAGGTACATGAAGTCTAGTCTTTAAACAAACAAAAAAAATCCCAAGAGATAAATAATACTCTGTTTTCTGTATGTTAATATAATAATATAATTAGTATTATTTATAATAACTAAATAACATACAGGTTTCTGTCTCTAGAAATGTGAGTGTTATTTGTATAAATAGCAAATGAAATTGGACACAGAGTCTAAAGTATAAGAATTTGAAGGAAAAGACGATGAATGTTATTACAGGGGTCAGCCAGAGGCAAGGGAATAATTACACAGATTTAAGATGGGGCGGAATGTAGATCATAAAGACAGAATAAAGTGTGGGGGTAAAGGAGAAATGGCATTCCAGGTGGGCGGAGCAGCACATTAAAGACAGATGCAAGCAGACAGACTAAGGAGGGTAAAGTTAGAAGTGTGGACTGGGGTCAGATAGTGAGCAGCTTTGAACTTGGCTCTGCAAGCATTGGGGAGCTACCAAAGGCTTTGTAGTAGGAGAATGGAGCACTCCCCTGCCGGCCCCAAATACCCGAGATACTTCTAAAAGAGAGCCGAACCGCTTTCCTATTTAAATCACTGCATTTGGGGAATATATCACTTAGCCCTAACCTAGCACAAAAATGCTCTCATTTTACAAAGGAACCTGGAGCTTAGAGAAAATGGTAACTTAGCCAGCATCGTGCTATACCAGTTTGTGGCAGAACCAAGACCAGTCAAGAAAATCATGCCTGAGCGTCTCCCTTGCCCCAAGAGGTGTGAGGATGGTGTTGATGATGGTGATGGTGGAGGTGATGATGGTGGTGATTTGAGGGCAGTGAAGGAGACTATTCTGGGCAAGATGCCTTTTGAGATATTATTCCTATACCTCGTCCTCTGCACATTTTCCATTTTTAATGGAACATGAAACAGATTATCCACGTAATCACTTTAACCAATTATCTGTAGTTGATGAACTTCCCTGCAACTTAATTAGCAAAGTTGGTTCCCAGAGTAACAGTACCACAGCATCATCTGAAAGTCACTTCAGGAAGACGGAACAATTCATTAACAATTACTAATGTCTGCAGGGTTGGAGGATGTACAGTGTTCATTTGGAGAACGGGGAAACCACACGTAATGGCTCTCTCCATCCTGGTTTGTCACGCTCTGTGTCCACGGGATGACTCACATTGCCAAAGCCCGAGTTTAATTAACATGCTTAGTCTGTGCTGCTACCTCCATTGGAACAAATTAAATGTTTAAACAGCCAGTGCAAACATTTAGATCTGAGTCAAAATTGTTTGCACTCTGCCAGTTTAGGCATTTAATTTATTATAATCCTTCCCATAATACATGCCTTGAAAATCATTTTTTTGCACTGAAAAATACCGTTCATATTCCAGCTGATGATATTGAATCTGATACTATCAGAATCTGATGTGAGAACTAATTTGGACCACAGACAGTGGTGATAAATAAGATAATAAACAGATCCTCGTCTGTCCCGACTTCCCCAATTGACCAGGTGATGACAAAGACAGGTGCCACCCCAGGGCCTGCCTTCTGCTCTGAGCATCTCGGCTGCAGCTGAGACAGGCTGCAGCCTGAAGAAACGGGAACTTTGCAAGGCCATTTCATCTTAAAGAGTCTCATGGATCCTGACCTCTTCTTCCCTGCAGATATTTTTTTCAGAATACAGAAATGTGCTAGCTTCCCACAATTCCCCCTAAAGTTAAAATGCACTGGTAAGAAAAACTCTAATAAAAGCTCTATTGAAACAAACGCCAAGCCCAGGGGGAGAGGTTTCAGGCTGATGGCCAAAGAGAGTGAGGCAGTCCCAAAAAATGACCCTCTGGGGTCCCAGGTGACCACAAGGTGGCAGTGAAGGTCTACTGCACCTCCCTAGTGGCACCCCCTACCTCCCACCCCCAAACCCGACTTCTACAGTACCATGGCCCTGGATACCCTACTCCTCCTCACCAATTCACTGGAAAACACAGACATCTACTGATCCTGAGGGACGATATTTGGGGTGTGGGTGTGGATGTGGAGTGTGTGTGTGTGTGTGTGTGTGTGTGTGTGTGTGTGTGTGTGTCTCACAGTCCACAAGTGAGTGTCAGAGGACAACTTTGTAGAAGTCAGTTCTCTCCTTCCACCTAAATGGGTTGTGGAGATGGAACTCCAAGTTGAGAGGTTTGCATGGGAAGTATCTTTGCCTGCCGAGCCATTTGGACGCCCCACTTTTACATTTTAATAAAGGGATCTTCTTCTTTTGTCACAAGTAGCTTGGAAACTGGAAAGTGGGTGGAGCTGCCTCAGCAGCTCCTGCTCAAAGAAAATGTGCTGAGACAAAGAGAAAAAATATTAAAGACGATGGTTATGTGAACGCATTAAATCTCCGCTTCCCTAGTGATAGAAAGTGGGGCTGGCGCCTCTTGTCTCAGACATTTCTTGCAGTGATCTTTCCAGACAGAGAAGGACAGATCCAAGTCACCTAGTTGGGGAGAGAATGAGGTTCCATAATCAGCAACTGTTTTGTTGAAATGTGGCAGTCAAGGTCATTGGAAACTGATTGCTTTGTGGTTGGGAACTAATCAAGGTCATTCAAAACTGAAACTCTGCCTCTCTTAGCCACCATCCCCTGCTTGGGGACCATTCAAGGTCTTCCCCAAAACATTCCAGATTATTTGTACCTGAAGATTGTATTATCCAGAGTCCAACCCAGTCAATTCTATAGTGAAGCTCTATCTACCCCAAGCCTGGCTGGTGAGGAAAGGGAAGAAATAACTGAATCCTGTCAGTGTGTTATTTCTCGAAGCAATCAACTGTGATCGGTACGGCTTTGTTTGTTTGTTTGTTTTTCCAGATAGTGTTGGTAGTTTAGACCCAGGAGAGGGTTTTCTGAGAAAGCCTGCTCTAGGAGGTGAGCATTTAGAATCTTCTTTAGCAGAATGCTAACCAGGAGGGTGAGCTGAGAAATAAAAGATAAAAATCCTTTCCCAGGGAATATCTGTGCTGAGGAATTTTTTTTAAGTCTTTAATGCTTGGGGTTTGTGATTAGATAAAGTATTAGTTTGCTGTTTCAAACCACATTTTAGAAAGTTAATTACACGTAGTGTTATGACCAAGAACTCACTATGAGCCAGACAATAAGTTGCGTGCTTGTATCAACTCTCTCTCTCTCTCTCTCTTTTTTTTTTTTTTTTTTTTTGGTTTTTTGAGACAGGGTTTCTCTGTGTAGTCCTGGCTGTCCCGGAACTCACTCTGTAGACCAGGCTGGCCTCGAACTCAGAAATCCGCCTGCCTCTGCCTCCCAAGTGCTGGGATTAAAGGCGTGCGCCACCACCGCCCAGCTTGTATCAACTCTTATAACAACCTCCATAAAGAAAAAAAACTGGCATTCCCTCCTGTGTATAGATGCCCAAACAGGTTTAGAGAGAAAGTTGAGGAGATGGAGTAGCCTGACAGCTAAGCACATCACTCAGTTGAGAGGAGAGACCTGACAGGAAGATGCCGGAAGTCACATGTAAACACACCACACTCAGAGTCAGGGCCCTCAAGGCAGTTTGTCTTACTCCAATTCTATGTGTAGTTTTTTTAGTGACCATTGAAATGAGTCTTTTCTTAGCTGGGAGGGACCTATGAAATTAAATCTATTTAATATTAATAAAATAAGGCCAACTTACTAAAGTTGGCAATGGACTCTTTATGGTAGACAGGACACTAGAAATCAGGTCAGTTAGGGTAGCTCTCCATTTCCATGCATTGAGTCTGATGTGTATATGTAGGGTATTCATGCCTGTATGTTCATGTGGGGAGGACATATGTCAATGGGTACACATACACATGTGTGCAAACAACCATGTGTGGACACTAGAAGTTGACATCTAATGTCTTCATCAATAGCTCTCCACATTATAAATTGAGGCAGGGTCTCTCACTTGAACCCACAACTTAATGTTTCAGTTAGTCTGGCTAGTCAGCTTTCTCTGAGGATCCCCTGTCTCCGCCTCATGTGTTCTGGGATTACAAGTAGAACACTTCATCAACCTCTCATTTACATGAGTGCTGGAGATCCAAAAATTAGGGACAGGAAGCCAGTGCATTGTAAAGCAGCTGGTGAGCTGACAGCCATAGCTGTCCTGTTCCCTTTGCTGGAATTCTGTGCCCACCAGGAACTTCTTCCAGTCTTCACATTCTGCATCTGACCTCTGTTTTATCTGCAGCATGGTCGTATCATGCATTTATATTTTGCCAGTTATCTCTTCTATTAACCTGGGCACTCTGCAAAATGACTTGTCATTAATAACGCAAACTGGCTTTTTCAGTTCAGACAGTAAGGAAGATATGGAATTGAAGGAAGGAAACTGTGTTATCTAATGCATTCCCAAAGAGATTTGTTCGGAGAGAGTGTCTGCTAGAAATGCCTAAGCAGAGAATATCTTTGGCAAAATATAGATTAGAAATATTCTTAGAGGATTTTCGGGGATCAGTGTCGACCTGTATGCGTTGCCTCAAATTTTCTGACAAAATTTTAGCAGCCATATGAAAATCTAATAACCATACTCATAAGTGCCAGCCCCAGCGCTCGTGTGTGAGGGCGTGTCTGTCAGTGGATATTCTTCCCTTTATTGTCTAGTCTGTGTGCTTGCCTTTTTAAAAGATAAGGACAGAATTTTAAAACCGGGAAGAACCAGAAAGATTATTCCCCTCTACTCCTGTGTCTTCAAGATGAAGAAATTGGGTCTGAGTTCAGGAGTGTTCCCAAGGTCACACGCACTACATAAGTTGGAATCAGACCAATCATCATGTGACCCTTCACCCTTCACCCCTGAGCTCCTCTCTCTCTCTCTCTCTCTCTCTCTCTCTCTCTCTCTCTCTCTCTCTCTCTCTCTCTCTCTCTCTCTCCTGCCGTCATGCTCCACAGAACAAGAGAGGGGAGCTCAGGAGACTGCGTTATTGATGAATGTTCCAGAGAGATAATCAGAGCCCAGAAAGTGTAAACACACATCCCACAAAAAAAGGAAAGTATCTACATGGTTGGGGAGCAGCAAGGGAGGCCTAAACTGGTTATTAACACCACGGGATAAAAGGTCACAGAGAACACCATCTGTTTGGATTTGTTTGTTGTTGGTATTGTTGTTGCTGCTGCTGCTGTTCTTTGTTGTTTGTTTTTCGACTTCTTTTTCAAACAATATTTTTTTAACAACTTGGGGAGATGTTGATTCTCTCATTCTACCCTAGGAAAAGAATCAAATCAAATCTTCAGGCTTAGAGTAAGGCCATCTTGCCAACCCCAACATCTTTTTATTTTACTTATTTTTTTCTTTTTGGAGAGAAGGTCTCAAGTAGCCTGTGCTTGCCTCTAATCCCCTATATTGCAGATGATCACCTTAAATTCCTGATCCTCCTGCCTCCAAGTCTCAAGTGCTGGGATTGTGGGTAAGGGCCACCATGCCTAGTGAATGAGATACTTTTCCACTCCTGTGATTAAAATACCATAACCAAGGCAATTTAGAGAAGGAAGAGTTTATTTGGAGCTTGTGGTTCCAGAAGGATAAGAGTCATCACCAACATGGCAGGGAAGCATAGCAGCAGGCAGCAGAGATCATATCTTCAGCCAGGAGCAGGTATCGGAGACTTCGCTGGCAATGTCGGGAGACTTTGAACTCATTTTGTTGCTGTGGTTGTTTCTTCTGTTTGTTTTTGTTTGGGGGTTGTTTGTTTGCTTTGGGGGGAGATTTTTAGAGATAAGCTTTCTCTGTGTAGCCCTGGCTGTCCTGGAACTCACTCTGTAGACCAGGCTGGCCCAGAACTCAGAGATCACCTACATCTGCCTCCAGAGTGCTGGGATAGCCAGACCTAGACCTTGAACACTTAAAGACTACTGCTAGTGACATACTTCCTTCAGCAAGACCTAAGCCTTCCCAGATAAATGACTAGGGACCAAGTATTTAAATGCCTGAGACTTTAGGAGACAATCTCATTCAAACCACCACACATAGTTTACGTGCTTCTGAGTAAACTCAGGGCCTTGTGCAGCTCTATTTTATTATTTGAGAATGAGTCTTGCTATTGTAGCACAAGCTGGCCTTGAGTCACAATCTTCCCTTCCTCTACCAAGTGACAGACCACAACACCTAGTTTTACACGGGACTGGAGACTGAAACCAGGGCTTTTTGCATGCTAGGCAAGAATTCTACCAACTGAGCTACAGCCCCTGCCCAAAGAGGAGCATTTTATAGAGACATTGCCAAACCCCTGACTAGGAAAGGATGGGATGTAGATTCTCACAAGCCCCCATCTAGATCCCTTTGACTGACACAATCACCTTCCTTCACCTCTCTGAGCCTCAGGACTCCATCTGCACATTCAGACACCCTTGTTTACTAGGCAACACTTCAAATCAGTGCTTTTTAATACTGTGTCTTCCATTTGTAAATAGTTTTAATACAATCGGCAACTGAACAACCAACCGACCAACCAACCATGATATGTACCTTTTCCAAGGGCATAAACAACAAATTCAGCTTAACAGTGCCAGAGCCTGGATTCCTGTACCCAGAAGTGGTTGCAAATTACGTAGCGGCAGCACAGACTATCCAGTTCAATTTTTTTAAATGTCACTAACCAGCTGCTTTGCCTATGTCTGTTTCAGCTCATGCAACCCCATCTAAGCAAAAGGAAACAGTACGGCTATTGTAACAGACACCCAGAACTGGCAGAGGGGAAGCATTAAGTAGCCTTAGTCAGTGTCTGTACTCTGAGTAGAAAAGATGGGCCAGCAACGAAGTCTGCCCTGGGCAAGCCAAACAAAGCCTTCCAAGGGTACTGGGTTGGGAGGTACACAGAAGACCATTTCCCCTCCAGGGAGCATGCACTCTCCAGGACCTGCTAAAAGCTCAACTTACCATGGAGGGCCCAATGACAGCTGAGGTCTTTTAGGAACACATCTGCTAACAGCACAACTCTGTGGAATACTAGATGAGCTGACACTGAGAAACCTTAGCTGCAGAGCAGGTCTGAAGAGAGAGAGAAGCAACAGGGTAAGAGACCAACAGGGTGCCAAAGAGGTGGCTCAGCAGACAAAGTATTTGCCATTCAAGCATGAAGATCTGAGTTCAAATCCCCTGAACCCACATCAAACCAGGTGTGGGAGTGTGTATGTGTAATCCCAGTGCTTCTACCATGACATGAGAGGAGAAATCCCAGAATTCCACAGGCCAGTGAGCAAGGCATACACAGTGCTGAGTGCTGAAAAACAAAAAAGTCTCAAGGTGAGGACCAACACCAAAGGTTTCTCTGATCTCCGTACACTTACACACACACACACACACACACACACACACACACACACACACACACGAGAGGGAACAAGGGAGGGAGGGAGAAAGGGAGGGAGGGAGAGAAGGAGGGAGGGAGGGAGGGAGGGAGGGAGGGAGGGAGGGAGGGAGGGAGGGAGGGAGAGAAGGAGGGAGGGAGGGAGGGAGGGAGGGAAAGAGCAGACTGAGCTTAAGACCCAGATAAAACATTGAAGAGCAGACTTTAGATGGCTGTTCTAGTAGAATCACTTCCCTAAGAGTGGAAAGTGTGTGGTCCGGTTACTAACAATAAAGGCAGCCTGTGGACTGTGTAGTAGTCTGTTTTCTTGGCCCTGTTTACCACCCTGGGCCATGTCTCAGTTCTTCTTGGACAGTTGCATAATCTTCTGGTTACCTTTAGCTCTAACGCTATACATTCCCCTGTTTCCAAGCGGAAAGAAATATGCAAACATCGAGTAAACAAAAGAAGGTTACCTTAAAATATTAATCAATTGTACTTTCCTTTCTGCAGCTCATTTTTTTGATCAGTCAGACGCATCCATGTGGCCTCAGGGAAAATTATGAACGCTTTAGTGGGAATGCAAAGAAAAGACTTTTTTTTTTTACTTTCAGAACTAACTTTCAGAGCTCACAGCAGAGCTCTGTGAGAATCTAAGAAGAGTTTTTGCCATAATAAGGGGTGGGGGAAGCAAAGGTGGCCCCAGGTGAGGACTGGGTGAAGGATGCAGGATAGATAGGGTAAGGTTAATGGAGGTCGCCAGAGTTAATGAGGCTGATGCATCCCTTGGCAAAGAGAAATCACTGTGAGCAGAGGCTAGCACCAAAGCTCTTCCCAATGCTCAGGCACACTGATACCTATTCTCACACCTGCATCCACTCCACAAGACCCCATCTCACCTGCCAGACTCTCAGAACCACCTCTTACCACCTGTCCTGCTATAGCTCTCATTCTGGCCAGCAGCATCTCTCACCAGATCACCCCACCCTCAGTGGGTCTCTGCCTATCTGCCCATGATCCCTTCACGCTCAACATACCAGTTGGAGCCCCGTGCTGCTTAAGAAGATTATATCACTTCTTCTGGAAATCTCCAATGACCCTCCATCTCTCATGATGTCACAAGAAGCCCTTTAGGATGGCCTCCCTGGATCTGCCACGGTGTCTCTCTTGTTCCCCCAGTGACCGCCTTTCTGTCTCGATACTCCCTGGATATGGCAGGCACACTCCCACTGGGGGGTCTCTGCAGGAGCTCTCTCTTCAATAGATGCTCAGCAGACATCCTCATAGCTGCCCCAGCTGCAATCAACGTCCAAGATTACATTACTCTTTAAAAGATTTGTTTTATTTTTGTGTGTGTGCATGCATGTGCATGTGTATGGATGCACACATGGGTACAGGTACCTTTGAAGACTAAAAGAGGACACGAGACATTCTGGAACTGGAATTACAGGCAGTTGTGAGCCACCCAGCATGGATACTGGAAATTGAGCTCATATCATCTGTAAAAGCAGAAAGAGCTCTTAGCCACTGAACCAACTTGCCAACCCCCAAGCTCACCTCCGTATCACACTGCCAACTGCCCCATATTCCCTCCGAGCTGATGGACGTTCACTAATCTCTTGCTAACCATGAGGGAAATGTTAGCTAGAGCTATAATGCACTGCTAGGATGTTCAAAAGAGCATATGAGAAATTACCAAGAGGTGCAAGGACACAGAACCCCTGGGACAAACATATTGCTGAGGGGGAGAGTGACGAGGAGGAAAAGAGCCTTGGGAATCAGTTAACAGTACCCCCTAAAGCCAAACATAGTCCCACCATGCCACCCAGAATCCCACTCCCAGGACCACACCCAACATAAAGCCATTAACAGACACAACCAGCTCCATCATCTGTAAAATAAAACTGGAAACCACCTAAACGCTCAGCAGAGGCAGCAAATGAATGATGCTTTACTTTGGGGATGGGAAACAATCATTGCCTACAACACCTGTCTATAACTCGAAAATTAAGACTTAAAAGGGCCAATATTGTATAATTGTCGAGGAAAATGTAATCTACAGAGGTAGAAGGCAGTCTGGATGCTGTCCTGGTCGGGAAGGTGACTGGAAAGGAGCCCCAGGGGTTCAAGTGCTGGTAAAGCTCCTTCTTGATTGGAATGTTGTTTATTCAAGTGAGAAGATGCTATGAAAATCTTCTCAAGTTGATAGTCACACCATGGGTACTGTGTTGTGAGTATATTAAACTTCAATATGAAGGTTATCACAAAGACACTTGATGTAGTAGCTTCATAAGGGACTTAGTTCTAATGAGGGACACAAACAATGAGTCTCTTCTCAGACTGGACAGTAGAACAACATTGATAGGAAAAGGAGACAGACGTGGTATATTATGAAGCCTGGATATGGAGGGACTTGCTCTGACTTGGGAGAGAGATACAGTTCACAAGGAAGCTGAGCTTTAAGAAGAAAATAATATTTGTATATGTGAACAAAGAATGATGGAGGCAGAGCCATGTACGAAGCGTGGAAACACAGTGTAGAATGTAAGTCATCTGTGGGCTAAGAGAAAATCTGAGCGCCAGAGTATAAAATGGAGGGGAGAGAAAAAAAGGAGGAAGCCAGTTCCCATATTTCCTACCTCATTCCCATGTGGCAAGCCCACCCCACATGGTCCTTTCAGAACCTGGCCTCTTCAGAACGACCGTGGGACAAGTATTGAAAATGGGTCATATGTCCAGATGTTTAAAAAACATTACTCTACAGTTCTCTTGGGGATTTGTGAAAACACTTTGGTAAATTAAACCTTTGCTGCACTCTTTAATGATGTCAAATTCACTGCTTCCCAAACTGGACTGTGACGTCTTCTCATTTCCATTTTGAATTGAACAAATATTAGGCTGTCACCCAGTTACACTAGTGAGCTGGTTAGGTGAATACCGGCTACCATAACAACAAATTCAGTGTCTTCTGGGATCCACACTTACTCGTCACCTCCTTATTCACATGCTAGTACAGTACAAGTGCTACTGGGGTGGGGCATGGAGTGGGGGATGCATGATGACTCAAGGTCCAGGTCAATCTTTCTGTGTGTATGTGTATGCACACGTGCACATAGGTGTAAGTACGTGTGAAGGCCAGTGGCAAGTGTCAGGTGTCTTCCTCATCCACTCTCCATCTTTGTTTGCGACAGAGTCTCTCACTGAACGTGAAGCTGGTTGATTTAGACAGACATGAAAAGTAAGCCTCAGAGAGTCTCCTGTCTCTGGCTCCTCCACATTGGGATTACAGGTACCTATCACCACGCCATGGGTTCTGGGGATCGAACTCAGGTCCTTGTGATTGTACAACAAGCATTTTACCCACTGAGCAATCTCTACTTTCCCTCTGGCTGAGAATTCATGGATTGGGAGGCAGAATGGAGTAGCAGGATCAGGTACATATCACCTCAAGCATAATGGGCACTAGTCACCTGTTTCAGTTAGATACAAATGCACAGGACATGCAGTCTCTGGGGGTGCCTCTATGGCAGCTCTTGGGAGGTACCTCTGTAATGTCCAAGAGTTAATTTATTTCTTAGTTTATCTCTGTCTCTACCTCTCTGTGGGGTGTGTGTGTGTGTGTGTGTGTATTATTCACGTGTGCGGGTGAAGCCAGAGATTGCTCTGTCAATACATCGTCACATTATTTTTGTGACAGGATCTCTCCCTGGACTGAAAGTTCACCATTTTGGCCACATTGTCTCACCAATGAGCACATGGAATACTCCTATCTCCATCTCACTGCCACCTCCCCCCACCCAGTGCTGGGGACACAAGCATGTACCATCATACCTGCTTTTTACATGGATGTTGGGGATCGAAACCCAGGTCCCTGCTTCTGCAGCAAGTGACTAGGACCCTCTGTCCTAGTCAGAGTTACTTATGCTATGATGAAACATCATGACCAAAACTACTTGGAAAGGAAAGGGTTTGTTTGGCTTATTCTTCCATATCATAGTTCGTCACTGGAGACAGTCAGAGCAGGAATTCAAACAGGGCAGGAATCTGGAGGCAGGAGCTGATGAAGAATCCATGGAGGGGTGCTGCTTACTGGATTGCTCAACAAGGATTGCTTAGCCTGCTTTCTTAGAAAAGCCAAGACCACAGCCCAGGGATGGCCTCACCCACAATGTCTGAGTCTTCCACCCACCAATCACTAATTAAGAAAATGCCCTAAAGAACATCTTATGGAGGCATTTTCTCAATTGGGGCTTCCTTCTTTTCAGATGACTCTAGTTTGTGTCGAGTTGATATAAAATTAGCCAGCACACCCACTGAGCCAACTCACACTCCACGATCCCCTAGGACCCTCCCATTAGTTATCAGTCCTTTAGTCTTCCATCCCTTTGCCAAGAAAGCCTCTCCTTCTTCTACAAAGTCTTTTCCCCAAAAAGTCTTTCACTCTAGAGCAAAGAAAAGAGAAGGTGGCTCCATGAGCCCTGTCCAGTTCTCTTCTTTGTGAGCCTGTAAGACTCTAAGCAGGAGTCATTAAAACATGTGTGCATTTATGGCCAGAAGAGTCACCCTGTATGAATAGAGTTGGTCTTTTCTGTTCTCCAGTACAAAGAGCTGCATTTGACAAGTAGTCTGAACTTGATAAATAGAAAAGGAGGAATGGGGGGGGGGAAGGAGGTGGGAAAAGAGCACTGACTTTTGGGGGGAACATAGTGGAAGTATCACCATCTAATCTGGTACTCTGTAATTAACAAGGGCATAGGGGTTTTTTATGCAGTTTTGTTCCACGTAGAAGTCCAAGAGTTAAACAGATGCCTCTGAGGGCAACCTGTGCTCTTATCTTTTTCTCCGAGTGTTTTTTATAGATAGCCTTTAACAGTATGCAAATCAGCCCCCTTCACTCTTTCCGGCTCAGACTTGACACTAATGTAAACAATTTTCAAAGTTCCATATCAGGAAGATGGCTGAGTTATTGTTTTGATCTGAATGTAGCCAGTCTGTACTTGACGGTATATAATTTAAGGGAGCATAATTAAGACGGGTAAGAAAAATCTGGACAAGATTTGCTAACATAAAAAAGAAACTTTTAAAATGTAACCTCACAATATCCGTACTGGTGTTACCAGAGTGGAATATTATGCCCCGAGAGGACCGTCCACTTCAATGATTTCCAAAACAGAGGAATCACTTGATTGGGTGCCTCACACGCCTCTGCCCAAGGGACACAGTAGTCTGCTATCCCCTATCCAACCCCCACACAAAATCCTTGATCCTTGCAGATTTTAAACCCAGAACCACAAGGAAACCCTTATTGGGCTTCTGCTGAGTCTGCAGCAAACAAACACTTAGGTGTGGGGGCAGGTAGGTGGGTAGGCAACGGGGGGGGGGGGGGGGGGGGATGTTTCCTTCGGGACTCCTGCCTCTGACTGATGGGCAGGACAAATTAAGCCCAGATTAGTTCTCACTTAGCTCTAAAACATGGTGTGAACATGCTACTTAACCTTTCTTGGCTGTAGTTTGCTCATCTGAAAAACCGAACTAACAGTACCCATCCCCCTCTCAGCACCTTGGAGTGCTGCAAAGCCCGAATGAAACAAAGGCCAGAGGAGAGAAGGCTTCCATGTGTCCTTGCTTGCCAGGACCTTTCTGTGCCTTACAAACAGGGATGCCGCTCCACACTCACACCCCCTAGGATGCCTCCCTGCATCTCAGCGACACCCCTTCCACACAAAAATGACCCTTGCAGAAGATCTGCCCTGAGCAAGAGCTGACTAATGCCCCATAACCTCTGCAGTAGATATGCATTTAGCATAGAGGCAGAGGGCTACCTGATGGTAGCCAAGACCTTAAGGTTTGGTCCCTCCTTCCATATCTCTGTCAGGCTTTCAAAAGGGACATGCCCCTAAAAGCCAGTTTGGCCTGCCTTGTTTGCAGTGGCTTTCCTTCCCAAGGCACACTGGCTTCATTGATAAGTGTTGCTAGCTCTTTATCGACATCATTTTAGAATTGGTTGCCAAGGCAACAGGATTCAGGAATGATTCTCATTACTGTACAGTCCCGACAAATGAGTGTCTGCCTTTGCACGATCTCAACCAGTATTAGCTCTCCCCTCTCAGAACCCGAATGCTAACACTTACAGTGTGCAGCACACAATTCAACGTGTAATTATATATTGTCTCCTGATAATTATACATTGTCTTGGTGAACAAAACAGCTGTGGACACCCATGTCAACCCACATTAACACCTCTTACAGTAACACCCTCCTTTCCTCCATGATGGGCCAAAAACACACATTTTTCAAAATCATAAAGAAAGCCAACAGTCACATGAGTGTATTTATAAACCAAACCTACACTCTGACTCCTAAATGCTGCCTCAGTTTCCAACATATAACCCCGTGTCTCCCAGGGTTGCCATCAACCAAATGTTTATTGCTTTCTCTTACATTTTTTCATATTTATTTATTTAAAGATAGGGTGTCATGCAGCCCAGGCTAGCTTCAAACTTGTTTATGTAGCCAAGGATCATCTTACACTTCTGATTGTCCTCCCTCCATCTCCCAAACGCTGGCAACACTGACATGTGCCACCACATCCAGTTTATGGGTCCCCAGGACTTCATATAGTCTAAGCAAGAGTGCTGCCAACTGAGCTACATTCCCAGCACCAAAATTGTTTCTTTTTTTAAGAAGGAAATACCTCCCTGGTGCTATGGGTACCAGAATGCTAACAGGCTTACCACATAGGCCCAGCTACCATGAAGATCCAGAACCAGAACTTTGAGGTGGTTCACCCCAACACCTAACCCATCTATGAACTGCTGGAGCATGAGAAGGGGCTGGTCCCACAGATCCAAAGCTGCAGGATCTCCATGACACAGGGTAACAATGGGATATCTGAGTGGAGTCCCAGTGAGGCTCCAGTATTTGTAATGTACCCAAACCTGGAGACCTCAAACCAGACCAGTGACTTATTGTAGTGAAAGAGCATGGACAAAAGGTACACTGCGGGACACACTGTGACACGCTACAGCTTCCACAATGAGATTTTGTTTGCTTGTTTGCTTTGTTTAATTTTGTGTGGAGATTGCAAGGGCTGAGGGCAGATGTGAAAGGATGGGAGAATGAATGGGATTGGGGAGTATGATGTGAAATTCACAAAGAATCAATAAAATGGTTTTAAAACTGGTTGGTAAACAAAGGAAACTTGTGAAAAGTAGAGAAAATTCCTACATAAAATAATGAAAAGGGGGCAAACTGCATCTATGAAATAGTCTGCAGGTTCAACACAATGCTTTGTTTGCATCATGGATCTGCACTCTTGCCCGAGACTGTGAAATCCACAAGTTTCAGGCATATCATGCTGGCTTTGTTCTCTGTCCTATGAAGGAAATCCATGGTGACAGCAAAGTTGAAAAGGAGAAATGAAAATAATTTAAAATCTTTTTGGATTGTAACTCACAGCTCTTGGTTTTTTTTCTTCAGAGAGAGAGAGAGAGAGAGAGAGAGAGAGAGTGTTTTGAAGAGTAACTGGACCACAGAAGGTCTGGGGTTGTGAGCACTGAGTTGCATTTTAAAAGAATCACTGGCTCCAGGTCATTTTAATCAAGTTGCATGTCAGCTTGCAAATTTTCCAAATTAGCTGTAGCTAGAGGAGAGGGAGATGTTGCTTTTCCCTCCTAAAGAATAAAAACAGATTGTTGTGACATGTTCTCAGTCATCATGACAGATTGGAGCCGCCGTTTGTGGTACAAGTCAGAAACAAAGCAGCTTTCCCCCTGAAGTTGTAACGGTTGATTGATTTCTGGTGAGATTTGGGCATCTCCTAGTTTGTCAGTGTTGATGAAGTTCACAGAAATCTCCTGGGAAGCCAGGGACAGACACGGGCTGATTTAGAGCTCAGATTGGTTTTCCCTAGAAAAGGAAGCCTCTTAGTTTTAAGGTCAAGTTTCAGGGATTGGCTTGGGCGTAATTCAAATGTTGGTCCTTTGAAGAGAGAGGTAGGGACAAGGGGCAGGTGGCATTTCTCACTCCAGGTAGTCCTCTGTTCCAACACAGGAATACTCCTGACAATGAAGCTAAGTGAAGCTGGCCTTATGCACAAACGGGCTCCCTGCTTGATTGAGGGGCCGCACATCCCCCCACCCACTGAGCCCTTCAGTGGCCACCCCTGCTCATGGTTAGTCTCAATGGCTGAAGCACAGAAAGTTGGTTTTCACAAACCAGAAAGAAAAAGCTTGAAAGCTGTCACTCATCCTGAACTCAGGCAGAAGGCAACCAATTAACAACACAGCCTAAGTCTGATTACCAGACCTATATATAGAATATCAGATTACTATTTGTACCATGTAAAGAAAGGAATAGGAACCCAGGGAATGAGCAATTATGGCTTGGACTAGAAAAGTCCCTCAAACTAACAAGTAGCCCCACCCCAAATAGCAAGCTCCTTTTTTCATTCTCTGTATCTCGTTCCTTTGTCAACTAATATCTATTTTCATCTAAAAACCTCTCCTTATCCCAGTCCATCTCTGGGGGATCACTGCTCCCCCACATCAGCCTGGAGGCAGAGGGATGAGTTTGTTCTCACAGAAGGATCATAAAATATGAGTTTAATGTGTGAAATCCTGAAGATTGCACAGAGAGACAAAGAGAGGAAGAGAATGGAGAGGAACAGCCCAGATGGATGTACACAAAGGGGTGTCAAGAAAAAATGGTTGTTGAGTCCAAGGTTACAGAGGTTACAGAGCACTGGATGCCTTCCAGGGGTGCCATTTGAATAAGCTGGGGGAAATGGAACTTGGAAGAGCCCCCCACTCCCCGGGGCAGAAAGTGTATGTGACAGATGAAGATACCAAGCTGGAAAGCTCACAAGGAGAGAGAGAACTTGGGGTGAACTAGTAGAGAGAATGCCTGAAAGCTGATAAAGATCAAGAAGAGAGAATGACACAGTCCAAACCAAAAGAGGTGGCCCATGGCCCAGACCATAAAGATGGTGCCCATAGCTGACTCTACTGAGGAGAACGCCCCCAACCCTGAAACCAGAAAATGGAGTTGAGGTATACATTAGGGTAGATGGGAGATGACTAGAAATCACAACATGGGCCTCAACTTCTCAAACAAGCAAAGGCATGGCTGTGGCCTTGTTGGGACAGCTAAAAAATTGGTGTGTTTCCTAACACCCCAGATAGAACAGAATAAAGGCAGAAGAGTGGAGTCTTAGTGTCATAGGTAGGTGACAGCAATTGTATGAGGAGTCAAAGTGAGCTGAGTTGGAAAATAATTGCATTTAAAAGCCTGGAAGCACCCTCTCTCTCCCTTCCTTTCTCTCCCCACCCTCCTCACACTGGCCTAAAAAGAGGCCACAGTCCAATCAGGCTTCCTAATTTCCAATAAGATCAGCAGTGCATAGGCCGTTCCGAGGGCCTCAAGTCCTAGACTCAAGGCTTAATGAGTCACCTGCTCGATATTTTCCACTTCAGGCCCTTGGCTTTCTGGGACCTCAGACCACTCAGCTGCAAAATTAACTTACGGGATCGTGCCATTCGGCAGATGCTGCAGAGCAGAGCAGCAGGTCCAGAGTCTGCAGGTAAACGAACTGCCTGAAAGGAAATGAGCAGTGATTTCCCGGGGAGTCCCTTCTGAAATGTCGTTATAATGTCAGCTTTTGACAGCAGGATGGTTTTAGTGGAGACTCTGGAGCATCCTGTGGAAGTGCCTGGGCCTTATTAAAATGATGTCAGCGCATGCTGTGTTTCACATCTCATGAACATGAGCATCCCGCAGAGGGAGAAGCCAGTCACTCAGACAGACGACCACGGGGCTATAGGTCCTTTTGGCCTATAAAAACCCCCACAACTCCACATTCTTCTCTGGGCAGTAAGCCATAGATGTAGATGTGTCCAACCTGTGACTCCTGGGCTGCATGCCGCTGAGATGATTATGAGATCAAAATTGTAGACTTATTTAAAAGATGACAAGGGTTTTTGTGTGTGTGGTTTTATTCTTTTCCCTGTTTTCACAATCACGTCACATGTTTGCCAAGCATGGACTTGGTAGATGATGTTGTCATGTTGCAAAGTCAGAGGCTGGACACATCTGCCAGAGCATTCTGTCTCCAGGCTCCATGTGTTTTCCTAAGGGCCTTTCCCATGGCCTCTATCACGGGTTAGTCACGTGTTCTCTCGTGCTATAACAGGCATGATGTGGGGATTGTCATGCTCATTCTCACCAGTGGGTAAACTGAACCTCAAGAGGAGTGGGAGAGTGGCCGTAGTCACAACGTCACTGAAGAACTTGAACTGAGGTCTCTGTGACTCCAAATGCCTGCTCTTAACTATGACGCTTAGATTGGCTGTGTCGCCATTTGGGGTAGATTGTGCCCAATACTCAGGAGGATTCTATTCCCAGTTAGGTGGCGATAAGCCCAATACCACCTGCACCTGGAAGCTCTGTGGTTTTATCCTGGGGAGGAGAACAGGTGAGTCCTCTGAATCATCCAGCTAGAAGTGGAGAAAGCGATCTCCTAGCAAGGGATTAGCCACCAAGGGCAGGTTTGTCTACATGCATTCACCTCTCACAGAAGCAGCAAGGTAGCCTGAACTCCCAGGACCCCCAAAGCCACCAGCATGCGCTCAAGGCTATCAGCCAGGGGGAATGAGGAAGAGCAGGTTGTCCAGCCCTCTCTGACTGTTTGTGTCTGTTGTTTCTATCTATCTATCTATCTATCTATCTATCTATCTATCTATCTATCTACCTATCTATCTATCTATCTATCCTGCTCCCAGCCATGATGGTCATGGACCATGGCGGTCATAGTCTGGCACTGTGAAAAATGCTTTCCTTTATAAGTCACCTTGGTCATCGTGTCTCTTCATACCAATAGAAAAGTAATTAAGACATTTTCATAATTTTTCCAGGATCTGAGAACCACTAGGAACATTCAAGCCAGTACCATCCCATATCCCATACGCAGACACATCATTTATGCCAGGAAATTCTGCTCTAGCCTGCTTACTGCAAAAGGACCAGAGACTAACAAGAAGATCAACCTCTAGTCTAATTTAGTGGGGCATAGTAATCATCTACAATTAATGTTCCCAGTGCAAGTTTTTCTGTTCGCTCACTGCAGTTTCTAGACACAACTGCTCTGACCTTTTCAGATCCTTACTATACAATTTGCATCTTGTTCAAATAATTTGCAATTACTAGACACCAACTGGCTGCTGATAGAAGCTAAATGTAGAATACCAACAGTCTCTGACTACAAAATTGCGCTTAAGACTAGAATAGTTACTAGCAATAAGCCATGGAGGAGATGACAGGGAAAATCTGGATTTAACAATGCTCCCATCACATCAAGGAAATAAGAGCTACAATCCTTTATGAGATATTCTTTAACCATCAGCTCTTAAGTTAGAAGCCCATATGCATAGGGTAATGTACAGCCCTTGCTTTCTTTTAGGACTGTGTTGACAATTAGTTGCTGGACTAATTAAAGACAGAAACCAGCTTCCTAACCTGTGTCATTCTTCCCACCCCCTTCACTCCTTCGTCTCCCCCTCTCCTTCCTTGTCTTTCTCGGCACTTTTTATCCATGCTTATAATAGTCTGTGTACTGTATTGAACACTAAAAATATGAGGTAGAAAAGACTATGTCTACCCTCAAGGAATATAAAGCTCAAAGGGAAAAGAAAACCCACAGAAAGATCAAATGCACAGAAGGAAAGTAGCAGGCACCCCAGACACAGCTGGAAAGGGAGACCTACTCAGACAAAAATAAGACCCTGCTCTAGTCCAAGAAAGGCCCCCAAAGAAGGAAGTGGCCTGATAGTACTCCATATGTCACAGGTACCCTGGGGCCATGAACCATGTAGAGACATTCTAGCAGAAGGAAAAGCTGTGCTCAGCCGATACCCCAATAGAAAACAGTTGTGAACCCATCCTGAGACAATACCCAACTTGAAACCATAAGAAACGACCAGGTCTGGGGTAGCTGCCACATCCTGCCACTGGGTGGAGTGGGGACCAAGAGACCAGACAGATCTCCTGACAGAAATTTTGACCTCAAGAATATCTGAAATACCACATCTAGATAGAAGTTCAGCCTTTGGAATCTAGAATCTTTTTTGTTTGTATTTTGTGTTGTCTTTTGTTTTCTGGAGACAGGGTCTCACTGTGTAGCCTCGAAACTACCTTCCCAACTCAACAGCTCCTGCCTCGGGTTCCTTAGTTCCAACCCTGTAGACATGCACCAACATGTCTGATCCAGGACTTAGAAGTCTTGCATCTTTACTCAAGTTCAGAGGTCCCTAGGAAGAAAACCCCTGTTCTCAGGTCAAAAGAACAGAGGCTCCAAGGAGTCCAAAGACTCCCAAGAAGAGCTTGTTGTGGAGAGCAGGAAAGGGGGCAGAGTGGATGTGAGCAAGAAATGTGCCCTTTGGAGCCATGAAGCCTGCAAGCCATGCTGGGGAGAGGAGATGGAAGGAACTGATTTTTCCCTTTTGTAGTTTGAACAAGAGTGGGTGGGTCTGTGGTTGCCCCCTTAAGCTGCTGCTTACGCCTCTGCACTGTATTCTCTCATTCTTTCATTCTGCAGACTGTACAGAGAGGCCACTGTGTGCCAGGTGCCAGGCAGGGCTGACAGTTGCTGCAGGAAGGGCTGTCTGGAGTACTCCTTACTCTCTAGTCATTTTATGTGACTGAAGCCTCTAATCTAGTCCAGGAATCCAAAATGTCACATCTGCGGGCAGTGCCCTACACACAGACACCCTGCAAACGTCAACCCTGGCACCGCACAGGGTATACTAACAAATAGCATCAAAAGACTTTTCTAAAGCCTGGCGCCTAAGGGTTAAAAAATAAACTAACAGGTGAAATGCACATTAGAGCTGCAACCTGCAGAGCCTCTTAATCTGTCACTTAAATCTAGGGCTTTTAGCTGTAATTGAACATCCTACCGTGCCTGTTATGAAGAGGAGGAGGAGGGAGTGCCAAAGTTATGGTTTCTGAGGGTGGAGGAAAATAAATTTTCCTTCAAAACTAGTCAATAACAATGCCTCTGTGTTAAAGAAATGCAATGTTAGCCTAGTCGCCATGGAGGAAAACAGTACATCCCAGCAGTCAGAGAGGCAGCTGACTCAGTCTTAGGAGGCCATTATCCCCAGCATGACCAGAGGACTGCTGAGAGGCTCCAAGACTAGAAAAGCACTGTGGACTTACCATGAAGAAGCCACCCAGAAGATGACTGTATGCACAGCAGGCTGACAGTGCCATCCTACTAAAGAGAAGAATGAAGAGGAAGAAAGGAGAGAGGGACAAACAAGAGGGAGGTTTCCATGCAATGTAGCACCAAAACCTCCCTTTGCAGGGCTGGAGAGATGGCACCATTACAAAGGGCTTGCCATGCAAACATAGGACTTGAGTTCAGATCCCCAGAACTCATATAAAATGCCAGGTATAGTGGTATATGTTTGTAATCCCAGTGTCAAGAAGGCAGAGATGGGAGAACACTGGGAGTTTGCCGCTAGACAGTATAGCCAAATCAGTGAGAGACCCTACCTCAAAAAATAAACCAGAGGTATAACCGAGAACACCTGACATTGACTGATCCATATGCATGTGCAAGCAAACACGCAGGGCAGAGGGCACCCTAGAAATACAGCAAGGGTGGGGGCAGTTTTGTAAAGAGCATGTATACTTTCAGACTAATCACCACAGGGTCTCCTGGGAACTCAAGAGGGAGCTGAGGCTCCTTGCCTGCTGAATGAGAGAGGCTCTTCAGAGCTCTCTGTCTCCTTGGAAAGGCAGCATGATATAAATCCAGGAGGTGGTTATGGTGCCTCTATTACTATTATTACTGGACTGAATTGTCTTTGAGAGAGTGTTCTTCTGTCTAAGAGGAAAATGAGGCTGGGGGACTGAATTGTTTCTCTGACTTTCTTCTATAGAAAAATTAGGTTCCTGGGGTATGAAGAGGCATAGTGAGGGGTCTGGTAGATACCTCAGCGGGCAGACTCATTGTGCCCTAATCTTCAGAGAGAACTAACTTGAGCACCTGATGTGTGACCTTGTGAGAGGCTGGATGGAACAAAGTTTGCTGACATTCTCATCAGAAAGAATTGGAATGAATAGCATATTCCACATCAAAGCTTTTTCTGAAGAGCGCCAAGGAAGGGCTACTATTCTGCCCCTGTATAATCACTGGCTTTCAAATGATCAGAACAGATCCCAAACCCCAGCACTGAGAGTCAGTTATACCCAATGTAAGAGAAGAAGCGACCTCCTTCCACCCTCCCGTCTATAATAGAGATCTTGGGAACAAGCTCTTAGAATGCCACCATCCAGAAATACAACTGTAGGTGCCCTGTACACAATTGGAATCTCAGTTTCCTCTGGATGCCACGACCTGGATCTCCTCATGAGGAATGAACTTGCTTTGTAACTTCAACTTACCCGTAAATCAGCAAGTAATAAAAACAAACAAGGAGACTGGTTGTGTTGCCCACTTTCCTGCTGAAATAAACAGAAAACATTTCATACTTGAAGTTCTACAACTCAGACCATCATGTTGGATGGAAGTGGTATTGTGCTGTCGTAATTCATATGCACTAGGTTATAACAAGTTAAAAGCAGGGCTGATTTCTAACTGGTCAGCCGATGCTTTTAATGTGACCTGATTTCTGAAGCATTCCATGTTATTAAATACTTTTCTGTGTATCTGTTCCAAGCTTATCGGGGTTAATGAAAGAAGCATTAAAAAGACATGGTTCAGGGTAAGAAACGCCACTGCACATCAGAAACCGTGTCCATGATTATTAGTTCCCAGCATCGTTGAGAGCCCAGAAACCTGAGTAATTGATCTTTTTGCATAATGCTGGTAGCAGCCAGAATGTGGAGAGACAGCATGGCAGTGAAGATCTGTTTGATAGGAACAGGAAAACCCAGCTCTGAGTAACTCAAGCTGGAAAGGGAATTTTTGCAGAAAGAACACTGAGGTCCCTGTGTCGAAGGACAAGATGATTAAGCAGGACCCAGAAAGAACTGAATGACAGCTAATCCACACCATCACTCCCAGACCACCCCACACCCCAGGACATCGGGCACCCCAGGGGCTCTACTCCAGTCACTCTCAGTGCCTGCAGATCTCTGTAATTCCTGGGACAGAAAAAATCTAATTGGTCAACTTGGGGGGAGGGCCATGGGTCTATTCCTGTGGTCAGCAGGATGTAATCCTGCAGTTGGTAAGCCCACAAAGAACATAGAAAATGAAGAAGGCACATTTTCCACGAGAGAGAGAGAGAGAGAGAGAGAGAGAGAGAGAGAGAGAGAGGAAGTGTCAGTGTCGGGTGAAAAGCAAGCTCTGGAGACAGCCTGCTAGCCTGCTAGCCCCACAGAGGTGCTCTGGAGACAGCCTGCTAGCCCCATATGCACACTTTCACACACACCCCCAAAGTCTCACTGCTCTGTTTCATCTGGATGTGGCTTTCTTTGTCTTTGCTGCTCATCCCCCCAGACCATCTGGGAAGCAGACTGTCCCCTTCAACCATGTCCATCCCCCTAACCCCTAGAACCTGTAGCCAGGGGCCTATGTGCAGATGTGAATAAGGTAATGGAAATAAAACACAAAGATCAGCTTCAGTTATCCAGTGATCCTAATGTGGCAGAAAGATTCAGACAAAGGAAAAGATGCGGAAATTCTGAGCAAGAAGGGACTCAGAGGGAAAAGGATATAAAATATGACAAACATAAGAAGGACCCAAGCAGCCAATTGGAGGCTCAGACTCTGCCTGGAAGCCATCAAATAAACGGGAGTCCCAGTCCTACAAGTTGCCAGGAACTTAATTCAGATTAACAGTTTCAATGAATCTAAAAGCAAGTTCAAACCTAGAGTTTTCTGAAAGGAATCTCACCTGCCCA
Organism: Rhabdomys pumilio; assembly: GCA_030674055.1. NCBI lineage: Eukaryota > Metazoa > Chordata > Mammalia > Rodentia > Muridae > Rhabdomys > Rhabdomys pumilio. Next base: position 222,233,213 of record JANHMN010000001.1, on the reverse strand, counting down.
CGCTTTCATTTCAGACATCAGAGACTAGAGGCAGAAAGCCCTAATGGGCTACAGTATATCCGGAGTGCTATGAAGTAATGATTTACATTGTCTTAAGCCAATGACTTTATAGTCATTTGTTATAGCGGAGGCTGGACACTTACAGACTGTGCAGTTGTTTCATCTATACCACTAATACTAGAACCAGTGTCTTCTCATGTGACTATCTGAAGGGTTAAATTCTCTGTGTTTATCAGTCTGACAATTCTTTTCTACATCAGGACTAACAGCAACAAATAAAGCTATTTATGGGTCACCTATCATGTGATTTTTATAGCCCTTATGACTCTTTTATCATCACCCAAAATAACTATTTCACAGATTTAAAAAGTATCCACAACACAGTAGTTCATGCCTACTTCGGTGGGCATTTATAAGGTTTAAATAGAATGCCAAGTAGTCACATGATTTGTCCAAGTTAATAAGAATGTTAACTTATAAATGTGGAATGACAACCCCATTCTATCCAACCCAAACCCACATTCCTCTACTAAACCACACTACCTCAGTGGTGCCACTGTTGAAACACTCAAAACAACATGTGCTAAGCTGATACCCAGAGTCACTTCGTAGCCTTGGAAGTCTCCAATGCCTTAGCTGTAGAGAGCCAAGGGAACAGCACTGGCCCAGGACCAGCCAGGTTGCCACCACTTTCCTCTATGTCTGTACGAGGAGCAGAGAACATTGCAGCCTTTTCAGAATTCTCCTTCATGTTTGTTCCTCAGTTCTTCATGTTTATGTTTCCTCAGACTCCATCAACTCCACTATGGGCATACATAATCTTCAGACAGGTAAAGATCTGTGGAGAAATCATCTCAGACTCCTTGAGCAATTCTTTTATTTCCTGGACCTCACCCACTAAACTTCTACTATTCACTGTAAACAAGAGCATGATCTAGGGTTATCAAAGTCATGAATTCTTCACTTTAAACTAGCAAAACACAGGTTTACACGAAGACACACACACACACACACACACACACACACACACACACACACACGCAAAACCTCTCTTCTGACAACAAAATTCTCCTTTTCATGGCCAGCCCCATGCTTTCCAAACTGCAGCTCTGTTCATCAGGGATGGTGGTAGGGAATAGAAGTATATTCAGACTCAGGAGTTGCAGATTCCTACTGTCTTTACCCAAAACTCCAGAGATTTTGAAGAGAAAATGAAAAGTTCTTTCATTTGTTGGCAACCTATGGTTAATTTGCAGTGTTTAGAGATGGATCTTCTGGACGATTCTTTTCCAGTTTCGGCTTGCTTTATGAAGAGGAACCACTGGGGCTTTATGAAGAGGAATCACTGGGGCTTTATGAAGAGGAACCACTGGGGCTTTATGAAGAGGAATCACTGAGGCTTTAAGAAGAGGAACCACTGGGGCTTTCTAGTGCTAGAAATCCGGAAGTCCCTCCCACCGGAAGCTAGAGCTGAGGATTTTTTTCCGTGGCTAAGCCCACTAACTCTTGTTCACTGGCCACATTAGCCCCAAAACTGTCGCCGAGAGCATCTGTCTGTACCCTCCAGTTCCTCCCTGGGGGTTTGAACAGGAATCTATCAAATGCCCAGTGTCTAATAGCAGAAAAATTATGTCTGGTTGCTGAAGCTTCAGTTTTCGTGGTCATCTTTTTTCTGCTACAGTCAGTGAACCATAGCTGCCCCAAATACTTTGGCTCTCAGATTATGGAGGCCAACATTGCAAACAAAATATCAGTTTACCACTGCTCATTTAAAAAAAAAATACAGAACAAGGAAGACCTTTGTTTGCCTGGGTTTCACTTACTATTTTCTATCCAAACCTCATTCCTTACAGATGACAGCTTCACCTTGGCCTGCTGCTCCCCTTTAGTTCCACCAACGATCCCTATTATCCTCCGTTTGGACTCCTCACAAAGTAAAAGAAAGCAACAATCTTCCATAGCACCCAATGTGACAGTCACCTAGTGAGGCAGTTGCAATTGCAAGCTGTTCGTGAATCTAGATGCTAGCCAGTTATTACTGGTAGTTTAAATACATAACGCAGGTGCAACCACTTTTCAAATGCATGTGCATCTTCACTGTAAAGTGACGCTGTGCTTACAGATGCTAGCATGACTGTACACCTTCACTAACACTGGATTTCAAGTCCATAGCCACTGTATCTGCTGCGGAATCACTGTAAGGTGTTAATGTGAAAAAAAAAATATTCTTTGTTACCAGAAAGATTGCAGGGACTGGAGAGATAGGTCAGTAAAAACCTTACAGAAGAAACATGAGAACCTGAGTTTGAATCCCCAGAACCCAGGTAAAAAGCCAGGCACAGCAGCCTGTGTCTGAAAATCCCAGAATGTATGGAAGCAGAGACAGACAGATCCCTCAGAGTTCATTGGCTAGCTAGTCTAACTGAGGTAATGAGTCTCAGTGAATATCTCTATCTCAAAAAATATATATACTGGAAAGTAGCCAGAGAAGTATACACAAATATGGACATGAACATATACCACACATGTGAGCGCGCACACACACACACAGGAGTAAACACATGTATATATGCACACATATACATACATTGGAATCACTACTCTAGGGAAACTGGAGCTCTCTAAATAAAAAATACCTTCTCTTCTCTTTGCAGGGAAAATATCATAGACAGAGTGGTTTCCATCATTACCTCCCGCTCATTCCCATGGCATTAACCAGTTTTGGAGGACACTTGTAACATAGACACTGCTCTGAGAGTCTAAAGACCCAGCTTCTACTCTGAAGCCTGGAAACCTGCTGGGGAATCTTGCATGCTTAACTTTCTCAGGCCTCCATTTATATGACACTATCACTGAGGGATATCAGAGATCCTTGCCAGCTCAGCCATTCTATGACTCTACAAATTGTAATTCTGGGTGCCTAGCACACATCTTCCTCCTCATAAAGCCCAGAATGGACACACATCTTTTACAGATGATTGTATCTCCCAGCTCAGTGTTAACAGTCTCTTCACTTGACTGCTGATCATAAAAATAAAGCACCGTTCAAGATGCACGTGGCCACAAGCACTGATGCTCAAGTCGGGAGCTCACACACCTTTCCTCGCACCAATAACAGGCACCATTTACTGAGTGCTTACCCTGAGCCAGGCACATTGCTAAGCCCGTGTATATTCAATCCTTTAGTCTCCTTGCCATCCTACATGATGTCCTGTTATTTTTACCACAGTTTAGGAAAGAAAACCAACTTCTTTTCTGGCTGTATCTGTATCATTGCTACAGCCTCTGGACCATCTCTTCTTCATGCAGAAATGAAGAAAGGTGAGTTCTTAATTTGTAAATATATAAGGCATCACTGTGTGGGCCAGTCATGGAACACAGCAAGCAAGGTTCTGAGAAGAAAATAGAAGGTTCATTTAGGTATAACTATCATTTCCTTCCCTGGCACAAATGTCGAATGTCTATATAATTATTCTTAACTCCCACTGGCAGAGGGAAAGAATTCAGGGATTCAAAGTTTTCCATTCCTTTTAGTCAGTCTTAATAGGGGAATACACAAAACAGTGGGAAAGGCTTAGACTGGGCAAAGTTCTCGGTAGCTAAAAGAAATGATTTCTACCACCAAGTCAGTGGGCCTTTTGATATCAAACCAAAGAAAATGAAGCTCTCCTTAAATACACTAAATCCAAACAAAAGTGAGCAAGTGCGGGTTGCACACAGGTTAGTAACACCACCATGAAGTCGGCCTTTCTGTACACTTTCCATGTCAAAATCAAGTAACAACCACTTCTGCAACCCCGCGCCTGAATTCCTATCTCTAGAAAATACATTAAAAAAAAAAAAAAAAAAAAAAAAAAAAAGACAGCCAGGGGCCAGGACAATGGCTCAGAGGACAAAGTGCTTGCTGTGCAAGAAAGAGGACCCAAGTCCCGAGTCCAAAAGCCAGTCATGACAATGGACAGCTGACATCCCAGCACTGGGAGGTGGCAGGAGGCAGAAATGGAGATTCCTAGAGCTCACTGGACAGCCAGTCTAGCCAAAGTAATGATCCAGGTTCAGTGAGAGACCCTGACTCAAAAATTAAAGGGCAGGCCAGTCATGGCGGTGCACAGGTTTAATCCCAGAGCTCAGGTAGCAGAGGCAGGTGGATCTCTATGAGTCTGAAGCCAGCCTAGTCTAAGTAACAAGTTCTAGGCCAGCCAGGGTTACATTGTAAAACCCTATCTACAAAAATTAAAATAACAAAATAATAAAATGCAGAAAGATCAAGCCAACAAGATCAGCCAACAATACTCCGACAGTACCGCTAGTTAGACTCAGTGAGTTAAATAACAACAACAAAAGACGAAAAAGCATGAAGTGGCAGGAGGACATAGTAGGGCTACCTGGAGGGAGTGAGAGTGGGGAGTTAGGGTGTAAATGATCAAGATACATCACTTACACGTGTATAATTCTCAAAGAATAAAAGAAAATTCTTTTAAAAAAATAAAAGTGCAGAGAGATCAGAGAAGATGACTAACATCAACCTCTAGCCTCTACACTTATATACACGAGCAAGCATACTTTACCAACACACACATGAGAGGGGGGGAAGGGGAAGGGGGAGGGGAGGGGAGGGGAGGGGAGGGGGGGGGGGGGGGGGGGGGAGGGAGACAGAGAGAGAGAGCACTCTTCAACATTTAATGAACATACTGAGGAGCCAAGAACTGTGCCTGGCCCTAAGATGAACATGGTTCCAAGTTCCATCCAGAGCACTAAGACTTCTGTTAGCTTTGACTTTTCATTTCTATTTCTGACAATCAGCATGTATCTTTTTTCTCCTGCACATTATGTTTCTGGAAGACTGAGAACCACAGGCATGAAAGAAATTATGCATGACTTGCATCTTCCATGACAGGGTTGTGTGGGGTTTGAGTCTTGGTAGAAAGAAGGGAGGTTCAGTAGTCACTTTCCTTCCTCCATTAGCAATCGCGGACATGTGGGGCATCTTCAGATGCAAGTGCCTACCACGTCCAACTAAATCTATTGTCAGCCACCTGCTTAGGTGTTGTGGGGCATCTGGGGACACCAGTAGATTGGACCTTCAGTTTTCTATCACCCCTCACCAAGCAGCAACTTTGTAATTCTCACCCAAAAGTTAAGAGGCAACCCAGACACACTCCTTACATCCCTGCAGCCTTCCTAGTAGTTTATCATAAATGCTTGATACCCTGTGTTAAATCCCTTCCTGATGCAAATACCTAAACTAATATCTATTTCCTTCATCCCTAAGTTATTGGTGAGAGAGTGCAGAGAAGAGCAGTGCTATTCAGTAGAAATACGAGCCGTACACATCATTTAAACTTCTCTGTCAAACTAATCATATTTAAAAAGTGAAAAGAGGGTGCAGGGTGTGGCTTGAGCAGGCATTTGTTTAGCAAGGGTGGGATCCTAGATTCAGTCCTCAGTACCAAAGAGCAAATACAAATAAGGCGAATGACTTTATTGACATTCATTGAATGCAACCAAAATATTACCATCTTGACATATAATCATTATAATGCACCAAGTCTTGGAGATAGTATGTGTGTGCTCATGTACATGTCTATGTGCTAGTATGTATGCACACATGTGCATATGCATGCAGATACTGGCCAGATGTTGATGCTGAATGTCTCTGTCACACTTTTTGAGGCATGCTCTCTCACTGCGCCTGAAGCTGGCTGATTGAGGGATTCCCCTGTGCTCACCTCTCCTCCTCCCGCTGAACACTTAACACTAGAATGGCTATTGAAATGCTTGGCTTTTTATATTGATGGTGGGACTAAAACTCAGGTCTTCATGCTTACATGGCAAGTGTTTTATTGACCAAGCCATGTCCCTGCCCCCCAGGCATATGTTTCTTTTTTATGTTATTTGTTTTACATTTTTAATTCACTGTGTGTATGTGTGGGAGGAGGAGCACGTTCCCTGGGGTTCGTAGGGAGGCTGGAAGTTAACTTGCAGAAATCCACCTTCTCTCTAACCTGCAGATGCCAGGGGTCAAACGGAGGTCATCAGACTTGGCAGTAAGCACCTTTACCTCTAAGCCACCTCATCCATGCCAAAGTGTTAAGTTTTATAGACATAGCAAATCTCAATTCACACTATCCATGTCCTGGCTAGTTGTATGTCAACTTGACACAAACTGGAATCATCAGGGAGGAGAAACTGCCTCCGTACGATCAGGTTGGAGGCAGGATCTATGGAGCATTTTCTTAATTGGTGATTGATAGGGGGAGGACCCAGCACATTGTGGTCCAGCCCTGGGTTGGCGGTCCTGGGATCTATAAGAAAGAAGGCTGAGTAAGTCATGGGGAACAAACCAGTTAGCAGCACCCCTCCATGGCCTTCGCATCAGCTCTTGCTTACAGCTTCCTTCCCTGTCTGAGTTCCTGTCCTGACTTCCTTCAAAGATGAACAGTGACATGGACATGTAAGCTGAGTAAACCCTCTCCTCCCCAACTTGCTTTTCGGCCAATGGTGTTTCCTCACAGTAATAGGCGCCCTCAGACCACCCACATACCAAAAGCTGCCTATTACTACAAATGATGCCGGTGGCCATAAATGAATAAATATATTGATAAACAATGAAGATGATATGATCGTCTACAGCACAGGATGATGGCAGATCACCATGCTGTTACTAGGTGAGCTTGGGGCTTGGCAGAGAATTTGCTTTTGCCCACGCAGCTGGTTCATCTCTCCGTCTACCTATTGGTATCTGTCAAGTAAAGCTCAGTACATTGGATTGAAGGCACTCTCCTGCAAGCAGCCTTCTCTATGAAGGCAAATATAAGTCTGTAGGCACTCCCACAGCACACAGGAAATTTCATCATGTAAAGAGGTTACAGGGGCTATGAGAGGTCTGCCCTGGGCTGAGGTAAACCAAGTGCAGGGTAGAGGGTGGGTATTTCCTAAGGGTTCAGGCTGCTGTCGTGATGTGGGTGTGTGTGGGAAGAACCTGTAAGGCTGCTTGCAGAGATGCTGAGCCAGACACATAAATCTAGAGTAAGACTCTTCCATATGAGCACATCTAACTGCATGAGCAATAGAAACCCAGCGCTAGACCCTATATCACACCAAGAATGAATCAGAATCAGGAAACAAACCACTTGTGACAACGCATCGTGGAAGGGCAGCTGTTACGGGACTGTGTCAAGTCAACCTTTGACTGAATGACAAAGGCCAGTGTGAGAACAACTGACCACCCAGGGTCAGCCCGGGAACCAAGTGAGTATGGAAGCAGCTGGTGATGCCTGACCATAGCTGGGATGGGATAAAGCCTGTGGCAACAGGTATCCTCTTGTTAGGGCTCTCTTTGTATTGCTTCAGCCTGGTAGGACCATGCGCAGACTCAAAACATCATCATCGAAAGAATAGCTTCTCCGTGAGCTCTCACTACATGCCAGGCAACACGCCAAGAGTTTCCCATACGAAATCCTGATTTCATCCTCTCTGGGCCCTATGAGGAAAGCCCTGTTAGCCCCATTTCATACAAGAAAATCAAGGGACTGAAAACCTTACCCGAGGAAATGAACTTAATGACGGTGAAGCTCCATTTCAAACAAAGGCCCCTGCATTCTGGAACCTTCCACGTAACAGCTATCTGTGCTGCTCCTGGAGAAGTCTGGCAGCTTTACTTCAAGGAGAAAAGGAGAGATGTGGTGGCTGGAGGGCCAGCTGCTAAAGCCCGATCTTACCCACTTTATAAACAATTGTTTGAGTTGGGCCTAAACCAGGGGACAGTAGGGGACAACAGGAATGACACTGTCCACAGGGGCATTGGCACTCTGTACATACAACACCCTCTCCAAAGTGGTCTTAGGAGCCCACAGGGAGACCTGGTTGGGTTGGGGTCTCAGAAAAATAGCCTTGTGAAAAAGAAAAGAACCTTCTCAGGTAGAAAAGGCATAGTTGCCATGGTGACCACAAATTCTTGGCCCGGTGGATTGAGCCTTAATTCAGAGAGGCCTGCTTTTCCAGAGGGGGCAAAAAATGAAATAAAGCAAATCAGAGTCCCCCTTGAGCTGTGGCAGCCCTCCACAGAGGGGCAGTGTCTCTGGCGGCCTCACTATCTAAACAGATTAACCGCCAGTGCCTGGAGGCCTGTGGCAGGCGTCTGCAGAAGATGAAGTGGGTTTTCATACCTGACAGTATCCCAGATGGAGCTTAGCGTGGCTTTACCAAAGAAGCTGCCAGAACAAATATGACACACTGCTCTGACAGGATCCCGTTCCAGTTGTGGCTCTCCCGCAGCCGACTGCAGTTGGCCCCTCACAATGCTGGCTTTCTCCTAGCCAGTCGACTGCCGTTTATTGATCCAAGCTAAGCCTCTGGCTCTCGGTGCTCTCCTACTCAGCTGCCCGCAGCCTTCACAGCCCGTTTTAACAGAGGCTGCGTTGTAATTCCTCTTCATGGATGAAGCCCTCGTGGTCTGGAACAATTGTGGCCCAGTGTGAGGAGTCCTGACACCTCTGTTTCCCAGCAGCACCTCCTTTGCTGTCCTGCCTAGCACGCATGCATGGACTCTCTAGCTACCTAGGATGCTCCAGAAAGTCTTGAGAAGGGAACAAGCTACAAGGAGCTTACACTCCTCTTAGGCTGGGCCTCGTGACCCTCGTATTACTCCAGAAGATAATACCAGCCATCCACTGCACAAACTAAATACTGCTTTTCCATGTTTTACCCCTGTCTTATCAACAAGATGCTAATAAAAATACACAAGGCCTAGAGTGGGGCAGGGGACTGCCCAAATCCTAAGGGTTCCTGGACTTCAGAGGGTTTCAAATAGCAGAGTGAACGAATTTGAACTTGTGACAATAGCTCCAAACTGCTTTATTTTTACTTTTATGTCTTACTCATACAAACGCTATGTAAGCATTACCGACTTCTAAATATCCAAAGAAAATAATTATCCCATCTAGGATCCCCAGTAAGGTGATCCATTTTCAGTTTTCTGCATTCAGTTGGTGTTGGTCCTCTGTTTTCCCAGAATTCTGTTTTGTCAGCATTACCTCATCTGTTTCACTAGTAGTTTGAAGAGAGCAGAGTCAGCTCAGTCTCCTGACTCCATAGGTGAAGCTAACGGAATCAGCTCGGTCTGGACAGGCAGCTCTAGTCAGCTAGTGAGCTGCTCCTCCCAGCAGACATAGTGCACCTCTATCTAGGGGCTCTATGCAGCTTCTCCAAACTACTGTGGACCCCTGGAAGGCTTGTGTATGGTATGTTGGCCTGAGGCCTGGGTACATGTGCTGGGGAGATGGATTCTCCTTTGAGAAACAGTACCCACAGTTGTCACGAGGATAATGACCTCACTGGGTGGCTTGGGCCATGAGTAAGAGAATGACCTCTTTATCACTATGGATGATGTGTTTCTGTGCCTTTGAACTGTGTATCATGAGTCAACTATTCAGAAGAATGCTAGCATTTAATATTAAATTATTTTAAAACAAAATTTCCCGTACTACCAAGAACAATGTTGTTAAACCATTTACTGTGGTTATCATGGTTCTCAGCTCACAGAGGGACTGTGAGCCACGAGGGAGATGAGCCCATGGGCACCTTACCCATGGACTCCAGGGAGATGAAAGACACTGAATAAACATTTGTCTTTCACACCCAGAAAGAATGGAATTTAGTGGAAATAAAATAACCAAATCTTAAATATCCATGTTAGTGAAGGAAAGTCCAGAGTCAAGGACCTAAATTGTAAATAAACATAATAATTTCTATTTCGTGTTGGAATGTGTTGTCCCTTTTGGAATATAGATCTGTTTTCTCCCAGAAACATCTAGCACTGAACACTGAAGTAGCCCAAAGGACTAAAATATTGGAAAGCTATCCTGTTTCCTCCATGTGCCTAGGATGCCTTTGGCTGCTGGAAACAAGAACGTCACTGAAGTTGATTCAAACAATGAGCCAATTTATCATCCCACAAGCAGAGGCCCCCAGGTCAGGATCTGAGGATTCAGTCTTGATCAGCAAGGCCACAGTGGTGCCCAGTCTTTCTGTCATTTACTCTGCTGTTGACAGTGCTGGCCTAAGGCTGGGACTCCTGGGATTATCACAGGTAGCTACTAAACTTCACCTCCAGGTACAAGGTTAGGGGGAGGAACCATCTGTTATAGAACAAGAAAACCTCTCTGAGAATTCTCACTCGTAAAATCATAGCATGCCTCCCTTCATTCCATGCAACCCAGAAAGAGCCACAAGCTCACAGAGGAACGGAGTATTTGCAGTGGACTTAGAGACGTTAAAGGGCGGAGCAGATGCAGCCTAATCAAAACTCTTCCTAAGTGCCCTCCTCCCACACGCACCCCCCACACACACTCACCTGTGGCAGAGTAGATTGCAATCGCTTATTGGCACCGAGAATCAACTTACACAGGGACCGCTCCTTCCCAGTCTTTCCTCTCGGGTTTTCTTCTGCTTCAGAATGGCAAGACAGTAACTATGTGTTTTAACTTCCAGTTCTTGCTACCTGAGTGCTTCGTGTGATTAAAACTAAGTTTAAACAAGGATAATGCTCGCATCACTAAGACAACTTTCAGTGCAAGGAGAGTTCAGCAAGCCACCGAGAGCAAATTCATCAAGCAAGAACACAGCAGAAAGTCAGCCCCGGGTTCAAGGTGGCTCCATCTATTAGGGTACTATATTCACTAGTGCTCTTTTCAGAAATCTACCCCGTTCAAAGCTATTTTCAAAAGCTAATGATAGCATGCCATGTATGCCATATGGTGTCATTGATTCTAAGAGTCTTTGTATAGTGTGAGACAAATGACTGACCTTTGACCACTGTGCCTGCCACGGGAGCTCAGAAGTGGACACTCAGGGAGTGGTCTCATTAAAGGCATACAGTCCCATAAGACAAGGAATGGATTGATGTCACTAACTTGCTGAGCTAATAACCACCTCAGCTGCACAAGGGCCAGTTGGAGGTTAAGAAGGGAATTGCCTACAAGCAATTTACACAGAGCAGCTGAGAAATAAAACCAAGTATCAAATAGGCCACTAAAAGCCAGGGAATCTGTGCCCTTCCCCAAAAACACACACCTTGTGGAAAGAACGGAAAGGTGCAGCTACTGGCTACGTTTATGTCTGAAGCGGGAAAAGAAAGAGAAATAGAAAAACGTGCAGACAAGGATCGATCTGACTAAGTCCTAATGAAAAGCATTCATCTCAGGGTCCTAATGAAAAGCATCTCAGGGCTAAGAAGGACCAGATTCTGCATGACCTGCACCAATAGAAATGCAGTTTGGTCTCAAGATTGAATAGAAGAAATGGCTGGAATCTGAATCATCCTACAACCAAATTTAAAAAAAAAAAAATCCCATTCTCATTTGATAGAGCCACAGGCCCCTGAGCAGTCTTCATCATCCTCGTCACATTAATCACCTGGGGAACTCATGCAGACGCAGGCTCTGAGGCAAGGCCCACGAGCTTGCATTTCTAACAAGCTCCCAGGTGAGAGTGATATTGCCAGTCAGGGAGTCAGCTTGTACTTTCCCTGTGATAGAGAACAAAGTTTACTGAGTTAGCAGTTCATGTGGGTAAGACACTTGGAGATATTAAGATAGAAATCACTAAAAGTCAGCCAAGGGGGTGGGGGGATATTTCTGCAGGTGGTGGCACCTGCCTTTAATCCTAGCACTCAAGAGACAGAGACAGGCAGATCTCTATGAGTTTGGGGCCATCCTGGTCTACAAAGTGAATTACAGGAAAGCCAAGGCTGCACAGTGAAACCCTGTCTTGAAAAACTATAGACACACAGACACACAGACACGCACACACACACACAGTAAGATATGTCCATCTTCACTGATGAAAAAGGAAATACAAATCAAAACCATAATGAGGTAGCACCTAATACCCACTAGAAATAGCAATCATCAATAATTAAAAATAAGCCAGTTGTGCTCAGAAGGCAGAGTCAGGACCATCACCAGACCCCAGGAGTTCAAGGGCAAGTCGAGTGACTTGGTGAGACAGACAAATAAGTTCAAAATGTAAGACAAGTGTTGGAAAGGATGGAGAAAAATCGGAACCTTTGTACACCACTGCTAAGAACTTAAGTGGCACAACTACTGTAATGTACAATATGGAAATTTCTCAAAAAAAAAAAAAAAAAAAAAAACCCTAACGGAATTGTCATATGATCAACGGCTCTACTTCTGTTTACTAACACAAAAGACCTCATGAGCAGGGTCTCAAGCAAATATCTGTGTATCTGTTCTGGGCAGCATTATTTCACAACAGCCCAAAGATAAACAGAACCCAAGCTTTCATTAGTAGATGCTGTATTAGTTAGTTCCCAGCTTGGCACTATTGGGAGCTCTGGGCACTGTCAGAGGTGGGCATAGGAAGAAGTTTTGTTACTCAGGGGATGCCCTTGAAGAAGACATTAAGAATCACTCTTGCCTTTTTCCCTCTCTGACTTTCTGGTCCTAGCCACAAGATAACAGTTAGGCCATACACTGTCATTGTGATATGATACACAATGGCAGGACCTACAGCAATAGCCCCAGACAATCACACACTGGAAGCCCTGAAAACAGAACCAGAAAGAAAGGAAGAAGGGCTGGAGATATGGCTCAGAGGTTAAGAGCACTGACTGCTCTTCCAGAGATCCTGAGTTCAATTCTCAGCAACCATATGGTGGCTCCCAACCATCTGTAAAGGGGTCTGTACTCATATACCTAAAATCAATAAATAATTTTTTTAAAAAAGAAAGGAAGGAAGGAAGGAAGGAAGGAAGGAAGGAGAGAGAAGGAGGAGGAGGAGGAGGAGGAGGGGGAGGAGGAGGAGGAGGAGGAGAAGGAGAGAGAAGGAGAAGGAGAGAGAGAAGGAGAAGGAGAAGGAGGAGAAGGCGAAGGAGAAGGAGAAGGAGAAGGAGGAGAAGGAGAAGGAGAAGGAAGAAGGAGAAGGAGGAGAAAAGGAGAAGAAGAAGAAGAAGAAGAAGAAGAAGAAGAAGAAGAAGAAGAAGAAGAAGAAGAAGAAGAAACCCAAGCCAACTTTTTCTTTTTTTGTAAGCTGATTGGTTCAAGTATTTGCTATAGCAGTAGAAAGTTGACCAGTGCAATCGGTGAATGGATGAGCAGAATATGGTCTTGACACAGAGATGGGATTCTGACACACCTTACAATATGGATGAACTTGGAAGCCGTCATGAAAACTGAAGTAAGCCGGACACAATGGGCAGTGTGAGTCCACTTAGATGAGGTATGTATAGTGGCCAAATTCATAGAGCTAGAAAGAATTCAAGTGGAGAGGAGAAGAGGGGAGGAGGAACTCCTAATTAACGGGTGTGAAGTTTGGATTAGGAAAAATGATCATAATAGGAGCAAATCATGATATGCAAAAACTGTGAATTCTTTAATGCTATTGAAGGATGCAACTAAAAAAGGTTAAGTTACATCCTAATGCGCGCGCGCACACACACACACACACACACACACAGACACACACACACACAGACACACACACACACAGACATACACACACACACACACACGCACACACACACACACAGACACACACACACACACACACACACACGCACACACAGACACACACACACACAGACACACACACACAGACACACATGCACACACACACACAGACACAGACACAGACGCACACGCACACGCACACGCACACGCACACATTGATCAAGCATTTTCCAGTTGAATTACCACTCTGCTTCTCGGCCTTGACCCCACTCACCATGTGCTAAACAAGACTGGCCTCCCGTCAGGGCAGGTGCAGACACAGACTGTCCAGGCACTGGTTTGCTCTGTCCCTCTGCTGCCTCCAATCTGTACTTCTGTGTCACAGCTTCCCCCAAGGTGACTTCATCATCCTTGAGCAGCAAGCCGTCTCTTCTTTATCCAGACATGCTCACAGGAAAGGTCTTTCCCTGGTTTCCAAGTCTGCATATTTGATTTTTTTTTTTTACACGTATTTTCCTTAGCTAACTGACCCCCTGAAGTGTTTTATTTGTTTTGGTTTTTTGTTGTTTTTTTTTTTTCTTTTATGTTTACAACAGCCTACCTGAGCCTGAGGAAGATTTGGGGCAGGAGAATCATCACTTAAATCTACTATCACACTTGTCTGTAGTGAAGAAAAGAAAGAAGGAAAAAACCTTAACCAAGAAACACAAGCAATCTTGCAGACAAATGAGCTATCTTTAAAGATGTCACAGGCTGACAAACAGTTAGCCCCATTCACCGCAATCATCCCCTCTCAGATCCAGGCAGCTTGAAGGCTTTCTCTGGGTGGAAAAAAATTACACCGGCCTTGACTCAGACATCCTCACTCCCTTTAGCTGACAAGACTTAAAAAGAAATCAGGAACCAGAAAGAATTAAAGGTTTGCCTATTTTTCCTCTGTCAGAAGCCTTACAACTTCTAGAATTTATCCTGGGATCCCATTTTCAATCTCTTTCTTCCTGCACAAACATATCAATAATTGTCCCATTACACACACACCTGAACTATATTTACAAAACGTGAGTATAAATTATCCTGCAAATCTTATTAACACTGTGAATAAATTTAAGGATTTTCAAGTGAGGCCACAAATCAGCCTGTTTCTAACTACCTAAGGTCGGTGTGAAATCAATTCAAGCCAAAAGCCAAGAGCCTGGCACCACGTGGGAGCTGAAGAACAGCAGGCTGGCTTCTGTCAACCCTGCCTTTGTAGGTAGAGAAGGGTCAAGTGCTGGCAACTCAGTATGGCTCACCTCACAAAAAAAAAAAAAAAAAAGCATCGTGAACATCCTAGGTTCAGGGGGACACTACTGTGTGAGACAACCAAGGTTGAAGCAAGGGCTATGCAAGGCACAAGCATGAGCTAAGGGGCTGACAGGCAGTCAGCTCAAATGCTGCATGGAAGTGAAGTCTGAGGTTTTTATATTCTGCTTAAAAACATAACTTATATAAATAGTATGCACACACACAATCACCTAGACACGGTTATGCATGCCTGTGACCTTAGCCCTTGGGAGACAATGACAGAAGGAATGACAAAAGTTCAAGGCCAGCAGAGCCTGCACAGTGAGTTCCAAGCCAGTCAAGGCCATATAAGGCCTTGCCTTGAAAAACAACTAAAGAAAACTAAGATTATGCAAGGGTTTTTTTAAAATTCCCCCACTGGGGCTTCTACTCTCTAAACATAATGTATGCTTACAGTTTAGTGTGTTTCCGACACCTCCACTTCTCTCTCTTTCTTTCTTTCTCTCCTTCTTTCTTTCTTTCTTTCTTTCTTTCTTTTGGTGAAGTACTGGAGAGTGAGCCCTGGGTTGGGTAAGCACTCCATCCTGAGCTACAACACCAGCCCTTCTATCCATCCATCCATCCATCCATCTATCCATCCGTCCATCCATTCATTCTTTTTAAAAGAAAACTGAGTGGTACAGTCAATATTGTTTTACAATGTATTTTGTTTTGTTTAAATATACAGGTCCCAAACAGTGGGTATATATTCTCAGGAATGTATCACTACCCAATGTGTCATTCTTAATGCATCATACATAGAATGTAGTTGATCAAAGATGACCATATTACTAAGTGACATAATTTTATGAGGCCATAGCAGGGTATGTAGTACCTTATTGACCTGAATGTAGTCATTCGTTGCATGACTCTATCTTGATACAACATTCTCTGTGTTGTAGCAATCTCATTTTTCCAGACTTCATCACATTTCTATAATGTAAGTTCTCAAAATTTATTCCACCCTCCCTGCTCAATGGGCATTTAGATGGTTTCCACTTCTTGATGTTTTAAATAAAGTTACAATAGATGTCCTCAAAGTTGAGTCTTTCCCCTTCCTACTTCTTTTTCTAATTTAAAATTGCTCAATCACAAGACATAAACATTTGACATCTAATCAACATTCTCTAAAGATCTTACTCCAGGCCTCCAGGGAACCTGTCATTTAAACGGTAGCAGAGGAGGCCAAAAATGTAGTTTAGGGACAGGCAGTGTTTGAAAGGAACAGACTACCACAGTGTTCCACTGCACCCCAGTTCTCAGCCCTGTGTTCCTTCCTCAAACACACCTGTCACTGCCTGCACAGCTGAGCTACAATCATGCCAAGGACAGTGCCTGTAGCATAGACATCGTGTCTCAATAGTGAGGAAGCTTCTGAGGAGAGGGGACATTTCCATTCCCTCTATCTACTTTGAGGTCTTTTGGTTTGGTTTGGTTTGGTTTGGTTTGGTTTGGTTTGGTTTGGTTTGGTTTGGTTTGGTTTGGTTTGGTTTGGTTTGGTTTGGTTTGATTTGGTTCAGTTCTGTTCAGTTTGGTTTGGGAGAAACTGGTGATTGAACTGGGGCTTTCACAATGTGCTAGATAACTGTTTTATTCCTGAGCTGAATTCCCACCCACTCCATTCTCTCTGTCTAATCCAGGGCCACCACCTGGAGGACTGGCTCATGGCCACCCACCTGGAACAGCCAACCAGAACTTGACTCCAACTCCAAACAAACCACCAGCAAGATCTACCTCTGGGCATCTACTCATAAATAGACACAAGAAGAACATACTATGTGGGACTGCCATGGGATGGGGCCTTACAAAGAGCTACAGCCTTGTCAAGTCCTGTGGGGTTTACTATTCTGTTACAGGTTGTCTGTGGCCCTCTGCCTTGCAATGAGAGTGGCTCAATACTTCTCAGTGAAGAGACAAGCAAGGATCGCAGCACCTTGATGCAGGTATAAACAGAGATGACTCAGTCTACCTTACAAGACAGGTGTGAGGATTTATGAGGTATATGGGGCAGATCTGGCACCCAGCTAAGACTCAACAGCTAAATTCTGCTAATATGAATATTGTTGATGTCATCATAATGTTTCTTACCAATACATACGGATGCATTTACACACACACATCTCTTCTACATCTCTAAGGGGCATGAATTCCCTGTCTAAAGTATGGGACAGATCCAGAGTTTATCAGATAAGCACATAAGGTGTGCTGTGATGGAAATACTCAAGATGTAGGCAATGGTGACAGAGTTAACAGGATCATATGGAAGCCCCTTTTTGCTTTGAGGCCATGTCAAAGGTATTCCCCTGCATTTAAAAGAGTAAAATGTTTTTAGAAAGGAACCCCCTTAAAGGCAGAAAAGCATCTGAGTAAAGAGTGTATGATTAAAGTTGGGACCTCAAACCCTGTGTGTAAACTAATACCTCCCAAGGGCATGGGGGGATACGGTTTTGGAGGGAATTGAAATCCATGGCCTTTGTTTTCACATCATTTCTGCCCAAGGATAACCCATGGCCAAACATCCCAGAGCTGTGCCTTCCCCACCGGCCTTTCCCAAGTGCCTAACCCATTGTTAGCTATCATGTTATCATTGTTGTTGACCATTTCCTCAGTGCATGCATCTTCTGGATAGGGGCACAGCTTCCCCGGTGGGAAGGCTTGCAAGCCTCCTGTAAGGAACATAAGGAAAGGGTGTAATCTGTACATGTCAAGAAGCCAGGAGAAGCTTTCTAACATCCTGCAGCGTGATGAGAGATCTCCAGATCTGGATTTTTTATTGCACTCTATCTGATCAGGGTATCAGAAGGAATTCTACCATGCACTGAGCTGTATTCTGTAATCAATGATAAGTTGTCAAAAGGGATTTCTTTTAAATGACTTGCTTAGACTAGATTGTGACCTGAGAAAAATGGCCCTGTATTCAGAAAAATCTCTTTTTTTATTTTGACAGAGAGAGAGGAGAGAGAGAGAGAGAGAGAGAGAGAGAGAGAGAGAGAGAGGCAATTTTGGTAGCTAAATATTTGAATGTATTTAAATATTTATAGATTCACAATGTTAAATATTCAGGTTACCTCTGTAGGCAGATGTTTCTTATCGTCAGCCATAGACTCACAGATCCGAATATCTCATTACCTGCTTCTTCGGTTATTCTTACAAGTCCTTTCAAGTGATTTAATTGCTCCAGGAACCAGGACATTTTTTATCAGTTCCTGGTAGCTAAATCGCTCAACCTCCCTGCACTGTACCCAAAGCTAAAATCAGTCTGGAACCATGACTTCCCCTTGGCCTCCTTCCCACCCTGTCTATGTTCCTCCATCATGGCTAACCCTCTCCCGCTACCATTGTAGGCTTATTTCTGATCTTCTTTGTCTCAGCTCCTTCAGGACCCTACAATGAACTGTCCCAAACTGTGTATTTTATAAAGAACAGAAACGTAATCGTCACTCTTCTCGGGGCTAAGAATCTCAAGGCCAAAATACCAGTAGATTTGGTATCTAATGAGGGCCTGTGTCTTGGTTCATGGGTGCTGCCAACTCACCATGTCCTCCCACAGTGGACAGGATCAGACAACACTTGCAGGTCTCTTTTTAAAATATTTTGGAGATGTTATTTATTTATTTATTTATTTATTTATTTATTTATTTATGTATTTATACATGTATGAGTGTTTGCTTGAATGTATATCTGTGCACCACATGCATGCAGTGCTCTTAGAGTCCAGAAGAAGGCATCACATTTCCTGAGACTGGCGCTAAAGATGTCTATGAGCTGCTCCACGGGTGCTGGGGATCAAACCTGGGTCCTGTAGAAGAGCAACCACAGATCTCTTAAGCACGGAGCCATCTCTCTACCGGCCCAGGACCACCATTTTATTTACAGGACCACCATTCTTGAGGACTATAATTTCATGACCTTCCAAAAGTTTCCACCTCTTAAAACCATCACTTTGGGATGAAGATTTTAACATGTGGATCTGGAGAGACACAGACATTCTATGACCTTTCTATACTCACATCCATCTGGCAAAGGAAGAGACAACCTGACTCCGTGGATCTGCTTCCTCTGCAAGATCTAGCAGAGGCAGTTAGGGACTCTGGGGGTTGTCCTCATAAAGAGCTTGCAGTTTACTTTCAAAGCAATAGAACTGAGATTGGTTGTTTACTTGGTCATCTTATTTGATTATCTACAACCCAAATGAGTCTGCTTCCTCCTCCTACATCCTCATCAATGCTCAGCCTTCTGCCTTTACCCTAAAGTTAAGCTCCAGGGAGAAATCACAGCAAAAGCATAGTCTATTCAACTCACAGGGCTGTTGGATTTGGTCCTCCATGTCGCTAAAAGAGCCCCAGTTACTTCACCTTTTGGGTCAGTTCTGCAAAGTCATGTCCTTCTATCTAGTCCCTTTGTAAATAGCTTGAATTGGGTTTCTGTTCACACATTACACATCACGATAGTTGGTGAGCGTGCAAGATGTAAACTTCATTTTATCATCACACTGGGACAAGATGTGAGGGATCTCAGTCTATTTGCTTCCAAATAACGGAGCCCCACTGATGAGTGCTGCCTGCCAGCCATGGACAAATCTGTGAGCTACTGTCACCAGAATCAATGGAAGGCTTTCGCATCTGATATAAATCACTGCCCTCGTGAGCTTGCTATCCCAAGAGGACACTCGTCATTAATTAAGATGACATGACAGCTGTCATAAGAAAGGAACAAAATGCTTGCCAGAGTAGTGATATTCTGTTGTGGGAGCAGGGAAGGCTTTATGATTGAGAAATTGCATGTATGTTCATGAACACACACGCCAGTGTGTTTGTGAATGTATGCAAATGTGTGCAAGGGTGTGTATGCATATTATGGAGGCCAGAGGTTGATATCAGTAATCATCTTAATTGTTTTCCCATCTCATATTTTGAAAAAGAGGTCTCTCACTGAACCTGGAACTCATTGGTTCTGCTAAACTGGCTGGCCAGCAAGCCCCTAATGCCCCTGTCTCCACTCCCAAAGGTTGGGATTACAGGTGAGCACTGCTGAACCCAGTTTTGGGGATTTGTTTTATTTCCTTTTTTCTATGTGACTACTTCACACTCTGGGCTTCCTGCTTCCCAGAAAGCCATCTTCCTGGGCCTCGAGAGGGCATTTTGTGAGGAACCTAAAGGATAAGGAGAGTCGAAGTAAACAAAAATCAGAAGGAACATTCCAGCCAGAGAGCTGGGAAAAGCAAATCCAAGAACAGGAGCATTCAGTCCTGCTGAGCTGTCCTGTGCATGGTTGTAAACTGTGGGAAGATACAGTTGGGGGCTGCTTTGTGCTTGGCTGAATGGGTTCTCTTAATTTAATAGGACATGGGAAGAAGTCATAAAAATCTATCTGAGGCAAAGAATGGCTCGATCTGAGCTATACTTTAAAGAGATTGATCCAGCAGCATTATGTGGGATGGGTTCAGAGGCAGAAGAATGGGAGTCAGAAGAGTAAGCAACCAGACAGAATAATCCTGGGCAGAAGATAATGAGGGATTGAACTGGGCCAGCCGAGATGGGAAAGAAGGAAATTGATGGATGGGAGAGAAACTGCCAGCACAGAAAACTGACATGATTTGACAGCCCTAAGTAAGAAATTCTTCACAAACATGTGTATCGTTCCTACTCAGTGTTTCTTAGGGCCATAGAGATCAGCAGACCATCTGTCATTAATGCTAATAAATAAGTCAGGTTTTAGCCCACATTCAAAGCCGACTGCCAGGAACCCAGAGACCCGATACTCTGAGAAATAAGGGGATAAGTTTTTAAGATTTATTTTTATCATTCTTTTGGTGGTGGTGTTTTGCTTTGTTTTGTTCTGTTTATGTTGTTTTGGTTTGGTTTTTGTTGAGACAGGATTTCTCTGTGTAGCCCTGGCTCTCCCAGAACTCTATCAGTAGACTAGGCTTGCCTCAAACTTAGAGATCTGCCTGCCTCTGCTACTTCCCAGTGCTGGGATTAAAAGTGTGTGCCACCGCCAGGCAGCTACTTTTTTATTCGTTATATAACAGCATGTGTTCCTGTGTGTGGATGCGTGAGTGAACACAGATGCCCTCGAGGCTCTGGAGTCATGGTTGTAAGGTACCTGACACAGCTGCTGGGACCTGACACAACTGCTGGGACCTGACACAGCTGCTGGGACCTGAACTCATGTCATCTGGAAAAGCACCTCATGCATAACTGCTGAGCCACCTCTCAACCCCCAAATAAGGTAATATCACATAGCCAGGTCCAGTCCCCTACTTAGACCTGTGCACCCAGAACAGGGTCACACTTTTGTACCTCTAAGCCCAAGAGGAGCACCTGAGCAGGTATCATTGTGTTCTTGAGTTTCCTCGGGGGCTGTCATGCCTGTACTCCACCTTGAGGCTAACCTGTTTTGGAGCTTCCCCAGGGCTCAGTGGAGAGACACAAAATAATCTATAGAGGACAGAAAATAGAAGTGTCCTTTTCCCATCTTCATCCCTGTAACTCAGAACAAGGTCTAGCATATAGTAGACACACAGAAGGAAATGATTCAGTCAGCAAATGAGTTCCAAGCATCCTAGAATGGCCGAGCACTCTGGAGACCCCAACAGCTGCTGCCCTGTCATGAGCATCATTGCCATGCCTTTTTTTTTTTTTTTTTTTTGAGTATTCTAGAGAGAAGTGAGCTTTCTCTAGCTTCTGCACCCTCACAAAGAGCAGAGTATGACCCTGTTTGCACAGACAGGGAAGTGGGAAGGAGAAGGAGCACGTGGCAGAGAGATAACTCCTGTCCCACCCACCTCCACCACCACAGAAATTGACATTGACAGCAGTGTTCTCTCAAGGGCAGACAGGAGAACCGAAGGCACTAAACAATATTTTTTAAAATTTAAGTCAATAAAGCATTTGAGAATAGTTGCAGCATGAACGACTCACACAACCAAAATAACATTCCCAGGCCCTTCCACAGCAGTAGCTCCTGTTTCAACACTAGTCCCCTCCTTACCAGCCCGAGATTGCTTCAAGCCATGATTTGATGAATCTCGGTGCCAGAAATAAAACAAAACTTATTAAAATGATGCTGTCACAGTGTTGTAATTTCACTCCGTGGCACTTTTCAGTTGTTTAAAAACAGGGTTTAGTTCCCCAATCTTTGGGCTCGAGCTTGGAAGCAGCACTTGCCTTGGGTCTTCCTGTTTCTCTCTTACGTACACAGAAGGTCTTCCTCAAATATTGAAGTCCACAAAGGTCCCCCGGGGGAACGTTCAAGCTCCCCCTCCTCTGACTATTTGTGGGCTGTCATTATGTATGTGTAAAGCTTGGAGATTGAAAAATGACAGCAATCAGAATTCTGCTACACTACACTCTAGCAGGAGTCCTTGAAGTCCTTGGGAAAGTCGAGGATGGGGGAGGGGCGAGGAGAGTGCATTTATGATATGCTACGGATACACTCATGTGTATCCATCTCTCTTCATCTCTCTCCAGTTATGGCCATGTCAATGATCTTGAACTTGCAGATGAGCTGCATGGAAGGAACTCAGAAACTTTCAAGGTGGCCTTAACAGTCCGAGTGGTGAAATGAATGCACCTCCTAGTCCTCTTCAAATGAGAATGAGACATTATCAA
Source organism: Rhabdomys pumilio (assembly GCA_030674055.1). NCBI lineage: Eukaryota > Metazoa > Chordata > Mammalia > Rodentia > Muridae > Rhabdomys > Rhabdomys pumilio. The sequence continues at coordinate 222,210,808 of JANHMN010000001.1, read as the reverse complement.
AGAATGATGGTGCCCACCATGGGAACCATGCATCCAATATGATGGTCAATTTTGATCGTTGGTTTAACTGGACTGAGAACCACCTAGAAGACTGATAAGATATATGCCTGACTATGCTTGGGGGTAGAGAGATACCAGAGACAGGTGCTCTACGGAGACAGTAACTGGGTTGGAAAGACCACCCTGAATGTGAACTGTAGCATCCAATAAGCAGGAGGCCACAATGGAGCAATAAGTGAGAAGGAGAAGAAACGAGACGGTGTGAGCAAGCCTCACTCTCACAGTGTCTTCTGCCATTGCCACTCTCTGTGGGCATCCAGCCCTAGTGTCTTCCAGAGAGCTCCCAAACTTTCAGCTTCAGACTGAGCTAGAGCTGGTTTCAGATTTCACCTGATGGTTTTTATAGCACAGTCTAGCCTCCAGTACACACGCATATGTTGGGCCTGACATGAGGTCTAATCTCCATTCCACCTTCACCCTTCAGTCATGTACACAGGTGGGCATGATAAACAGGCCCCAGGCCCTAGAGAGAATTACATACTAATGAGGTACCTGAAGGCCAGAGGGTGGAGCCAATTAAGCATTCCTCCCCAGCCTCTCCCCCCTCTTCCCCTCCCTATTTAACTCAGGTCCGTCCTGGGTTTTGGGGGCTCACATTCAGATCCATCCACCATCCGCCATGCCAATAAACCAGTTTTGGAAACCCAAGGACTTCCTTGTGTGTTGGGGCTGCGCTGTGAGGAGCTGTGGAGCCACAGCAGAGGCCTTTAGTGAGCAGCCGGGCCTAACTTACAGCTGGAGGAACCCAGGACGTTCTCAGCCAACTACACACAGCATGGTATGAGAGACCCTGCGATTCCCCAACTATATTTTTTTCCTACACGCATACACACACACACCTAGTGTATTCACTTTTCTCATCGCTAGAACAAAATACTAGACAAAGGCAATTTAAAGAAGAGGGGACTATGTTGGCTCACAGTTTGAAGGTACAGTCCATCACTGCAAGGACATTATAACAATGGGAGCATGAAGCAGCTAGCCATATTGCATTTACAGTCATGTAGCAAAGACAGATGAGTGTTGGTGCTCAGCTCACTTTCCCAGGATCCCAGTCCATGGACTGGTGTTGCCCAACTTCAAGTAAATCTTCCCTCCTCAATTAAAATGTTTCTGGAAACATTTCACAGACACAACCAGAGATGCGTTTCCATAGTGGTTTTAAATCTAATCAAGTTGTCAACAAAGACTAGCTATCATACCTGACCCAAAGGTGGGACCACCATTTAGAGAGATCAGGTGAGCATGCTTGGAAGAAGCCATGCCAGGAAATGCCAATGAAGAAAACAAAAGGTTCAGGAGTCTGGGAGCATCAGTGCACATACATGCACACACACACACACACACACACACACACACACACACACACACACAGCCTCACTTTGGTCAAGGGCCAAGATGCAGGTATCTGGTCTGGTTTAACCATCAGAGATCAGACCATGCCCTACCCTTGCCCAGGTACTTGGAGGAGCAACAGCAAAGGTGAGTCAGGGCAGGACAGATGGATGCAGGGTGGAGGGGGCAGGAAACATAACAAACCATAAGAATCAGAGGTTAGAGATGGTCCTGGATTCCCCTCATCCTTTGGTACTCCCTCTCAGCATCTGCAGCTCCTGGAGTCTCCAGCATACAGAGACTGAAGGAGAGACGCTTTGCACCCAGATTGACTTGGACTCAATGGCCTTAGACACACACTGAGCATCTCTAAGCTTCTATCGTCTTAGAACCTACATCAGACCTATATAGGTCTAGAGCAACAGACCTGGCCTGTTGCTAGGGTAACACAAGTTGATATATGTAAACCTTCTATGGGATTTCAGACTTCAGCCAACCTGTTACCCTTCTAATTCTAAGAAAACTTGCCTCTTCTTTCGGGTAACTGCATTGTCCACTCAAACTTTGGCCATGTTGTCTGGTGAGACTTACTAAAAGTAGTAAGTCAGATGACTTTGATGATGGTGGCTGACCATGTGGCACTCGCTCAAGTTTTCTAAGCGTGACATGTTTCTCCTAAGAACCATCCTTGATTCTAGGATGAGCATATAGACTAAGTACTTAAACTCTTTGAAAGGAACAGAAGTGCAGATGTTAAATCCCTGGCTTTGGCTATCCTTCTTTTCTGTGACTTGATTACCTACTAATTTGAATTGTAATATTGTTGTAACATGTGAGGAAAATAATTCTGTATAAGCCAAAAGTGGGGTGCTTAGCCTAAACTGTGGAACTGTGGAACTGATTGTAGTAAGGCAGTTGTTGTCTTTCAGAGAAAAAAAAAACCAGCATTCCAAGCTTTTCATGTTTCTACTGAGAAATCTGATGTTATTCAGACAGGCCTGTGGCTGACAGCAGTTTTAACGCGTCTGCAATCTTTTAACACTCCTGCCTTTAAGAGGTAGACCCTCTGTTCTTGGCACCTGCTTGGATAAAGGAATCTGGTAGAAATGACACCACATGCTTCCCTGAAGTCAGGAAAGAAGACACCATAGGGCTTCTACAGTTTCTCTAGGACATTCACTCTGAAGTCTTTAGTCCTAAAGAAAGACAGTCACATACCTGTCTACCTGAGATAGAGAACCATGTGGAGAGAGTTGCCCAAAGAGTCTGGCCTGGTGCAATCTTTTCAGCCTAGGCACTCTTTGTGAGATGAAGAGGCCTTTTAAAGGATCCCAGGCAACCCTAGCTTTTATCTGCAACCTTGACTGAGAACTGCCTCTCTGAACCCAATAAGCGTCCCCAGAATCCTGATCAAATAATTGATTGTATTTTTCAGTGACTATGTGGAATGCATTACCTCATGGAAGCAGATGACTGGGAAGGGCCCTCCTTTTGACAGCAATCTTTGCTAAGAACAGTAGTTAGCTGTTTGTTAAATTATCACAACTGTGTCTGGGGACTCGGCCCACTGAGATTAAAGCTTTAGAGACTTAAGCAAGTTGAGACGATTGAATGCATCATAGTACCTATACACTATGGAATCACGAGATGCTACTTCTGGAACCAATGAAAAGAAGTGGCCATCACCCAAGTTACACAGCGATGCATAGCTGAACTATATTAGTAGTCTGACAAATACTAGCAAGCTTAAGGATCCATTGAGGATGGATCCTGCTGACATAAACAGCGACTTATAAAGCCAAAAACTGAAGCTTCTAGACTCCACTGCTACTGGTACTGGGCATCCTATGACCTACCATCATCTCTACCAAAACGAACCTGGAGACAGAGATGGGAAGAAGAGATTAGTCTTATTCAAGTTTGGTGTTGAGAAGATGGTGTAAGCCTTTAAAGCTCAAAGGCTGACATAACCTGTTTTTCCAAAAAGAGAATGGTCTCGGCGCTTCACAGGGTGATAGATGGAAGAGTCATACACTCGTCAGAGTGCTTTGACATCATCTTTGACTGGCAGATCTATAGGGTGGCAGCTTGATCTACCCTTTCCTTCAAAGTCATCTTCAGGACTCACCTACTCTGTCCTCAGTAACACATGAATTTGCAAGACACCGCAGTGATAGGTGAAGGAAGAGAAGGTTGGGATTGCCTCCCCTTAAGATGTTACAACCATGTGCAGGGATGGTTACAGATAGGACAAAAGGATAAAAGTAGAAGTAGCAAAGCTTTGTTGTGTCTTATCAAGGAAAGGCTTTTTCTACTGATGCATTGCTATCTTTAAATTCATTTTCATTCTCTCTTTCTTTAATTCTTTTAATCTGCTCTGCTCCATGTTACAAGAAAAGGATCCAAGCCCTAGCTTAGGACTTGGTAGCAACAAGACATTCTGTATAGCCTAGCAGGTCATAAGGTCAAGCCATCAAGCTGAGGCTTTCTGGTAAACAACAAAGATGGACCATTGCTCCCTCATGTACAAGTCAATCACTATGTGCCTGTTAATTGCTTGGACAGATCCTGGTTAGTTGGCTGGTTGAGCCATCTGTCTGTTCTAAAAAATTTAGAGATAGTATGAAGCCTACATGAAAATAGCGGTTAGCACAACAGTCCCTTGGGCCTTTGGTCACTCTCACTCCTGAGGATGTCATGCTTGACCTGGTAATAAACTCCACCTGTCTTCTACACGACCCTTTGTGTCTCACCTGAATTCTTTCCGTGGCAATCAAAATGACCAAGGAACCAAAGGGAGACCAGAGTGAGATGTGATTTTAGAACATTTCAAAATGCTGAGAGGAAGGCCTGATGAGGTGGCTCATGGGCTACGACCGCTTGCCATCACGCCTGATTACCTGAGTTCCTTCCCTGCAGTCCACTCAGCAGAGAGAGAAACTGACTTTAGAAAAATGTCTCCTGACCTCCATATGTACGCAGCAGAAGACACATGCATAAACACACAAATAAATGTAAAACAGAAATAATAAGAATAATGCTAAGATAAGTGTGGTTGTAGTTTTTGCATGCTACATTTAAATTTAAGTAAATGGGATATGTTTTGAAATGTCTTGGAAGGACTATGGTTATTGGTATGGGACATTGAACAGATAAGGACATAGACTGTATTGGATTTATTATTATGGTTACCCATTGGTTCCCTTCATTGGAAAACAAGCCTTTCTCTGTCTTCTCCTGTGAGCCTCCCTTAAATTCCATCCATCCCCTGGTCTTCTCTCTAAGATGGAAGGCTGTCACTGTCTTATAAAATCCTGACTCACCTATCACCAGTGGCCAAGGGATTAAAACCCCAGACAGTAGGAGGAGCTCGGGATCTGCCCTAGCCCTGCTCACACCTGAGTGGAGACTCAGTAGTGTGGAAGGGAGACCCTTCCCCTCCAGATGTGAATCTGAGAAAAACAGTTAAATCTGACAGTGGAAATGGTCCCAGCCCATTTGGTTATGGTTACCCATTGGTTCCCTTCATTGGAAAACAAGCCTTTCTCTGTCTTCTCCTGTGAGCCTCCCTTAAATTCCATCCATCCCCTGGTCTTCTCTCTAAGATGGAAGGCTGTCACTGTCTTATATAAACTTATATATGGTTTATATATATAAATATATATACAAATATAAATATATATACAAATATAGTTAAGAGTCTGTGAGTGGGTTTCTGATTAAATAAACCACCATTCATTTCTACCAAAATGACAGCAAAAGAATTAAATGAGAAATACTTCAAAAGCAAAAAGAACAGAAGAGACAACGTGTAACTCAGGAACTCCATCCAGGATGAAACAGAACAGTGGCTATAGGGAAAGCACAGTCTCACCCAGGCACTGAGCAGCCTAAGGCCAAGGACATGGCTGCAATCCATTTCTTCTCCTTGTCTCCCAGTATACCTCCTTTCATCTGAAAAATAAAGCTTCGTCTCTTCTCGTGTGAGGTTCTCTGAAGGGCGAACGGTACATTCCCCTCTTAAGACTGAAGCTGTCATCTGTTCACAAAATGTCTTCATTTAAAATAAAATAAAATAAAATAAAATAAAATAAAATAAAATGTGTCTGTGCATGGTAAAGAGGCATGTGTCTGCCATGGTGTGGAGTTTCGGGGGACAACTTTGGGAGTCTATTCTCTTCTTCTACTATGTGGCTCTAAGAGATTGAACTCAGGTCTTCAGACTTGGGATGAAGTGCTTCTATTCACTGAGCGATGTCAGTATCCTGGGAGCAAGATTTCTAACAGTAGAAAGGTCGAGGAAGGTTAGTCAAAGCCTTCTTAAAAAGCAGTTGGTGCCAGAATGAAGGTCTTTTCCTGTCCCGGGCAATGACCCTTCCCACTAAAAGCAGAATCGAAGTTTACCCTCTGCAGGGGATCAACAGCCAGAAGCACGAACCTGGGACTTGGGTGGAGGTGAAAACCGGAGAAGGATCTCTGAGAACAGAACTGAGGACAGTGCTGTAGGCTGAGTGTCAATGTAGACTGAAGGTGGGGGTGGGGTGGAGTTCCACACCTGCATTAAAGACGCTACATGGCTGATTTGACCAATTAGGACCTCATGATCATGAAAAATCCAAATGTCAAAACTTTGGGGACCAAATGATCTTAGTGTATATTTATTTCCCTTAAAAGCCATTCACTGGCTTTTAACAACTCTGTGTCTGACGTAACATCCTTGTGACATACTGGGCTGGGGAAAATTTTGGAATATATTAACTTGTTCTACGTGGTTCCACCAAGCCCAAAAGCTGAGTATGTCGTCAGATAGATAGCATCTGAGGTTTACCACAGAGATTTCCTGGCCCGCCTCCCAGAGATTCCTAGCCACATATTTGAAAAGTGCCTTGATTTAGGATTTGTCTTCTAAAATTTTCCTGTAACTAATTATAAGAAGTTCATGAGGGGATGGAGAGATGCCTCAACAGTTAATAGCACTGACTGTTCTTCCAGAGGTCCTGAGTTCAACTCCCAGCAACCACATGTCAGCTCACAACCGTCTGCAACAGTGTGTCTGAAGACAGCTACAGTATACTCATATAAAATAAATAAATAAATCTTTAAGAAAATAATTCTGTGAAACAGTTACCTCATTGGAACATAGTATTTGGGACAACCTAAGTCCATGATCCCAGGCTGTGGTCACTCACAGTTAATTCAAAAATAAACTCTTTAATTCCCTTTGCAGTAAGAGTTATGTTTTGGATGGGCAGAGAAAGTTTTCTGCCCTTTTTGTTTCTCATACCAACTCATTGGAGTTGCCATCTTTTTTCAAGAAATCCAACTACATACATACCAAATTCATCTTCAGACACAAGGTTAGGCTTACATAGTGGAAGGATATGGGCAAGGGACGAGACATACGAATTAGTCAGTGCTGGTCTAGTTCTACCCGCCATTGTCTCCACTCCCACAAGGTGGTCTGAAAAAGTCCTTATTGCCTGAAGAGAAGCAAGGGGGTCTCAGGAGATGATCTCTTCCGCTGCAGTCTCTTCCTCATAGGTGACCACCCTCAGGGGATGCTGTCTTCAGGGGCTTTTCATGTCCTAAAGTCTCAGTTGACTTCACATTTAGGACAATGACTTATCTTTTCACTTTCAGCCAAAGGTAAGGAGACAGACAAACAAATAAATAAAGATAGGATGCTAGGTTTTCATCCTGCTTACAGCGACTTTGTGAGCCCTAGTGAGGAGTCCGTGCTTTTTACCCAAAGCACCACCCAAGGGTCTGTTTCACTACTGTGAGAGTCAAGCTACCCCAAGAAGGAAAGTCCAGAGACAATAAGAAACCCGGAGGAAATAAAGATAATGCAGAGAAGAAAACTTCCATAGAAGCTACAGTGAGTACCCTGACAGGTGTTAAAAGATAACATGTCAATGAAATAAAAGAAAATACTGTCTTTAAAAACTATTTCAGAACAAGAAGTATAAAGTAGAAGATTTGTGAAATGCACAGAGAAATTAGAATATTTTAAACAAAGCACTCTCTATGTAGAGAAAAGATGACCATTACCCCCCCAAAAAAAAATCCAAAAGCAAAAGCATGGGGAAAGAAATTGATCCCCCAAAAGAAGTACTAGAAAAAAATTCTTAGGGCAGAGGACTTGTGTTTTACTTTTGTCATGGTAGAACCCCCAAACCACTGACCTGTTCGTGTCTTTATAAGTGTGTGCTCATGGGAAATGTATGAGATTGGCACAATAAAGATGCAAACACTTGCTGTATTTTATGTAATTCCTACTTCACTTAATCTTCATGATTATTCAAAGAACTTGGTACCATCATTATGTGTCTTTGGAGATGGAAATATTAAGACACAAATAAAGAATTTGTGGCCTTGTATTCAACACAAGACTGCCTCTTCCCTAAGCACAGGTTTCGGTTGGTTGGTTGGTTGGTTGGTTGGTTGGTTGGTTGGTTGGTTGGTTGGTTGGTTGGTTAGAAGGTTGGTTGGCTGGTAAGTTGGTTGTTTGGTTTAGTTTGGTGGTGGTGGTTGTTGTTGTTGTTGTTGTTGTTGTTGTTGTTTGAAATAGTTCTCACTGTGTGGTCCAGGAAGAACTCTAACAGGTCCAAGCTTGGCAAACATAAGTTGTAGGCAGTTCCACCCTTCCCCATTCCCTCTCTCTCTTGCTAATCTATTAGATTCCCTTCCTTAGACACTTCCACACCCCTAACACTAACAACCAAGATCCATTCCCTTATTTGGCCACTTCCTTATGCCTGACTCATTCCTGAGGCTGATCACCAAGGTCCAGCAATCAGATGTCCTATTTGGCTACACTGACTAACATGACCAATAAGAACGGACCAACTCATCCTAACTCACCCTAGTATGGACCTCCCTGTTTTTCCCTTTAAAAACCACTCCTGCAGAGCTAGAGAAATGGTTCAGCAGTTAAGAACATTGGTTGCTCTTCCAAGGACCTGGGTTCAATTCCTAGCACCAACACGGCAGCTAACAATTGTCTGTAACTCCAGTTCCAGGGGATGCGACACCCTTACACAGACATATGTGCCATACATGCAGGCAAAACACTAATCAATGCTTATAAAATAAATAAATTATTTATTTAAAAAGAAGGACCATTTCTGAAAAGCCATTTGCTACTGTTTCTGCAAGATTCTTCTCTTTTTGCCCTGCTTCATAAAGGATCACTTTGTGTCAAAATTGGTGTTTGGGTGTGGCCTTGTGCCTTGTCCAGGTCTGGAGAGGAACGTCACACAGTACATGGGTTCTTCCAGTCCAGGCTAGCTCCGAATCATGTTCCTGCAGCCTCTGCTTCCTGGGTGCTGGGATTATATGTATGTGCCACTACACTCTGCCCTTCTGCTGCTCTGTCCCTTGTCTGTTAACACAAACTGCTGTATATGCATGCACACATATGTATGTGCACACACACGTGCACACAGGTCTTAAGCTGTGCCGTTTCTTGTTCTTACTTCTTAGATAGCTGTTAATGAGATCATTTGGTGTGCTGTTTTACTTCTTTATTTTCTTTTCAGGAACACTTCGTCTTTTTTGCCACGTCATCACAGTTTGGTAAGGTCCATATCGTCCATCTATAATTATGTCTCTGTTTTGTACCATCTCTCAGGCTCCCGCTCGGCTTTGGAAAGATCTCCCATACATACTGCTTATTTTCTATCAAGGGCCATCTACAAGGGTCAGCTTGATGGGAGATGGACTCATAGGTGACAAGCTTCCAGGCCTACCTTCTAAATGTTTAGCCTCTGGGCATACCTGTGGGGGGGGATTGTGTTGACTAGGTTAATTGAAGGGAGGAGATCTACATGAAAAGCTATACCATTCCCTGGGGCAGGATTCTCCACTGTAGGAAAAGGAAACGGCTTTCTTCTTCAAGCCCCAACTGCCCTGACTGCTTCACCAGTGACAGAAGATACCAGGGAACTGTGAGCCAAAATAAACTTTCATCCCTTAAACTACTTTTCTCGGATCATTTTAATCACTCCAATGAGAAAAGATGCCCCTTCTTCTGGATATGCAGAGAATGAGAGGACCAACAAGGAAACTAGAGCTGTTCTGGATAACATGTGTCAGACCTTTATCACTGACCAAACCATTAGACAGATTAAAAAGCAAGAGTGGCATTAGCCGTGAACCAGAGAGAAGGTGAATATGTTGGCACCACTTTCAGAAAGAGTTATCCCGAGAGGTCACTGAAAAGGGCTTTTTGATAACATAAGAGCAATTTTTTTTTTAAATTATGCTTTGAGTGTTTAAAGGATTTTCAAAATCTTAGAAATCATCTGTATATAGATCAAACTAAATGAATGATAGCCTTTAACAAGCTACAGACATAATTAAATCATCTCAGAGTGGATCATACACAAGCTAACCCACTTGAATATTTTTAAATTAATATGAAATGTTGGTATGATAATAAGGAATTATGCAGTTGAGCCAGTTTTTCCATATAATTTCTGTTTGGGAATGTAGGACATCTTTATGGACTGGAGAGATGGCTCAGAGGGTCAGGGTACTTGTCATAAGCCCTGATCACCTAAGTTCAATCCCTGAGTCTCACATGGTAAAAGAAGAATTGACTCTTGGTAGTATACACACACGCACGCGCACACACACACACACACACACAATAGATTGCAATGAAGAGCTATGTGTAATAAAAAGTCACCTTTATGAAGTAGAAAGACTTGCTCTCTTTGTTTTATGAGAAGGAAACTCAGGGACCTGGAAAGCTAAGGGATTTGCTAAAGGTCACATCAATATCAGTGAGAACCATGGCTGAATTAGTGTAGTGCAGACTATAGTTTGGAGCTAGAGCATGCCCCCAAAGGCCCCTGAGTCACTGGCTTGGTCAACAGCCAGTGGCACTATTAGAAGCAGTAGAACCTTGAGTAGTAGCCTACTGGAAAAAAGTTAGGTCTTTGGGTATGTGTCCTTAGAGGGAATTGAGGCCCAAGGCCTTTCTTGACTCTTTCTCAGCCACTGGGAAGTGAATAGGTCTCCTCTGCCACGTGTTTCTGATATAGATAGATAGATAGATAGATAGATAGATAGATAGATAGATAGAGATAGAGATAGAGATAGAGATAGAGATAGAGATAGAGATAGAGATAGAGATATAGATATAGATATAGATTGAACTACAAGCCCAAAACAACACAGCCAAGCAACTATGGACCATGAGCCAAAATAAACCTTTCTTAGTGGCAAGTTGATCATCTTGAATATTTTGTCACAATGACAGAAAGTCAAATAACATAGTACCACACAAGACACAAAGCACTTGTGAATATATAACATTCCATGGTACCTTCCTGATTGTTCTGAGAAAACAATGTTACCCACGGGACCAGTTAGCTGAAGCTCTGAAGGTGAGAATTTTCTTTCTCAAGGTGTCATAGCAGCTATGATTGGCTCATATAATACATATATTCCAATTTCTAAAGTCACCCTTTTCCCACAAGAATTCAAATCCAGGTTTACTGGACTGCAAATCCATTTCACTTTCTGCTAAACCACCGATCCTTGAAGAAGATGGAGAAATAAATCTTTCTTGAGTGGGATCTGTTGAGCCAGATATGTTGACAGCATTCCAAGGCTCTCTGTTGATTCTTCCAGCTCAGTGGGTATTGAAGCAGGGATCGACACAAGTCAATTGAAACTGTTCTACAAATAGAAGACACCTCAGGAAGTATGGGAGTATTAACATGCCCCTGGGCAGCACAATATTTAAGATTCAAGATCCAACCAAGAAAGACCACAGTTTTTGAAGACCTACATGTATCTTAATACACCACCACTCAGCCATCCACCAGGTCCATGAGTTAAACTGAAACCTGGAAAGGCAGGATCTAACAGTGCAACTGTTGAGCAGACATCTGCAAAGTTGCCCCATCACCCCCCACACCCAAAGCACTCTGCTCAGGACGCAGGATATACTCGTGCCAGGGAGACATGAATGCATCTGTTAACTTGACTGTCACTTTTCTAAAACTCAAAGTTAACTTCATTTTGACATTGATTTTGATGTCTAGTGTAATTTCATTTTTTTTCTCCAAGCAAAATTTAAAGACTGTCATTTCCACATACTTGCACCCAATGAGAAACAGCTTTGGTGACAACGTTTTTTATTAAGGTTCCTCATGGCCAAACAATAGTGCTTCATTCATCTGAATTGAAAGACAGGGTTGTCAGAAAATCTGTAAGTAGTTTCTGCACAAATCCCCACTCGCTATGAATAGTGCCTCTGTCCAGTCCTTTTCATAGATTGGCTTCAGCACAACACTTGGCCCGGTGGGTTTCCTAAAACCAATCTTCAGATGCCATAAATGCCCCTGGGGTTTTCTGTTGACTCTGGAAACATCATCCACTGTATTGAATCTTTTCATGCGGTGTGCCCGTTCCTTCCCTTTCTGCATTCCTGAAATATCACAAGGTTCCTGGGTACCCAGGGTGTGCTTTTGAAAACTCAAGTTGCTCGTTGCTTTTTAAACTTGGCGAAAAATAATAAACACTGCTTTTTTTTTTCCTGTCAACATTTTCACTTTCCTAAGCAAAGTAAAGGCAGAGACTAAGAGAAAACAAACCTTTATATTAAATTAGCAAAATGGAAAGGTTTTTTTTTTCTCTTTTCGTGTATCCAACTCTTATGTAACTGTGAAGCTGGTTTTCTGTTTTATTTTATCTACTTCTTATGTAACTAGTTTTTTTGAATTAATTCTGAATCAGTGGAAAGCTCAGTCCCATGAGAACCGTGGGGGATTTAAAAGAGAAAGAATTCCTCTAACATATGGAGCTAGCCTCTATATGAGAAGTCACCTTGTTGGGGGAGGTTGCTCTGGACGGCAGGAGGGGAGGGAGGCGGATCCGGCGATCTGCTCACAGCAGCAGAGAAGGCAGTGAAGGTGGAGCAATGGGATTTGGTGAACCTCAGATCAGGTTATTTTCTTTTCTTTTTTGGCAATTGAATAGAAAGTTAGGAGCCTCTTGCTTGTTCGCATCTGTTTTGGTTACAGTCACTCCTGGGAGGGGCAGTATTTTTACCATCTGCAGACTGGCAGGAACTCCCAGCCGCTCCATTATACTGAAGCATACGTTGGGAGACACATTTTGGTCTCTGCTCTTCCAGCCTTTACTTTAAAGTCACTTTTCCTATGCGTCCACGTGTGGAAGCCCACCAGCTTTGCTCCGTGAGCTGCCGCTGAATGTCTCTACTTACTCAGTACCTCCTCCGAGCCTGCCATTCTGTCCAGGCATCTGGATGCCTTGGTTCATTTCCATGCTCTCTAAGACCTGCAGGGGTGGGTTTTGATGACCCAGCTTGACAGATGATTAAACCAGGGTTGAGAGAGATAAAAAGTTGCTCATCCATAGTCACAAAGCTCACTGGAGGAGAAACTGGGATTCAACCCAGGACTCCTTGACTTCAGAGCCTGGTTCATCCATCCCTGATGTGACGGTCCTTACATAATGTGTCACATCTGCCAGGAGAAGTGAAAAGGTCTCAAGCACAGAGAGCCTGGGTGTGGCGTGCGAAGGGTATGTGGGCTGTGAGTTAGACCTAGCAGGAATCACCTAGTTCAAGCTTCCACCCCAATAAGCAATTCTCTCCACAGCATCCCATCCAAATACTTTCTCAGCCTGTGCTACAGTTATTCTAAAATGGGGTTTGGGGTGGTAAACGGCTGTGAATAGGAGCTCATGTAAGCATAAATATTCACCCATGGTTGAGTTTCTGCGGCAACGTTCTGTTTGGGAACAAGCGTGCAAACAGCCTTGGATCAGAGAATTCCCACCCGCAGAGCCTGGTGCTCAGGAGAGACCCACAGGGAGCTGCAATCAGGATCTGCCTTCCTGGTTGCCTACATGCCTGCCTGGGGCTCACAATCTTGAAAGTAGTCCTCCAACAGGCTGAGAGGCCCTTTTAGAGCTGAACAAACAACAAGATAAGTATAACACAAACTCAAAGAGGAATCCCTCACAAGCCCACCAGCCAAAAATCATCTGTTTGCATTCTTCTTGCTTCCTGCCAGGCCTTGCCCACATGTAAACATGATTTTTAGAGCTGTAATCAAATGCACATTCAATTTGCTCTTCCACTTTGCAATAACATTATATCATAAGCATCTGATGCTCTACGCAGACGGCATAATTATAATTTTTAGTGACTGTATGATAGTCCATCAAAATGGCATGACATAATTTGCTTAACTACTCACTCTTAAGCTGTTTCTGGTGTTTTCCTTCATTATAAATTACTCCACAGTGCTCATCTTCGTTTTTATTGATTTTTTCTCTTTTGGACTGTGGCATCAAAGATTGGCATGCCCTTTAGAGACAAGTTTAAATGGAATTTATCTTCAGTGATGCAACACACAAACCTAGGCAGGGCTGATGTTGCCTGTGTGTAGCCATTCTTTCATGTTACTTAATGTTTGCCGTCTAATAAGGGTGTGGTGTAAGTCCGTGAAAAGTCTGCTCTCACCAAGCTGACATTCTAACGGAAACAGCAAGAGAAGTGTTCAGGTTTTGGAATATAGCTGAGTGTTGGAGTGTTGCCTGCCTAAGATTTATAAGGCCTAGGTTTGGAGAGACAGAGAGAGAGAAAGAGAGAGAGAGAGAGAGAGAGAATCTTCAAGTCTTTATCTTTCTCTCTCTCTCTCTCTCTCTCTCTCTCTCTCTCTCTCTCTCTCGTGTGTGTGTGTGTGTGTGTATGTGTGTGTGTGTGTGTGTGTGTCAGGGGCATTGGTTGGCTTGGGGTGCATAATTCTTGCAGTGTTGGGGGTTCAAACCAATGCCTTACACATATTATGCAAATGTTCTACCACAGAACATCTGCCTCCCCAGGACCCCCTTTCCCTCTTCAAATTCTACCATAGTCATTTCCCTTTTCATAATATTAGTTTTACTTCCAATTGTGTGTGTGCTCACACACATGAGTGCGAGTGCTTGTTATATCCAGAGGTATCAGTTCCCATGGGACTGGAGTTACAAGGGCTTGTAAATCACCCATCATGGGTGTTGATAACCAAACTCAGGTCCTCTGCAAGAGCAGTATACACTTTTCACCACTGAGCCATCTCTCCAACCCCTATATGCAATATTTGGGATCAAATACAGGGTATCATGTATGCTAGGTAAACAGTCTACCAGGCTCTTCAGATTTCAGACACACAACATTTTTGTTACTGGATCTGTTATCCAGAAGATACTGGACAGAGCAGAGCTTAAAGGCCTAGTTAAGAGACCAATAGCTCAGAGAAACTGGCTGACATGTTGGAGATGTGGGATGCTCAGAGGGTTACATGTACGGTGACATTCATAGAAAGGCCATAGAGTGGAGTCTAACACATCCAATGCGCAGATCTGACAAGTACATTTATTTGGTAGCTCTTGGAGGAGAGGGACGATCAGAAAAATTATCCTGCCGTGGTGTTGAGCATAGGATCCACTCCAAAATCTCTGTGCTAATCTGATGAAATGCCATCACAACAAAGCCATTTGGGTTGTCATCTCCCCATCAGCTTCCTCCAGTTGCAATGCAACCTGCTCTTGAGTACAAATGCATTCTGGTACCCATCAAGGACCATTGAGGTTGGGGCTCTGAGTCCTTCCTGCGTGGTCATGGCAAGTCACTTCCCAGTAGGATCTTCCCAGTAGATGAAGATT
This sequence comes from Rhabdomys pumilio, assembly GCA_030674055.1. Taxonomy (NCBI): domain Eukaryota; kingdom Metazoa; phylum Chordata; class Mammalia; order Rodentia; family Muridae; genus Rhabdomys; species Rhabdomys pumilio. The sequence goes on along the minus strand of JANHMN010000001.1, from coordinate 222,195,721 downwards.
AACTGTCTTCTGATTCCCTTTCAAGTTGGCTCTGAGCATCGTGTGGAAGCATGCATGAGATTTTTTGTCTTGTAAACTCCGATGTCTACAGAAGTGTTGGAAGGCGAGGGAGCTGAAAGGGGAAGCAGCAAACTGTATCCCAAGCTGACGCTGAACAACAAAAAGCAGAACCCTAAAAGAATATCCTATGAGGTAAGTACGTGCTGATAAGTGAGCCTGGAGGGTTGGTCTGCTTGGATGGCTGTAGCAAAATACCAGACTGGTTGGCTGGAAAGTCCAATGTCAAGGTGGCAGGGCTCTTAGTGGGGGCTCTCTACCTGACTAACAAGCAGATACATGCTATCTCTGTCTTTGCATAGGGACAGAGAAAACTCTAGATTGTCTCTTTCTCTCTCTTCTTACAAATCCTGTCATGAGGGCTCCATCCTTGGGACCTTACCTACATCTAAATTGCCTTCCAGAGGTGTCTCCTTCACTGGGGTAGGGCTTTTGCATTCCATATATAACAAAGCTTCATTGGGAGGGCGGAGCACTAACAGAAACAGACTCAAGTCAAAGGCTGATAGGATTCTGAGCCTCAAGACAAGAGGAGGCCTGAGCATGAAAAGATGAGTTTGGGAGTCCTGGCTCCAGCATTGTATACAACCTGAGCAAGCTACCAATTCTACCACACATTGGACACCTCATCCAAAAATGGAGAGTCAGTCAGTCACCGACTATGTCACGAAGTGGCTGCCATGTTCTAGGCACTGCAAATGTTCTAGGTACTGGCAGACAGAGGCAGATACAACAGAGTAAACCCTTGTTAGTGGCACCCTCATTGGATGCTAAGGGGGGCGGGGGACACTCAAGAAGTGCATGGCCAAATCTCGCAGGCCCAGTGGTACGTGCTCTAAAATATTGCCTGTTACCCTCCATTTCACCATGCTTCCTGGAGCTGGTCTTGTTAAGATGCTATATGAAGAGAATAAATGAATAGAAATCAGAGACATTAACCCAGAGGTCTGTTCACACATCTCATCTGTTTGTATTTACTCTGTGGATAGAACTTCCAGGGTCACCCCCACACGGCTCCCCTCACTGAGTAGCCAATATCTGTGCATGCTGTTTAACTATTCTCTGGGCTCCTTTCTTCACTGAATCCAGAAGGGCACTGCTTATTTAGCAAATGACATGTTCCGAGTTATTAATACATTCCAAATATTAAAATTTCAGGAGAAGCACTGGGAAAATCATGGCAGGATCATAATTTAGGGATGCCAGGTGGCTAATGAATGCTTAGTGCCCAGGAATATCTCGATTCCTCTGCCCCTCTCTCCCAATTAACAAAAGCGCTGATGATCTCAGGGCTGTTTCTGGCCAGCTGGGATAAATCAGCCCCCTGGCAGCTGCCCAAATGATATATTTTAAGGGCGCAGGCCATGTGGCTCTCTATTGCAAAGCAATTGGGGTCATTCTGTTTGCATATGGATTAACTCACTGCACAGGGATCCTACCCACTTACGGTGCCCACTGCGACTTGACACTCAATAGCTATTCAGCAATGATAAAGAGGGGCCGACCTATCGACCCTTCAGAACGCTCCCTGTATTCCTTCCTCACCATTTCCATTTATATTACTTTGAGCAAGGAGAATTCAGTTGGCTTCCCTATCTGGTTGGACTGTCCCTATTCTTAGAAGGAGTTTCCCACAATTGACGGGAAAAAGATAGCCAGGTGAACGTGATTGGAGGAAACCCAAAGGTCCGGGCAGATGGGATTTGCAAATTGTGATTCCAAGGCAAGAAATATGCATGTTAAAATAGTTGTGAATAAACTATTAATTGGATGTGTTGTTCTCTGAGGAAACACAGGGCAAATCTCAGTGAAGAGGCTCGGGTGCTGATAGTTCTGCTCTAAAGGGTGTCGACTCCAAGAACTCCTGAATAGTACGTCTCTATCGCCGGGATCAATCAGCCGCGACATAGAGGCAACTGTCTTATTCCCTGTTCGGCCACTCAATAAACCTTTGCCAATGGCCTAGTGTGCTCTGCACACCATAGTACACAGGAAGAAGATGCAGAGAAGTCTGAGAACAGCCCTAGTAAGCTGGGAGCTTGGTGTTTTAAGAAGGATTAGGAATCCACAGGAGAATACAAAGTCATCTTGTGCAGTGGTGAGACCTATTGACCCAGGTCTTGAATTTCCTGGCTTGTTTTAGTGCTTTATTTTCTATGCCATTGTCCCCATAAAGTCATTGAGATATCCCAACTGTTCCTTTTCTGTCTGTGAGACAAAACTCTTCTGTCAAACACCGAGTTCTGATTTTTATACTAAAGCTAATAGTCACTGGCCACTCGAGCACTTCATATAATAGGAGGACAAGCCACCCAAAATTCTGCAGTGGTGGCCAACAGGAAACATGAGATCTTTTAGTGAGGTTTGCTCTCCTGTGGCTTAGCACATGTTTTTAAGAGCCTGGGCTCTGCTCTTTACTTTAATTGACTAAGCACCTGCCACTAAGCACCCGCCCTGTGAACAACAGCGAATAAAACAAGATTCTGAGTTCCCAGAAGCTCACATGACTGCTCATTCAGGGAAACAGATTGGTGAAGAAGCAGCCAGGGAAATGGCCCAAGCTTAGAATGTACTTGAGATTTGCCCTTTGACCTTTGCACTAGCAGCACAGAGACCATGATAGGCTCTTAAGAAGAAGTATGAGGGCCTGTTTAGAAAAGCTGATGTCACCACAGCTCGAAGATAGGAAGCAGGAGCAGCCTGTGTTGCACAAAGCCCATGGAGAGGCATTTGACAGGGTGTTTGTTATATCTGCAGTGCTGGGACTTAGCCTAGGGTTCTGTTAGGCAAGTGCTCTACCACAGAGCTATCTCCACTCTGACCCTTTCTTATTTTTTATTTTGAGATAGGGTCTTGCTAAGTTGCCCAGGGGAACCTTGAACTTGTAGCTAATGCCCTTGCCTCAGCAGGTCTGTGCCATTGGACCCAGCTGTGAATTCAGATCTTGAAAGAAAATGTGTGATATGAAGGCCACAAGCCAAAAGTCAACTCAAGGAGAAATTTGTCCCAGCTATTTCCCTGGTCTCCCATTAATGCAGCCTGCACACTTTAGCACACTCTGACATTTAGACAAAGAGAAGGGGGCAGCTTAAAGGGGTGGAGGCTAAAGTTAACTTGAAATTCACCTCTCCTAGAAGTCCCCATAAATTCAAAAGGACTCTGAGTTGACTCAGCTAAAGGGAAGAAAACCTGCTTTGATGATTCCAAAAGAAAGATAATAAACAAATTCCTAGAATATCTCTTTGGAGCTTGGTATTTTATTTTGTTTTTTTGGAGTATATACATGTCACCAACACAGTATTTTTTATTTTTTTATTTTTTTATTTTTTTTTAGTGTTACCAATGTGAAAATGTTCTCTCTCTGCTAACTCCAAACAACCTAGGCAGCAGCAAGTGGGAAAGAGAAAGCAAATAGAACGCTTGAGGCAGCATGCCAGAACAGGGAATGGGAACTCTGGGAAAAAGCCCCGACATCAGTGCCCTCCAAATCCCCAAAGGTTGTAGATGTCATGTCACTGTCAAAAATTCTAGAAGTAGGATGGGGGTGTATCTCAGTTAATAGCGTGCTTACCTAACATGCACAGTACCTGAAGTTCACTCCCCAGTTCTACTCAGGCTGGGTGTGGTTTAATCTCCACGCTCGGCACAAAGAAGGAAGGATCAGTCATAAATTGCCAATAGTTCATCATCTGGGGTGGAGCCTCAAAAGATCCTTCCATCAGTGCTGGGATGGTAACTGGCTTGACCTTAGGTGAGCACAGCGACTGTGAGTTCATGACTACAGCTATCATGTCCTGTCCAGAAGCCAGCACTGCTCACAGCCACTCTCCAGCCTCTGGCTCTTACATTCTTCCAGTCACTTTTATGTGATATTCACTGAGCCTTAGAAGGTTAATATAAATGTCTCATTCAGCTAATCACTCAATAGTCATTTATTCTCAGCATTGTTGTGAGTCTCTGAGATCAGTTACAAGTCTGCAGTGACTGTTGCCCACTGTAAAAAGATGCTTCTAAACCAGATGTGGTGGCAGGTGCCTTAAATCCGAGCACATAGGAGGCAGAGGTGGGTGGATCTCTGAGTTTCAGTCCAGTCTGGTCTACAGAGTGAGCTCCAGGACAACCAGTTTTGAAAAACCGAAAACCAAAGACCAAACAAAGAAACAACCAACCAATCAAAAACTAGGGTTGAGATCTATGGGTAAACATAAATGCTTAGAAGGCATTTAGACAACTCGTCTATTTAGCAAGATAACAGAAGTAGGTCTCCTGACCAAGGCCTATGACTTCCACAGCCATGAATTCTTGACCAAGTTTACAGCACCAAGCATTAATTTCCCCTGGTGAGGTGGCCCTCCAGTTAGGAAACAGTTGGTTACACCTAGTGCAGTGATGCCACTATTGTTTTGGTGAGTACGTGTTGCCTGGCAGGTTCTTCTACGAGTATAATCTTTGTAGTTTTACCCCTCTGCTCCATCAGGCTGCCATCATGATGCAGCTCCTAGGTGTTCTAACTATTAGCCTCTATTCACTTCACAGACCTCTCTCCCTCCCTTATATCCCAGAAGCACCCAGACTCTGACATTCTGGCCTTGAGAATACTTCCTTTAATATTCAGATGCCCCTAACGCCGCCCACCCAGTGTCTGCTGTTTGCTCGGTGCTGACAGATGCTCAAGCTCTCTAGTCCCAAACAGTCATTATTCTTGTGAATTCCAGAGTGTGCTCTTTGTTTAATAGATAACCAGCTTCTCCCACACGTCACCAGTCCCCACCAATCCCCAACCTCTCGTGGCCACAGATGCACTACTCGGCTTCTTTACTGACACCATCAGGTATCATACCACCATTTAAATCTTCATGGCTCTTCGATGCAGTATATCCAAAATGGAGCCAGTGTTCCCTCCCTCTTCCCAGCTGTCTGGAGTAGCTCATCATGACTTCTTTCTCCCTCATCCCAATCTCCAAAGCTGCCCTTTGGACCTGCAGTGCTGTTCTCCACTGCAATCATTCCTCCCCACCCTCATCACTTACAGTCGGATATAACCACCATCATCTTGCGCCTGGATCACTTGCATGAACTTCCTAAAACCTTTCCTCTTCGGGAGTAGAGCTTTTTCTCTTCAATACAATCTTGAGTGTGCCAGTCCACGGTCTTGAACCCCTAAATGGCTTCCCAAGGCTAAGAGAAAAAAATTAATATTTTAATTCTTTATTTATTATTGTATGTGGTTGATGAGTGATGTACTTTAGGTAGTGGCACCTTCGTGACATGGCTTACATGTGGAGTTGGAGGACAACTCTTGGAAGACAGTTCTCGCCTTCTACTCTAACATGAGCTCTCGGGTTGAACTCGGGTCTCTGAGGTTGCTTTACAAGTGTTTAGCCAGCTGAGCATCTCACAGGCTCATAGTAAATGAATTGTTGGAGGATGTTTTTGTGCCTGATTGGTCAAATAAGAGCCGAACAGCCAATAGCTGGACAGGAAAGGAAAAGGTGGAACTTCCAGGCTCAGAGAGAGAGAGAGAGAAGAGAGGGAGAGAGAGAGCCAGGTGGGATCAGGAGTGGCCATTGATTAAGAAGGAGGAACCAGGGCAAGACTAATATGGCAAGTAAGGGACCATGAGGCTGGGAAGTAGCCAGGCCAGCAATATCAGGTTAGAATAGCTGACTGAGTATCTGCCCAGCTATAGTGCCTGGAGCTCTTAATAAATATAAAGATCGTTGTGCCACTATTCAGAGCAAGGGCAGGCATAAAAAAGCCCATACTTTTACAATTAATAGCGAAAAGGATAGTTAAAGAATAATGAGGGGGAAAAAACAAAAACAAACAAACAAGCGCAAATAGGATGGGATCCAAGGGAGAAAATACCTTTAAAATAAAAAATCTTGTTTACTTATTTATTGTATTTTTGTGTATGCATATGTGTGAGGCATATCTCTGTATGGTACATGTGTGTGTGTGTGTGTGTGTGTGTGTGTGTGTGTGTGTGTGTGTGTG
>JANHMN010000001.1:222146631-222179703 GCA_030674055.1 Rhabdomys pumilio | reverse complement strand
ACACACACACACACACACACACACACACACACACACACACACACACACACACACGAAATCACTGTATTAACTGACTGGTGTATGGTTAGAGTCCTCAAATACAAACGTATTACTATTATTGCTGCATTTGTGTATCTATGAAAAAGATGGAACCCACCTCACATATGGTGGATCTAAAGATAAGCCCCGAATTGCTGAAAGAAAGAATGCAGCAAAGACTCTTCTGTTCCCCTCTAGATTTACAACGTTCATTACACCATGAGTATCAATGGGAGACTACAAGACGGGTCAATGGAAATAGACGCTGCAAACAACTTGGAGACCTTTAAAATGGGAAGTGGAGCGGAAGAAGCAATTGAAGTTAATGATTTCCAAAATGTAAGTACATTTCACACATTTACAGAGTCTAACAGGCGAAGCCCTGGCTTTTCCAGTCTGAGGAGAAGCAGTCACTCTCTCACGCACGCAGTGGTTAGTGTTCTTTGCAGCAGCTTTGGTGCCAGCAACCCACCTGTAATGTGTAGCTTCTGCTCCTTGAGAAAGGATCCTGCTTTGTCTTCCACCTTCATGAAAGGAAGAGGAAACATGGGGGAATATACAAAATAGCAAAACCCTTCCGGTGCAGTAGGCCCAGCTGTCAGGAAGGATATCACTGAGCCCAGGAGTTTGAAGCAGCCTGAACAACATGAGATACCCGTCTCCAGGCAAAAAAGAGAGAGAGAGAGAGAGAGAGTTTGGAAGTGAGTTTACTTTTAGAAAATAAAAGATATATGGACTTAGAAGTAAAAAAAAAAAAAAGCTTTATTCTTTCAAATGGGAAAGTACAATGCCATTGCTAAGAACAGACTCATCTTGAAATTGCACAAAGTCTTCGAGGAAGACTCATGAGAACCATGTCATTCTGAGAGATATTCTATACCTTGGCATGTAGAGTGCTCAAACAGTCTTCAACAACAACAAGGGCAAAACTTTGGATTTCTAGACAATAAAGACATTTTAATGACTGGCTGCTTTGTTAACAGTAGGTTCTACGTCTATATTTTTCTGATTTGTATTTAATCCAGAAAATAAGTATGGGTGGGTGCCTATCATAGCCCACGTTTCCTGGCATCGACTATTACAAAAGAAACATTTGAGTCCCCTTTTTGTTTTGAGCAAAATTTAATAAATCTGAGACACTGGACCCTTAGCTGATGCTTCACTGTGCATCTGCCGGTAGAAGTGTCACTTGGGCTACATTTCCCGTTGGCTGACAAAAATCTTATTCTGTTCTGTTGTGTGATGAGGAAGAAGCATTACTGTTTGGTTCTTCTGCTAAATCTGCAGTCGAAGTAGGTGAAGCTTCATAGTGAAGGAGGGCTCTTGAAGATAATGTCTCTTCTGATAGTTTATTGGTCTACAAACATCTCATCAACCCATTTTCCCCTGATCTATGAGAAAAACGAAAGAAGCTTTTCATTTACACGAAAGCTCTCTTCTCTTGTGGGAACCAAAACACGCTTCACCAGTCCTTTTGAATTCCGAGCAGATGCTAGAATTAGTGCTCTGAGATGCTGAATATCGATGCCAACGGAGCCTGGCTGTGTTCATAGAGGGCCCTGCCCTGGGGACAGGCTCTGCAGCCCTGAGTGTGCCCAGCTGCACTTTGTGTGGTCATCACATTGCAAATGGTTCTGGTCTGTGCACAAGTATAATTTCTCTGGACCTATTAAATGCTTTTACTGCAAAACCCAGGACAGGGCAAAATATTTTTTCTCTGTACTACTCAATAGAAACTAATAAAATGTGGCTTCTCTGTACACATCATTCAATCCAGAACAAAACTGAATACCTGTGACGTGCCACAATGTCAAAATATGCAAAGGGGGCTGTGAGGATGGATTACAAAAGGCCCCTCACGCTTGGGAGGTTGATTTGTCAAGAATATCCTCTGAAAATATTTTAATCCCAAACCTATATATCTGTTTTATAATCCTTTGCCTCTTTCTAATAATGGTATTGATTGTGTTTTGTTCTCATAGACGAACAGGGCCACAAATATTTCATAAACTGATCAATTCTCTTTGATAGCTTCTACATTTCTCTAAGTCAGAGCCGGTGAGTGGAACATTTTTTTGATGGATAGTACCTGCTATGGGTTTAAACAAGCCTGGCCTTTTGAAAAGACATGAATCAGACTCTGTGGTCATCTTCTATTACTTTTGCCTCTATTTTAAACCATCAGTCAAACACAGGAAGTGTTGATTGAGGCTCACTGTATGGAGGGATGGCGCTAAGCATAAGGATGGAAGATGACTGACATTTATCCTTCAAGGACCTTCTGGTCCAGTCTAGAAGAAAGACATGCACACAGAAATGGCTTGAGGTCAGCCCAGAAATGTGCCGTGATAAACTGTGGGCAAAGTGTGCTCCACGCACAAGGCATCACTGCGAATTAGAGGTTTTGCACAGGCATGGCAGAGGTGAGGACACAGTAATTGAATAATGTCCTGAAGAATGATTTGTGGTGCTGGGGACTGAACCAAGGGGCTTTCTTGTGCTAAACTAGCACCCTTCCACTCAGCTATAGCCCCAACTCTTTTGAGAAATCGTTTGAACTTTAACACGAAGAGTTAGAAAGGATGCCATAAAAGAATTCACAGTCCCCCTCCCAGTGCGGCCAACTATGTTAAGGGCGAGGATGGAGATTGATGGAAATTCGGGTGAAGGCTAGATCACGAAAGGTTCTGCCCTGTACATTGATACCTGGGACCCCGGTATTTTAACATAGTCCAACAGAGAACATACACAGTTAGAGAGAAGAGCACTGTGAAAACAAGTGTCCCAAACTTTGTTCTCTAAGACATAAACAAACGACAAACAAGGGTTGATTCAGAGTTCATGATTTGTAGTCTGAAAGATCATACCCTGACAAGCATCCACGCTGTTGGCTAAAGCCAAGTTCCTCAGACCTGAAACTATATTTCAGTAACAAAAGCCACGGGTAGAAACTAAGAATAGACAGCTGCACGTATGGATATTCTGGGTTTTCAGAAAACAATTCTTTTAACATGTGGCTATCTGAAAGTTGTGATTTAAAACCTGGAGGGGGGAAAAAAACCAGAGCATGAGCCTACCTTGAAAGTAGGTAGGTTATTGATTCCGAAAATCAATATAACCCTCAACTGTAATGTAAAGGAACAATAAAATGAGGGTAATTTATTATGAAATATGGATTTCATATGTACATGCTCTGTCAGATGCATTAGCTGATGTTAATATAGTCAAGTGCATCTACTGGTCATTTGAAGACTGTCAGTGCCACGCCCGCAGTGCAGATGGTCGCGGGTGTGCTCTGACAGTTAAATGGTATGAGTTTTTCTCGGGCAGTAGGCATCAGTACTGATGCCTTGACGGGCATGGCTGTGCATGCCTGCCAACCCAGAACTTAGGAAGCGGAAATAGGGTTGTGACTTGGAGACAAGTCTGAGATTCTGTCTCAAAAATAAAATAAAAACTAATTTATTTCAATTTCTAAGTTACCGTTTATAGGAAATTGACTGTGTTGGGAGCTATGCTCAGTCACTGTGTGTGTATATGTAAAATGAAAATGCCAGCCTGTGCCAGGCAAGTCCCTACAAGCAGCTTTGATTCCTAAGACATGGGACACATGGAATCTTCAGGATTCCAGGAATCTACAAGATCCCCAAAAACCAGAATATCCCAATCTTTGTATCAGACTCTTCCAAAGGTTTCTAAAATGCCTGTTGGTAACAAGACTTCCTCCCTCCTTAAGGCCCTCCCTAAGGAAGCACAGCTAGGGCCGGGCAGTGATGGCGCACACGCCTTTAATCCCAGCACTTGGGAGGCAGAGGCAGGTGGATTTCTGAGTTCGAGGCCAGCCTGGTCTACAGAGTGAGTTCCAGGACAGCCAGGGTTACACAGAGAAACCCTGTCTCAAAAAAAAAAGGAAGCACAGCTAGGGTGGTATCATATGGTTCTTCTGATGAACAGATGTTAGATTTTTTGTTGTTTTCTGGTTTTTGTTGGTTTGTTCTTCAAATCTTCACTTGTTGCCTTTGTTAGCAAATGTCTTCATTATCGTGGGTTTCTAGGGCCCAGTTTGTTTGCTGGCAGAGGACCTTTGCTTGACTTTCTTGTGCTTCTCCTTCCGTTTAATCTCTTGATAATATATGGTATCACTTGTGGATTTGCAGCTAGACTGGATGGTGAGGTGTGAATTCCCTTCCACTGGTCCCAACCCATGGGCTGTCAGCATCCTCCGCAGTGCGTGGACTGTGAGAGTCAACAGTTCTAGGTGTACTTTAAGTGTAGTCATCTGCAGTAGGATCTGCCCTCTCCAGGCGTACTGGAATGATGTATGCGTTCCTCCCCATACATCTCATGTTCAGAGAGCATGCGTGTTTGGGGCTAGGAAACATACTACATAGGGAGCAGTGATCTCTCTCCCTCCCTTGATTTTTTTAAGCTACAAGTTGCAGGTTTACATGCAGGATAGAAACAGCAGAACTTGAGAAGTAGCATAGCAGATGCCAGTGGTTCTCAAGCTGTCTCCCTGAGGTACCAGCAGGACGGCCTCCAAGGGCTTGAGGAAAATAACAAACTTAAGACATCCTGAGTCAGAAATCCTCCCCCTGGGCTTGGGCCCCAACCTTCTGGGTTTTGTCCCAGTGACTCTGTTACAAACAAACGTTTATTAGTCCTAGGTTAGGAGAAACATGGGCTAAAAGACTATTATAGTCATGTAAAAACGCTGCAAAGTTCCCTTTACCCTAACTGCTGGGCCTCAATTCTAGCTGTCCATCATTGCCATCTGGTAGTTTAAAAATACTCATAGATCGAGCCCCACTATCAATGCAGTAAGACTCTTTTGGGATAGTCCAGCAGCTGGGTTCTGTTTTTAGGTTGGTTTTTGTTTGTTTATTTTGACAAGATCTCATGTCCCCCCAGGTTGGCCTACATACTCACTGTATAGCCAAGGATGAGCTTATGCTTTCAATCGTCCTGCCTCCACCTCTCCAGTGCTGTACTACAAAGCCCGGTTATATCAACTATGTTCTTAAAATCTCTCCATGGGACTTTGGTTCCCAAAGCAAACCTCTGTAGTCAGGCCATGCCTCTTCTTTGTCAAGGAGCTGGGTTAAGAGAAATACGGTGACAGGGTTACAACCTGCAGGCCTTAAACTACAAGTCCTAGATTTACATGCAGGGAAGGAGCAGCAGAACTTTGGGAAGCAGCATAGCAGATGCCAGTGGCTCTTAACCATGAACAAGAGGTCTGCTGTATGGCAAAGAGTGGGCCGTGCAGGAAGACTCAGCCTCCCACTGCTATTCTAAGTCTGTTACCTGACAGCCTCTGTAGGTTTCAGGTCCTGAGCATGAATATGGTAGATTCCTGTGATTCTCCTGCAGCATGACATTTGGTTAAGTTAATTCTCCACTTAAGAATCCTGAGCCCGTAGCACTGGATTTGTGCTTTCCTCCCCCAACTCCTCAGTGACCTCAACAGTACAGCCTTGTCCTACACTGATCCCGACACAACAGGGGGTCATGGAGGTTCGGACACGTGAGGGAATCTAGATTATTAGGGATAAATGTGATGATCTTTTAGAATACTTAGATCATGTATTCATCATGAATCGACACCAGCAGAGTCAGGTAAACTCCGGGGACAGCATGTGCAGCTCCCTTTCACATCCTCTCAGGTGGAAAGCAGTGCCCAGCTGTCAACTCAGAAGGAGCTTTGTGCCGATGTGTCCCCTAAGGCTGGTCCCCAGCCAGGAGGAGACACTGTTTATATCTCAGAGGGGACAAAACAAAACACCAAGTCCTCTGGTAAGGTTTAGCTCCTGGTGCTGTGTGATGTTTTTCTGTTTACGTCAGACTCAGTGACTTGGGAAAGCTCAGAATTAAGGGAATTCATTAATTTGGCCAACATCTTAAGAGGAGCTTCGTAGGATCCCAGGCGTGCTCACACATGTACACCTCAGATACTGATCTCAAGAAGTTTGTAACTGAGAACCAGAGACCAGGTGACAAATAAAAGATGAAGCTTAGGAAAAGTCAGAGACAGAGAACTCTCCCAGGCCACGAGCTCAGAAAGGGTTGCATGGATGGAGGGACAGTTCCTGAGCTCCACACACAGTTAGAGTAGCCAGCAAGAGCTACACCCCTCCCCATCACCCCTCCTGGGCGTGGTCTCTACAGTATCCTCCCTACCATTCCTAGCCTTTTTAGTAGCCACGTTTTCTTTGTAACCCTTATTTCTACCCAAATTTATATTTTCTCATTGGAAGACAATGTTAAAGATAAATTTCATGGCAGCCAGGATTTTATCTTATGTTTACCTCTACACATAATGGACCGAGTAAGTGGATAGACAAATAAACTTTTATCTCATAGGGCATCGCTGGGATCCGTTTTGCTGGAGGAGAGAAGTGCTACATCAAGACACAGGCGAAGGCTCGAATCCCTGAGGGCACTGTGACCAAGCACAGCATCTCTGAACTGGTGGGTACCAACACACACGACAGGCGGACACTGAAGACCTTTTTCCTTGGTGGGTTCATGACTACAACCTAAGTTTTATTTCTTCTCCACTAGAAGAACTTCTCTGTCCTGTTGGCTCCCAGCCATTTTTCTGACATGGTGCAGCATATTTAAAGGTTTGGGGAAGCATACTTTAAAGTGCATTAGCTGTGATAACTCAGTGAGGAAAGTTGCTTGCTGCCAAATGTTATTCCTGAAATTTGAGAGAGAAAAAAACAGTTCCACAATTTTGAGCCAAATGTGAAGCAAGCTTTAATTAAATACTGGCCAGGTTGATGGATTCTAGCCAGGTCCACGTTTTACAGAGGCTTAAAAAGGCAAAACCCACAGTTCATTGTATTCACTGTATTTCTCATCGGGTCCAATCAGAGGCAAACATACATCCCCTCGTGTTATATCCTGCCTACGTACCTCCCGCCTACATCCAATCAAGCACATTCAGTGGGGAGGGGGACTTGTTTAGGGGAGCAAAAACATGTGGCTTGGGCAAGTGGAGCTTACAGGTTAACTTTGGCTCTTACACAAGCCTGCCAATCTGAGCCTAGAACCCACATGGTAGAAAGAACAAACCAGCTCTTTCAAGTTGTTCTCCAACTTCCACCTGTGTGCTGTAGCTACACACACACACACACACACACACACACACACACACACACACAGACACAGAGAGGGGGGGGGGGGGGGGGGAGGGGGAGAGGGGGAGAGGGAGAGACACAGACACACAGACACACACCCAGAGGCACACACATAAACAAACAATCAAACAAACATAAAAGTACCCAAGAGCATTAGGGACTTGACACTCAGGTAGCCCTTATTTATCTAATGTTAAATGGCTATCTGATCAGTGATTAGAAGTCCAAAATAAAATTAAAAGTCCACAAGGTAAAATCTTCATGAAAGGGACTTCAAGAAACCCCCTAGCCTCAGCCCTACAAAATGTGGAAATTCTTCCCAAATATTCTGGATAGCTGTTCACCCAGAAAGTGGTTGGAGCACTCTTCCCATGGGTGTTTAATCCACCCGTGAGCTGAGATGCTCCCCATAGCTCTTCCCTTTGGCTCAAGTCAGTTTAAATGAAGCTATATGAACCTTGTAGATTTTATTTTTTTAAAGCAAGAAATTGAATTAAGGCCTTATCAGCAGGGCCTATGCTATAGCATTATATATATATATATAATGCTATATATATGCACACACATACATATATATACATATATATACACATATATGTGTGTATATACATATATATACATATATACACACACACATATATATGTGTGTATATATACATATATATACATATATATATGTATAATCACAGGGTCTCCATAAGTCACACAGGGTCAAAGTTAGCCTTGAAAGCTTGGACTACAGTAGAACTCACTACATAGCCAGGCTGACCTCAAACTCTACATGTTTTAAAGACTTAATTCTTCCATCTGTTACTAGTAAATTGCCTGTAAGCCTGGTATTTTGTTGGTTTTGTATAACTGGCAATTGAACTTAAAGCCTCACACATGCTAGGTAATCACTCCACAAGCTGTATACCTGAGTTTTAAAAACCTAAACGTTATGATTGCACAGAGTCCTAGAGACACATTTAATAGTAATGCTCCTGACCTTACTCTTCCAGGGCTTACAGAGTGGTCACACCCATGACCGGCTCTCATCTGAGCTGTGACAGATATGGGGGAGGAGGACAGACTTGGGAGTCATAAAAATGTAGATCCAAAAGCCAGCTCTGCCACCTACTGTGAATGTGGCTGTAGCTCCTTCACCCTCTCAGTTTTGTCAGCTTTCAACTGCTGCATACACACTCTGCCCATCGCCTTAGAACCCACTAGAAGGTGAATGGCAAGACGGCTGCTCATAATTGCTAATTTTATTATGATCATCTCTGAGCCTTTCTATCCCTGAGAGGGAAGTGAAAGGAGCCGCAGATCCCTCAGGGCCACTAAGGGGAAGGGTGCCTAGAAACCACCTAATTGTTTGCTCCCAGGTGAGCAACAGCAGGTAACATCTCAAAGCTGAACAAAACACAAGCTACAAACAAACCTGGAGGCATTGAAAGTGGAAGTCCTGATACTTCTCATCACACCCAGTTACCCTGTTCTTCCTTCTAAGGTGGCCTCCAGACCTCCATGCCCCCATGTTCCATTTGTTCTCCCTGTGAGCTGTGCTCTGTATGAACTCACAGAGGGCAGACTAAAAACTGGGTGGGACGTTCCTTTGCTGTAGCCCTGGGGCTTCTCTTCATCACACAGCCTTCCCTGCTCTGCTGCTGCTATGCTGCCTACGAACTCAGTCTCTTTCCTGCCGACTCTAGATTACCCGGCTCTGAACACTGCTTTATAGTATACAACTTTACACACCTCTCTCTCTCTCTCTCTCTCTCTCTCTGTGTGTGTGTGTGTGTGTGTGTGTGTGTGTGTGTGTGTGTGTCTTACCCACTGAGCCATCTCATTGACTCTAATTATTTATCCCTAAAATTTAAAACAATACTTTGATAATATAGAACATTTGATAAGCCAGGCAATGGTGTCACATGCTTTTAATCTCAGGACTTGGGAGGCAGAAGCAGGCAGATCTCTAAGTTTGAGGCCAACCTGATCTATAGAGCTAACTCCAGGATAGCCAGGGCTACACAGAGAAACCCTGTCTCACAAATAAATATAATAAATCCATGAAAGAAGAAAAAAATAGAAGAATATCATGACTCCATAATCTTGAAGTAAGAAATGGTAAGAGTTTGGTGATTTTTGTGTTTTTGCTTTTGTAATAATCTTTTCAGAGATGAAATTAGGCTATTCCAAAATTCTTATTTTCACTTTAGCTTTAAATTGTAGGTTATAGTGTACGAATGGTAAATCAGCATATGATTATACTTTTTTTGTAGACAAGAACTCACCATATACATGATGATATATCAGACTGGCCTTTAATGCACAGAGATCTGATGTCTCTAAGTCTGTCTCCCAAGTGCTAAGATTAAAGGCACGAGTCACCATGCCCACCTATGACTCTACTTTTGAGAGTCTTTTTAGTCAAATATTTCAAGTACCCTCAATTTCAGGTAATCATACTTGAAAATAATGGTTCAAGTATGGTAAATACTTTTGTATTTTAATCTTTGCACTTGATTCTTAGAGCGGAGCAGACTGTCTCATGCTTCTGTTGTTTACCACATGCATGACAGATCCTCTCTAGATAAAAATCAATGCAGAAAGTACAGTTGGGCAAATCTGCCCTGTTCAGAGCCTGCATGCTCCCAGACTGACAACATCCCTGGCTTACAGGACGCATCTATGTGTGTCATCCCCAGCATCCCCTCCTCTCCACAGCCTTCAGGCTATGACGGGGCAGATTTATGAATCACTTGCTGTCGTAAATTTTTCAACAGTTTTGTATAACTTTAAAGGGCTACTGTGCTCAAAGAGCAGTCATTTCCTGGATGGAGCCACTTGATTTAAGGTAAATAACTGTATTACCTGGGTGTTACCTTCCTCCAATAACTCTAAGCTGTTTAAGGACCATGAACCTGAGGGAGGAAACCCAAAGTAAGTGCTACTTTTACCTGTAGTGAGGAAAAAAAAATATTTTAATTTCTCCAACATACTGCAAAGTAATAAATACATGAAAGGAACAACTTGGCAAAAATAAATAAATAAATAAATTTGTCTCCTGGGTTATCAAACCATCCTCAGCATCTTTCTGTAGAAGGAAATCCGGGGCTTAGCTTTGAAATCTCAGTGGTGTGCTTGATGTGGGGAACATCTGAGATAAGTTTTGTTATAACTGGGAACAGGAGAAATGGTTTATGTTAATAACACTTTGAACTGGAGACATTAAAGAACCAATCACTTGCCTTTCCCATTGTTGTTTGGAAGCTGCAGAACCAAGAAAAAAAAAAAAGATTTTTCACTTCAAATGAAGGGTTCCTCTGTCCTTTATAGGATTTCAGGGTCTGTTCAATTGCCTTTCCTCAAACACATCTTTGATCGAAAACATCAGATTAACCTAAATCTCAAAGTCGGTATCAAGTAATTTTCACTTCGACTCTAAACACTTCTGTTCACACACTGCAGCCGTCTAGAAGCAGGGGGTTGGGAGCTGTGCTGGGTCCTGAGGAGACTAAAGACGAGCCTTAGCGTGTACGTGCATTGGATGTGCACACTCAGAATTGTCCCTGAGTTTGCACAAAGCAAAAAAAAATCCTTTGGTACCCGGACTCAACAATCAACATGCACCAGCCTCCTCTGCTCACATGCATTTCACGTTTCCAGGAAGGCAAGATCATGCCAGTTAAATATGAAGAGAACTCTCTGATTTGGGTGGCCGTGGACCAGCCTGTGAAGGACAACAGCTTCTTGAGTCCTAAAATCCTTGAACTCTGTGATGACCTGCCTATTTTCTGGCTTAAGCCCATGTATCCAAAAGGTAAAATTGAAATAGGGCTTGGAATTCTCCGGTCTCAGCCTCTGGGGTTCTTGGGAGCCCCCTCCACTGACCTGGGCGTGGTGGGACCAATAGGGTAGCCCCGGATGTGTGTTGGCTGAGTCTTGGTAATTAGCATGAGAGATACAAGAGAAGGAAACTGACAGGGTTGGGTGGGGGTGGGAGCGGGGGGTGCACCTGCAGTGTGGAAGGGAAGGCACAGCAGGGTTAACGGGAGGCAGGGCAGGAAGACAGAGCACTCCTCCTCCTACCTGCGGTGTTTATTTATGACACCCCTGCTTCTTCCTGCACTGCCCCTTAATCTCAGCTGTTCGAGCTTTCCAATTTTACATTTCTTTATTCTCAAAGCACAGCATCGGGGGACTAAGAAGCTGTCATGCTGCCGATGCTTTATTATATTCGAACCCAGAATTATGGGACAGCCAAAAGCTGCTGTGGGTATAGGCTAAGATTCCTCATGGTCAAGGCTAGAGCATCGACTCCAAACCCAGAGAAAATAAGTGCAGGGCCCCCTTGGTGTCAGGTGGGAGCTCACCTCTGAGCCACCTCTGGGTGACAAAGGCCAGGTGATCCCAGCAAGCCTCACCCTCTCTCATCCCCAAAGGGCCTCACACCTCATTTCTACTGCGGTCAACACACTGGTGTCCCCAAGGCCTACTTTGTAACTGTGGAGAGGGAGGCCTCTCTCCTTGCACATATGAGATAGGCTGTTTTCAGAAAGGTTTTATTGCATAGTAGAAGACGGAAGTGAAGAAATGGACAAAATGGGGGCATTGAGCCCATTGGCTTGTTGGGATACTGTTTAGAACAGAAAGAACAATTTACCTGAATAAAAAAAGAAAAAGAAAGAAAAACGGGAGCAGTTCTATGGATGGATGGTAGTGATGGTTATACAGCATTTACAAACCAAACTGGCTAAAACGAGCAAGGCCTGCTAGCACTGCTTGTTAATCCAGACACTAGGAAGGCTGAGACAGAAGGATCAGCTGAAGGCTATCCTCAACTACACAGTGAGCAAGGCTAGCCTGTGCTATCTGATACCCTGTCTATTGCTATGCTTGCTTTACCACAAGCAAAACAATAACATAGAAAGAATAGATTCTGATTCCACCATGACCAACTGATACTTAGTACTCACAAGTCTCATCTTGCTCAAAAGCCCTGGAGAAGATGGTTCTCTGAGCCCACACCACCTAGTGCCATATCACACCTGGCAGAGGATTGAGAAGGACCCTGAGGCCATAGGCAGGCTCAGTAAGAAACAATGTCCCAAGCCCTTAGAGCTAACGCAAACCCTGGAAATGCTTTCTCACTCTGGATCCCTATCTCGTGGCCACATCCCACTTTTCAGTCTGTGCTCCTGTTGTCTAGGTGAGGCCTTTTTGCTGTCTACCACCCAGAACCATTATCCTTTCCATTGACGGAGTAGAATATCCCACACAAACACACAGCTCTCCCTGATCTCAAGGCAAGCCTTGGAACTCCCTGGAGTTCATTCACTCACTCATTTACAAAGTGTCATTTATAAAATGACATTTATGAAGGTCTATCCTGTGCCACGTAACTTGTTCTAGGCCAGAGACACATAGGGAATGCCACAGAAAACAGTACTCCCAGAGTTCTCCCTTGCAGGGCTGGGAAGACAGCTCAGTGGATAGGGATCAGTGCTCAGGCAGTAGTCTAACTGGCGAGCCCCAGGTCCTATAAAGAGATGAATATGAAAGAAAACACAAAAACAAAAAAAAACAAGGTAGATGGTTCCTAAGGAACAACACCTAAGGTTAACTAACCAATGACCTAGACACACACACGAAATAGACAGACTGTGTGTTAACAATAGGAGATGCTATGCAAAATACACTGCAGGGACAGGGAATACAGATGGAGACTGGAGAAATGGCAGTACCAAGATGAATGATATAACCCCTGGAAAGAAGCGTATTCCCTATGTCTAAGATGGTCCCTTCACCCTTTGAGCATAAACACATGGTAAGATCTTACACACTCAGTCAGTCACTCAGTCAATGCAATATCTACACAAGAACTACTGGAGGTGTGGGCTGGATCAATGATAGAGTGCTTGGCTGGTTTAATACAACCCCCACACATGTACACCACAATGTAGACTTTATATAAATCCCTCAGATTAGCAAAGGACTAAGTAAATGTTGGTGTATACAGAGGAATACCATAGGCATTAAAATGACTTTCCCCTAATCTGTGATAAGTGCACCTGTATTTTATGATAAAATGAGGGAATTAAATCTCTCCTCTATGATGCCAGCCCCTGTCTGGCTCTAGTAAAGGTCTTGCATCCTGCACATTGGCTGTTGGCGACGACAGACCAGCAGTATCTTAGAGCCGGATAATCAAAGGTGGACAGTAGGAGGACAGAGCCCAGAAATGGACAGCTCATGTCCTGGAGCAACACACTGCCCTCATTTACTCTTTACCAAGAACTGTTGATATAACTCATCTTTCCAAGATCCAGAGGATACTCTAAGATAAAGAGACTAATTTGTCTGAGGTCCTTCAACTAGCTGAGGAGGTATGAGCTGAATTCAGGTCTGCGTGGTGATTCTCAAACAATACTATTTTTGGAAGTTACCTACAGCTTCAAAGCACATCTTAGTTCTCAAAAATAACAAATTACAGAAATGGCACCTAACATCTGTATGCTTACTGTATGCCAAGACCCTTAGGTGTGGTTTAATTAGCCCCATCATTAGCCTATGAATGAGATACTGCTATCTCCATTTTAGACAAAGAAATGAAGGCTCAGGGAGACTCTACAGTAAATGCTATGCCACACTTTCCTTCTCGGCTTCTCACCTGTCAGCTTCAGTGCAGGATGCGAGCTAAAATGGTTAACCGGAGTGCTGGGTTGGAAGCCAGGGTTCCTATCTAGACATTGCTGTCACTCAGTCTGTGACCTTGACCAGCCACTTGGTCTATACCTTGATGCCCTTCTATACCATGGGATTCGTTTTATTAAGAATTAACCAAGACAACAGCTCATACGAAAATGTAAAGCTTTATATCTATATAATCAGTTACTTATTTATATATGGTATACACACACACACACACACACACACACACACACACACATATAATATACTCCCACCCCATATACTTCCAGTTCCCCATACACTCCCACACATACATTTATATATATATATATATATATATATATATATATATATATATATATATCAACTAATGTAAGGCTATAGGTTACAGCATACTTGATCAACAGTGTTTTCAACATACAAGCTGCATTGTACATATAACCCAAGTCAACAGACGTGAGCTTTCTGGCATTGTGGCCACTCCCTCACACCTTAGTCTCTTTTTCTGATTACCATTTTGCTCTATGTAGCATGCTACCTCATCATCCTTGTGCTCACTTACCAGTTCCAAATTCCAGACAGCACATTTACATCCGGGAAAAACACACAGAAACCTGTTCTAAGTTTCAGATTTAGAAATAGCTTGCCCGGCTACTCCTCGCTGCAAACAAGGCAGGAACAATGAGTACTATTTCATTTGCTCAATTCCTATAGTGAAGTGAGGGGGGGAGGGGTGTTTGAGAACAGAGGTTTGTCAACCCGCTTCCAGTGTCTGCTGCACTCAGTATTATGAAATCAAATGGGAAGCTAGGCTAGGACATGGTTCATACCTGCAACCCTCACTCTAAAATGCAGACCCAATTGCCTTAATTGTCCATGTAAAGGAATTAATTTATAGCAAATTTTGCAGAAATCCAAAGAGAGAGAAGAGAAGTAGTGAGAAACAGTGCTCCCTCTACCACAAGACCACACAGCGAACCTCGACGCAACGCAGGCCCTGGAAGACTGAGTAACGGAACCAGACCCGATATTCAGGATGACGAAGAACCTTTCAACCCTGACAACCCTTACCACGTGCGTACTGGTATTTCCATGACACGCCCAGACAAATGCATTACATGTGGTGCAGAAAGGGTATTTCTAAGATAGGCTCTATACAAGCATAGACGGCATCTTCATGTATTTGGTGCAAATTCAAAGTTGTTTCCTGTGTCAGTGACAGGGGGAGTAGGGAAGATTGTTAGAAGGGTGTTTGGGTTTTTATTTATTTATTTATTTTGGTTTTGCTTGTTTTGTTTTGGTCAGAGGGGGAAATCTATGAAAATAAATAATACCAGGAATCTGACCATTTAAAAATGTCCCCAGGAGTATGCCCTCAAGGCAACACACAGAATCAAAGTATTCTCTTGCCCTGCTTACATTCACTCTGGTCCTCCATTCGGCACACATTTGTGGATTTCCTGGCCGTTCTCAGGCCCTGTGCCCAGAAAGTCAACGGCAACCTTAGCCCTCAGGTCTCTCAGCCCAGACAGGATAGATTCTCATACCGGTAACAATACTCTAAGCTGAAGTGCTGAAAACAGGCCCGTAAGAAGGACACTAAGGTATTAAAACCCCCAAATCTAAGAAATATTTATAACTTACCACTACTACACTTTGCAGAGAAGGGAAACAGAATATGTATTTGAAGCTGGTTTTTAAAATAAAACATAAGCACAGTTTTTAAAAACACAACAAAAGTGTACAGTGAAGTTGAGCTTCCAAAACCTTCTACCCCAGACATTGTCTCTCTAACACCTTATTAGTGGTTATTTGCTCCATTTCTTCGCAGGATTACACGCAGAGGAAAAACACACCTTTTCAGCACAAAAATTCCATTCTACTTTCCAAATAGAATACAGCATTTGGGAAGAGTTGTGTCTCTCTCATAGTGTCCTACATTCAGTTGATGGCTTCTAGCCAGTTAGCAGCATTCTAACATAACGCAGGCATGTGCTACCCCTTGACTAATTTGGCTTTGGTGGGCATAACGTCTCTCCCTCGCATTCGACGATGCTGCTGCTGCTGTGGTTCACCTCTAAATGAGGTGATCCAGATGAGGCAGATTTAGCCCATCGATGCTATGATGTAAGTATGTCTTTGGCATAAATACCAAAGCACAGCCCTAACATGTCTAAGTAGACAGGAGTTGTAGATTTTACTTGAGGTTACCAAATTGTTTTCCAAGAGACACACCATCTATGTGTGATGGAAGTGAAGGAAGGTCCTATTTCCTATCAGACTTTCCTGGGCATATGGTAGGCAAGGCAGGGGCTACGGAACACAAGCCTCATGCTTGCTAAGAACACACCCTACGATTGACTCTGCCCCAAGTTCTAGTAATTCTGATCGCCTCTGCCACTCTCTTGGGTGCATAAATTATGTCTTCTGCCTATTTATCACGCCTGTCTCTGACTATGTATAAAGATGACCATCTTTTAATGCTAAATCAGTGGCTCTCAACCTGTGGGTCACGACCCCTTTGGGGGTCAAATGATGTTTTCACAGCGGTCACCTACGACCATTGGAAAACACAGATATTTACATTACAATTCATAATGGTAGCAAAATTCAGTTATGAAGTAGCAACAAGAATAATTTTACGGCTGGGGGGGTGTCACAATAACACAAGGAACTGTATTAAAGGGTCACAGCACTAGCAAGGTTGAGAGCCACTGCACTAAATCCTTTGTGTGTTCTCTCCCTACCCCCAACAGTCCTACACTGCTTCACATATTGCAAACGTATTTTCTGGTTTATCATTTTAGACTAATGTATTTTAGAAGGATTTAGAGCAAAAGGTATTCTCCAAATAACCCAAGGCTTATCAGAAAATTCAGAACACCATAGCACTTTATTCCCTAAGCTCAAAGAATAACAAGAAGTATAATCTGAATAGGCAAACAAAATTTAATATAGTTTATTCCCCAGGTAGCCAGGCTGGATGAATTTGTTCAAGGTCTGAAGCTATCAGGCACTTTACAGAAGGGCAGGGGTGACTTGTCTGCCCTGGTTACAGATTTGAGTAATCCACATCCCCTGAAAAACCCCAATTATGTCAACTTTCTCCTTTATCATATGCTGAGTTTTAAGCAAAAATACTTTAAGCATTTTCCTCAAGATCTGTCCTTCACATGCTCCTCTAAGGAGAACCCTCCAGCAACAGCCTGAGATTTCCTCCCAATTTTGTTAATCCTAATGAGCCTCCCTATAAGGAAACACCTCCATTAACACTTACACACCCTCCACCCCAGAGAAGTCTGCAGTTACACAGGGCCTGTCTGCTTATTGTTCTAAATGAGTCTATTTCAAGAGATTAAGGGGAAAGTAGTCTGAAGAACTGAAGAATAGTCTGAGGGAATAAGGCAGGCATTCTGAAGATAGTATCAGATGCCTCAGACAGTGTTAGGATTGCTGATTCTGTTGGGTGTGACAATGGCAGTGTAGGTGGCTGTGCAGGTGGCAGTCCAGGTGGCAGTGCAGGTGGCTGTGCAGGTGGCAGTGTAGGTGGCTGTGCAGGTGGCAGTCTAGGTGGCAGTGCAGGTGACAGTGTAGGTGACAGTGCAGGTGGCAGTACAGGTGGCAGTGCAGGTGGCAGTGCGGGTAGCAGTGCAGGTGATAGTGCAGGTGGCAGTCCAGGTGGTAGTACAGGTGGCAGTGCAGTGTAGGTAGTAATGCAGGTGTCAGTGCAGTGTAGGTAGGTATTAAGCACTCAGTCCTTTTAGAAGTACTTTTCCTACTTATGACTGAAATGTCATGATGCCTTCAATCATCCTTACATTCGTATCAGAACCCTCTTTACAGTACTTCAGAAAAACAAGTAAACTTGACAAGAAGTCAACAGCTATCAAAATAAGCCAGTGTTCCGATGCTCCGTAAAGGTCTTCCCACTTTCAAGAACATTTTGACTTTCCTCAAATTGACTAGACTAAGAAAAAAAAAAAACCCAATTCACAGGGCAGAGCTTGATACCTCCAGGACAGGTGTTAAGATTAGATAGAGAATTTAGAACTAGGGATTTTTAGTGTGGTTCTCATAAACTATAGTCTCAACATTTAAGAGGCAGAAGCAAGGACTGCTCTAAGATCAAGGCCAACTTGGGCTATATACTGAGTTCAAGGCTAACCTGGGCTAGTGTGAGACCCTGTATCATCCCATCAATGTTCCCAGGTAAATCAGAACAAGGGCTTCTTGCCAGTACAATTAATGCATATTTAAAAGCATGCAGAAACCTGACCTGTAGGTTGTCGAAAAGATAAACCAGATATAAAATCCAGCAGAGGGCAGTACTGTGACCTGTCTAGCAACAACAGTGGGGTCTCTCTTCACTGATAGGATCCTGTTTGGGAACACCTAAGGCTCTTCTTCCCTGTGTTCTGATGCTGATATACAGGCAGGGGAGAGCAAATGATTCAGCAGTGCTCTGGGAACAGAGGAGCTGGAATGGGAGCTAGCCTGGCCCCAGATCAGTGAGTCTAAAGGAAGATACCAGTGGCCACTGCCTGAAACTTAAAAGTAGTATTTAGAAAGCTTCTTTTGATCCTAAAGCTTCTTTTTTATGTTACCTAAAACAAAGTTGGTCACTACTGAGTGATAACCATGGCTCCTTACAGGCACGGAGGACCTCCAGGGTATCTTTAAAACACCACACAACGTTCTGCTGGTGACAGGTTTAAATAGGCAAAGGTTCCAAAGGTTTGAAAACTTGTAACTGATTTTGATGATTTCTTGAAGCAGTGAACTCAGAATCTTATTTTAAAATAATATACATATGACACCCTCAGCAGAGGGAAAATAATTATCTTTCATATCACAGCAGCAGGAAGGAGAAAGCATGACATTTGACCCTAGACTGGATCACGAAGGAATCTGCTGTATAGAATGCAGGCGGAGCTACACTCACTGCCAGAAGATCTGCGAACCACTGGGAGGCTACTATCCATGGCCTTATCATTACCAAGGATGTCGCTCAGCCTGCAGAGTTGTCATGCCATGCAGCTGGTGGGTTGCCCGCATCTTGGGCATGGTGTAAATCCAGTTCATCTATCAGGACTACCAAGCAAGAATTAACATGAGAATGGAGAACCAAAGAAGCATCTAGCATGTTCATGCCAAGGGACCACAAAGCATTTTATACTCATCCTGAATAATGCCATTCTAAAGGCTGCCACAGAGCCCTGTCGTGCACCACCCTGTGCAAATGCACTGAGAGGGTAGTTTAGGTCTACAGTTACTATCCCTTTACTATCTGCTTTACCAATAAAGCTATTGCAAGTCTTTAAAAGCTACTTTTGAAATAAACATGAAAAGTTATTTACAGTTTGTCCCAGATCTGTCATATACTTGAATTCCTTTTAATCAAATCATGACTGAAATCATCCCAGTGGTTCTATTGTTTATATGGAATTCAAATGATTGTAACTTCACTGTTCTTCACTGTGTTATTTGCAGTCTTGCAAATGTGCCCAAAGGTCCCAGGAAAAGAAAGGAATGGAAGGAAGGAAGGGAGGGAGGGAGGGAGGGAGGGAGGGAGGGAGGGAGGGAGGGAGGGAAAAAAGAAACAAACTTCAAACAAAAGGGGGAAGGGTCATAGAATGAAATCCATCTAATGAAATTCATGGCAGCCTTCAGTGTGGTACCCCATGGAATTATGACCTATAGCTCCCACTGGCAAGTGATTAACAAGGGACAACCATATGTTAAGAGTCACCTTGAAAGCTGGGCCATGCCTTTGATTCCAGCACTCAGGAGGCAGAGGCAGACAGATTTCTGAATTTGAGGCCAGTCTGATCTACAGAGTGAGTTCTAGGAAAGCCAGGCTACACAGAGAAACCTTATCTTGGGGGGTCGGGGGGGGGGGAAATGTTACCTTGCAGGAAGAAAATATTCGAATAAAGAACAATGCCCAAGAAAATAAATCAGACACACGGAAGATTTTAGTGACATTCTGAAAATCATGTTTTCATCTCCTTCTGATGTGTTCTCAGTAAGCAGCCACAGATCAAGTAGCACCATGGCTCTACATGTCTAGTACACATCAGGCTCCCAATGAAATCCAGTGACCAGGCAGTGGCTGTCCTGGAAGCAGGCCTGGTAGAGCAGCTGCAGCTGAGGAGTAGCAGCATGCTTACTTATGACAGGAAATCCCTCAGGAACAAGCACTGATTTCAAAAATTGCAATATTATATCAGGAAGACACTGAAGTATTTTGTAATTTTGACATTTTAGTTTTGTATCCCACAGTGAGAGAGAGAGAGCGCGAAAGAGAGAGACCCAACTTTCCTGAGAGAAATGTTCAACCAAACAAAATCCTGAGATACGGCTGGAGAGATGCCTCAGTGGTTAAGAGCACTGATTGCTCTTCCAGAGGTCCCAAGTTCAATTCCTAGCAACCACATGATGGTTTATAATGGGATATGATGCCCTCATCTGGTACGTCTTAAGACAGCTACAATGTACTCATATAGATAAAATAAATAAAATCTTTTTTTTTTAATTATGAAATAACAGAAGAGTCTTAATGCCAACTCTCCCCTTCTGAACAAGCCTTGTTATTGTGTGTTTGCCAATTAAAATCTGTAAGATATAGAATTTTTAAAGCCTGGCTATTAAACGCTTCCACTTAGTTGGATGAAGAGGATCGGATCGGCACCCAAAGAAGGCACACACATGTAATGATGTCATGCTGTTCTCAGGCAGAAGCTACAGTCTGTAGTTCAATTTTCAAGCTAGATCTTTAAGGCGGTTACTTTTTATTAACCAAGCAAAGCATGAGCTGTATGGTTCTACCCATGCTCACACACCCATGGAGCCCAGAAACTTACACTGGGTTCTAAAAACAAGATCAATGGGATATAGACAGGATTCAAAACCTTGAGGATGGAAGCAATAGCCCTCTTGGAGAACTCCAACTTGGAAGACTTCATGTCAGCAGGAACTAGTCCATGAAGTGCGAGGGTGAGTATTCCAGGCAGAGGAAGTACTGGGGAAAGGTGAAGAGGTATGACATTGGGTGGAACAAACTGGAAATGGAGAACCTTGGTAGGAAACGTCAATGTAGAAAAAACAGCCAGAAGTTAATACCTTACATGACGTCCACTTGATAGACACACAAGTGGGAACCAATCAGACTCCAGGTAAGGAGATGGCTGGTTCAATTTTCATGTTAGGTAAAGCATCTGGTTGGAGGGGATTCCAGAGGTCAAAGGGCAGCTCAGCAAGGAGCACAGGTCATAACAGAAAGCTGTCTCCTGTAAGATGCTTCTTTTTTAATGTTCTATTGGATGGAAGTACAAATAGACACAAAAATGGAGTACTTACTTTTTACAGATGAGGGATCTCGGTTATAAAAAGTCACTGAATACAAAGGACAACAACAATTTTAAAAACAAGTATTTGGTTGTTAACAAGGCTGGATGACAGGGGACCCAAATGTTCTCTTAGGGAAAGTCTAAGATTACTTTTAGAGAAGAGTCAAGTGTTTAAGGAAGAAAAGACAGAAAAAGCAGAAGATTCCCATGACTTTGTACTAATTCTCTATTGTCTCTAAGCAGGTCAATTCCAAACTGCAAACAGTTTATTTTTGCTATACTGAATTCTGACTGAACCGTATCACTGTGTACAGACACTTGTATTGATGGTGCCTTAACATTTTAGACACTTGTTTCTCAGTGGTGGTGTAAACCACTACTCGTACAACATTGGAGGCTGGTTTTCAAGGTCCTGGTATGACCTGGGATAATTCACTCTTAGGTGTAGTAGGTCAATGGACATAAAGCTGCTGCTATGTTTCAATCATGTATAAGTGTGTTCATATTAACTTACATCACTGATGTATGCAAACATTGATTGCTGCCAGTCTTAAAACTCGTGGACCTCACCCCTACATTTCTTCTACCACCTCAAATAATTCTAACATTGAAAAGATACACTACAATTATTCAATCCACTCAACCATTTATTTTACATCAAATTTTATTACAGTGAAATACAATCTCCATTTTACAAAACACAGATGCGTTGAGTGGTTTCTGATAAGCTGGCTATATTGATCAGTTCAACAATGTGTACTTCATAGAAATGGCCACACTCTTAAAGTTAACCAAAAGAAGGAACTGACAAAAGCCTACATATGTTGCTAGTCTTGATAGTACGTCACAAATAGGAAGATGTAAATATGAGCAATGACTAGCCTTAGCAAAAATCATTTCACATGCACAGTGTTTTGGTTATGAAGGAAAGCTGAAGTCCTCTCAATGAGTGTGTGTGTGTGTGTGTGTGTGTGTATACACACATATGTATGCATCCTCATATTCTACACGAATATGCAAGTGTTTTCATTTTGAAAAAAGGATCTAGTATTAGAATCGATTTTTCAAAACAAGTTAGTCTTAACTGGAGGAATCACCATAGGCTTTAAACTGCTTATATTCTAAAGTTCAGATTTTAGATTATTTAATGTGTGAGGATATATACATATGTATATATATAAATATAGATTTATGCATGTATAATCTAAGCTTAGCAAATAGCTAACATTATTTTCCAAGACATTTATGTCATTGGACTGTTTTTAATCTCAGTTATTTTTACATAAAAATATGGGAGGATCCCCTCGAATGGTATGCATGTTACCACCAGAAAGATAAACGCTACTAATGGGATTGGAAATGATATACCTACACTATGCTGAAGTCGGTCACTACTGAAAATGTGAAAGAATAAGCTGGGAGTGTTGGTGCACACCTTTAATCCCAGCACTGGAGGCAGAGGCAGAGGCAGAGGCAGAGGCAGAGGCAGAGGCAGAGGCAGAGGCAGAGGCAGACAGATCTCTGTAAATTCAGGGTCAACCTGGTCTACGTGGAGTTCCAGGATATCCAGGGCTACAATGAGAGATTCAAACGACAAATTTAGGAGCCAGAGAGATGGCTCAGGAGTGAGGAGTGCTTGCTGCCCTTGCAGAGGATCCAGGTTTAGTCTCCAGCACCCACGTGGCAGCTAGTCACAACCCTGTCACTACAGTTTCAAGTCGGATTTAACACTTTCTTTAGCTTTTCAGGGCACCAGGCATACCTGCGGGTATGTGCACTCAAGCACACACACACACACAAACACACACACGTATTTATGTATATACACACATATACATACATGTGTGTATATACATGCAAATATTCATACACATAAAATCTTTAAAATACTCAATTATAAGAACAATTTAAGTGGTCCTGCCCCAATTGTCACGGATTCACTAAAACCAATATTGTTTCCGCATTCTGCTCCTCTTTTGTGCCCGGTCCTCTGTAAATGTTCTCTTCAGTCATGATTCATAACAACTGGTTTGGAACCCCAAAAAGGTGAACACTTTCTTTCTACCCTCCTCTGTAGATAGCTACAGACCTTCTAAAAGCAAGGAGACTGGATAGCTGTGTGTACCTTTTGACTCACCTGTGTGTAAATCTACATGCAATTACTTTGCTTTTTTTTCAAGTGTGACTATTGTAAGCTTCCTATCCTTCTGTATTCCAAGTTGTGGATTATTTGATAGCTAAGAATTTTATTTTCAAAGGCCTATATCCTTAACTAGCCCACACTATTACCTTTCTTTTTATAATGAATTTGAATTAGAGTGGCAAAGACCTGGAACAAACAGTAAAGCATGAAATTTGTCCTAGCAGGGCATGTTGCTAATGTAACCAGTTTTCAGCTAAAATCATACTCCAAAAACCAGGCATGGTGCAATGTCTGTAAATCATAGCACTGGAAGACCAAGGCAGGAGGATTGCTACAAGTTTGAAGCCAGCTTGTCCTAGAGATACCCTATCTCAAAAAACAACACAACACATTCCTGTTGACTTCATCCTAAGGTCCTTAAGGTTCAAAATAACTGAGTAACGATCTTGTCTTACAAAACAACAGAAAACCCACACTATTACTGGGAATTGAATCCAAGGCCTTTAACACATTAGGGCAAGCACTCTACCAATAACCTGCATCCCCAGTCCTGCCTTATTTTTTTAATGTATTAATGTATTAAATTATGAGTGTTGCCTTATGTATGTATGTATGTATGTATGTATGTGTACTGTTGGTGTGCCTGGTACCCAGGGAGGCCAGAAGAGGGCATGTGATCCATTGGAACTTCAATTACAGGTGGTTGTTAAGCGCCATGGAGATGCTGGGAATTGAGCACAAGTCCTCTGCAAAAGCAGGAAGTGTTCCTAACTCCTTGAGCCCTGTCATTTAATTTCTATTAACATAAACCAAAATTTCCCTAGCAGTACCTTTTCACTCTTTTCTAAAATGACAGGAAGACCCTGAGAGTGACTGATGTAGGCAGGAAGTCTTACCTTACCCCTAAGGGCTCTACATACCATTTTCAAGGTCACCTGCTTCCATATCAATAGTCATTAAAACCAAAGACTACTCGACCATCCCAAACTCAGTGATTAAAATTTGCAGGAAAGAAGCTAAAGTCTACATTTAGAAATTGAAACAAAACCCCTAAGCTTTCCGGGTGAACCCTGTTCTAAACATTCGGCAAAGCACCTTCCCAATGTCGGAATTCCAGTTGCCTGACATTCTAAGAAACAGTGATGGCACTGGACGGTTATGTGGGCTAAAATTCAAAATCCATTATGAAGAAATGGCCATGAACAGTGTGTGGCAGGAGAGGGAATTCTGGCTAGGCGGTATTTAAGAAGCACTCTAACTCTTGGTAAGTCCACCCATTTTCCTTTTGGCTTCTCATCTTGACAGACAGGGAATACAAGTGTATGGTTAAGGGAATGAGAGATTTCAAAACTACCTTTATTCTTGGCAGATGGGCCATAAAAATGTGCTCTGCTGGTCTGATTTTAACAAGACCATTAAATATAAAATCCTATACCCCTCATCCTCACGGCCCAGCTCCCAAGCAGTTGTTCTGTGTAATCCAACCTCATTTTCGGATTTATTCTGCTACAACTGTCCTTACACGGCAAAACAATTGCTTTGGTAAGCAAACATTACAATATTGTCATTTGGTAAGTAAGAAAGAGCAGAAATAAGTAACCAGATTCAGAATTTCCTAAAAAATACACCATAACACAAATCAATTCACATTTATACAGTAAGGATATTCACAGTAAAGTGAAAATAAACTATAACTCCTAATAGATATACAAATTCCAATTGTTACTCCACTCCCGCCACCTGTTAACATTTACTGTCATTCTCGACACTTTTTTATACTGATATCTGGGTAGGTGGGCATGCATGTGTGTATAATGTGTGTGTGTGTGTGTGTGCATGCATGCTTGCGCACATGAAATATGAAATCTATGGGTTTCATTTTCTGGATTTGTACCTGTGCACATGGAAAATACTTCAGGCAACCTCCAGTTCTAGGAGGTCCCAGGCAGGCTTTGAACTCCTAGATCCTGAGGCAGGAGGGTTGCCTCAAGTTCAAGGATAGTCTGGACTATGTTAGCAGGCTAACCTGCATTACATAGCAAGATCCTGAGAAAGGAGGAGAGGAAGAGAGACCAATCTCAGACTAGCAGCATACATTCTATTAAGCTCTCCCTCCAGCATCAAACCTGCTCACCTTTGCCACGGTTCTGGGTGTATAAACCAGGTCTTCTGCCAACTTCTCTCGCCTGTCTTTATGTGTATTTATCTTTTCACATGCTAGATCATCTGTGTGTTGCCTGGCCCCTGTAGCACATTCAGTCCAACACTGCTTCCCTACAGATAGATTTTCTAGTTTCATCATTTTAGAAGGATTTAGAGCAAAGGTATTCTCCAAATAACCCAAGGCTTATCAAAAAATTCAGAACACCATAGCACTTTATCCCCTAAGCTCTGAGAGAGAAAAGAGGGGGAGAGGAAGCACCAGCCCTGGGGAGGTAGAAGCAGGGAGGACAGGAGTCCAAGGTAAACCCTGGTGATGGGACATTTGAAGCTAATTCAAGACACTGGAAGCAGCAAAACTTGTGAAATAATCAAAAAATCTAGAGAGAAAGAGGGGGGGGGGGTGGCGAGACACCAGTGAGAGACTCTTACTCAGAACCCTGTGGAAACTGAGAAGCTTCCATTATCCGAGGCAGGGAAACAAGCAGTCCTATGGAATGGGCACTTTTGGGCAAGTCTGGCCCATTTCTCAAAACTCCTTTGATGGATAAATCTAATGTACTTAGGCACATTTTATAATGCTTTTAGTCATACATTAGGAAGTCCATTTACTCCAGCAAAATCCTGAGTCTCCACACTGGGAAGCAGGTGTAGCTAATGGCTAAGATGTCTATATAATGTAGCTTTAAAAACAAATGCAAAAACACCAGATAAAAAGAATTCTTAAATGCTGAATAGTAAAAATATGATTTATTTATATCCACAATTTTTTAATTCTAAGACTTTAGATACTATTTACTAAAGGAATTACAATCTAACACACTTAAAGCTGGGGCTGGAGAGATGGCTCAGGCATTAAGAGCACTTGCTGCTCTTGCAGAGGAGCCGGTTTAGTTATCAGCGCCCACATGGAGGCTCACAGTGTCTGCAACCTCATTTCCAGAGGATCCTACAGCCCCTTCTGGCCTCTGTGGCACTGAGTGCACGCACGCGCGCACACACACACACACAAATATTGTATGTACACATGTACACATAAAGATAACTCTTGGTGAGGGGAAGGTTTAACTCTGTTGAAAATTATACACTGAGTAGGCTGGAGATTCTTATACAGTGTTGGAGGTGTCCTGGCTTTATTGCTTCTGTAGCAAGCCTTTCTTCCCCCTTAGGATCAATGACATTGAGACAATTTTTAACATCTAGACCACAACCCACTATCTTGTTTCCCAAAGGCGAGAATTCCTGAACTCCACTCTAGCAAGAAATCAACCTTGCCTTTTCCTTTAGTGCTCAAGAACAAGGACAGCAGCCTGCAGCTTCATGTGGGCAAAAGGACAGTCAGAACTTCCGCATGGACCACACCAACAAAATGATTAAGCCCCACATGGTGGTGTGAACCTGTAATGCCAGTCACCCAACACTTGCGAGTCACTGGAAGGTGAGGCAGGAGCATCAGGAATTCAGATCAGCCTCTCCTAAGCTCCAGTGTGCTTCCACAAGCTGCTAAGCAAGGGTCTGGGACCAGCTCACTGTAAGTATGAACTCTCCTAATATGTCATATCCAAGGGCTAAAAGGATACAGCTGAAATGTTTTCCAACACATTTCCCCTTCACTTCACCATCAGCTCTGAGGGCACAAGGAGTGCCTTGCCACACAAACATCGTAACACCTACAGAGCACAGACCTGCCACTAGGCTCTAAAGGCTGATGAAATGATGTCAAATCTTCGAGCTGCCAGTGGTATATGCAATATTACATACTGCAAAGAATTCTCATCATGAGGTAATAGTTCTGGTTTGTTAAAGCTATTCTGTAGGCCTGCACTCAGCCACTCCATACGTTTTCCTGAGTGTTAGCCTTCTTTCTGCTATACTATAAACTCTACAATTAAGGGCATCCCTCCATTTTCGTTATGTTAGAAGCATCTACAGATTTAGGGCACAAAATATTAAATACATACACATTAATTTACACTCCAGGTAGCTAAAAACTAATGGTGTAAAGGAGCCCTGGCGCTCTCTTGGCCTCCGCTTCAGATTACTTATTGACAGTTAAATCTGTGTGCTATTAAACTTGAGAATCCATGCTTTATTTGAGAATTTAGAAGGTAGAACCAAAATGTTGCTGCAGTTACAAATACTTCTCATAAAAACTAAATGAGGGAATTTCTGCAGCAATTTCTCAAAGTTCCCAGTAAAAACTTAAGAGAAAGGTAAATAAACCAGCCTTCATAGGAAATTTACAGCTCTCATTCAAAAGCAGCTCTCAAAGGTGACTATAACAGTGAAGCTGAAAAGTTTATACCCACAAAGTTACCAGGTCTAATAAATTATTGACAGAACACTGCATCAAAAATAAGGCAATTACCCAAGATGTCATTAAAGATTTCTCCACTTCATAACTAGACAGAGCTGATCTATCTAGGAGCAGCTGACATTTCATTCAGTTTCAGGATGTGTGAAATCCTTAAGGACAGAAATGATAAGATGTGATTGTCACTCTTTAGAATACTTGCAGGAAAATCATTTCTAAAGCACAGAGATGCAAAAAGGTTTAATCTTTCAAAAGATGCTGTTTAAAACTCAAGAATGTGATAAAGCACACAACGGGCACTCGCGAACAAATGCGAGACAGTGATAGCAAATTGATTTATTTAGTACTGTTTCCATTCCATATCATCAGGAGGGTTGATTTCAACTTTCCTTTTACCTACATCAGACCAGTTGGTACTCAAGACTGTACCACCAGACTCCATCTGCAATTAAAAGAAAAAATACACAGGTTCATTCCTATATTTATGTATCAAAATAAAATATTTTTCTTAAAATGAATAAAACATAATCGCCCAATATAGGCTACTAAAAATAATTCAATATAAACTCAACATTTTTAGTTAATCTTAGGCTTTCCAGAGAGGCTAACAAGTTTGAAGACAGCTGACACAAGACAATTCTAGAGTTATTAGGTAGGCATATTATGTATACATACACTCCTATATTAAGGACCGTGGATTCTGCTATTAGTAGAGGCATCATGTGGAAAGTTCACCTTCAAATGAAAATAAAATGCCCCCCCCAATGACATAATCTTATTTTGCTAAAGATAGTAAAATCCCAGTTAAATAGGACATTAAGGACCCACCCTTAATGCTCCCTTTTTGCCAAACATATTCTAGTGTGCTCTGAATTTTTATTTAATTAAGGCACATACAACAGAGGTACATAAAGTCAACAGCATGTGACTTGGTTATCTACTTACAATGCAGTGAATATACAACTTACCAACAACCCTAGTATGTGCATGGAGCCATATAGAGCATTAAATGATTTGGTCAATAATGAATTGTACTTAACAATACTGATGTATAAGATTATAACACATAGCTGAAGAATTCTGGCTGCCTAGTGATATTGCAGCTATTGATAATATTTATAATACAGCACATACCTAGTGTCTACGGGGAGGCTGGTGTAATCAAACTCATTACCTGCTAGCCATATAAAAGAACAGCTCACACACTTACAATACAGCCCATAATATGTGACAACAGATATATGTTAGTTTCAGTATTTACTAAGCTAGATTTTTTTTTTACTGAAATTTTAGAATATACTTCTCTACTTATTATAAAAAAGGTCTACTGTAAAAGAATATTCTATGTTACACATGCAGCAGCCTCAAACAATTTCTAGTCACCAAAACTCTTGATGACACGGAAGAGCCGTGTCAGGCTGTGTCAACAAAGCACAAGCCTTGCATGCGCAAACCCCGGATTCAATCCCCAGCAACACATGCAAAAGAAGTCACATCAAGTGACTAAGCTACACTATACAGATCTGTATAAACACACTCGATGGTGTTACCTAATAACGAAAATCACCCAACAACAGATTTCTCAGAACACAGCCAAGTGTTAAACAATACTTAACTGCACTGTTACAAACTTGGAAGGGAGAGACAGCTCAGCTGTTAAAGGCTACGGTTCACACTTCTAAAGATACAGAACTTCCATGCATTTGTTGTGATAAGAATTCAGGGACATGGATCACAGCGGAGTATAATGTGAATTTCTGAAGCCTCCAATCTTTTAATAGGCTGCATTCTGACAAACACAGGAAGCCATTCACCCTTTTGAACTGGAACCTCAAGCTAGCCAATGCCTTCTGCAAACTCCCCTGAATCCCTCTGCATGGGTTGCTGTTCTCTATCCCAGTTTTTAGAGCTTTACTTACCTTCCAGGCATGACTGTCAGCCCCTCTTGGTGCGCTGACTGATTTTCAGATTGCATTTAGTTAGTGTGTGTACATGTATGTATGTGCATGGGCTTGGGTATGCCATGGCACACATATAGGGGTCAGAGAACTAGCAGAAGGCAGCTCTTTCCCCCCACCACAGAGGGCCCAAGATTGAACTCAGATGCTCAGGATTGGCACCAAGCACCCTACCTGTTGAGTCACCTTGCCAGCCGAGCTCCTTAAGACTTTTAATTACCAGAAGGACTCCCATACAACCTATCTTCTATGCAGCTACAATTGCTTTTGAAACAGAGTCTTGCTATGTAGCCCACACCTACCTTGAACTCATGACTCTCCTGTCTCACCATCCCAAGTACTAGACTACCATTATACCGACTTAAGAGTTTGCCTCTGTAAGACTAATTCTCATTATTGACTAGAACTAAAGAAGAGAGCTCTTCAGAGGCATGAACTATATTTTATCAACATAAATACTGCTTGGTATCTACAAGGGTCCAAGCATACCCCTTTCTCCATATATAATACTATCTGCAAGTGCAGCAAACCTCTTACTATAAAATGGGTCATAATTTGCATGTAATCTAGGCACACGTTTCCCCTATGCTACAGATCATCTCTAGAGTACCCATAATATCCAATGCTATGTATATGTCAGGTTGCTGTCATACAGTGTTATTTGTGAAATGACAAGAAAAAGTCTGTATAATAAGTACTCAATACAAACATAACACTTTCAAATCACAAGTCCGCTGGACCCACAGCTGCAGAACCCATGCAAAGAAACAGAATGCACTTTCACTGGACCCCTAATCATGGTGGCCTGGTGCATAGCAGGCTTCAAATAAAATGACTGAATGAAATGTGACAAGTTTGTAAAATAAGCTACTCCTAAGAGGACTCAGTGATAAAACTCACAGGAGTGACTTTAGTTGATAATCTAGTCATCTTGACTGATGACAATTTTCCCTTTCCTCTTTATAGAGAAGGTAGGACACTGTGCAATTTAGCTTCTCCTCATGACTTTGTATGTTGGTCTCACAGTTAGACTGAAGGACAATAAAGGGTAGTCGGTTTTGTCTTCCCACAGAGACGGAAGCAAGCTCTGCATTTAAGGTCAATGTTACCACACAGATGGCTTGCTTTATGGATACATATCACTCAGTTAACTATCAATTTTCTATATGAAAATGGATGTACATTTTGTATCACATCTCTGACCTGACATATGGCTATTCTCTCCAGCACACATTTTTAAAGTCAACAGTAAGGATGAGTTTCTTGCCTGGAAAGATTTGAGTAGACAATATTTTTCCTGGTAAAGCTCGTGACTATACTTTCAAGAAAAATCATTGCTGGGTAGAGTGGCAGACAGGAGCCTTCCTATCATCGCTTGGGAGACGGAGGCAGGAGGACCAAGGGCTCCAGGCCATCCAAGGCCACACAGCAAATTCAAAGGCAGCCTAGCCTCAACTATAGACAAGTTAGGTTCCCAGCACCCATACAACAGCTAACAACTGCCTGAAATTCCCTCTTCTGACCTCCACACGCACGTACATACATACAGACATACACATGTGCATGCATGCAAAACAAGCACACAGATACATTTTTAAAGTGTAAATAAACAATTTACACAGTTTTACAGTGGTGAGTTATCAATAAAACCTCAGAACTGGAGGCCTGATTCTGGTGATATTTAGGCTACACTAGCAAAATTAATCAACTGAGAAATTAAGTCATTGAATTCTAGACAGATATTTTCTACTAGCCTAATACTTCTCTGGAAATTTCCCTTCTGTGTTCATTTTAAAGAAGAAAACCAGTGTGAGTGATTCTGGAGGATAAAACAGTGGGAGCTCGTTGAGCTGCTGTGACGAACTGAACTCAACAGGAAATCCCACCAATGCCCAGTCTTAGTATGTCGTAGCCATCAATGCTAACGCACATGACTCAGAATAAGACACTTGTTTCTCATTTCTCCAACCACTACTCTAAGTCTGGAAGAACAAGAAGAAATCAATGCTTGGCCAAAGTCTACCAAACACACTCCCAGCTATCCAGCTCATGCAGTTTGGCCTCAAACTCACTATTCTTACTTTAAATGTCTAAAATTCACTCTCATCATTAAAAAAAAATATTTAAAATATTTGAAAACTTTATATTCTTACAAATGACTTGTTCATGGCACGTTTCACTTCATCAGAACCGTCTGAATAGATCTGCTGAAATAACTTGTTTAAAGCTGCATCACCCTCCAGCTTCTCATTCTTTTCTTCTTCTTTGATTTCACCAACCAATTTATCCCAGTTCCTGGTATAATGAGATGAGGATGGATACATGTTCTTTACATCTACAAAGTGAAAAGACAGAAGTGATTAATCAGCTGTTTGATTATGTCAAGAAATATGCAAATGCCATGATCACAATATCCGGAACATCTTAGCAAGTAGTTTAGGTCACTGAATTTCAACTTTGCATTAAGTGTCTCTCTGCTATACACATCAATAACATTTCAAAAACTGAATAAGTTAGCATATTGCAAGATCTAGGATTTCCTCTGAGCAAAATAACTCCAAGTGTACATTTTTGATACAATATACAAAGCTAGACTTAAAAAAACTCTGTATGCTAATCACAGGGGAAGCTGGGTTAAGCAGACAAAACTTACATGGAAAGAAAAGTTACTCATGAAGCTGAAGCAAGAATATTGTAATGAGATACCAGGATGAACTACATAGTAACAGTTAAGGTCAGATTGTACTCAACCAGAACTGTCAAGAAAAAAACAGTAACAGAAGAGAAAGAAAAATAGATGGAAAAGAGAGGAAAATTCAAGTTAAAAGGTGGCTGGAGAGATGGGCAAACAGCCATTCAACATGAGTTCAATTCCCAGAACCTATGAAAAGTCAGGAGAGAATGGAGTCTGCAGTGCTGTCCTCTGACCTCCAGTATACAATGTTTTAGAAAAGAAGTGAAGGTTTGAAAGGGGCAACATAGGGCCAGAAAACATGGCTCAGTGGTTAAAAGGACTTGTTCTTGCACAGAATCTGGGTTCTGCTTCCAGCACCTACAGGGTGGCTCACAACCATTCAAAACTCTGGTTTTAAAGCCCACTTCTGTGCTCCAGGATACCAGGCACACATCTGGTGCGCAGGCATACCTGCAAGCAAAACTCTCACACACATCAAATAAGTAAATGGTTTTAAAAGGCAGTACAAATAATTATAAAAATACCAGTGTGCGCGCGCGCGCGCGCGCACACACACACACACACACACACACACACACACACACACACACACAC
>JANHMN010000001.1:222059492-222137463 GCA_030674055.1 Rhabdomys pumilio | reverse complement strand
GGGGGGGGGGGGGGGTCGGTCAAACTGTACTCTTGCACGAGTGTGCAGTTTGAACGATGGCTGCCAGCTCTCTTCCCTAATAAACCTCTGCTAATTGCATCCAGGTATGGTGTCTTGGAGTTTGTGGGTGTTCGCGACTTCCTGAGACTTGAGTAAGGGTCTCCTGAATTTGGGAGTCTTCAATACATCCCGGGAAGAGTATTAACATTCCTCAAGCCTCAGGGAAAAGAACCCACCTGTGGGTGGGGAAGGCCCAAAGCAGTAAGACACATTCCTGGCCACAAAGAAAAATGCAAGTCACCTAGGTGGGACTGCGACCAAAGCAAGTGAGAAATAGTTTAACCTGAAATAGTCGGTAATAACATGGTAAGACTACATCCTTGAGAAGAATGAGTGTGCAGAGTGATTTTCACATGATCCTGTATCGTTTAGGTTTGGGCTCCTCTGAAATGTTTCGCTATTCTTATGTATCCTTGACAATCCCTCACCCCCCTTCCCACTCCCCTGGTTTGTGGTTTAAAAACCCTCCCCAGACTGACTGGCTTTGTCAAACTGTACTCCTGCACGAGTGTGCAGTTTGAACGCTGGCTGCCAGCTCTCTTCCCTAATAAACCTCTGCTAATTGCATCCAGTTACAGTTACGGTGTCTTAGAGTTTGTGGGTGTTCGAGACTTCCTGAGACTTGAGTAAGGGTCTCCCGAATTTGGTTGTCTTCAGTATCACTGAACACTATGTACATAGGGGAGAACTACTAAATTTTGCAGATAAAAATAGTGTAAGTATATTTATGCTAAAAAATTATTCAGTTGCCTGGTGTGATGCCACATGCCTTTAATCCCAGCACTCAGGAGGCAGAGGCAGGTGAATCTCTGTGAGTTAGAGGCCATTCTGATCTACAGAATGAGTCCACGACAGCTAGGGTTTGTTACACAAGAGAAACCCTGTCTCAAAAAACCTAAAATTTAAAAAAAAAATTCATTACCTGAAATACAAACTGCATTAATGTGTCAAACATTATGTGAAACACAAGTTCTTAAGTCATTCATCATCTCTTCACAGAAATCTATTCTTACTAAATTACTGCAGCAGGAATCTCTTGGGCTGGGAAAATACCTAAGTGGTAAGACTGCACAGGTCCCAGGTTCAATACCTAGCAACAGGAGGCAGGAAGAGGATGTGGGTGAGGGGATGGACAATAACAAAGGACAATATCTGAATTCAAAAGGCCAAGGCAGGAGGATGAAGAGCTTGAGGGCAGCCTTTGACTTAAAAACCAAACAACAAAAACACACTTAACAAAAGATACACCATTTTCCCCACCTGCCTCTCATAGCTCCCCCAGAATTAACTACCCAAAATTCTATTATTAAATAAATGTAACTCTATGTGATAGAACAACTGAAAATGGTTAATCCCTTGTGGTGGTCTGAATATGCTTGGCCCAGTGGGTGTGGCACTATTAGGAGGTGTGGCCTTGCTGGAGGAAGTGTGTTACTGTGGGGGTGGGCTTTGAGAGACCCTCCTCCTAGCTGCCTGGTAATCAGTCTTCTCCTGTTTGCCTTTGGAACAAGATGTAGAACTCTCAGCTCCTCCTGCACCATGCTTGCCTGGAAGTCGGGTTCACTGGCCTGCCAATCTAAATAAACCAGGGAGCTGCAGTACTGCTAAAGACCCTACTTCAAAAGATAAGGTGAAGAACAGTAGAAAAAGAAAAACACCTGACTTCAACCTCCAGTCTTTACACATACATGCTCAGGGGAATCCACCCCCCCCTCTCTCTCTCACACACACACACACACACACACACACACACACACTAACTAAATAGGCTGACTGATATTTCTACTTTAAATAGAAATCTGTCTTAGTTAGGATTTTACTGCTGTGAACAGACATAATGACCAAGGCAACTCTCATAAGGACAACATTTAATTGGGGCTGGCTTACAGGTTCAGAGGTTCAGTTCATTATCATCAAGGTGGGAGCATGGCAGCATCCAGGCTGGCACAGTACAGGAGGAGATAAGAGTTCTACATCTTCATCTGAAGACTACTAGAAGACTGATTACCAGGCAGCTAGGAGGAGGGTCTCAAAGCCTACCCCCACAGTAACACACTTCCTCCAACAAGGCCACACCTCTTAATAGTGCCACTCCAGGGGTCAAGCATATTCAAACCACCACAAACCTGAGTGTGATCCCCTGGACCCACCCACAAGATAGAAGAGAACCAGTTCCCACAAGATGTCCTAGGACCTCTATCCACCCATCACAGCATTCATGTACACTACACACACACACACACAAATAAAAATTTAAACACAATTTTAAAATTTAGAAAAAAATCTTTGTTCTTATTTACTGATCCCTTTGTGTCTTAAAAGACCTACACCAGGATGTAGATTCACGGTAGAGTACATGCCTAGCACACAAAGTTCTGGGTTTGATCCCTCACACAATGAGAGCAGGGGCTACAAGCCAATTATACATGGGCGTCCCAGACCCAACGCCCTAAGTTCCCGATACTGCTGTGCTTAAGCTAATAGAGAAGATGAAAATTTAACAGCTACCAGCATCTTTTTGCAGATATTACTTTTTTAATATTACGTTTTTTTCTGCTTGCTTACCTTTGTTGAAAGTACTTTAAATGTACTCTGTTCTGGTATTACAGGGTGAAGCAAGCTCAGTTTCAAACTGTAGTCTTCTCCAGAAGGAATTTTCACCAAAGCAGACAACTAATAAAAACAAAATTAGCATCACACTTTGTAAATGTATATAAAAGGCTAAGTATTTAATATAACTACAAATTTCAGCAATGTTGCACATTAACTACTTTACATAGAAATCAGATGTGTGTGCGTGTGTGTGTGTGTGTGTGTGTGTGTGTGTGTGTGTTGACAGGTTTCAGGAGCCTGCTTTTTCCCTCCCCCATGTGGAACTCCGGGACTGAATTCAGACTGTCAGGCTTGGCGACAGGGGCCTTTACCCTCCTAGCATCTCACCAGTTCTACAGATTTAGGCACTTCAAAAGAGTATTTTCTTTTTTTCACATGGCATCTCTCACTTAAAGTCTCATATACAGAACCAAATGATAGAGAAGGATGTCGCACAGTATTAATTACAGGTCTAATTACACATACTTAGCATCAAATCAAGGAAACAATACAACAACAATAAAGTAATACAGGATATAGCTTTTTAAAATGCCTACTCATATGTAAATTATGTTAATTCTACCACAATACTGCATGTAAATAACAAGAGGAAGGAAAAACCTCTTTTAAAGTAACATATACCAGTAAGTTTAACCAAAGGATTGATCTTACTGTCAGCCCAGCTCTGCTTTGCACTGTAAATCTAAGATGGTGTAAGCAGGCAACGGTAGCATAGCGTAAGTACAGCATCAGAACTGCACAGGTTTGAGGCCAGCCATGGCTACACAGCAAGGCCTCGTCTCAGACCAGTACAAGCACCTCTAGACAGCCTACCGCAGACATGTTCTCAGCTCAAACTTCAAAAACTTCAAATGAAGAGCAATACTTCCAATTTCACTTAGTAGTTTCCATTTTACCTCAAGAAGAAATGAAATATATCTAATAAACTTGTATAAATTGTTCATATACTAAATTTACAAATAGTGTTTACCGGGTGGTGGTGGCGCATGCCTTTAATCCCAGCACTTGGGAGGCACAAGCAGGCGGATTTCTGAGTTTGAGGCCAGCCTGGTCTACAGAGTGAGTTCCAGGACAGCCAGGGCTACACAGAGAAACCCTGTCTTGAAACACAAACAAACAAACAAACAAAAAAATTGTATTTAACAAACAGTATTCTATATAAGGTTCAAAGTCTAATTACCTCTTTTTCTGAAAATTCCACATGTACATCATTCTTCTGAACATTCTTGATCATAAGTGTAATGATTACTTGAGATTCTGTTTGATACCAGTCATACCTATTTAAAGAAATATCTTAATATAATTTCTGATATTCTTAAAGTTGTCAAATTAATAGTCTGTTAAGAACAAGAGCTCCACCTTTAGGAAGTAAATGACAAAGCAGCTATAAACAACTAAATCCTATCACCTACACTGGTAGAAGAGAGCAGTAGGTAGAGTCAAACCTTTGCAGACCCAACGCCCTAAGTTCCTCATACTACTGTGCTTTAGCTAATACAGAAGATGAAACTTTAACAATTACCAGTTATGCACACCACCATCATATTCTAACTCTTTTTAAAATCAGACTGAGTACTAGCTTAGAAAGATGAAGCAGTCAGCTTGCGAATCAACTGGCAGCACTGTCATAGTCAACCTGCGACAGTACTCTACGATCTGCTCACTCAAGGTGGGGGCAAATACAAGGGGGAGAAACAATGAGCAGCACTGCACAGATCCCCGCAGCGCATGCCAACACACTATACGCTGTAGTAAAGGGTTGATTCAAGTTCAGAGGGAAGACCAGTCTAAGGAGACACATTTGACATGTCCTCACACAACGAAGGCACTGAAAATGTAAGCGTCTCACTTCCAAACTAGACTAAAATCTCCCAGAGGGCAAAGCTGCTTGTGTTTAAGTGGCTAGAGAACACTTTGTATGTTGTGTACATGTATGCATGTAGCCTTGTGAATGTCTGTGTTGGCCAGCAGTTGGGCGTCTTCTGTAATTGTTTCCTACATTATTTCTTGAAGTGAGTTTATCACTCAACTGGAGTTTATTAAATGGCTGGACAAGCTGGCTGGCCAGTGAGCTCCAGGGAGCCGGCTTTCTCTACTCCTCAGCACTAGGACCACAGACGTGTGCTGCCATGACGAGTGTTTTGTTTGGCTGGGTTTGTTATTCTGTATTAATGTGGGTGATGGGAATCCAAACTCAGATCCACACTGTTGCAGGACAAGCACTTCACTGACTCAGCCATAGTCAAAGCCTTACTATTCATTCATTATGTGATTGCAATACTAGCTTTGAACTCATGTACAACATTCCTAAGAAAAACTGATCCAAATATAAGAGGCAGGGTAAGGAGTGAGGAGACAGTTC
Organism: Rhabdomys pumilio; assembly: GCA_030674055.1. NCBI lineage: Eukaryota > Metazoa > Chordata > Mammalia > Rodentia > Muridae > Rhabdomys > Rhabdomys pumilio. The sequence goes on along the minus strand of JANHMN010000001.1, from coordinate 222,132,428 downwards.
ACCTACACGGCATGTGCCTAGGATGCATGAGGCCTTTGTTGGTTCAGTCCTCAGCACCTTCTTCTCATGCATACATGCATGCATGTATACACACACACACACACAACACAGAGAGACAGACACATGCACACAGACACACACACAACAGCAGCAGCATGGCAAATTTCAATTCTGTGTAGGCTGCTACTTCTTTACATGGATAACAGTGACTTAACTGGAAGCAACTCTCCTTAATATACACAAAGGCAACATAATGTGGAACCAAGCTAAGCCAAGTTTAGAGATGACAGTTATTTGAATTCATTAAAATGTTAACACTAATTAGTAGAAAGACTTAAACTTAAATTTTCATGAGGACTGTAACACAAGTTTTAAATTAGAAGACACTTAAAATCACAGTTAAGGATCTGCCTTCTGTGAAACCAGAACTTTCTCCTCTTTAAGCATGTTTGCCAGGGGCTGCTTTACAAGAAAAGAAACACTTACTTGATTTTTGACTGGGTCCTCGGAGATGCAGACTAGGTTTGGCAAGTTAAAAGAGAAAAATTTTACATTAGTTTACCAGCTGTATTAAAAACTTCATGTATTATTAACTGAGCCTTGTAGGTCTATAATATAGAAAAAGTGCAGTGTGTAGTCTCAGTGCTTGGCCGGCTGCTTTCTAAGCAATAGGAGTGGAGGCTCCACACCAGTCTTACACGGTGAGACCCTGCCGCAGACCACAACTAGCTTTTCTATAACTAGAAAAACCAACTTGTGTAGTACATCCAGTTGAAAGATACAGACCGCAAGAACTGAAGACCATTTTCAGTGCGTGTGGCAACACACCTATAATCCCAGCACTTGGGAGGTAGAGGCAGGTAGAACAGGAATGAAAGGTCATCTTCAATGACAAGACCAGCCCAGGCTACAGGAGACCGTGTCAAGAAAGAGACAGTATAATCTAACCTTAGACTTAATTACAATTACCAAACCCTGCTCTAGAAACTGTAAAGGATCATCTCAAGGGTTAGCTTCAGAAGGCCATTTTACCACACTGAAAGCACCTCTGCATCGTAACCTAACCATAAGAAAATGAAAGTGCTGGAAATAAAAGAGTGAGCCACCACTCCCAGTCAGCAAAATGGGTCTTACCTGAACCATACACTGAAACTATATGCTCACTAGTTAAGGCTATGTAAAGGTAAAGAAGATGCCCCAAATCAGGGGTGGCTTCTAATTTGTCCCTAATGAAAAAGGAAGTAACCAAAGAAGCAAAAACCACTCTAGAGGTGTGACGTCAACTTGGACTTACTCTCCAGCCTTAGCTCACAGGAAACAAGTGCAGATACTGACTAGAACAAGTACAACGTAACCTGGAACCAGGACAAAGCTAGACTAAATTGGGGCTGGAGAGAGGGCTCAGCAGTTAAGAGAACTGGCTGCTCTCCAGAAGATCCAGGTTTGATTTACAGCACCAACCTGACAGCTCACAATCACCTGTAACTCCAGTTCCAGGGGATCCAATGCCCACCTGATGTCATGATGCACATACATGTACTTTTGGGGAAAACAAGCATATTAAAAATAAAAAAAGCTTAAAAAAGATAAGACAGACCAACCGACCATCCAAAATAAGGGGTTTGTAGCACTACAGCTATATATGCTTTATTACTGGACAAATGTGGTTTTGTTAGCCAAATGCCATTCTGTTGTGTGTAAGCTGTTATAGTTTAGATTCTAAGTATCCCCTGATCCCAAAGGTTAAACATAGCTGATGGTACCATTCTGGGAGTTAGGGCCTGTCTGGAAGAAAGAAGTCACTGGGGAATTGAATGCCTTTCAAAGTTATATTGGGTGTCCTGTCTGCTCACTTCTTTCTGTTTTCTGGTCACTCTGGTGTAAACTGCTATGCTTTGACTGATCTCCCTAAGCAGATGAGCCAAAATAAACCTTGCCTCCCTTAAACTGCTTTTCTTAGTTCTATGAACTTGCAAAAGCCTGGCCCATACACAAACCTGGACTCAATTGCAAATATTCTAAGACATGAACAAAAACTATTAACAGGTAAACTAGGAAGTCAGCCTTAAAGACCTCTCCTTAGTTCCTCAATCACCACCCAATTACCTAGGAAGGAAGGGAAAGCATGGACGCACAGAGGTGGTTGAACAGGGCTTCAATTTTAAAGCTGCTGTAAACTTTACCTATATACATGCATTGACTAATACTCCCAAGAAATCTGAAGCAGAATAGCTCTGTTAGCTGCAGTTTTTTAACCTCCAGTTTTTCCAAACAGTATTTCTCTGTGTAGCCCTGGCTGTCAGGAAACTCACTCTGTAGACCAGGCTGGCCTTGAACTCAGAGAGCCACCTGCCTCTGCCTCTGGGATTACAGGCCCTGCTGGAAATCATTCTTAAAAAAGATGAACAAGCATCTCAAAAAGGTAATTATCCATAGTTAGAACTATATACACATTTCCCAAGTCACTGTGATTTTCTTTATCATGTATGTGACAACTACTACTAAAACGGTATGCCATAATTTAAGTCTAACATATGAAAGTCAAAACTGATGAAAAACCAAAATGACTCTGGGGCTGGAGAGATGGCTCAGCAGTTACCAATACTGGCTGCTCTTCCAGAAGACCCAGGTTCAATTCCCAGCATCCACATGACAGTTCAAAACCATATGCCAACTCTAGTCCCAGGGATGGGATGGCCTCTTCTGACTTCCATGGGTAACACACATGTGGTACACAGATATATACACACAGATAAAACACCAATACACATAAAGAAATTTCAAAAAATTAAATTCAAATATTTTAAGTTACTTTGCCTTATAATTTCATGGTAGTTTTTAAAAGATTTATTCACTTCCTATTTCTATGTATGCACAAATGTCTCCTCACCACATGAGAACAAGCATCCTAGGAGACCAGAGGGTATCAGATACTCTGGAACTAGTAGAGTCACATGTGGTTGTGAGTCACTTGATGCAAATTCTGGGAACTGAATCTGAGTCCTCTGGAAGAGCAGCAAATGCTTTTAAGTACAGAGCCAGCTCTGCAGCCTTGGCGCTGTAATTTGTAACAATGTTTTGAACATGAAAATCCTTAACTGTTAACATTAAGAATGAACCAAATGGAGCTAGAAAGATGGCTCAGTGGTCAGATATATTAGCTATTCTTCCAGAAGTCCCAAGTTCAAATCTCAGCAACCATATGATGGCTCAAAACCATCTTTAATGGGGTCTGATCCCTCCTTCTGGCCTGCAGGTGTACACACAAACCACAAAACTCATATACATAAACAAATCTTGTTAAAAAAAGAATGAACCAACAGAAGCATTTCCAGTTTACTTTCAGCCTACGGTAAAAAGCTCCACACAATGACAATGATTTAATCTAGTGGCTGCTGGTAACTGGTAAAGAACAGATAGGAAATAATCATCCTGATGACATAAAGACCCAGTGAACTTAGATTATATACTAAACTCATTCAGTCAGTCAGGACTTTCCATGGTTATAAACTTGTAGCTTGTATTTCAACAAACGAGCTATCTGAAAGAACTATACTTAAATGGAGCTGTTTAATATTGATGAGAGCTCATGCCAAGCTCTAGCTTAAATATATACTTAATTAACTTAATTTAACATGACGAAACAAAACGTGAGGGATGAGAGGGCTTACCACTTCAGGTTCTGATCCTATAAAACAAAAAAGAAAGCATTTTCAGATACCAGTATGTTTATAAGGCAAAGCTACAGACATGATTTCTACAGAAAACACATTGACCAAAAAGTTAATTTTTTATGTATTTCAAATGAAGCAAATTGTTTCCATTTTGCATCCAAGAGTTATTTTTTGATTCCTTGGTTATCTTTAACTGGCAATAACATAATACTATTGGCAAAGCAGAACCATTTAATTTTCCTTCTGACATAAGACTGGAAATGAGGGTCAGGAGGAAGCAGTCTCCTGTTGGGGCTGGAGTGTAACTTAGTAGTGGAGCAACCACTTGCCCAGCATGTACAAGGTCATGGGTTTCATCCCCAGAACCAACAAAGGAAGATTAAAGAAAAATATTTTAACCAACAATCTTGAAATGTTTCTTTTAAAACAGAACTGTGGAAGCCTACCTAACATACTTACCATTCTGAATCTCTTGGCATCTTTTAATCCAGATGTCAAAATTTGTATCTGTACCTAGAACAAAGAAAAACTTAGTATAAAATCCCTAATATGCACAATGTAGCATATTAATTCAACAAGTATTACTAGCCAGCTACTGTGCCCCAAGTAGTCTCAGCACCGGGAACTGAGCAGCCAATAAAATAGTATTACCCAAACTGAGATTCCAGCAACCATACTTTTAATGCTCTAATGTAACAACGGATCGACCACTGACCTGCTCATCCTAGAAACCTATTACACTACACCGTTTTAACTACAGCCAACCTCACTAGTTTCTCAATTGGTCTTCCACCTGTTTGTTAAGGCAAGATCTCTCTCAATCAAGCACAGAGCTTACTGATGTGGCTACTCTGGAAGCCAACTTGCTCCAGAAACCCTCTGCCCCAGCCAGATCAGGTTGGAATTAGAAGCCAGCTACCACCCTGACCTCGTACTCAAAGGTTCTGGGGGCCCAAAGTCTTATCCTCACGCTTGACAGTAAGTGCTTAAGTGGCTAACCATTCCCCAGACCCTAATTTTGGTTTCCAATGGGAACGTTTATCTGTAATTTAAATGCTAAAAAAAAGGTCAGTTTCATCAAACCTTACATGAATTCAAATCCTAAAATTACCACAAAATAATGTTAAAAGAAAGAAAAGAGGTTTTGGGTTTGTTTCTGGGACAAGGAGATTTTAACAAAATCTAACTATGGTAGTTAAGATCCAGAAAATGTAACTCTAATACTTACTATCTAATTTCTGTCCTTCTGCAAACGTTTCTAAAGCAGAAGCGTAGTCTTTTTCATGGTATTCACATATCCTGTGTGAGAACATTCCAGATAAATTAATATACACACATTAAATCATAGAAAACAGCTTTCTTTCTAATAAAATATTTGACTTTCATATGCTGAAAGAGAATTGAAATGCTAATAAAGCAGAATTTTTTTAGATACTGTAACATTTAATGTAATAGTCATTAATTAAAACTCAATTTTAATACTCATTTCAGAGGAATCTGATCTTAACTGTACAAATATATCCATTTGTTCTAAGCCAAAACAATTATGCATAACAATTAGGTTCTCAGTTAAATAAGTCATGCTTATCAGTGATAATAAACAATGCTTAACAAATACACACAAAATAGACTAAGTTTTTGCTTATTATTAAATGCAGCTAACTGGCTTTGCTGACAGAGAGCATATCTGTCAGTTCCATCCATACTTTGCAGATATTTCAATCATCCCTAGTTTAGAAATCATACGTCTATTATCCCATACTTCAGGGAACATGCTAACATAAGTTAATATTGTAAGATTACAGCATGCATACATAGCTTACAACAAACTTACTCAACAAATCAACACCTACTGTTTATAGTCCAAACCCAACACATTACATACCCTTTCCTCAGAACAGCAGTAGAATTATTTGGATTGAGTTCAAGAGACTTCTTTACATCAGCAATACCATCTATATATAAAAAGGAAAGATTGTTTAATCAGATATTTACAGATCCAGAACATACTACACACGAAATTTGAATCAGAGACAGCACAGTGGTTCAGCTGGCAAACTTAACAACCTCAATTCGATGCCAGACTCGCCTGGTGGAATGAGAATAGACTCCCTCAACTTGTCCTCTGCCCTCCATGTATGCACTGCGGCACAAAGACACCCATAAAATAAATAATGTAAAACAAATGAATTAATTATTTTTTTAACCTTTTAAATTGGTAAAAGGCCAGATGGTTTTAATTAGGGGAAACTAATCCAAGATAAAATTTAAGTATTACTTTCGTATCTTCCATTTGATCTAATATTTGGCTTCCTTACTTTTAAAAATTGTATTTTTAAAATTGTGTGTCTGCCAGTCTGTCCACAAAGTGCAGGTCCCAGGGAAGCCAGAAAAGGATATCAGATCTATAGGAGCCAGAGTGACTGGCAGTTACAAGCAGCCTAACACGGGTGCTGAGAACAGAAGTCCGTCCTCTTTAAAGAGCAAGAGCCATGCTCTTACTGCTCCAACTCCTTTATTCCTAAGTTCGTCTGTCATCAGTAAATGAAGCTGTGCTCTCCAGCTTATCTATTCCTCTCATTAAGAGTATTTATGTACTTTAACTCAAAGGCACATTCTTACCTACCCCAATACTTTAAAGTCAAAAACTTAGAAATACATTCATTTTTTATTAAAAGTTGCTAACAAAAAGAAAATAGTAAATACAGCTATTATGAATGCCATCTCTATAAATTCTCTGCCCACTGTAGAAAAAACATCCGTAGAAAAGACAACTGCTAAGTCAATGTTACTCAGAATGTTTCTCTCATGAAAAACCATGTTAAAGATTGTCAAAGATGGTGGAGAGATGACTCAGCCATGGAAGAAGGCCTTCATCTGCTAGCACAAAGACCTAAATCCAGTCCCCAGCACCCACATAAGAACTCCAGGTGTGGTCATTTAGAATCCCCGCAGCTCACTGGCCAACAGTCTAGCCTGGTGAGCTCTGGGCCAATGAGACATCCTGTCTTTCAACGTGATGGACAGCATTCCTGAGTGTGCCCAGGCTTACCCCTCTGGCTTACACACACACACACACACACACACACACACACACACACACACGCAGACTCCATTTGGACATTCTGACTTGGGAAAATTTTCTAAGTAAACTATAAAATGACAAAACAGTTTGTAAGAACGTTACCACAGTATTTCCCAAGAAGAATGTGACAATAAGCTCTCTGACAGTAAAACTGTGCGTCATCTGGATTCTGTTCCAAAGCCTTAGTCAGCTCCTACAAATACAAACGTGGTTGTCAGTAAATTACGTTCAAAGCCATCAAATTCTAATTAAAAATTTAACTGAAAATCAACCTATTGGAGGAAAAAAATAAGAAAACAAGCATGGGGCTTGTCATCGTAAGAGAACCCTATTTCCTCCTTCCCCCTAACCCATACCAAGCTCAAAATGTACTACTTATGAAAAGCACTTAGCAGTTCTTGGTCTGTTGTAAGAGCTCAATAAATAGTAATTATTATCATCTCATTTATTCCTCAAAGCTCAGCTGAGATACATAGACCAGCTCAGAATTCCTCCTCATATGGAGAAGGCCAAAATACCATGTAGAATTTGAGGTGCCTAGAAAATATAAAGCTGGCTGGATGGTAGCGCACACCTTCAACCCCAGCACGTGGGAGGCAGAGGCAGGCACATCTCGAATTATCGGCCAGCCTGGTCTACAAAATGAGTTCCAGGACAGTCAGGGCTGTTAGACAAAGAAACCCTATCTCAAAAAACCAAACCAAACCAAACCAAACAAAGCAAAATATAAAACTATCTAACTTCCACAGTTCATGGAGGTCAACAGAACGAGTGAATGCACCACCCAGCCTTCCCTATCGATTCCAGAAAACCAAAACAGATTACAACATTCCGCTCAAAGCCCAGAAAAATTCTAACAGACAACCAATTAAGAGTCAGCATTAGAAAGATAAAAACATTCACTGTCCTGGGTAGTCACAGTACTCACACAGTAGTTGGCCCATTAACAACACAAGAAAACATCACATGTTAATAAGGCCAATGCCAAGTGCAGACAAAAAGACTGATTCTCTATTCAGTGAACCCATACATGAGTATTTATAAAAGATTTATTTAAATAACCACTTAACCACTGACTTTAATTCTAATGATTCCCAAAACCAATGTATACCAGAAAAATCAAAATAGACCTAAACCCAGGATAGGAGACAGCTTAATTTGCAGGGCGCTTGCTTAGCATGCTCAAAGCTTCAACCTACAAAATTGGATATGGTGGCACATGCCTGTAATCCCAGCACTGAGGGTTCAAGGTCATCCTCTGCTACACAGCAAGTTCCAGACCAGCCTGGGTTACATGAGACCCTTGTCTGTAAACAAATTAAACAAAGAATCTCACCAAATACTCCTGTAATCCACCACTTCAAAAGCACTAATGTATCTAGTCCAACCAGAAACATCAAAACCCTTTACTGTGTCTCTGCACAAAGCTTTCCAGCTGATGCCAAGCAAAAATCTAGGTCCTTCCAAAGGCTCCTGACAAGACTCCCTTCCGTCTCTATCTGACATTGTGTCACTCTTCCCCCAGCTCCCGTCCAACCACAATAACCACCTAATAGTCCCTCAAAGCATGTTGCTTCATCTGGCTAGCACAGTGATTCTCAACCTGTGGGTTGTGACCCCCTTAGGGGTCAAACAACCCTTTTACAGAGGTCACCTAAGACCGTCTGAAAACAGTATTTACACTATGAGTCATAACGGTTGCAAAATTACAGTTATAAAGCAGCAACAAAAATAATTTCATGGTGGTTGCGGGGGAGGCTGTTAGGTTACAACATGAGGAAAAGGGTCTCAGCATGAAGAAGGTTGAGCACCACTGGATCAGAACGCTCTCTTCCCAGAGGACACAGTAAATCCATTCTCTAACTTCCTTAGGGACAAAATCATGCAAGAGATGAGATTCAAATCCAGGTTGGTAAACCCTCAGAATAGAACTTACACAAGACAGCAGCAACCCCAGCTCATTTCACTCCGAGCATCTCTCTCCACTGCCTGTATTCATGTTCCCTAGTATTCTGAAATCTCTAGGTTAAGTAAATCTTCTACTTAATTTTTAAAACAATTTTGAAAATAGCAAATAAACTGAGAATAATGACATATGCCTTTAATCCCAGTTTAGGGGCAGAGGCAGGGCAAGGGCACGGGCACGGGCAGGGGCAGGCGCAGATCTCTGAGCTTGAAACTAGCCTGGTCTATAAAGAGAATTCCAAAACAGACAGGGTTACATTGAGAGATCTTGTCTCAAAAGAAAAAGAAAAAAAAAAAAGAAAACTGGAATATTATGACCAAAAAGTTATTACAGATTATACTGATGTCAAGATCATCAAATTCAAAAGAGTATTTTTAGAAACATTATATAACACATAAACCAGATACCAGGTTGAGGGAAAAATGTTTTTAATATACAATTTTTTTTTTTTTTGCTATGAATGTAGCTCAGTAGGCAGAGTGCTTCCATACTGGATACAAAACCCTTTCTCTTTTTTCCTCTTAAGAATTTTTTTCATATACCTCAATGTTTTTAACCTTCCCACAACCCCTCCCTATCCCTCTAATGTTTACAGTCTCTAAACAAATAACAAAACCATGGAGTTCACTTTGTATTAACTGACTGATTGCTCCTGGGTTTGTTCTGGAGTGTATTTAATATACACAGTGACTACATGAGAGAAAACGATTTTCCCTTTGTCATCAGCTATAAATTGCCAACAGTTTCTTGTTTAGGAGTGGGACCTCACATCCATTTCCTCTTCTCGGTACTAGGAGCCCACCTGACTTGAACCTGTAGGTCTTGAACATGTTGCTACAATATATGTGACTTGCCCTGTTGTGTCTGGGAGGCACTGTTTCCCTAGAGCCATCCATCACCACTGGCCTTTTAGCCTCCTTTTTCCCCTATGTCCCCCATCCTGAGTCTTCTGGAAAGGGGTTGGATAAAGATACCCCATGTAGGACTGTGCATGCTCCAGTGTCTCTCCCTCTCCGAACACTGTCCGGTTGTACTCTCTGATAACCCCCCTTTTCAATCCCCAACACCACATAAAACTAGGCATGGTGTTATTTGAATGTATAAGATTATAATCCCAACATTAGAAAAGGAGAGGCAGGAGGAGCTTTAGTTCAAAATCATCCTTGCCTACATAATGAGTTCAGGTCAACCTGGGCTTCTGTGTCTTAAACTAAAACTAAAAAAGGCTGAAAAAAAAACTGAAAACCAAAAGCCAAAAAATAAAAAAATAAAAAGCTACTACCATGTTTGTAGTCTGTAGTATGCAGGCTGTACGATGTACCCTGGGATGGCCTCAAACTTGCAGTCTCCTCCTTCAGCCCTGAGTGCTGAGATTACAGGCATAAGCCACAGACAGCTTATCTATTCCTCTTCTTAAAAAGTCAAGTAAAAGCTTCAGTATTTCAAGTCACTTGTAAATGTTCTTTAAAACCACTAATCAGTTGTTAGTTAAGAAAACCCACTTTAGTAATAGCTCTGTCTCATAAAACATGCACAAACATGGTAAGGCTGTAACAAAAAAGAAGTTTCCAAAACAGTCATACAAGCAAAAAACAGTGAGAGGCAAACGTAAAAGAATGACAAGTTTACAAATGGATAAACCGTGATTTATGATTAATAAACAAGTTATAAAAAAGCCCCAAACAAATCATTAAAATGATTCATAATCTTAACTAGCCACTGTTTCTGAAAAGTTTCTACCTACAGAGAAGCGTGGTCGTCAATGGAAGCACCTCAAGAGGCAACATCTTTGGCGCCAACACTTGAATCACGGCAGCAAAAGGCTACGAATTAGTGCAGACCTAAGCCAAACATGTTGTAAACAAGTCCAAAAAGACACCTGCAGAAAATGAGTTCTGTGGCTTCCGTGGAGAGCACTTGAACAGCATCACTTCCACTGCCACACAGAAAAGGAAACAGGCAAGCAAAACCCACACTGAGAAGCATGCCACCTAACACAACAATGAGGGGAAATCTAAGACGTCAGATGGGTTGGGGCTATAGCTCGCTTGGAAGAAAGCGTGCCTAGCACACATGAAGCCCTGGGTTTGATCCCTGACATGGGCCTGAATACCAAAATGCACGAGGGTCAGAAGCAAAGCCATCCTCAATTCCATGAGACTTGAGGGTATGTGAACCCCTGCCTCAATAAGCAACTACGATTTGAAGCTGGAGCTGTAGGAGGCACAGCGGTAGACCATGCACTCAGCATGCATGAGGACCTGGATTCAAGCCCCAGAAAAGCTTCAAAACATTTTTTTAAATTAATACTAACTCTTAGTAAATTTTCAAATAATTAAAATTTTAACCCGTTTAAAAATGCTAATTAAGATTCAAAGAGCCGGGCGGTGGTGGCGCACGCCTTTAATCCCAGCACTTGGGAGGCAGAGGCAGGCGGATTTCTGAGTTCGAGGCCAGCCTGGTCTACAGAGTGAGTTCCAGGACAGCCAGGGCTATACAGAGAAACCCTGTCTTGAAAAACCAAAAAAAAAAAAAAAAAGATTCAAAGAACCTATGGTTCTTTGTGTGTATCTCAGTCTGGTTCCTCTTCTTTGCCCTACAATCACCTAGCTAGGGTCTAAGTACAGAAACATCAGTCCATTTGATTGAGCACTGCTGAAGAGAAAAAAATGTCAGCACTGATTACGGCCACGTGTTTATCAATCTCAAGCTGTGCTCTCAACCAAGTGGCTTCCAAGTCAGCCAGCTCCTAGTTGGTGTATCATGTAGCCCGGGTGCTCTCTCTGCCAGATGACCTTCATCTCTCGAAACCAGAAACCTGTGGCTTCCAAGCTTCTTTGTTTTGAGCGAGTTAACCTTTTTACTCCATACTTCCAACTCCCTACTGAACAAAAATGTAGCTAATGACAAGTGTTGCAAGAATCCTGCAGGAGAGCTTGCTCCTCGTGAGTCCCAAGTGCTACACTGAGAACACAGGAGTAGAGAATCAGGATTCTCAAAACCCCTGCGGTCTTGAGGCTATTTTCAGGCCTAATTTAAGACAGAAAAACTAGTTCCCCTGAGCAGGGATCATTTCAGGTGAAATCTAAAGAAATAGGCATCCCCAAGTAAAATGAGATATAGGTCAAGTGTATTTGGGGCAAAAGAAGCAGACACACCCAAAACAGTGTAGCTCTATAGAAAGAAGTTCCAAGATGTCCACTGCACCAGGCACCCTGCTGGCCATTGTAAGTTGTTTGGCCCTTCAGTGTGGAGGAAGGTCATGGAAAGTTCTCGTAGGAAAGTGACATGATCCAGCTGCCATTCTGACTACTGTATCATTAATACAGTAAAACAAAGCAGGATCAGAAACAGCATCAGTCCCCCAAGAAATTCCTTTTCCCCAAGAGGCATTTAGAAAAAACCAGCATTCTCCCAAGGGCCTGAAGATAGTTCAAAGAGTTTTCTCCTTGCCTCTGGCAAAAGAGATATCCGGCTCTTCCATTAACGTATCTCTGTGATGCCTATCAGCACCTCAAGGTCAACGCTAGCCTCCACACAGCCTCATTCCCTACTCACAAACCCCCTACCCCACCTCATAGGCTCCCCTTCCTCCCAGGAACTTGTCCCATATAACCCAGCTCATAGGCTCCCTTCCTCCCAGGTACCTTGTCCCATATAACCCAGGAGACCTCACACACCCACTCCCCTTGAGTCTCCCTGCTCTCCTCAGAGACAGCCTTGACAGTCTGAAGTAAACTTTTTACCCTTGTACCCAAGCTCCATTGGTTTCTTTACTATGCCCATTTTCATTCAAATAGAAGAAACTAATAAAGTCCAGAATGTGTGGTAGCCAGAGGTTGTAGAGTGGAAAACCTGGAATACGTTAGGAGGGGCAGCATCTGACAATGATCCTAGGGCTTTGGGGCGGCCTAGGTCTGTACCCAGCATTCAGTAAGCTTCCAATAATTATTTATTTCCTCCTTTCTTAATCTTCCTCCTACTCTCCATTTTGCCTTTATTTCCTTTGCCTCTGTAGCCCTAATCTCAAAGTCACTAATGCCTTGGTTTTTGTTTTGTTTTGTTTCTTTCAAGACAGGGTTTCTCTGTGTAATCTTGGCTGTCCTGGAACTCTCATGGTAGACCAGGTGGGCCTCAAACTCAAGAGATCCACCTGCCTCTGCCTCCCAACTACTGGCTTAAAGGTGTGCACCACCACCAGCGGGCTCACTAACACCTTGCTATCAAACCTGAAGCTCATTCTATGGACCTAAGAATACAAATCACTAGCTTGTACCATTCAAGCAACAATGTAGCTACGCTAGTCTGCTAGCCTCTAGAAAAGTGGTTTCTCTAAGGCTCAAAACATAAAAATGTTTCCTTTTTCCAACGAGCTTCTTTGAGCTCCTTAGTGTCCGGCAGAGTTTCACATATCCAAGGCTAGCCTCAACTCACCAAGTTGCTGGGGATGACCTTGACTTTCTGACCCTAGTGCATTCACCTCCTAAGGCCCAGGATTATAGGCCTGTACCACCATACTTAATGTGTGCTGCTGACTCTCTGTAGAGTCCAGCCAGCCCACCTAAGAAACATCTATCTAAAGTTAGTTTGTTCGAGACTTCACCTGAAATGGCCCAAAGGCAATTCGTATAATATTAAAAATGTAGGCAGGGTTTATTTACTGGTAATGCCAAGCACTCGCAGGATCCAAAGTTTGAGGCCAGCCTAGGTAAAAAACACGTTTTTATAAACAACTATATAGAAAACAAGCAGAGTCATCTATAAAGTTGCAGGCACAGAAAGGAAAATGTTCTTTAGTAAACTTAATTAAGGACCTGACATATTAAGGGCAAACATAACTGTTAAGGTAAAAAATGATACATCGAGCCCTATTTTCGCCTTTTCTTTGATCATAAATTCCATTATAAGAGCAATCACCGATAGTAACTATGCGTCCAAGAAATAAATGAGAGGGAGGTGCCCCCACCTGGAACTTGTGAAGAGGAAGGGCAAAGAGTCTTACTAGGGGACAAAGAAATGGATCTCAGGATCTTAATTTGGGGACTAAGACACATTGAAAATTGTAGCTCTGGTCCCACGAAGGTAATGCTGGGAAGAGGCGGGGTCTGTAGGAACCCAACAGTCCCAGTCCAAAGAAGCAGAAATGAGCTCACTCACCTCTAACGCCGCCTGGGGGTCCCCGTCGATCAGAGCATCTGAGAAGCTCTGGAAAAACCTGCCAGGAAAACAACGTCTTCAGCAGGGCTCTCTAATCAAGGAAAGAACAGAAAGACAAATAGCAAAGGTGAAGAAAATCACTCACCGCTGGGACGATGCAGGTCCTGCTGCAGCTGCCGCCATCCCTAGGAGTCACGAAAGCTTCTGCCTGAGCGTTTTCTACCTTGGTTACCAGCTCCGCCGCCGCCCAGGAGGGGAAAACTTCTAAAGAAACCCCAGCAGAGCTTCCGTCCTCCGCAACCAATCAGCGGTCACGCAGCATGAGGCCGCGGAAAAGGAGGCGAAGGGTGGGCAGGTAGGCGCGGGGCCGGCTGGGAAAGAGGAGGAAACGCTCTCCGGCCCCGCCCCTTCCCATGACGTGCGCAAGATCCCGCCCCGAGGGCGTGGCCATAAGGCGGGCTCCCGGCCGCATACCCTTGGGGGCTCCCGCACGGCTTGCAGGCATTCTAATATTGTCTCAGAGCCCGCTGTGAGGTACTGGGATCCGTGGAGGGGGTTATCTCATCGTTAAGGTTCGTCACGTTAAGCTCCGTTCTCTCCGGTTTTCATCATGGCTACCGCAGGCGGCCAAGTTGTGCGTGACGTCATTCGTGGCTGCCAGGTCTTTTCCGGCACAGAGCCGAGAATGGCGCATCAGTTCGCATGACTATCAGCGGAGAACACGGACGGGCTGGCTCGCCGGAAGTCACGTTACCGGCATTGCGAATGGAGTTTTCCGGAGTCCCTGCCAAATCCCAACGCTCCACACCCCAAGCTTCCTTCCTAGTCAGCTTTTCAAACCAAGAAAAGCCTGTTTCGCAGGCACTTCGTGGATGAAATTAACCTATGGCTAAGTCTTAGTGCTGCCTTGTGTTTCTAAGTAACCAGTAAGCTCCCCATCCCCCGCTGTCTAGAGCCAAACATCACACAGGGACGTTTCCTGCGAATTCTTTGAAACTGAGTTACGGTAAGGGACAACAGGAAGGCGTGGCAGTTACAGATTCAGCAGAGTAACAGAATTTAAAAATCCACTGCATTAAAGCTGCACCCCAAACTTGACTTAAAAACTGTTGATACGCTCAGAAAGTCTTTTTATCAAGTCTACTTTAGCAGATGAAATGAATGAGGTGGTCGATGTCTTCCTCAAACATATCTTAAGACCTCAGTCCACGAAGAAAAAGAAATTGCGTTTAGTTCAGGCATTTGCGTACATATTCCCCACTGTTGAACTCGCCCACTTTTTCTGAGTTCTAACTTTAAAAGACCTAACTTTTGTCTTCCCCACTTTTCTAGCACGTTTTCTATACTGGCCAAACTCCTGATTGTGCTTGCTAGCTATCGTGGGTATTCTAATGTTTTATTAACTCCCCCACCCCTCACTCCTTGCAGATGCTAAAAATAAGAGTGGAAGGGCTTTTGAAAATACAGAGAAACTTGAGCCCTATTCAAGATGGAGAAACAGAAGTTACAAAGATTTAAGTATGTGGGGGGTCATCAAGAGACAGAAGTGTGGAATGCTACAAAGTTTAAAGTGTAACAAATTTGCCACCTATAGGTATAGCCCGTCTATATTGAAAATGGGCAGTTTGAAGGGGGAAAGAAGGGCTGATAGAAGATAACAGGAACGAAAGGAATCTGAATCCACTTGTAGGAATGGAGAAGTAGCTGGGAGAGACACTTGAAGCAGAACAGGGCCAGCTGGCCACTTAAGAGATGCAAGTTTCTGGTTTGAGTAATTGCTGAGAAAATCAAATTAGCTGAACTAAACTGAAGCTAAGCAGATTTGTAAGGGAAGGTAGAGAGTTTCGATTTGGATCTTTCCATTTAAGGTTGTTTTACGTTACCGTGTGCCCAGCAGAAACTAAACTGTAAACGGCTGCATAAAGATGAGGATTGTCTTCTGCATAAATGTCTTTAAAGCAGATGTAAGTTTTGTTCAATTTGCAGTTCTTTGTATGGCTGGATGTGAATTCCTTCTTGGATGCATTTATTGCAGACACCTTGTGCCAGTTGGCATCTCTTAATATAATCTAAAACAAGTTTTCATGTAGATCAATTTATAATCATTTCTTTTGTGCCATGTGTAAGACTGCCTAGCCAAAGACTCTTGATACGTTTCTTCTAGATCTCTCACTTTCCACATTTAAGTCTGTTAATCTATCTACTTTGACAGCTTTTTTGAAAGCACAAGGGATAAAAGTTTATTTTATCCTTAATACAAATAAACTAACCCAACCCTGCTTACTGAAAATAAAAATCTTTATTTCCCCTTAAACTTGACGACAATTTCATTGCTCTATTCAAAATTCAAGGCATCTTCTTGGAAACAGAATTGCCAGGCTTACCAGCACATTCATTTCCAATTTTCTAGACTCTAATAAAACTGTAAAGTTTCTGTGCCTAATAAATGACCCAATCAGTCTTAAGTATTTTTGTTAAAGTGGCACAAATGAATTGCTATCTTCCTGTTTAGTAAAAAACTCTACTGATCTAAATTAAAAGGTTTGGTTTAGGGTTTGGTGAGGTGGCTCAGCAGATAATTGTACTTGTTACATACACAAGCCTGGAGAACTGAATTTTCTCCCCAGGATTTAGTTAAAGGTGGAAGGAACCAACTCCACAAAGATGTTCTGTGGCCCTCTCTCACTCTCTCTCTCCATCTGCGTTTATGTCTTTGTGTGTCTCTCACACACAATAGCAAGATTTAGTTTAGTTGGACTTTGTGACACACACTTTTAGTCTCTAAATTGTGAATCTGAGGTAGGGATTGCCAAGAGTGCAAGGTCAGCTTGGGCTATATAATGATTCAAAGTCAGACAGAGCTATACATTGAGACCGCTTGAAAAAAAAGTTTTCTGCAAGTTGTTTATAGTATATTAATAGTATATACCTATAAAATTTCATTAGTAGGCTGGAGAGATGGCTCAGAGGTTAAGAGAACTGACTGTTCTCCCAGGGAATCAGAGGTTCGATTCCTTCACACCCACATGGCAGCTCCTGCACATCTGTAAGTCTAATCTTGGGGTATTCAACACCTCCAGGCTTCAATAGGCCCTTCACAAGTGTGGCTCATTAAGGTTTCTACTGCTGTGACAAAACACCATGACCAGAAAGCAAGTTGAAGAGGAAAGGGTTAGTAAACCCCACATTGCTGTTCCTCACTGAAGGAAGTCAAGACAGGAACTCAAACAGGGCAGGAACTTGAAGGCAAAAGCTGATGCAGAGGCCATAGATAGTTGCTGCTTACTAGCTTGCTCCCATGACTTGCTCATCTTGCCTTCTTCTAGAACCCAAGACTAGAACTTCCTGCCCAGGTGTGGCACTACCCACAGTAGGTTTGACCCTCCTCCATTGATCAAGAATTGAGAAAATGCCCTACAGCTGGGTCTCATGAAAGCATTTCCTCAACTGAGGTTCCTTTCTCTGTGATGACTCTAGTTTGTGTTAACCTGACACAAAACCAGCCAGTACATACATACACACAGACACACACATACATGCAGACAAACAGGTGGTGGTTTGAATGAGAATGGTCCCATAGTCTCATAGATTTGAATGCTTGGTCACCAGGGAGTAACACTATTTACAAAACATAACAAAAATTGGATTGGGAGGTGAGGCCTTGTTGGAGGAAGTATGTCTGTGGGGCTGGGTTTTGAGATTTTAAGGGCTGAAGCCAGGGCCAGTGTCCCTTCTTGCTGCCTTCTAATGTGGATGTAAAACTCTCAGCTACCATGTCTGCCTTTATATTGCCATGCTCTCTACCATGAGGATAATAGACTATCCCTCTGACAGTGTAAGTGACCTCCAATTAAATTTTTTTTCTTTTTTAAGAGTTACCATGATCATGTTGTCTCTTCACAGTACTAGAAACTCAAGACACACACACATCCAATAATGCTTTAAAGGTTATGTATCAATCCTGACACATGCTTTAAATCTCAACACTTGGAAGGCAAAAGCAAGTGGATCCTCTGACTTCAGAGTACACAGTGAGTGAGACCCTGTCTCAACACACACGCACATGCACACACAAATGGGTATGGATATGTGAAAAATTACTAAGTTACCACGAAGAGAGTAGGGACATACCATGTTACGGAGATTTTTATTTTCTTCAATTTTTCTTTTTCCAAATTTAGCAATTCATAAGAAAGCCTGTTTTAGGGCTGGGCAGATGGCTCAGTGAAAATAATCACTTACTATGTAAGCCCCATGAGCATTGATGGTGAGGATCCACACGAGAGCTGTGCTCTCATCTCATCTCTACTTGCGTTCCTGCATGTGTACTCAGACATTTAAAAGGCTGACTTTGAGCCACAGCCTCTACACCACAAGTTTATTTTCTCTTTGGCTTTCTACAACAGAATCTTATTTACACAGAAATCCATTTCAGAGTGTGTGTGTTCTTTGAGCCATATTTACCAGAGCTGTGTAATGCTCAGAGGGTAACAAGACTATGCAAGCCTGAAAATCTGAACTTGACCCTGGAAACCCACAATGGGAGAAAAGAACCAACTCCCAAATGTTGTACTGTGTTCCCCCTCAGGCATGCACTCAGATGTGCACACAGTATAAGAACCTTGCCAGGTATGCTTGGTGGCATGTGCCTGCACTCAAGAGTCTGAGGCAGGACAATCACTAGTTCCAGGACAGCATAGTGTGTCTGAGGAGGCCTTGTATCAAAAAGCAAAAAGAATTACAGACAAGAAACATTTGCTTGAAATGAGAAATATTGAGAACTTTTACATGATTTAATAATAACAATTAAAGATACAAAAATGTTTAGAGGATTCCAAAATTTAAATTTTTGTTTAAATACAAATTCATTTTATAATATGAAAACATATACTATTAGACCTCTAAACATAATAATTTTTCTTCTACAAAACTTTCTATACTAGAGAATTTGCAGAAAACAATTTCTTGTGACACTAAATGTACATTATTTACATTGAAAAACTAATCTAAAAACTCTACTTCAGAAACTTGGATATATGGTATCTTTGTATGCAACTTCCCTCCCCCTTCACCCACAGTAAAAAAATGATCCAAATAAAAAACAATTATGCCTTTATAATAATAACTGACTCAGCTATGCTAGCTCAGGACTCCGCTTGCATCTTTGGCTCTCAGAGCCCTGACTCTCTTAGAATAGCAGTCTGTCATTTAGCACTCAGCTTACTAATAAGCCACAATACATGGTGGTCTAAGGATTAATGAGCAAAGAACTTAGGAAGAATTCATGGCAGATCCTGCTGATAGTGATTTTGTAAGGAAAATATTTTTAAGCAATATTTTACCTATATTTACATAAGGAAATAATCTGGTAATATTCCAAATAATTTTAAAGCACAGATAATAAAATCATAAAATTTATAATAAGAAGGAAATTTGTAGATCATTTTGTCTAGTCCAATGCATCCCTTCATTTTACCAGAATGGCACAGACTAGTGGGTAAAATAGCCTGCCCAGGGTCACACACCTAGAAGGTAGAGTGGCCTGCCCAGGGTCACACACCTAGCAGGTAGAGTGGCCTGCCCCGGGTCACATACCTAGCAGGTAGAGTGGCCTGCCCAGGGTCACACACCTAGAAGGTAGAGTGGCCTGCCCAGGGTCACACACCTAGCAGATAGAGTGGCCTGCCCCGGGTCACACACCTAGCAGGTAGAAGTGTCACAAGTGCCGCCTTTATAACATCACATTTCTTAAACTCAGGTTCAGACATTATCATAGGCACACTTAAATTGTTATTGTTTTGGTTTTTTTGAAAGGTTTCATGTAGCCCAGGCTGGCTCAAACTCTATGTAGCTGACTCCTGATTGCCCTTTGTCCACCTCCCACATGCTAGTATTACAAGTATATCCCAACACATTGAGTGTACACATTTCAATTTATAATGTTATTTTACAAATTCATAGTATATGAAACAGTCCTGCCCACTAAAGTCAAGCTAAGTGACATCACAACAATTTTAATTGTATAAAATAAGTTTCTTACATCTGAAAGAGTCAAGACTTAAATTATACAAGTGGAATGAAAATGTTTCCTATATAAATTTCCTGTTGACTTATATTTAAGTAGTATTTTCAAACAATTCAGGAAGCTAATACAGTGTCAAGCTAGAAAAGAAACTTTAAAAATACTTATTTTATAGCAACTGAAAAAAATCTCAAGAATTTCTTCATCGTATAAAATTCCTGCTCCTTCACAACTAAGTTCTGAAACATTTAGAGAAAAGACACACTTGGGTTTTCCTTCTTATCTAGCAAAGTCAAAAGTAACTGTTTTTTTTTTTTTTTAACAATTATAAAATTAAGAACTTCTGTGGATTTTATCTTAGAAAAAAATGATGTTATAGTCAGACAACCAAAAAAATGAGTTCAATTTAAAAAATAACCACCCATAATTCCTTTGGTATAATAATTAAAAAGAGTTGGGCTCTAGCAGTTCATTCTGTTTGATGGCTACCTGAGAGGAAAACCCGTTTGAGCTGGATACCACCATCACATAAGGCTGGGGCTGCTGTTCAGTTTTCTCAGCATCTTCATTCAAATGATCTTCAGCCTTTCTCTCCACCTCTTGTTTAAGAGTTTTTGTTTCCTGAGCTTTGATAACAGAAGTGATCACAGTGCCAGGTGGGTGTGCAACCAGCTGTGAACCCCGAGAGAAAGTCACCACAGGTGTAGTAGCACTGAACGATGGAGATGAAGCCACACTGACAGCCCCGTTGCAGATGGACTGAACGTTGCTTGTGAGGACATGCTGTACTTGGGTGGGGCTGAAGACAATTGAAGGAGGAGAGCCCGGCTTCTGCGACTGCAACATTACATTTTCCTTCAGTACTGTCATGGGCTGTGACGATGGAATGGCTTGTAAGATAAATTTCTGAGACCCTGCACCTGAAGATGGGTCTGTGCTGGCTATAACCGTTGTGAGTGGCACTGTCTGGAGTGTTACTGTATGTAACTGTTGATTGCCAGGAGATACGACTACTGGAACCTGGGTTGAAGCCTGTATCGTCCTATTGAGATCAACAAATGGAAGTGAGACAATTAGCAAATGGAACATCTTTTAAAGCTTTAATATTTTACAAGTTACTCTTAAAAGTACATCTCATTGCTACTTCCCCTATTTTTATCACAGCATAATTAACATCATGCCAGACCTTGTTCTAAACATCATACAGGCTTGGTGTGGTACCAGCACACATCTGTAATCAGCACACTCAGGAGGCAGAGACAGTTCAAGGCCAGCCAAGACTACATAGAAAGCTCCTATCTCAAATGAACAATCTGTAAATACCACTTTACTACAAGACACTAAGCAAACATCTATAGATGAGCCACGCTGAAGCAAAGCATGGATTTAAAAGCAGACCTGTTGACTCACTATGCCCACTCCCAATAAATAGCCAATGTCACATAATTGTTTTCAACTTTTTTTAACATGAGAGAAAAAAATGCTTGATTAACTTTTAAAAATCCTATCTTAAAAAAAAAAAATCCTATCTTAACAGGGTTATCTGTTTTTTAAAGGAGTTACTGGGATTTCAGTAGTGTTTAATTGGTGTTAAATCAACACCAAAGAAGTCATGACTATAACTCCTACAAGTTCTAAGCCAACAGAGAACAAAATTAAGGTCATACTTTGGCAAAAATAAAATATGCATATATTTTAGCAATTTTAAACACCAAAGTAATTTTCACAGTAATTTTTCCTACTCAGGTTCTTTCTGTGTTGCCCAGACTAACCCTGACCCCATCCACCAACAAATAGAATTATAGCCATGTACTTCCCTACCCAGCATAAAACTATAACATAAAAAATTAATGTAAAATCCAGTTTATGGAACTGAAATAATGAGCTAACCTCACTATTAAATAAAACAGTTTATAAATAAAACTCTGTATCTTGAGTTCAACTGTTCCCTCTAAATTTGGTGAAGCTATTTTTTGAAAGTTACACTTTAAATGGCTCGGTGCTAAACTAATCTCAACTAGCAAATCACTAAACATAAATCTTACTGTGCTAGTCGTTATAGTTGACCTGTTACTTGTGAGAATATACGTAGGCTGTATGAAAAGACAGAAGAACGAAGATCAAGTGCAACTTGGAGATACATGGGAAGGCACAGGATGGCTCATCCGTGTGGGATGCTAAATCTTCAGTTCAGACGGCCATCCAAGTCAGCACTAGAAGAACATCAGTCCATGGGAGAATATTATAGGCTGCTGCTTTTTCTTAATTTTGGAGATAGGGTCTTGCTGTGTAGCCCTGGCTGGCCTAGAACCTGCTATACTGACCACACTGGCTTCAGACTTACAGTGATCCTCCTGAATGTTGAGGCTACAGGCATATACCAGCATGCCCAGCTTTAACAGCTTTCTAGAGAGCTGGAGCTAGAAGACAGCAAGCATTAAGTAATAAAGATTTAGTGGTGGTAGGAGGAGGACTCATAACCAAGCTGGGATAGCGTTAGGCAAACCAAGTGAATGGAAAACAACCTTAGGAGCCAGGCTTTTCCAATACACTGCATTCCTGTGCTTCCCATCTGAGTCAGACTGTCTTTGCAGAAATGAGAGTTTGAACAGATATCTGACCTAGACAATTTTTTCTTAAATAGATACTTACAGTGTGTATGTGTGTGTGTGTGTGTGTGTGTGTGTGTGTGTGTGTGTGTGTGTTTACATGCTACAAGGCACACTTGAAGATGTCAGAAGACAACTTATATCCATTAGTTCTCTCCCTCTAACATACAGGTCCCGTAGGAAAAAAACTTAGATCATTGAAGCAAATGCCTTTATCTGCTGAGCCATTCTATTGGCCCCTAGATTTTGTTTGTTTGTTTGCCGATAGTGTCTTACTTATATAGCTCAAGCTCACAACATTATGATCCTCCTGCCTCAGTATTCTGAGTGATGAGACTCTAGCTGTGTGCCACTAAAACAAGCAAGCCCAGGGGTAGCTTAGCAGCCTGAGGACCCCTCCCTGCATCAAGCTGCATATATCCCCCATGTCAAAGGATGGAATACATTGTTCCTCCTTTCACAATTATTGTCGACTCCTGTTTTGTGATTAGTTTCCATTCAAATATGTCTCAGAATATATCCAGCCATGAGTCTGAGTCCCCAGTCTCATCTGAACTCATTTTAGTATATTTGCAGCTAAGGCAAACTATATCCTCCCAGTCAACTTTAAAGGGAAAAATTATATTTACCATCTTATGTCTATGCATAAAGGACACTTATGTGACTTCAAAAAGTATATTTTGAAAAATAAAAATAACTACCTTGCTTTTAAGGTAAAACTACAGCTTTAGGCATTTTAGAGGATAATTTTAAAGACCTTTAGACAAACTATTAGTGCATGAATAAGTAGTAAAGAAAATGGACTTCCACATTTACCAGGGACCATTTTCAGAAAACACTTTGCCAGGGGTTTTCTTTGTTATTCCTTGAACTAACATTAAGTCAAAGTCAAATGAAAACTTTTAAAGACTAAGGACACACATTATAAATTGAGTCAAAGGAAAAACTGACATAAATGCTTTCCTCCCCATCTTGCTTTGGGGAGGGAACCACTTTGGGGAACCACTGAAGAGGCAGTGGTCTTCCAGACCCTATAAAATTCTACTTATAATTCATGTTCTGGAAACCCATGACAGAACGAAGGAAGGAACCCTGTGCTTGTCAGTTTTATGTCAACCTGACATAAAAACAAAGCTAGACAAAACTAGACTCTGACAAAGCTAGAGTCATCTGAGAAGCATTTCCCAGTTGAGAAAATGCTTCTGTATGATCAAGCTGTAAACAAGTCTATAGAGCATATTCTTAATTAGTGATGGGGGCTGAGTGGGCGGGTCAGCCCATTGTGGGTGGCTCTGTAGGAAAGCAGGCTTAATAAGTCATGAGGAACAAGTCATGAGGAGCACTCCTCCGTGGCCTCTGTCTGTAACAGCTCCTGTCTCCAGGTTCTCACCCTATTTCCTGACCTGACTTCATTTAGTGATGGATTATGATGTGAAAGTGTAAACCAAAAAAGACCCTTTCCTCCCCAACTTACTTTTGGTCATAACAGAGGTATTTCTTCATAACAATAGTAACCCAAACTAACATAAAAACCTAAGAATATAAATATCCACTTAATTTTAGACCAACATCTCTGGATTTATTCTAAAATCAAATAAGAATAGTATTACATTTTTCTGAAGACCAATCTAAAGATAGGATTTTTCTTGGTCAATTAGACTCTTTAAAGTCTGATTTGATTAAAGCAGAGACTTTCCAACACTGGCACATTAACACCTGAAGAAGAGACCTGACTCCTGACCTTCCCACTTAAGTTTCAGAAGTATTCTAAAACAGGATTATCCCAGGTGATAACATGTATTCTTCATATTCAGTGCATCCTGAATGTCTCAGTTATGAAAGATGACTCGGTGGTTAGGAGCACGCTCTACTCTTGTAGATGACAGAATTCAATTCCCAACACTCACCTCAAGCAACTCACAACTGTCTACAGCTCCAGTTCCAAGGGATCTAGAATCTCAGACCTTCACAGTCATGTGAGGTCAAGTACACAAAACCCGACACAAACACACATACAAATACACATAATTAAAAATAAACAAAAAAGGAACCACTGATAGAATTAAAAAACTGATATAATTTGCTCCTGAAACAATCTGTTAACTAAAAACTGCCTTCTGAATCCTGACCCACTAACAAGCAATGGCATCACGGGGCCATGTGCTCTGGTCACTGTTTCCTCACCTAATACTTTGAACTGAAGAATTTGCTGCTTCTTCCTGCATGGTGCTGGTTATGGTTGCTTCTCCTTCTGGGACAGTTTGGACTGGCTGTACTACATGAACAGTCCGGAAGAGCTGGGTAGGATAGGGAGCCTGTGAGGGCTGCACTGTCCTTAAAACTTCTGAAGGCTGTCCAACTTCCACAGGATCTTTGGGTTTTGCAGCTTTAGAATTCCCTGGTTTTAGAATTGTAGTGGCTCCTCCTTTTATTCCTGGACTTGAAGATACTCTTGATCGGTTTGCTTGATTCCGACTTGATGTGGTGGTTGATGATAAGGACTGATCCGAAGACTCTATGCTGGAACTTGGATCCTCATCATCTATGTATATAAGATCTTTTGGCATTTCTTTAAACTGATACACCAAGCGCTGACCTTCCACTTTTGCAAGAATACCTCTTTGGTAATAGTACCTAGTCAAAGCAGACAATTTCATCAATATCTTATTAAATCAAATAAAAATTAAAATGACATTCAACAAAATATTTTTTTCCTAATCAAAATTTTAGGGATGAAGTTTTTAAGTGAGGAAATTTGTTGTTTGTAGGCTTTTATTTATTCACATATATTTTTAATTTTTATACACAGATTAAATCCTTATGAGGGACTGAAAAGATGACTTAGCCTGCTTGCCTAAGATCCCGAGCTCAGATCCCAGAACCCCTGCAAGGGCTGGGCCCAGTGGCACATATCTGTAGTCCCATGCTGAGGAGAGAGGCAGGCAGATCTCTCAAGTTCACTGACAAAGCAGCCTAGTTGAATCAATGAGCTCCAGGTTCAGTGAGAGACCTGGTACCAAAATACAACATGGAGAACGATCAAGGAAGATAACCTAAACATTGACCTCTAACCTCCACCACATGCACCTATGACATGCCCACCCAAACACCATGTATACCACATACAAGTTCTTATTAAAAACCAAATCTAAGATGAATTCCGACTAGGGAACTGTGGAGAATAACAGGTACTTTGCTTCTCTTCCTCTCTGTTCCCTGCTGCTAATTTGCTAAGATGATAAAATCTATTACAAACCTCAAGACATCACTCCTTTACTAGCATGAGTTCATAAAAGTTATAAATTTAACTCAATTGTGCAAAATTTAGTGATTCAAATGTCAGTGGTTTTAATAAAACCAAGAAACTAAGTGATTATTGAAAACATACACCTATGACTTTCATGTATAATGCTCTTTCCCTGAGTCTTTCTCCTCAGACATTGGTCCCTAAATCCACATGAAAACCTTTTCTTGGGGTTGAAGAGGTGACTCAGAGCCCACATAATGTCTAGAAACCCAGTTTCTAGGGATCCAATGCCTACCCTACCTCTGACCTAGGTAGGCATCGGGTATTCACATAATGCACAGACATATGTGCCAACAAAACATTCATATGCATAAAATAAATCTTTAAAAAAAACCTTAGTAAGTTCCAACTCTGCAGAAGGAAGAGGAAGAGGAGGAGAAAAAACTGTAGAAGAAGAAAAAGAAGACGAAACTGTGAGTTCAGGGCCAGCATGGTATTCATAGTGCAATCCAGTCTCGAAAGAAAAGAAAAGAAAAGAGAGGGGAGGGGAAGGAAAGGGAGGGAAGGGAAAGGAAGAGAAAAAAAGGGATGAGAAGGAGTTCTAAATTAAGACTGACAAATTATTTCTATTTCAAGTCATTCTTATACAAACCATATCTGGAATCATTAATGATAGAGTCACAGAAAAAAAAAAAAAAAACAAACAAAAATGGGCTTAAATTTCTTTTCTCTAATATCAATATGAAGTACTCATTATTCTACTATAGAAATTACTGAGATTCGCAATTTAACATTTCATACATTTTCTGATCTCTTTATAAGTAAAGCACAGCTTCAGTATCTAATTTCTGAAGTGCTTGGGACCAACAGTATCCCGTGGTTTTGGAGACATTTTTGAATTATTTTTAAATACATGTATAGACCTTACCAGCTGAACATCCAAACTTGGAAATGCCCTCAAATCCAAACTACTTAACCTTCTTACTGTTGCTCAAAGTTTCAGAATCTGGATTCCTGGCTTTCAGACTAAATTCTGCTGTTTGCATGATTAAGTATTTTCCCCAATTGGAGTAAGATTTAACTTCACATACATGCTGGTTTCTGTATTTTCTGTGGTCTTCCATAAATACAAATCATAGGCTGGGGACGTAGCTCTGTGGTAGAGTGCTTGTCTATCATACACAAAGCCCTGGGTTCATTCTCCCACAATACAAAAACAAACAGCATAAATACAATCATATTTTTTTATATATTTAAAAGTTGCCTGAGTTGCAATACCTAGGAAACAAATGCTTAGCAGAAGGACCCATCCACATACCTGAGTGCTCTCCCCATGGTCTCGTAGTTCATGTCAGGTTTGTTTTTGTGCTTCCCCCACAATCTAGACACCGCTTTAGAATCAACCAACTTAAAAATGCCCTTTTCTCGCTGTGTCCATTTGATGTACTTAGGACAGGTAGCTTTGTCCTGAAGCAGAGCCAGTAAAAACTCCCAAAGGTAAATTGTGTTTCCTGAAACAAAATCAATTGATTTTAAATGAACACATTTGCCTTTAAAAGAATACAAACAGACAAACCACAGGACCAAAAAGTCTTAAAAGGCCCATCTCGATCCACACAGAAATATCACATCATTCAGTTAACTGATGCAATCCCTCAGTATTGGTGAATATGGTCATAATTCTTAGGATCTAGTAGAGACCCTGCTAATCCCACAAATGATGTATGAACAGCAATCTTGTCAATTAATGACGAACTAAGGGAAAACACTGGCCTCATTTCTGTCTGGGTTTTAAAACCATCACATAGCATAAACATCAAAACGTGTGTGTGTGTGTGTGTGTGTGTGTGTGTGTGTGTGTGTCCCTTTCAACAGTTGTTCTCTGTTTTTTTGAAGGATTTTAAACTTCTTTTTTATTTTATTATTTTTTATTACTTTTATGTTTTTTTAAGATTTGTTTATTTATATGAGTATAGTGTAACTGTCTTCAGACACACCAGAAGAAAACATTGGATCTCATTACAGATGGTTGTGAGCCACCATGTGGTTGCTGGGAATTGAACTCAGGTCCTCTAGAAGAGCAGTCAGTGCTCTTAACTGCTGAGCCATCTCTCCAGCCCCGTGCCTTCATGTTTTTACAGTCCAGCCATTTACCTCCTCCCAGTAGACCAACCACAATAACAAGAGTTGTGAAACAGTAGAACTCCAACACACCACAGCAAGGGCCTACAAAGTGAAGGAACTCCATCACACCACAGCAAGGGCCTACAAAGTGAAGGAACTCCAACACACCACAGCAAGGACCTACAAAGTGAAGGACCTCCAACACACCACAGCAAGGGCCTACAAAGTGAAGGAACTCCAACACACCACAGCAAGGGCCTACAAAGTGAAGGAACTCCAACACACCACAGCAAGGGCCTACAAAGTGAAGGAACTCCAACACACCACAGCAAGGGCCTACAAAGTGATGTTCTAGACTAGCTGAATTGCTGCAAAACTTTGCTGAGTGCATTAAAGAATTATTTTGATAGAAAAATAAAAATAGCTGAAATGGATTTTGTAGGCTACTTTGTTAACAGCCACTTCACAGAAATTGTTGACAGTATCTTATAAGCACTGGGCAACAGCATGTTCTATTTGGCTATAACAAGAAAAGTGATGAGCTGGGTTTGGTGGTGTGGTGTCTCTAATCCTAGCACTTAGGAGGTGGTAAAAGATCAGCAATTCAAGATGACAAGAGTTCAAGACCAATCTAGACTATAGGTTTAACATGCTAAAGGTAGTCAATTTGGTGCATGTGTGTGCCACCACACAAACACGCAAGCAGACACACACAATTTTAAAAGTAACAAGGGGCGGCAGTGGGCTACAGGGAATAAGAAGAGGAGAGGGCACTGGGCCTGTACAATAAGGAAACCTTAGTACTTACCCTTCCCGTCTTTATTTTTCTTTTTCACAGATATATTTGGTGTAGTGGCCGGGGAATCTGGCCGTGGTGGTTTTGTTTTTCTTCCTGAAATCAGAACAGCTCTGTATTAATATTTGCCCTCAAAACTAAAAGAAAATGGGCAGTTTCACTATCTTGTTGTTTATTGAGTTTCAAGTTCCAATCTTTTATACTTGGGTCATACAAACTGGTCTCTCAAAATGCTATCTAAAAGAAAAATAACTTCAGTAGGTTAGATCACAAGTAATTATTACTTATATATGAAATTATTCTTTAGGACTAAAGACACAGAATCCTATTCAACAGAGTCCTTGCCAAGCCCAGAGTTTGAGCCCTAGCATATCAGGCATGGGAGTGAGGATGGTAAAGAAACCAGAAATTACCCTTGGCTCAACTATCAAAAGAAAATGAGGTTAAATTTCAAATACTGGATTTTCTCTGAGATCACCACACCAATACTTTATCTTAAATTTTTAAACATTCTTAACATAGACAAAAGTTGGGCTTAAAAAATTAGCCACAGAGCTGTGTTTGGTGGCATACATCTATAATCCCTGCACTTGAAAGGTGGAGGCAAAGGCAGATGGCTCTGTGAACTGGAGGCCCAAGGCCAAAATAACCAGGTGTGCCTTTTTTGTGAGGGAGTGGTTGGAGATGAGGTGGGGTTTTTTGTTGTAAAATAGTATCTTGCTTTTGAAAAAACTCAGGGCAGGAACTTAAACAGGAACCGTGGAGGAACACTGTTTGCTTGCTCAAGTTCATGTTTACTTACTTTCTTACACCTCCCAAGACCAACTTGCATAGGGATGGTGCTGCCCATTGTTGGCTGCTTTGCCTCCAACCACAATTAGCACTCAAGACCCACTGATATCCCCAAGACAAATCTGATCTAGAACATTTCTGAATCCAGTCTTTCCCCTCAGATGGCTTTAGGCTGGGTCAAGCTGACAATTAAAACTAACCAAGACACTCGATTTGTGAAAAGTAATAGCTTCTCCTTTTAACATGGCTTAACACTTTTTTCTTCAATTGCCTGCAGAATTCCAACTTTCTGCACTTTTCTCCTACTGGAT
Source organism: Rhabdomys pumilio (assembly GCA_030674055.1). NCBI lineage: Eukaryota > Metazoa > Chordata > Mammalia > Rodentia > Muridae > Rhabdomys > Rhabdomys pumilio. Next base: position 222,102,645 of record JANHMN010000001.1, on the reverse strand, counting down.
CCATGTAATGGAATCTTTTGTAGACTGAAGGTTTTCAGACTCCGCCCTAGGGCGTGAGGAGTGGGGCTGCTCACCTGGGTCTTCTGGCTACACAGGGAATTTAAAGCCAGTCTGGATACTGGAGAGCATTTCTCAAACCCAGATAAACGAACTGGAGAGACACTCAGATGTCAGTAAGAACACTTGCTGTTCTCACAGAGGCCTGGGGTTCTCTTCCTAGCACCCACGTGATACCTCTGGCCTCTGTGGGCATCCATAATGACATGCATGTGGACACACAAAATTAAAAGAATAAAAGACAAAATCTTGTAGGATGTAAATAAAATAATAAAACGAAGAATAATGAAAGAAAAGGAAGACCTTAAACTACAAACAAAGCTGATCCTACCCTTACCCAAAGAGGTTTTTGTTTTATTTGGCTGAGAGAAGGATGAAGATGTTGGATAAAAAAATTTAGATAAAAACTTGAGGCTTTAATAATTGGAAAATCTGGGCTGGCAAGTTGGCTCATTTTGCCACCAAGCTAGATAACTTGAGCTGGACCTTGGTCATACACGGTGAGAGGAGAGAACAAACTCTGTGTCAAGTATTCTCCTCTAACCTCCACTCATGCACCATGGCGCATGTGTACACACGTATGCGCACGCACACAGACACACACACACACACAGACACACACACACACACACACACACACACAATAAAAGACAAAGAGTTGGAAAATCTGTCAGTCAGATAGATCAACTCTTATAAGTGCCTTGGATTTTTTTAGTGGCTAATATGAAGAAATGCTTGAACCTGCTTTGTGTCCTCATCACTCTTACGCATCTTACCTGGTGTGGAAGCACCTGTAATAAACAGTGTGTGAAGTTCACATCAATAGCCACCGTGTAACCCAAGCTAGTTAGACACGCACCTTTCTTCCTTTTAGGCTGCTCTGGGGATGAGGCTCCTGGGGAGTCTGCATTTGTCTCTTGCACTTGCTGAGTTTCCATCACTTCAGGAATCCCATCTAATGTGACGGACACATGGGTGATTGGGGCAATGATGTCATCCTCAGAGGAGCTAAATATATTATTATCTAGTGGAAATGAAATAAATTATAATCAGTTGCGTATTATAAACAAAGTCGCATCTTTTTGTATAAACTCTCTGCTTTTTATTTCCTCTGCCCCAAATCAAGGATCCTAAAACAGCCCAGGCTTCATTTCCTACCAGCAGTCTATCTTACCCCAGTCTACCACCCACTGCATTAGACCTCTGTACAAATGCTTTATTCTCTAAAAACGAGAAAGAAAAATCATAGCCAAAACCATCTCCCTGTAATGTACTGAGGAAAAATAAAACAACCATCTCAAACTCCACAGCACGCCTCTCACAATTCCCACAAGCCAAGCCTATCTTTCCATCTCATCCCGCTCTCATCATGAAGCTGACCACTTTAGTCAGATATACAAAAACATCTTTCTCTCAAGAAACTATTTTACGAGTTAGTGCTTGATCTACTCCTTGTAAGCTGAATATTCATTTCTGTCTTCTCTATCTAATGAAAAGTCTATTTGTCAGTGGTTAAAACATTCTCTCCATAAAGCGAGAGTAACACACCCCCCCCCCCACGAACGTTTCTGGCTTTTATACTCGCTTACACACACGCATGACTGTGGAGTTAAACTGTAAGAGTGGAGAGAGAATCGCTATTCTTCTTCTGTCATACACACGTTACCTCACACAGCACTGTGCACATCACACATGCCACACGTTCTTAGTGACTACGCCTTCAAGCTTCTGTTCTCCCTTGTCAAAGGCCCAAAGAAGAAGTGGATTTAAAGAGAGGTTAATAAGCTGGCCAGGAATTTTATACAACAAACGGTTAGGACATTTGTCACTAGTTTTTTTGCCTATTCAGTACAATTCTCTGTAGTGGTGACTATATTATACTAGTCCAGTTAAAATCCAATGAGAGGCTGGAAAGCTGGCTCAGCAGTTATGAACACTTGGTGCTCTCCCAGAGACTGGGGTTCAGTCACTAGCACCCACCTCATGGCCCACAGCTTCCTAGCTGCAGTTCTGGGATACTAAACACCCTCCCTGCCTCTACTGATACTACACACATGGAGTACGCATGTATACTTGCAGGCAAAACATTGATGCACATAAAATTTTAAAAAATAAAAAACAGGTGAAGAGACAAGAGTTTGCAAGTGTGATGGGGATGTACGGTATGAAATTCTAAAAATAATTAATAAAAAATATTATGTTGGGGGAAAAGAGACAAGATTTTGCTTAACCTACTATTTCATAAAGGACAAATTACTTTTTATTTTAAAAAGTTCGTCAAATTTTAAATCAGCTAAACAGAACTTTAAAAAAAAAAAAAGGTACACAACGAGAATGTGTCCTTTACAATGTGCTTGGGACCCACAAAAGAAAAACAGCCTCTTCTGTTCTCCTGACATTTACTCTCTAATGGAGACGACAAGGTACAGACATGAGTGGTCATGGTCATTAGCACTCACTGATTCGCTTTTCATCCAGTATAGAGCCAGGAGAATCCATATTGAGGAGTGCCTCGGCAGCCTCAATGGTCTCAATTGTTTCATCTCCATTATGACAAGAAGCCTCAACTGCAATAAAGAAAGAATAGTATTAACTACTCTGAAACAGTATGTGCTACTCTGAAACAGGATGTGCTACTCTGAAATAAATAATATGTGCTACTCTGAAATACTATGTGCTACTCTGAAACAGTATGTGCTACTCTGAAATACTATGTGCTACTCTGAAATACTATGTGCTACTCTGAAATACTATGTGCTACTCTGAAATACAGCCACAGTGTTTATCTTCTGAGGCAAAATATACCATTGAATATGGAGCTTGTAGCTATGCATATAAACTACAAGATACAGAACATATATGCCACGGCTGGGCGGTGGTGGCACACGCCTTTAATCCCAGCACTTGGGAGGCAGAGGCAGGCGGATTTCTGAGTTCGAGACCAGCCTGAACTACCAAGTGAGTTCCAGGACAGCCAGGGTTAACACAGAGAAACCTTGTCTCAAAAAAACCAAAAAAAAATAAAAATAAAAAAAACATATGCCATAATAATAAATCTGAGGTGGATGTGTAGGTTTCACATTATTCTAGGGGGGCGGGGGAAATTGTTGTTGTTTGTTTGTTTTATTTGTTTTTCTTGTTTGTTTTTTTTGTCAACCTGACAAAAACTTGAGTCATCTGAGAAGTAGGAATCTCATTTGAAAAACTGTTCCCATCTGATTGGCCTGCATTGACTCAGGAGTGCCCAGCCCACTGTGGGTGGCACCACCCTGGAGTAGATAAAGAAAGCAGGTGCAGGTGGGAGTCTAGAGAGATAGCTTATCAGTTAAGGGCATTAGCTGTTCTTGAGGAATTCTGGGATTTGTTTCCTAGCACTGCATGGTGGGTCACAGCCACCTTTAAGTTAAGCTCCAGGAGGCCAATGTCATCTTCTGGTCTCCTCAAGCATTTGAAGGCATATGATGCAGTCTTACATTATATAAAGACAAAATACTTGTGCATACAAAAAATAAAAAATAAATTTAAAAGGCTGAAGCGGGGGTGGGGGACCGGAATGGGGAAGCAGGCTGAGCAAACCACGGAGAGCAAGCTAGTAAGCAGCACTGCTCCATGGCCTCTGCTCCTGCCCTGACTTCCCTGAGGGATGGGGAAGTGTAAGTTAAATAAACCCTTTCTTCCCCAAGCTGTTTGGGGGGGGGGGGGGAATGGTGTTTATCGCATCAGTAAAGAATCAAACTAAGAAGACATGCAGTGTAGCTTGGGGTAGCCTTGTACTTGCAGAGATACTCCTGCCTCACCCTCCCAAGTGCTGGAAACCCCAGGTGTCAGCCACCAGCCAACTGCCTTTTGGTTTTGTCTTTTAATAGAGGGTGGGGGAAAATTATTATCATCTTGTGTGTGTGTGTGTGTGTGTGTGTGTGTGTGTGTGTGTGTATGTGATACGTGTCTGGACCATGTTACAAAGTGTGCAGGGAGGTCAAAAGACACATTGGTAGGACTGTTTTTTCCTTCCCCTTTCCCATAGGTTCTGGGGACTGAACACAGGTCGTTAGCCTTTTACAATAAGAACCATCTCCCCAGCCCTTCTTCAGCTCTTAGAGGTTGTGTCTGTTGCATAATCATAGACCAGGCTGGCTTCAGACTTAGGGTGATCCTCCTGCTTCTCCCTCTTGAGTTGTGAGATCACAGGCATTCACCACCATAAAGTAACTAATCTTCATATTATTAGAGATTTCAGACAAAATCAAAGTTATAAGACATAAATATAATAAAGGCCTCTGTGTTCATTCACAGCTTCAAACACAATCAACAAGTGGTTAATCTTTCACCCACGCCCTCCCACAAGTCCTTACTTCCTACAAAAGATCACTGTGAAGGAATCCAAATCTCCACTTTTATTCACTTGTTTGGATGTTTTGTTATTTTTGTAATTTTTCATTTACTTGCGTGATGTATACTCATACTACAGCATGTGTATGGAGGTCAGAGGGCAAGCTGAAGGAGTTGGTCCTTTCTAGCTACCACGTGTGTCCCCAGGATCAAACTCAGGTCACCAGGCATTTGGCAGCAAGTGCCTTTACTCTCTGAGCCTTTTTCACCAGACCTAGTTGTTTTTTTTTTTTTTCCAATTTTAATACAGGTCCTTATTATAGCCCATGCTGGCCTAAAACTCACAATGTAGCTAAGGCTGGCCTACAATAGCTGATCCTTCTATCTCTGCCTACCAAGTCTTGGGACTACAAATCTGGGCCTGCTACTCCATATTTTATCTCTAAGTATTTTAGCACATTTTCTAAAAGGAGCCTAACACAATGATATCATCATGTATGAAAATTTAACATCAAATAACCACATATTGCCATTTTCATCCCTCAAAATCCCTCTCAGGTGGTGATGGGACACAGCAGAAGAGCACTTGCATCACACCCACCGGCGTTGGATTCCATCCCCAGCACCAGGAACAACCATTACCACAACCAAAGCAAGCCACAGAAGACACCACAGAGGGCATGCAGAGAGTGTCTTTGGAGAGGCCAGTTAAGATGAGGTCATCACAGTAGACTAAATCATTATTCTATCAACTAGGAAATCTGGGCTTGGAGAGAGTAATCAGGAAGATTCTCTGAAGACAAGGGAGAAGACAGTTGCCAGTAAGCATGGGAGAAAGAAACCAAGCAGGCCAGCATCTTAACCTACAAGGAAATGTTTCTTTCTGCTAGCTACAGTGGGAGGCACCATGTTATACTAACTCTGGCCACAAGGAGGTGCTGTTCTAAGTCTTGGCCTTGGCCTTTCTTCCCCCAGCTTCTCAGAGGCTTGATACTACCATCCCAATTCTGGAATGGCGGGAATTAGAACTCCTTCCCCTTTCATCACATTGGTTAAATAAGCAGAGAGGAGGTAAGGGCTGGAGTGGTGAGAGAAGAGAGGAGGAAGACATGAACCACAAGTAATCTGGCTTTTAAGATGCAGCTCGCTTTCTGATACCTATCGGACTTCGCTATACTCTAGGAAGGAACCTGTCTTGTCTATCTTGTCATTTCATTTCACATTCCTTTTGTTCTTTTCTTCTTTCTGAGATACATTATCATGAGGCTCATCTTGGGTCTCCTGCCTCTACTTCCCAAGCGCTGGGATTATAAACTTGCCCCATGCATCTGGCACACCATGTATATTTGTTTATTAAACAATAACTCTTGCTCATACATATTAAACATTTATATTTTTACTCATTAACATAACCAATCAAATTCCATGTCCATTTACAGTTGCTAACTTATTTTTAAGCTGTCTCTACACATAGTCACTTCCCTTTTTATTTTGGTTATAATTTAGGGAAGGAATGGAAAATGTTTCCAATGTTTGCTGAAAACACCAATGTTCTTTCTGCTCCTTCCCACACATAGAAAGCCTTTTGTTAAATAATCAAGCAATAACTTTTTAAAGTTTTTTCCTATATTAAACATTTTATTGACTTGGTATCTACTTTGCTACTTTAGTACTTTAAAAAATATTTATTTTTATGTGTGTAAGTGCTTTTTGCCTGTCTGTCTTGTCTGTCTGTCTGTCTGTCTGTCTGTCTGTCTGTCTGTCTACCATATGCATGTCTGGTACCCTTGTGGGGGTTGTCAAAAGAGGGTACCAAATTCCCTAGAACTAGAATTACAGACTGTTATTAAACCACCATTTCAGTGCTGGGAACTGAGACCAGGTCCTATGGAATGAATAGCACCCGGAGCTTTAACCTCTAAGTCACATGCCTTTTGGAGCTTTCACCTAACTCATATGCCCTTTTGGTATAATTTTTATGTAGGAATCTTTCTTTTCTCTCCCTCATCAAATAGCCACACAATCATTCTTCCTTCCTGTTCTAATTGAAAATGGCACTTGATCACGTGTTAACTTCTTAAATAGACAAGCACCTACATGTAGACATGTCCAGTTCTAATAATTCACTTATTCATTCATTAATATAACTTTGTTTTCAATATTCTAACTTCAGTTTAAGTATCTGCTAGCATAAACTACCGATGCAGTTTTCATAGAATAGGTACTGTGTGTCAGGTATTGTGCCCCATGCTAAGGCAGAGTTGAGAACAAGGTGGCTACAATGCCACCAAAACCTACTACTCTACCTATTACGTCTATTTCCAGAACAATTTCTTTTAAGACTAGAAATGCAAATACTATGCACACCCCACCCATCTCCAAACAATACAGTTAGGAACTTTAGAACCCCTTCACCATGACCTACACCAGGCTGCACATCTCTTAACCATAACATAAATTCCCCATGTCCTAACAATCGAGAGAAGACTGTTTGTAGTCAAGTGTGTTTCCAGTATATGCGAGTATAAGAAATAGAAGGCATATCTACCCTGAACTGGGTTCAGGTACATGCACAGCAAGGCAAAACTGTGTCTTCCAGTAACCTGTTAGAGAACTCACTGTATTTATCATCTTCTGACTATATATAACTTGACATGCATATAATTAAAACCAGATACCTCATGCTATGGGGAATGCATAATAGAAAAAACAATTATATACCTAATCTCTCAATTAAAGTAAAGAAGCACACGAGCTATACCCTTTAGTACTCAGCCCCTCCTTCTTTTAAACCCTACTTTAAAAAGACCCTAAGTTTTATCTTGAAGTCCTTGAATAATCTCATGCTGTGGCTCACAGCCACTCTTAATAGAACATCCCTTTATAATCTCTATTATTGTTCTGCTATGAATAAACTTACCTTACCTTTGCAAATCTGTGTGAGCCCATATTTTCAAATCTTTGGATAAAAGGGCAAGCACCTAGAAACCCCTGGCCCAGACACTGAGCATCTGACCTGTAAGAGTGATGTCGTCATCATCGTCGTCTATTATTTCTTCTTCAGCAACATCCAGTGAGCTCTCAGTAATCATGTCATTAGGCTCTTCCACACAGGCGAGACCAGCATAACTATTGAGAATATCAGCACCAGGAACGTGTTCCACAATGACAGCAGGAAATATAGCAGGATCGCCAAGCTGCAAGGGATGGAGGGGCAGAAAAGTTCTGCTTTGGTTGGATACAATCAAAAAACATTTATTTGTTCATATTTTATTAGATAGGGACTACATCAAGGACCTAACACAAGCTAGACAAGAACTCAACCACTGATTTATACTCAACCCTATTTATTCCCCATACGATCGTGTGTGTGTGTGTGTGTGTGTGTGTGTGTGTGTGTCTGTCTGTCTGTCTGTCTCTTAGCTTTTTGAGACAGACCCTCTCTATGTAGGCCAGGCTGATCTCAAACTCACTCCCCTAAATTCTGGGATACAAGCATATCCCACCATACTCGCTCCACCACTTACATTTTAACCATCTTTTTATGCTGTAAGGACTATGAACTTCTAACACTGAAACATTAACAATTAATCTTGCCTCATTTTTTAAGTGATGGGGTCTTGTGTATCTCAGGCTACCCTGATTGTTGTTTACCAGAAGACGATCAGGAACTCCTGACACTCCTGCTCACGTCTCTTAATTACAGGTGTGCCCAACATGTCTGTTTCTTCATCTTAATAACTGAGTTTCCATTGGTTAATTCTAAAAGTACATTTTAATATGACATGGCATTAAAAATAAAATATGTTTTAAAATTATGCCAAAGCATCAGCCTGGAAGTGAAATACATACAATACATGTATAATTAAACAAGGTCTGACTAAAGTTTCAGCACAGTGAAAAATCTCGGTTTAATTATTATACTTGGCATGGAAGCCTTGATTTTAAGGTCCTTTGACTCATATGTAAACAATTAACTTTCAATTTCTATTACTGTCCTCTTGAAGGTGACTGTATTAAAGTTATGAATTTTTCCTACTAATGCCTGTATAAAATTACAAAATTTTAGGTAGGGTTGGTGGCACATGCCTTTAATCCAAGCACTAGAGAGGCAGAGGCAGTTCGAGCCCCATGTGTCTGGAAACAGCCGGATCTACACACTGAATTCCAGCCCACCAAAGCTATGTGGTAAGACCCTGTCTCAAACTAACACCAAAACCAAAGTTTATGGAATATCAGAACTGAAGACTTTAACCTCACCCAGCTGCTTCACTTTACCATTGAGAAAACTCCCCCAAGAGGTTCTTAACGACATTCTAAAAATCAATTTAGCTATTTCCTTCCTCTTTTGTGTTGTTTCATGGTGTATGTAACTCAGGCTACCCTGGAACTTACTATGTAGGCCAGAGTAGCCTTGAACTCACAACACTCCTCTGCCTCAGGTTCCCAGATACAAGGATAACAGGTATAAGCCACTATGCCTGGCTTCCTTTAAATTTCTTATTTTGAAATAATTTCTAACTTAGAAAATTGTAAAACTACGTCAAAGGATTTTTCATACAACCTTAATTCACACTCCTCTAGTTCTAACACGTAATCATCTATCTCTGTTGTCAGCTTCTGACACTGTTCTGATTTGTTTTAAAGTGGTAGTACACATACCTCTTTTTTTTTTTTTTAATGTTTATGGGTATTTGGCCATCATGTATGTCTGTGCACCACATGTGTGCAGTGCCTCTCAAGAGGCCAGAGCATTGAACCTCCTTAAACTGAAATATGGGAGTTACAGACAGTTGTGAGCTACCATGTGCTCCTGGGAATTGAATCTGGTCCTCTGGAAGAACAACCAGAGCTCTTAGCTGCTGAGCCATCTTTCCAACCCTCTGACTACCTTTTTAACCCAAAATATTGGCTTATTTCCCTAAATATAGTATCTCTACAAAGTATCACAAATATTTTAAAATATCACAAATGAATATGGACAAAATATCAGAAGCAGGAAATGAATACTCTATTAACTAATCTACAAATCTGATTCAAATTCCCTTAATCATCTCACTCATAGTCATCACAGAGGAGAGGAAAGAGGAAAAAAAACAGGGGAGGAATGGAAGAGGAAAAAAAAATCAGGGGAGGTCAGTGGGCCTGTCTGATGCTGCTTGTATCCTACTGCTAAAACTGGCTCCTCAAGGTGTGGTTGCCCCCATGAGCAGGGAGTGAGAGAGAAGAGGACAAAGAGGAGGAAGCTGAATGGACCAGAACTGCATGGCCAGGAGAAACAGCAAGTAACAAGGGGCCTTATAGCTAGAAAATAAGTTAGAATAGCCCTAGATCTGACCATTCTAGGCATTTTGCTTATAAATAAAATATCTTTTATATGGGCTTATTAGAACTTTAACTCCAACAACAGAAATTAGTTCCAGGTTCATTTTAGGATCAGTGGCTTCATTTAGTAACTATCCTATGGATTTCATTGTTTTGTTTTGTTTCCCCACAAAGACCTCTTAGTAAAGTGGGGAAAGGTTCCTGTTTACAGAAAGCGACATTTTCCTCTGGAGAGTGTGCCGCACTGGAATTACCTATGCCTTTGCTCTATACTAAACAGTGTTGGTCTTTTAAAGTAAGTGTTTACATAACTGCAGAGCAAGGCCAAATATTACTTGTGTCATAAAAACTTAATTACCAGAAGTTAATATATATCTTGGGTGTTAAACAGATAGTATCCTTCCTGACCTTCAAGAATGCTATGCAATGAAATTTAAAAGTAATGATCTTAAGGCACATTTGGTCTTACTTCCAAATGTTTCTTACTGTTTCAGAAAAGTTAGCCAGAACTAACTGGTTTTTCAAACTATAAAACTAGTTTTGAAACTGAAACTTGGGGCTCAAGAATTTACATTGTGAAACTCATAAACACACACACAGGCGGTAAAGAAAACATTTACTTTTCAAAGCAAAAACTGATTTGAGATGGTTAGCCTGTGAGTTAAGGGCCTATAGCAAATTCATGGCTCTGAGTTAATTGTTACGGTGTTTTCTATATTTTATTTAGAAATAGCTGAGAGGAGTTAACAGACAACAGTCAAGATTACCTTACATGGATAGTTGGTTTTCAAAACATCAGAAGTCCACAGAATTGATGTTACAAACATTTCTGTATTAATGTTCATTTTGATTAGAGACCTGTCTGCTCCTGACAGCTTCCTGTCTTAGATTCTAAGAAGAAATTGAGCATCTTTGGAGTTACTCCAGTTGTGGTGAGACAGACACTAGGTAAGAATTGCCTCTTTCCATCTACAGACAAATTACTGTCCAGAAAAGGACACACTTGCAGAATAGTCGACTGATTATATCTGCCAAGACAGAGTAATCAGCCCTTAATAATTCTGCATCACTAGGTCTGTCAGATAATCCTGGGCCAGAAGGCTGAAGATCAGATGCTCCAACGTTTTTGTAGTATAGGGACTGTCCAGGTGTTCAGCAGTCTCTATAAATTGGCAAAGTTTTAGAAGCTATGCTTTGTGTTTCCCATAATTTCTGTTAACTCAGTCATTCTGGATTTCTGACAGGGTTGAAAACTTATAGTCTCATAGCCAATCATGGCTATTTACTTTGAGAAAAAAGATTTGAGTGGATGGTTTTCAACTGACATTCATTCTAAAGCCAAGAAAAAAGTCAGGTTCAGAACTAAGTCTTTAGTTAGGAGAGATGACAGAGGTTCTGTTTAGTCAACAAAATGATGGACTGGTTATTAGGACTAACTTGTACTTCACTGGTACAAATCAGCATAATTATGCTCTAATTGTATTTTAAGAGAAAAGTTTTATTTTAACAGGAAGGGTGATATGTAGGAGGAGTTAAGGTGGGAGGAGTATGGAGAGGAAGAGGAGGAGTAAGGAGAGGAGGAGGAGGAAAGGAGGAGCTAGGTGATGAGAGAGAGAAAGAGAGGGGGGATGTGGAGATGAATGTTCACATGTCTCCACCAGGCAAAGATAGTTGATATATCTAGGTTGGGTATTGGGTTACACTTCTGATTGATATTGAGCATTACCAAACTTATAAGGCCTTTGATTAACATTAAAAAATTTTTATAAAAGCAAAAAGGAGAAGGGGGCATGGGATAGGAGTTTTCTAGGGAGGGGAAATGGGGAAAGGGGATGGCATCTGAAATGTAAATAAAATATCCAATAAAAAATAAATTAAAAAAAAAAAGAGTTGCCTTTGTCATGGTGTCTCTTCACAGCAATAAAACCCAAACTAAGACACCTTATGACTTTTTCAGAAATCCTTACTGGTTTTCTTTTTTACCTCCTCTCTTCTTCTGTATTTACCTCCCTCCCAGCTCCCTAGTTAGAACCCCTTTCCCTTTCCCTTCCCCTTCCCCTTTCCCTTCCCCTTCCCCTTCCCCTTCCCCTTCCCCTTCCCCTTCCCCTTCCCCTTTCCCTTTCCCTTTCCCTTTCCCCATCAGATCATTTGTATCCTGCTCTTCTCTTTATTGTGCCCCAACCCCACCCCAATGGTCAGGGGAGCATGAGGCCTCAACTCTCCACAAAGAACAACAAGCAACTAAGGAAATGTTGAGAGTGAGAGAGACAGACTTCCCCACAGAAGATCCTCCAACTGGATATCCAGTAACAAATGGTCAGCCCTGAGAACATGCATCAAAGTAACATTACACAGACTGAGCAAGCTGTACGTGGGAACCACCTGCCTCTGTTTCCCAAGTGCTGGCAAGTGCCACTGCTACTCAGCTAACAGAACCCGCTCTTATTACACTGTGCTTAAATATGTCAAAAACTAAACAACTCAGGGTCAGCCTCTAGAAGTTTGAACCAACATGGGCTAACTGGATTCCTTCATGAGGTTCATTACTGACAATGACATTTGCTCCCCATAAGGGAGCTAAGGCTAGAGGACCCCAAATTTGAGGTTTGCTGGAGTTATTCAGATCCAGGTCAACGTGGGCTACATAAGGACACCTGTCTCAAAAAAACAGAGACAAAACAATGTGAAGTAGGAGAAGAGGAAAAGGAAAGAAAATAGTTCCTTTGATCCAAAAGTTTAGTCAAATATGAAGAACACCTTTAATGTCAGCACTTGGAAGACGGAAGTAAGTGGGTCTCTGAGAATTCAAGGCCAGCCTGGTTTACATAGTGACTTCCAGGCCAGTCAGGATTGTATCAAAAAGAAAACAAAGTGGAGAGGAAAAAAAGAGAGGTACTGGTTCTGAGACATAGGGGCAGCACCATGGAACAAGCAGAGAAAGCGCGTAGGAGACAACACTGACAGGCGTAGTGATGTTACACTCGGGAAAGCACAAACAAGGAAGACTAACACTGATTCAACCAGCTGCACATTAAAACACTTGTTAAAATGTATATGGGCTCAGTGGATGAAGCTCTAGCTATGCAGGCATGAAGACTGCAGTTCTGATGCCCAGAACCCCAGAATGTTTGCCTCTGTAAGAGTTGCCTTAGCTGGGCAAGCTGGCTAGCTGGACTACCTAAATAAGCAAGGTCTGGGTTCAAGTGTCAGACCCTCCTTCAGTAGAATAATACAACCAAACAATGACATCAATTGAGGGTCAGACAAAGTGACAACTGGAGAAAGATTTGACAGAATGAGTCAGAGATAGGATGCCCTACTTTCCCAAGAACAGAGAGGAAAGAGAAGTGAACTTGAAGAGCACGGAGGGAGAGGAAGTCCAGTTCAGTTTAGTGCAGTTCAGAGCAGTTCAGCTGAGTGCAGTTGAGGTCAGTTCAGAACAGAGCAGTTCAGTTCACAAGAGTTCAGAGGCAGTCTTTCCCAGCAGAGCAATTCAGTCAGAAGCCTAGCAAAGCCGGTTTGAATCAGTCATCTTGGAGAGGTGTTTGAGCCAGAATAGCTGAGTTGAACTGGGCAGGCAGGCAGAGTTCAGAAGCTAGAAGCTAGAAGGAGTGAATTTATTCAGCAGTAAGTCTCAGAGGCTAAAACATTCTAGGCCTAGGTTAGCAGACAGAGGCTAGAAACTGAAGCCTTCAAGGTCCAGGCTCCCAGATTAGATTGTGCAGAGGCTAGAAGCTTCTGGGCCTACCTAGGTCTAGGGATAGTTAGATAGAAACGCTCTGGGCTCAGCCCAAGACATGCATTCATAAAGCTTGGGTACAGCTCTCTCATCTCATCACTTCCTCTGAGGAAATAAAATCAATGATTACATTACAGTGTGGCTTTAACATTATCTTCATTCCTGTTACATCAGGTCAGCACTCTTATGGAATTGTTGGGGGACAAACTGAAGGCCCTGAGGGGGATAGGAACTCTACAGGAAGACCAACAGTCATCTAACCTGGAGCCTTGGGAGCTCTCAGAGACTGAGCCACCAACAAAAGATCATTCACAGGCTGGACTGTGGCCCCCAGCACATAGGTAGCAGATGTGTAGCTCAGTCTCCACATGGGTCCCCCAACAACTGCCCCTAAAACTGTAGCTTGACTGTGGAACCCATTCCTCAACAGGGCTGCCTTGTCTGGCCTCAGTTGGAGAGGATGTGCTTAATCTTGCAGAGACTTGATCTGCCAGGGTTGGGGGATACTTAGGAAGATATATATATATATATATATATATATATATATATATATATATAATCGTACACACATACATATAACACACATATATGCATAGATGTATACAATAACAAGTGAAAATAGAGGCAATGAATTTGAAGGTAAGTCAGGATGGGTATATGAGAGGGTTTGCAAAGAGGAAAGGGAAGGGAGAAATGTTGAAATTATATCATAATTTCAATTTTTTTTTTTAAAAATTATGAGCTTCTTTCAAAGTGGTTCACCTCCCACTTCTTCAAGGTGCTATCAAGTCACATGAAATAAACAACTCACATGTTCATAAGAACACAAGGAGCTGGAGAGATGGCTCACCGCTTAAGAAAACTAGCTGCTCTTCCAGAGGACCTGAGTTTGAGTCCCAGCATTCACATGAGAGCCCACAACTATCTATAAATCCAGTCCCAGCAAGCCAATGTCCTTTTCTGGTCTCCATGGCAGGTATACATGTGCTACACAGACATATATGCAGGCAAACACATACAAAAATAAAATATAAATAAATTAAAAAATAGAAGAAGTAAAGTAAGAAGAAAGTAAGTAACACCTTTCAGGTGAACACAAGATATTGGGCCCTATTACCATAAATGGACAGAAAATGCACACTCCAGTAACTTAAGCTGCTGATCTGAACTCAAGATAAATTGCCTTTTCTCTGGATTGACTAGCAGCTGACTAAAGTATGAGTCATCAAAAATCCAAACCTTCAAGACTACACTTTATAAAATTTCTCACAGAGAAATCCCTGCACTCTATAGAGGTAGACACAGGAGAATTGCTAAAAGTTAAGGCCAGGATCAACACACCAAGTTTCAGGCTAGCCAGGGCCATGAAGAGAAGATGGTTTGAGCAAACATAAATTTCACATGATGAATTATCTAAGATTTAAATTTTTAAAGTAAGTAAAGAAAAATCTGAATCCATCTGTTTGAACTGCCATAATAAGTACCAAAAACGAAGTACCTTCAACAACAGTAATGTCTTCTCACAGTTCTAAAGTCCGCATTCAATGTGAAGGTATTGGTATATGGCTGGTTCCTTCTGTAGAGCTATTCAACTCTCCTTGACTTGTATTGACTGTCTCATGCTCACATGACATCCTTCCCATGTTTGTCTGGGTCTGAGCTTCCCCTTTTATAAAGAACTACCCTGTAAGGCTCACTCCATTCATTCTAAGTACACTGACAATGCCATCCTGTTTCCAGATGAAGTCTGTTACTCTGGTAACATAAGTTAGGACTTCAATAGATGAAGAGGGGTTAACTTAGACAAATTCTACCCCTAACAGAATTCAATTTAAATTAGCTTTACACCTACTGTTTGAAAACTGAGTCCTTCTATTCCAACACCAAAACTTTATGAAAATAAAATACAGACATAAATAAATTTGCTGCTTCTTTTAAATTAAGAATAGACCTTATTCTTCAGATTTCAACTCATGTTTTTTTCTACATTGTTTAAATCTAATTCCTTTTCCAGAATGACTTTAGAAAAGAGCTTCAAGAGGTCAGAACACTGAGCACAGTAGCATGTCCCTGTAGTCCCCGATACCAGGAAGACTAAGACGGAGGATTATTTGACCACAGCAGTTTGAAGCCAACAAATGACAATACCAACTCAAAAGATAAATAAAAATTTAAGTTATTTATAAAATGATGACAACACCTAAAGAAAATCTGTAGTTTCTTTTATAAAATTTCTACTTTTATTATTCATTACTTTTTTGTTGTGCTGGTATCAAACCCAGGTCTTTGAGCATGCAGGCAAGTGTTATACCTCAGGTATACCCCTAGTCCTGATGTTTCCCTAAAGAAATAAAGTAACAACCTCTCTTGGGCCTTTTTCTATTGCTATGAAGAGACACTATGACCAAGGCAGCTCTTATAAAAGAAAGCATTTAATTGGGGCTTGTTTACAACTGTAGAGGTTTAGTCTATCGTCATCATGGTAGAAGCATGGCAGCATTCATGGCACTGAAGCAATGGCTAAGAGCTGTGTCCTGATACATACAGACACACACATACACACACACACACACACACACACACACACACACATACACAAACATGGGACAGGGCTGGCAGGGGCTTCCCAGTGACACACTTCCTCTAACAAAACAAGACCACACCTACTCCTACAAGACCACACCTCTAAATCCTTCTAATCCTTCTCAAGACACTCCCTGATGACTAAGCACTCAAATATATAAGCCTATGGGGGTCATTCTTTTTTGTTGTTGTTTTTGTTTTTTGAGACAGGGTTTCTCTCTGTAGCTGTGGCTGTCCTGGAACTCACTCTGTAAACCAGGCTGACCTCAAACTCAGAAACGCCTGCCTCTGCCTCCCAAATGCTTGGATTAAAGGCGTGTGCCATCACTGCCCGGCTTATGGGGGTCATTCTTATTTAAACCACCGTACATCATAGTTTTCTAATCTGCCTTAAAAAATATTAAATTCTATTTTTCTGGCTACTTATTTAAATCAAGGGCATCCTTATTTCTATGACAAGTTTTAGGCTAGCCTATTCTACATAAGCCCTTTTCTAAATAAAGTAGATTCTCTCCAAACATGTCTAAAAGCTTACCTCATTTAAGTAATTAAATTAATCATCTTTTCTACTTCTTTAAACCCATCCCTATCCTTGGAAATCAGAAAATAAAACTCAGGACATCCCACCCACATGCTAAGCAGACACTGTACCACTGAGCCACATCCCAGTTCTACCTGTTATTTGAGGAGGACTTCACTAAATCCCAGCATTACTTAACCTTGACTGTACACTGAGAAACATTTTAAAGCACCAAATAAGTGCCAGATAATTCAGAGTATCTGGGGATATGGCCAGGGCCTATAAATAAACTTGCCCAAGTGAGTTCAATTTGCACACAGAGTCTAGGACCACTGACATAAAGGATTATTCAAAACTACATTTGTCAACTCTTTATTACTCATACAAGTCTCTAAATGACAGAAATCTAAACATATATTACAGGTCTTTTGCTACTTGGCATTTGTACATAACTCTCATTTTGTTTGTGGAACAGAAACAAAGCAAGCCACAAACCCTGAGGATTAAAGAAGAAAGATTTCCTGGAATCAAAAGCCTATCAAATCAGTTTTTAAAGAATCTGCTTCTAAAAGTCCATCTTACTACAGAGAGTAAAACTGACTTTTAAAGGTTTTTCTAACTTTACTGGAATTCTTAATAGCTCAAGAGGAAAAAACTATTATATACAGGTAAATCCTAGAGCATATGTTGAAAGCAAAAATGCAGCCAACATTTTAGCAGCAATAATACAAATCAAACCAAGGGCAGTTCCTCACATTTCAACACTGTCCCCTGTAGTTTCCCTTAGTCATGGTTCATCGCGTAAGTTATGAGCCAGTACCATCAACTTAAAGGGGAAGTGAAGGAACCAAGGGAGGCAGTACAGTACATGTTTCTGCTAATAAGCCTGTCTAATTCTCTCACTAGAGCAGGCTCTGCAGTGCTAGATGAAAACTCAAAAACTACAAAGTGCTACTTCAGTGCTGTCAGGCAAGTTCAAGTTTCCAACAAGCTTTTAGATATTAAAAAATACAAGAGTGCTCACAGAACTTGTTTGCCAAGTTTCCCTAACAGCAGCTCTCCATCTGTTGCATGGTGATTGTGAAACATCCTGCACAGCTCTCTAGAAACAGCTCACAGACAAAGAGCAAAACATTTTCCTCAAAAAAGCTTGAGGAAAGGGTAAAGAGTCTTTTAAAATTCCCTCAATGCAGAAACTTCTTTTCAAAAACAAGTGTAAGACAAGCATGCTTTCAGGTAGTTAATATATATTTGTACCAACACAGACAGATACATACACATGCACACCACACACACACACTTTACAGAGCTTGAAAAAACAATTTTCAACTTCATAAGTAAAAACAAAAAAATTCAGAATAGCTAAAACGATCCTGAGCAAACAAACAAATTAAACCTATAAAAACTGCATGGTATTAATATAGAAACAGGCAAGTGAACCAATGAAACTGAATCAGAGACCCCAAAATAATCCCACACACCTACGGCCACTTGAGTTTTGACAAAGAAACCAAAACCAGACAGTGGAAAAAAGAGAACATCTTCAACAAACGACGCTGGCCTAATTTGATGTCTGTGTCTTAAAAAATGCAAATAGATCCATATTTATCACCCTGAACAAAACTCAAGTCCAAATGGATGGAAGACCTCAATATAAGACCAGACACACTTAATCTAATAGAACAGGAAGTGGGAATAGCCTTGAACTTGTTGGTTAGGAGACAACTTTCTGAACAGAACACCAATGGCTCAGGCACTAAGTTCAAGAATTAATAAATGGGACCTCATGAAACTGAAAAGCTTCTGTAAGTCAAAGGACACCATCATCAGGACCAAATGACGGCCTACAGATTAGGAAAAGATCGTCCCGAACCCTACATCCAGCAGAGGGGGAATATCCAAAACACATAAAGAACTCAAGAAGTTAGACACCAGTAATCCAAATGATCCAATTTAAAAATGGGGTACAGAGCTCAGCAGAGAATTCTCAACAGAAGAACCTCGAATGGCCAAGAAGGACTTAAAAAAATGTTCAACATCCTAAGTCATCAGGGAAATGCAAGTCAAAACAACTCTGAGATTCCACTTTGCACCCTTCAGAATGGCTAAGATTAAAAACTCAAAGGACAGCCATGCTGGTGAGGATGTGGAACGGGGGGGGGGGGGGGGGGGGCCCCCCCCCCCCCCGGGGGGGGGGACGACACTTCTCCACCCCTGGTGGGAATGCAAACTTGCACACCCACTCTGGAAATCGACTTGGCAGTTTCTCAGAAAACTGGGAATAGTTCTACTTCAAGACCCAGCTATACCACTCCTGGGCATATTCCCAAAAGACACTGCACCATCCCACAAGGACACTTGCTCAACTATGTTTGTAGGAGCTTTATTCTTAATAGCCAGAAATTGGAAACAACCAAGATGCCTCTCAACTGAAGAGTGGATACAGAAAATGTGGTATATCTACACAATGGAATACTATTCAGCCTTTAAAAACAATGACATCATGAATTTCACAGGCAAATGGATGGAACTAGAAAATATCTTCTTGAGTGAGGTAACCCAAACCCAAAAAAGGACATGCATAGTATGTACTCACTTGTATGTGAATATTAGCCAAAAAGTACAACATAACCATGCTATAATCAACAGACCCAAAGAAGCCAAATAACAGGGAGAGCACAAGGGAAGGCAGTTGAATCTTTCTCAGAGGGGGAAACAAAATAAATATTTGAGGTCTATGAAGGAGGGAACTGGATGGAAGAGGGGATGGGGAGGGAAACGGGGTAGGGGAGGATCATGTGTAGGGAGTGCAGGGGAGAGAAAAGGAAGATTAACTGGTGGACAGGAACAATCTCTAGGGTGTATCAAAGACCTGGGGTGGAAAGAGGCCTTGGATGGTCTAAGGGGGAGACTCTAGCTGAAATTCCTAGCAGTAAGGGATATGGATCCTGAAGTGATCACTTCCTATAGCCAGGCAGGACTCCCAGTTGGAAAGATAATAACAGCAACCAACCCACAAAGCCTTTGACCCAAAATGTGTCCTGCCTACAAGATGTGCAGGGATAATAATAGAGAAGAGTCTGAGGAAATGGCCAACCAATGACTGCCCCAAACTGAGACCCACCCCACGGGAAAGAACCAATCCCCACACTATTAATGACACTCCATTATGCTTGCAGACAGAAACCTAGCATAACTATCCTCTGAGACGCTCCACCTAGCAGCCAATGGAAAGAGATGCAGAGACTCACATCCAAATATTAGATGAAGCGGGGGAGTCTTTCGAGATAGTTGGAAGAAAGACAGAGAGACCCGAAGAGGCCAGGGACTCCACAGGAGCAACAGGTTCAAGTAACCTGAACCACTGGGAGCTCCCAGAGACTGAGTCATCAACCAAAGAGCAAGCACTGGCTCGGCCTAGGCCCTCTGCACATACGTAGCAGATGAGCAGCTTGGTCTTCATGTGGGTCCTCCAAACAACTGGAGCAGGGGCAGTCCCTGGGCCTTTGCCTGTGGATCTCGCACACGTAAATAGACAGCCTTGTCTGGCCTCAGTGGGAGAAACTTGATGTTCGGAGTGGTGAAGTGTGGGGTTGACACCCAGAGTGGGGCTCCCCTTTCTAAAGGAATGGGGGAGTACTTATGTGAGGGGATACTGGGAGGAGAGGAAAGGCTGATATTGTGATGTAAAGTGAATAAATACATTTAATAAAAAAAGGAAAAAAGAAAAAAAAAGAAAATTTATCATTGTAAAAGATAAATTCCCTCAATGCAGAAAATTTTCAAAAACAAGTATAAGGAAAGCAGGCTTTCAAGTAGGAAATATATGTTTGTCCCAAGACAGACAGAGGCACATGCACATGTGCACACATGTGCGACAAGGCTAGTGCCTCATTCCTCTCATCTTCTTCAAACTCTCCTGACTCTAATAATTCTCTAGTAAACACATAAGCTAAGTATAGCACATTTTAACACAAGTTCCTGTGTCCTGTGTTTCAGTCAGGTTTCAACCTCCAGGGATCTGCAGACCTCAGATTGATTCCTGAAATGACTTCCTTCACCACGGATTGTGAAAGAACAAATGCTTAGAACACCCTCCTATCATTACATGCTCTGACAGTATTCTGCCATGCACCAACTGTATTACAAATACGCACGTGAAAAGATGGTGCAGTAGCAAACACTCAGACTCTGAGTATTAAACACACTTGAAAGAGAACAATTTGTCTGTGTGTTCAGATTAGCCAGGCTCTCTAAGTTTTATTTTCTGTGTCTGTTAAGAAAAATACAAGTGAGACCATCTTTGAAATTAAATAACATAAAGCTAAATAACTTTTAAAATTATACAACATGTAGGAAGTACTCAAGAAAATAAACCCATGAAGCTGCTCAGTATTTTACCTAAATAGAAACAGGATCCTTTGCTTTCTGTTTTTCTTTTGTTGCTCTTTGGGAATTGGGGGCTGGGCCTCTTGTATGTTCCGCAAGCACACTGAACCTAAATAAATTGGGGAGGGGAACATGCGATGCGGGCACACACTACCCCCAGCCTGGTCTTGAACTCAACAGTGATCTTCATGTCTGTACCTCTCAAATTCTGGGACTGCAGGCGTACACTGATGAAATAAGCAACTCCAAAAACTGGCTTAGGGCCAGGAGATGGCTCAGTGGGAAAAGGTCTCTGCCACCAACTCTGACACCTGAGTTTGATCCTCAGGACCCATAGAGTAAAAACAGAGAACCAATTCCTACAAAAATTGGTTTAT
Source organism: Rhabdomys pumilio (assembly GCA_030674055.1). Lineage (NCBI taxonomy): Eukaryota > Metazoa > Chordata > Mammalia > Rodentia > Muridae > Rhabdomys > Rhabdomys pumilio. The sequence goes on along the minus strand of JANHMN010000001.1, from coordinate 222,081,326 downwards.
TTCTTAACTGATTGAATGGTCTTTCATTTGATTCCCTTTCCTCTCCCTTCCTCTTCCCTCCCCTCTTTCACTCCCTCCCTCCATGTGTGCACATATGTGTACATGGGCATGCATGTATGTGTGTGTATAGGCCAAAAGTTAACTCTGGATGTTTCTCCTTAGATGCTGTCCACCTTGTTATCGTTGCTGCTGTGTTTTGGGTTTTAGTGAAAATAAACTCAAGCACATCGAGTAACAGATGCATCCAAAGGTGTAGACAGCTTTAGTCGTCCCTGTTCAAGTGCCGTCTGTCTCTGGACACTATTCCTCCTTCAACCTCTGCTGAGACGCTTTGCGCAAAGCTTTCCTTAGTTATATAGGAAGGATATCAAGATACTAATGGTTCTGTTGACACTCAAGAGAAAAATGGCGGTCACCTCCAAGGTGCTAAGGGTCAGGGACAGCAATGCCTGAACTTGGTATTGTAAACGAGGTGTCCACTTGGAGCCAGTTGGTTCTGCACATGTGGCCACAAACAGTTTGCCAGACCTGAATATCACTGTTATGTTCACTTTGCAAAAATGACTTAAGAAACTCTGAATGGAAACTGCTTAAATAATTCATGAAAGTTTAAAATCACTCACCATTAAAGCATTTGGGCCTGTTACGTATGTGGAGATTATTCAATGGTAATTTACTCTATTTCTTTTGTTGCTGCTTAGGAATTTTCACTTTAAGCAAAATATTTAGTCTAGGTTCCTACAATTCTAAAAGCACAAAGCATAACTCAAAGCAGTAGCCCAGATCCTGTATCAAATCCACATAGCCTGTGCACCATCCTGTCATCACTTAACATATAATCAAACAAGTCAAGTACAGCATTGTCAAGCTTACTAACGAAACAGGTGAGCAGCTATTAAAACAAATGATCCCCTAACAGGTAGTCTCAAAGACTGTGCACAAATCAGAATTGGAATCCAAGCAAATATTAAACATAACGCTGAAGAGTAATAATTCTGGGTCCCTTTTCATCCTTGGCTATAAAGTCTATATAGGTGAAAAATTCTAAGTCTTCTAGTTATCAAGTAACATGTAATGTTGTAATGTTATTCTACAGAAAATTAAGAGACTGAGCCACCTCTACATCCCCCTCTAGTCTCCATCTTTAAAAGCAGTTTAAAATGATGCTTTTAACAAAAGTCATGGTGAAAGAAGCTGCCATGCTAAGGACTCTGGATGTGGTTTGAATAGTAATGGCCCTATGTTTGAATGCTTGGTCATAGTGAGTGGCACTATTAGGAGGTGTGGCCTTGTTGGAGTAGGTGTGGCCTTGTTGGAGGAAGTGTGTTACTGTGAGAACGGGTCATATATGCTGAAGCTACGCCTAGAGTGGCACACAAGTCTTCTGCTACTGTAGATCAAGAGACAGAACCCAGCTCCTTCTCCAGCACCATGTCTGCCTGCGTGCTCCCATGTTTCCTGCCATAATAATGGACTAAACTTATGAAACTGTAAGGTATCCACAATTAAACGTTATCCTTTATAACTATGCCATATAGCTGCATTCCCTAGTCAAGCTGCCCAGAAGCAGCAGACCTAAGGTCTAAACCTAAACAATATGACTACACCTTGCTCAGTCAGCAAGCTTGGCCACCACAGAGTGCAAGTCTAGGCTCCTCAGCTGAACTACCACTGTAATCAGGTTCATCACAGGTCAAGCTTGGGTTTAAGATGTATAGATGGCTATATTCATCATGAACCCTGTATTTAGAACCACAGCAAACTGAGTTCATTTCCTATCTGCTGGCTCAAGTAGTGGGCCCTTCTAAAGACACTTACTTAGCTTTGCACAGCATCTTCACAATCAAAGGCCTAAGCAGACTGTCTTTCCTCTAAACTTACCCAGATAACACTGGAATTTCCATTGCAAATCTCTATGAAGTTGTTTAAACATAGTCTAATCTTATTGGTTGTCTTTCCCCCACCCCCACCCTGTTTATAATTACATCATTTCCTTCTTCACTTCCCCCCTTCAAATCCTCCAATATACTCTTCCTTGCTCTCTGAGAACATACATACCTAGCAACATTATACTAAGTAAGCAGGGTGTATTTATGTTGTAGATAGCCCTGGTCTTGTATTTTGATGCTAATTCTGCTTTCTTGGGAGGGGCTGCAGATGAAGAGTGAGTCAGTATACAGGTGACTTCTTGTGAACCTTCTGCTCACCATAATTTGTAGAGGCTAGGGCCAGTGACTGGGCAGTAGAAGGAGAGGTAGAGGGGAAAAGTTTGGGGAAGAGGAGAGGAAAAGGAGGACAGAGGAGAGAAGATGGCCACGGATGTCTGAGTGTCTCTAGCAGTCTAAGGTAGTTATTCAATCAAGGTTAGGTAATTGGGTTAACAGTTCTAATTGTGTGTGCATCTTATGTATCGAGTATTTGCTAATATATAAATCCACTGAATAATCTTTAAGCACTAAGAGTCTTATTTCTACTGGTTACTGAAATTGTTATATCTATTGCATGGTGGTGGTGGATATTCCCTGGGTTTGGGGGGCTAGATACCATGGAGCTGATCAGTGGAGGCAGCCAACTTCTAGTGGGTCCCAGGCTGGCGTCACAGGCCAGCTGGTGCACCTTTAGTGTGGGAACTTAGTGCGGGAACATGGCAGCCAGGCAGGGAGCTAGCCGGAGCCCCTGCTGCCTCTTCAAATACTTCCCACAACATATTTATGTATTTAGGAATATATACAAATATGTGGTGCTTTGAATGAGAATGACTTGCATAGGCTCACAGCTTTGAATGCTCAGCCACCAGGAAGTGGCACTATTTGAAAGGATTAGGGGTGTGGCCTTGTTAGAGGAAGTCTGTCACTGGAAGTGGGCTTTGAGGTTTTCAAAAGCTCAAGTTAGGCCCAATGGCTTTCTCTTCCTGATGCCTGCTAATTCAGATGCAGAACTCTCTAGCACCATGTCTGCCTATACATCATCACACTTCCAACCATTATAACGGACTAAACCTCTAAACTGTAAGCCAGCCCCAGTTAAATGCTTTCTTTCATAAGAGTTGCCACAGTCATGGTGTCTCTTCACAGCAGCAGAACATAAGACAGCACATATACTGTACTGCAACAACTAGTGATGAGAACAGAGGGCATGGATTTGAAAAGGTTTGGGGTTTTTTGGTCAGGATAAATTGTTAATTTGGTCATGCATCTCCCAAAAGTAAGGGTCATCTTTTTGTCTTGTTTTGTTTTTTCCTTTTGAAGGGTAAGTGTTGTTGTGATTTGTCCTGTGATACATGACACGACATGAATGAACACGCTTATTAAAGGCTATAGCCCTAGGTTTAATTCCCAGTACAAGAGAGGGAAAAAGGGGGGAAGGGAACCAACCATAGAAAGAATATGTTATTATTCCATTTATATAAAATGCCTATACTATGCAAATATACAAGGACAGAAAGCAAATCAGTGGTTTCCTGCACTGAAGTGGGTAGAAACAGTAAACCAGCCTTTGAGGTGGAAATCAGTTTATCCTGCACCAAATCTACAAAGTGACAATGAAATCAATGTGACATTGGCACCATATAAAAATAGTTCAGTTATATAATAAATAATAAGTTCAAATTTTATGTCTAACCTGGAGTAATTCAATATATAAACAATGATTCAGTTTTAGGATAGAAAAACATTTTTAAAAATCAATAAAAGTAGAGAGTAAAACCACCAGTGTGTATGAGGAAGTTATCAGATCACCTCTCACATAAAAAAATTCGCTTCAGGTGAGCTGAAGACCTAAAGATGCAAAACATACTAGATGAAAAATTTAATAATATTAGTGTTAAGAAAATCTTCCTTAAGCAGAAACTAAGAAAAAAAGCTCAAACTTGATACCATTACTTCATAGTAGTGATAAATTTTAACTGAACTTTTGAAATTTCACATATAACACATACAATTAAAAATGGTAACAGACTAGGAGGAAATGTCAAAAGAAGAGACAATTTACCCAGTCTAGTCATAAAATAGATTACTAAGTCAATGGTTATATCTGCATTATAAAGAAGTATTGGGCAATAGGACACTAACTCAAAGAAAGTTCAAGTGATCAATAAACAAAATTTAAAAACAATATGCTACTCATTACTAGTAGTTATAGAAATATAAATTAAAATAGTAAAATACAATTTTACTATTTATCTATGTAGATCAGGCCACCTGCCTCCTCCTCTTGAGTGTTGGGATTAAAAGCGTATGCTACTAAACCCAGCAGTGATCCCAGTTTAGTTACTTTTCAGATGGCCTCCACAGCTGGAGGGGGAATTGGGGAAAACATGCTGTATGGAAACAGGTGCCCCAATAAGATGGTGGTCAGTCACCAGCAGCTCTGCCCCGGGGTTGCTTCTCAGAGCTCAGAAGCAGCAGCTCACTCACACCAGTCCTACCTACAGTTTAGCTCCTTTCATTTTCAGTTTCATTTGCAGATAAGGAAACCAGTGCACAAAGGATTAAGTCATCTGCAGAGATCTCAGTAGTAACTTAAGCAGCAGAGCTAGGTATCAAGCCATGCATGCTGACTTCAGTGTCTCAGTTCATAACCACCACTGCTACTCCAGAGGGTATGGCCATTCCCGAACAGGATTCTCACTGCCACACTAAGCAAAGGCCTGGAAATGGTCATAATTATGGACTAGGAGGGTAAACAATGTTCCACTCAAAGACAGAAAAACAAATACTGCAGAACCTACATACACCATTTTACACTTTATTCTTTTTTAAAGACAGGGTTGCAAGCTGATGTCAAACTCATTTTGTAACAGTGGCTGGTACTAAACTCCTCCTAATCCTCCTGCCTCAGCCATCTGAGCGGTAGGATTATAGATATAAGCTGCCATATCTGACATACTTTATGCATTTTTGTAGTATGTGATTTTAAGCTGTCAGGTCATTGTTTTCATGTAAAAATACAAATTAAACTGAAAGAAAATTTTGAAATAGGCCCAAACTAATAAAAATAACAGTGCCCTGTGATTCCTTTTCCCTAACCTAAATAGTTAAAAGTGCCTGCCAGCAGGTTTGGGCCCAGTTAATTAGTTACAGAGTAGGTGGAGTTACAAGACAAAGGCCTGTTAAAACATCCCAGAAACTAACTGGCCAAGAGAGGAACTACACCCCGCCCCCATGTACCAATATAGCCTGCTGATGTTCAAAAAGTAAAACAACCAATCACGTGCACCCTCTCGAAAGTTCCCTCTTTTCCCCACCCCGCCCATATATAAACCCTAGACCCCTGAGCCGAGAGGTCAGTCCCTCTATCCCCTATGTGAGATATGGAGATATGGACTGGCCCAGAGCTCTGATTAAACCGCCTAATGTGCTTGCATCAAGTTGGTCTCTTTGGGTGCGTGCTGTCCTGAGACTCAAGTGGGGTCCTCTGGGGTCCCCTTCTAGGGAATCTTAGACCTTTCAAAACTAAGCCAGTTATGGCATCACAAGCCAAGAATCCTAATCCCAGTACTCAGAAGAGGAATGCAGGAGGATCTTAAATCCAAGGCTAACATGGCTACATAATAAGATCTTATCTCAAAAGTAATGCATAAAAATGAAAAGAAAATCAAACAAGGAGGCAGAGCCACAGTTTAAATAATTTGATAACACAACCAATGGATGCTCCTGAACCCAAACCCAGCTAGAGCAGCCCACAAGTACACATTATTGAACGTTAGACTGCATGGGTTAAAATTACTCGATAAACAGTTTGGAACAAGCTACTTAACTACCTTATGTCTCAGTTTCCTCATCAAAAAATAAAGCTATCGGCATTTATTTCATATATTATCATATAAAGTATTTAAGTGTATAAAGAAAAGAGGGCAAAGAAAAGAAAGGAGAGGACAAAAGAGAAAGGAAAAGAAAGTAGTTGCCAAGTGTAGGGCCCACATCTGAGGTCCCCGCACTCAGGAAGGGGACGCCAGGAAACTAGGAACTCAAAGCTATCTTCAGCTACATGTGATCAGATCCCAGAAACCTAGAAAGTGAGCCAGGCATGTTGGGAATGCCTTTAATCCCAGCACCTAGGAGGCAGAAGCAGGCAGATCTCTGAATTTGAAGTCAGCCTGGTCTCCATAGGACAAGTCATGGCAACACAGTGAGACCTTTTCTCAAAAAATTGAATCCAAAACACATGCCTTTAATCTCAGCACTTGGAAAACTGATCTCTGTGAATCTGAGGACAGCTTGGTCTCCATAAGGAGTTTTTGACCAGCCAGAACTCCACAGTGAGATCCTGTCTCAGAAAAAAATAAGTAAACAAAACAACAAATAAATAAATATCAAAGCAAGAAGAGATGAGTCAAACTACTAGCACCCTTCCCAAAAACATAAAAGGGAAAAAAAAAACCCTAAAATAAGTACATCCAACATAGTAAGTAGTAAGTGTACATCTACTGTTTTGCAATACACCTCTCAGTCTTATACACACATAAGAACTAAGAACTGCAATGTAAAATACTTCTCACGGTTAGTGTGAGAGGCAGCACACTAGAGCATGCTGGTGAACAGCAGTGTCTGCCTCTGCTGCTGCCGCCTCTGAACCACAGCGCAGCTCACCACAGCCGGCCTAGGACCTGTCATGGGACCTTTAATCTAGAAAGCAGGCAGGCAGCTCACTCTTCTTCAAGCTTTAGTATGTGCACAAACATCCTGTCTCAAAACAATTCAAAGCACTTTCCCTCCTGAAAGTATCTCTTCTTTTGTCTCTAGATTAAACTCCACTCAATATTAACATGCTTTCAGGTGGTTTTTTTCCCCCTCAGGTGAATTTCATCTGACTTTAAGGATAGTTAGTCCCAAATTCTCACCTTTTGTAGGTATTTTTATGAGCTCTGTATTGTATCATTTCAGTACACAATATACAACAGCTACAAAACTACAATGTGCTGCCAGAACTAAGAATCAATTTTATTATTTGCAGTAACTGTTTCTAGAATAAAGTAGATATCAGCTTAAGGTTTTGGGAGCAAGCTTACGTCAGTCTGTAAATCGGCCCTCTTCAGCACACTTTAACCCCACTGCTTTCTTAGCAAAGGACCTCTGGACACGTCAACTCCACACCACTGCCCACGGCCCTGCACAGCCTGTCTTAGTTATAAAGTGTAGGCCTGCCACACTGAGGAAGGATCAGAGGCTCAGAGTTAAGGTCAAACCCTTTACCTCCGTATCCCTTGAGACCTTACTTATGTGAAGGCAGTAAACAATACACCACATATATTCAATGAAAGGTGACTCAGGAAGTCCTAGGTTCAATTCCCCTACCGATGACAAATCAAGCTCTAGGAGAGTCAGAAAATAGGGAGGTCATAGTCTTTGGACTGAAAAGTGTGCTTGTAAGGTGGTCAAAACTGTTTAATCTCCTTGAAAAAACAGCTCATAATTAAAAGATTAATTATAGTCATCGATTAAATTCTCTAATTAAAGAGACAGTACTAAGGATAGTCACTATTTGGTCTAATTTTACAGAAAACCAAGATGAACCCTAAACTACTTCCTTATTACCACATCAAAACAAACAGTAACATTTACGAGCAGCGAATTAATTGGTTCTTAAACTATGAAATGGCATTACTACCAAATATTTAATTTCTAAATTTTATTTTAGAATGGCTTAACTATCACCGGAAGCAAATACTGAGACACTGATGACAACTCCTGGGAAATGTACTCAAGCCCAGCCTTTTCTGGCTCACCTGCTGCTCGTCCTCCATGACGTTACTTGCAAATTCAAACACTAGGTCGTTCTGTTGGACAACGGCAGCCATAGTAAAGCATCCCCTTAGATCCACATGAGGACAGTCCCAGGCAGCTTCAGGGCTCTCAGGCAAGTCTGTGAAGTCCCTACAGACCAGACACTCTTCAGCAAAAGTTCTCCAGATTCGCTTGCCTCACTGACATTCTAAGCAACAGGCCCGTTTTCTGAAATCATTCACTCGGTCTTCTTGTCCCTGAAAAACAAAGGCTTAAGTTAGTGGTGAAAAGCAGTCCTCTGGCTAAAATGTAACAGCTGAAGCTGCACAGATCTCCCATGGCATTGTTACTCTTAAGGAAAATCGGTATGACTGCACACACAGGGTTTCGGTTTTCAAGACACACTTCCTTTGAAGACCTCATTCCTAAGATAAAATCTCCCCCTCCTTATTTCTTTTCTTCTTCCCTGAGGTGTACTTGAATTAAAGTACTGAGTGGGGCAGGGTGGGGATGGGAGGGATGTTCCAGTAATAATTAGGAAATTTTCAATCCCAGCAGAGAATATATAAACAATTTCATTCTTCTCACTGGCCCAGCAAATCACCTACATGCACAGTAACCACTACTTGCTAAATTTCACAACAGACATAGCAACATGCAAGCACCATCCCCATCACAGATACTAAATGAAGACAGTTAACGGTTGTAAATGATGTTTGACGGGCTTTTAAGAGTGAACAGAAATTAAAGCCTACTTTTCTGTCCCTGAAAGGGCCCGAGGTGAGAAAAAACCGCTAGAGCAAGCCTGTCTTCAGGGGCTTCTTTTTGAATGCACTGAAATGTAGCCTTATCTCCAACACAAGCAACAGGAAGGAAACTGTACTTGACCACGTCACGGCAAATTAGAACATGCAAAGGGCCGCACTTTACAATGGTAGAAAAACAGAAATGCAACTTAGGAGCAAAAACAACCTCACAGAGCTCTGGGAATGACTGCCAAACACGTTTGTGAATTAGTGTTTTTAAAAAGTAATGCTACCACTAATAAAGTTAATAATGGTGTTTATTACAATTATATTAAACATTAAATGTTTATGGCCATAAATGTGACATGAAAAGTTAAGACTTTAGATGGTGATGTTTTTAAAATATAGTCATTTGAAACATCTTTTATAATATTAATATAAATATTTCAAAAAGATGACAACTTGAAGTAAAGGATGGTGACTAATCCTAATGATTGTAAAGACATGGTCTGGGACTGAGGAGCCACGGTGAGTCAGCTTCCTGGAAACCTTACACCTAATTAGCAGGAGCTAGCCAGGTCAGGTACACTACTTCCTAATTTCAGTCAAACCCATCCCTGTAAATTCCAGCCTTTAGAGATCAACATAGATCACTGTAATTTCCATAACTGGAAATCAAAAATTAAATAAGGGCTAGGAATTCAAGTCAGATTTTTACTCAATAAACTCAGTTTCAAGCCAGTGGTGTTCAATTCTGACCCAGCACAATTCTTTTAGCAGAGATTTAGCTATAACACTAAGAAAGTAGTTTAAATGCTGTCTGGTCGTGTTTTGAACCCAGAGAGGACAAAAAAATAAATATGTTTATGTTTAACTGAGCATAGTTGTATCAACATAGATGTATATTTACCTTGTATAAACATTCCTTATTTTTGCCCTTACAAACATAGCCCCATTCCTCTATGTAGCCCTGCCTTCTATCGTTCCCCTGGCCACCACATCTTTGTTCTTGTCTCCTTTCTCTCTTTCCATTATTCCTGTTCCTAGAATGTCCCCTCCCACCTCTCAATCTTATCTTCCCATTCGTCAATGTTTAAGTCACTTTTTGAGGAGGTGGGGGGAGAGACTCCTGTAGGCCAGATAAGCCTCAAACTGGCTATGTAGCCAAGAGTAACTTTGAACTCCTCATCTTCTTGCTTCTGCCTTCCAAGTTCCTTCAGAAAGTTTTCCAACTTTACGTTTAAACCCATAAGGATTGTTCCCTTCAAAATCACAGCACTTCCTGCCTATCCTACCAACTTAGCACTAATCACACAGTGTTTAAAGTGTTGCTCACTGAATTCAACTGAATAAATGTGTCAGTACTTGTTATCTGAAAACCAATTTGTAGGAATCAGAAATAAGTAGGGCAAACCTCTCCTGGGGAAAGAACCAGAGTTTTTAATTTCCTCTCTACCCACCAAACCTGTTGTCCATGCTAAAGATAAGACGGTTCGTGTTAATAGCAGATGTTTTAAACATCTACCACTAATATTAAAGCTATTGCTAAATATATTCTTTGTTTATCAATGAAGCACTTTTGATAAAGAGGAAATTACTATCATCTTCAAACCACAAAGCAAGAAAATACAAGGGGATTGAGGGATGTTTGTGACACAGGGGTTTTTCTGTAAAAGGTTGGGTTCAAGGGTGCACCAAGACCTGGCTTTCCTAATAAGCACAGAGGAGGACCTCTGTGAGGAGTGGCCTGTCTGAAGTTACAAAGTTACTGTTTCTTAGCAGCATGTCCACAGTGCTACTATGCTTTACCAACTGCCCTTCAGAAACGTCAAAAGTAATGGCAAGCCATGAAAATAGCCTGACCTCACACCCCACGACTGACAACCTGTAAAAATAACCCAAAATGGCTGCCCCAAATCACCATCACCCAGCCGCATGGCTAGGAAAAGATAACTGAGCTCTGGCAGTTTCAGTTCACACTCACCAACCCAAGACATAAGAAAAGCATTTTCTTTGGTTTAATTAGGCCTCTGACACTCTGTGCCTTCTTCCTACTCATCCTCTTTCCTGTTTAGGTATCCTGTGGCTTTAATGTGATTCTTGAGGGGAAAATAAAAAACAAAAATCCTTCTGTTTTTTTTTTTGTTTTGTTTTTTGTTTTTTGTTATTGTTTTTGTGTTTCAAGACAGGGTTTCTCTGTGTAGCCCTGGCTATCCTGGAACTCACTCTGTAGACCAGGCTGGCCTCGAACTCAGAAATCCATTTGCCTCTGCCTCCCAAGTGCTGGGATTAAAGGTGTGCACCACCACCGCCTGGCTAATCTTTCTGATTCTTAAACCAGAGGTAGGTACCTTCTTTGCATGTCAAGGATACGGGAATAACATAGCTCAGCTGTATTAAGTAAGTAAGTACAGACAAGACTGATACCTACACCAATGATTCAGTTATTCTTTTAATTGGTGGAGGTGCCCAGATTTCATGATCTGTAAGCACAACACAGCTAACATTACAGTCTCATTTCCTAAATCAAAACTCAAGTTCCATAAAACACATAGTCTTGCTTTTAAATCCACCAAGACCTTTGTGCTATTATACATTTTAAAACAGATTTAACTAAATGTTTATATCAAATTTAAGGGGGAACTCCACCTTCTGGGTTTTTTTTTTTTCCAATCCAGCCAGTACACATCAGTCAAGTCCATCTCTAGAGGCTCTGAATTCTTCTGTCTAAAATGTCCAAACAGAACATGATGCTTCCCTAAAGTAATTACTATACGCAAAAAGACATGGGCATCAAGACTGAAAACAAAGGCATCTGATCTACCCTTAGACAGCTTAAGATTTTAAGCCTGTTTAATAATAGACATGGTGCCACAAACCTGTAATTGCCGGCAGGAATTTGAGGCCAGCCTGGGCTATATAACCATCCCTTGCCTAAAACAGCCAAACAAACCATAATACCAAACCTGTTTAAATTTACCCGTTAATGAGCCATATATTCAGGAAGATAGCTGCTATAACAGTTCTCAAACACATGTTTCTGCAGCACTATAAAGTAACGAGGAAAAAGAAGGAGAAAGCTCTTCATCTACCAATCACACGCGGGCACCTTACTTACACATTTTAGAGAAGTAACCCAGTTTGGGGCATCCAAACAATTGCCAGACTATCTTTAATGCCTTTTTCCTTTGATAAACTACAGCACAGAAACGCTTAGAATTAAGATTCCTAAGTTCTCATCACCAATCTTCACACTTGACGTAAAGTCATAAAGCAAAACAATTCTGATGAACTCTAACCTCAGACCACTTGGGCTCCGCCTCTGGGGTGTGGCCCTGAGCAAGGTTTCCACACACTTAATGTAAGTCTCTAGTGCTCTCGTTCTATTAAATGAGCATATAAATGGCAATAAAATCTAGAGCTGTGAAAATCATCTGTGAGACACTTGTGCCTGTAACTGGGACTGAGGTCGGCAGCAGAGCACTGGCCTAGAAAGATGCCAGCTTCAGTCTCCAGCTCTGCTTAAAGAGAAAGCCAAATACATAGGCAGAACGCCTGGTACATAAACTGAACTCAATAAACATTAGCTTAATTATAGCTCTGAGTATAATGGGCAAAATGTGCAACAGGTGCTCGTTAGATTCTAATTATTTCTTAAGTCTCATTTCTATAACCACTGAGAGTCTTTCACCAGAGCTACTGGTAAGGCTCCAACATCATAGCCCATTAGCAACTAAGATGACTCTGGTGCTTAGCATTTTGGTATCCTTTTGATAAATCCAGTTGTATAAAGATTAGGACTTTAAAACTTTACTTCTGAGGCTAGAGAGATGGCTCATCGATTAAGAGCATTGCTCCTCTTGTAAAGGAACTAGGTTCAATTCTCAGCACCCACATGGTGGCTTACAACCATCTGTAACTCCAGTCCCAGGAAATATAACACCCTCATGTAGGCAAAACACCCATTCATAGAAAATAAATATTTTTTTAAAAAACTCCACTCAACAGAGTCCAGTTAGGACCCTGTCCCAAACACAATGACTTTATCAATTCTAAACACAAAACACTGTTTCACATTAATGACTACAACAACTCAATTCAAATTGTTTTGCATAACTTATTATTATAAAGTGTTTCAAATATAAAAAAGCATGAATTGAAAGTTGCAAAATTAGTCCCTCTTTGAATATAAAGTAGAAGATATAGAATTTGAGAACCATTTCAGATACAAAAATATGAAATATCCACTAAGATTTTACATTAAAACTGGCATTTAATACTTTTATATTGCATTTGTCAGTTTTCAACAATACGAAGTAGAAACAAATAAAACACTCCATAAAAATATTGAATCCCATTTCCTCAAATATTCCCGCTCCTACAGAACCTTATCCTAAATAAAATACTTAATACATCGAGATTTTTTTAGCCAAATTGGCACACTCCTTTAATCCCAGCACTTGGGATTAATATTAATTTTTTTTTTTGGAAATTACTATAGTACAAACAGATTTAATGTAAGTAAACCATACATTTAATGTAAGGCTCTAGAGCTCTCTGTGGAAACAATGGATACAAAGAGTCTATTAAACAAACAAGATTTTAGAGTAGATCATTCTAGCTCAAAAGGGTAAAAGGCATCTATCTGCAAGGAGGAAAGGGATAACTGACTGGATGGCCAGTGATTCGGATGACACTTGGCTTATGCACACTGCTGGCCGGGCAGTGGAAGCTCACTAAGAGGAACTCTGTAATAACTGTACAACAAATGCCTGACCAGCAAGAGCTCTTATACCAAGTAGTAACTAATAAAGAGACTTTTGCAAAATCATCTTCAAGAATTCTAAGAAAAACAAGGCTGTTTGAGAAAAAAAAAAACTATTAGAAGAAATGCATCAGAAATTAAAGAACACAACATGTAAAAAGAGGGGCTCCATACAAAAACTAGAACCCAGAAGCAGTAGACCCACTGTTTGCAGTGATTGTAATTTTTGTGTGGTGGACCACAATTGGGCTTTTTTTCTAATGTTTTTCATTGTTTTAGAATGCTAGGCAACAGAAATGAAATCAAATCTGTGGTTATCAAAATAGTCAGCACAATGGTCTGCCCATTATCAATGTAAAAGTTTTGTATAATTCAGGGCTTAAGGACTACACATGTCATTGAAAAGGTAGGGAGGTTGGGACTGTAAGCAATCTGACCTGCCTAAGGACACAGCCAATAAGCAGCAAAGAGAACTTGAGAGGCCCAGTCTCCTCCTGCCCCTCTATCTTTACTAGTGGGGCTTCATGTTTTTATCAGCACAGTACCAGGGGCTGGGGAAACAGTTCAGTGACAGAGAACTCGCCTTGCATGCACAAGGCCCTGAGTTTAGATACCAGCACCATCAAACCCAAGCATGTGTTGCCAAGCATGTTCCCACACTCTAGTACACTTAGTAGTTGAAATGTCTTAGGAAGATACTTTCGGCATCCTCTGGATAGGTGGAATACATCGCTTCTAATCATATATAGTTGGGAGTGAAGGGTAGGTTTGCAGGTGTCTCCTCTGTAGCTTTAAGCCTTAGTTTACTATTACTGTGCTTACTATTGCTAGCACTTACTATTACGAAGTCTACCCTATTGTATTCTTTACAGCTTCACTCAGCCTTAAAATATCGGAATACAAAATAATAATAAAACAAAAACATGGAAGCCATTTATAAAGATCTCTCTAAAGTATCTCTTATATTTACAAAATGGGGCGGAGGGGGGACAAGTTAATATTCAAAGTAAACAAATCATTTCTCACTGTATTCAGGCCTTTCATAATTTAATTTTTAAAAAATACCAAATATAGTGGCACAGAGGTCTTGAACCCAGCACTTGGGGAAAAGAAGCAACCAGATCTTTAAGAGGTCAAGGCCTACTGGAGTCTATATAGCAAGCTTCTGGCCAGCCAAGGCTACATGGTAAGACCCTATCTCAAAAAAGCCAAATAAACAAACAAACAATAAAGTGCTTGGGGCTGGAGAGATTGGAGAGATGGCTCATGAGTTACAAATGCTCACTGCTATTCTACGAGTATATTCTATCAACATTCATGTCCAAGCAGAAAGTGGCATACTCATACACCGATACACAAATAAAGATTTCTTTTAAATAAAATAGAATGCTTAAAAGCAAGACATGGTTGTTATTCATCTGTAATCTCACATCTGGAAAGTAGAGGCATGAGAATCTTTTCTAGCCTAGCTTAGACCACATGAGGCCCCAGAAATAAAAAATAAAAATAAATAAATAATAAGTAAACTTGATATTTTAATCCTTTTTAAAAATTAGTCTTCTGATTTTTTTCAAATACTCAATGAATACAAAATTGTTTCTGTGGCTTGCGTTGTATCTTAGAAAAAAATTAATGGATAAAACCAAGTTTCAGTGATTTGTACATATACATTACATCTATGACCACCAGCTTGGTTTCCTGTCTTGGAGACAATGCTTTCCTACATAGCCCAGGCTGCCCTGGAACTCAGGCTCCTTCTCCTTTGCATCTGCCTCTGAAGTGCTGGCACTCCAGGGGTACACACTCACATTCACCTCCCACATCTTTTAAGTAGCTAGCTATTCAGTATAGCTACTTAGCGCTAGGCATTTGTCAATTTAAATAAACTGTCTTCACATTAGGCATTATTTAATTAAGAAAGGAGAACACTAGATATTCTTACATTGAAAGACAGCACAGAGGAGTGGCAATCACAACTTTATCAAGTTTGACTTTCATATAAATAAAGCCCAAATGGTGCCATTGACTACAAAGCCTCAGATGTGGTTCTGGAAGCAGGACTTTTCCCAGTCAAACTCACCTTAGCTTCAACTGTGTTAACTTTAAGAACCCCAGGATGATCGAACCAATCAGACTGACTTTCTCTACTCTTGCCTTTTGCTGACACCAGGAGAACAGTCCCAGGCCTCCAAGGGAGGCTGCAATTACTCCCCACACCTGAAATTCCAGTTCTTTCGCATACTTCTCCACTTTCTACTATTGGCCACTCAGCTCACTTGGTGTCAGGTTACATGCAGTCGGCGTTTATTGCACCTGAAAAGCCAACAGATCTCATACTTAGGCCTGTTACTACCTGTGGTCTCAGGATTAGCCCTCTTTGAACATGTTCTGAAAACATGAGAATTTAAAACTAAGAATTTTAAACCATGATAATCATAAATTTTGTCATGAAAAAAAAATTTAATTTCTTTCTCAAAAAGGCTAAATTATCGTCAAAATATTAGCTTATGCTTTATTATGTAAATTAACTGTCTACAGAAACTTTATTCTGTCCAGTACCCAAAACTTGAACTCTGACAAATACCATCTACCCAGAAAACAAACATGCTAAAACACCCTTAACAGTAAAACCTGTTCAGGCAACTAAACTTCTTTCTCTGCAACAAACAAGAATTAACCTGCAAGAAATCTGTTTCATATCTGTGGCTGTTTATTCCTCTGGTTAATATTTTCATTTTAGGAAAACCAAGCTCTAACACCATGGTTTGATTCCCATCACTTGGGCTTTGGCTCCGACTGCATGAGGAAAGGCAGATGTGCTTAACCTCCAGGGCCACGCTGTTCCACAAGTTGGAGACTTGAGATCCTGTCTTTAAATCAATTGGAGAGTGACTCAGTCAATCAAGTAAGTTCTGTCTCCAGTGCCCACACATGTAATGCTGGTGCCCAGGCAACAGAGGAGGAGGATTCTGGTGCCTGCTGGCCAGACAGTCTAACCTAATTGAGCTCCAGGCCAATGAAAGACTGCCTTATGGCTGAGGATCCTTAAAACCATCCTCATGATGGACAGGAATCTCGGCTTCTAAACTTAATGAAAATAAAGCATCGGCAGCAAGAAGACTTCAAAGATGGGAGGCAGGAAAGCAGAAGGCATGGGATAGAAGTGTAAGAGACACACTTAAGATACTGAGTGCTTTAAAAGTGTGTGTAACTCTATTTTCCTTTCTATAAATCTCAAAAACAAAGTTCACTGTAAGTAATCTGAAGGTATGGGACATATATGGGCTAAATGTTTAGGGCCTTTATCTTTTAAAACATAAGGGCACAATTTTTAAATCATTTGAATCCATTTGACTACATTAGTTGGAGCTCAGCTCCTTAAATGGTAGTGGGTCCAGGGACAGAATGTGAGGTTATGAAAACCTTGTATAGGACAAGACTTCTTCCCTCTCTCTCTGTCTCTGTGTCTGTTTTGGAGACAAGGTCTCAGTGTGTAGCCCCTGCTGACCTTGAACTCAATATGCAGACCAGACTGGCCTTGAACTTAATCATCACCTCCCTCTGCCTCCAGAACACTAAAATTAAAAGTGTTCACTTCCACTATGGGGGAAAAAGGATTCCTGTATATACAAAGACAAAGGTCTAATTCAAAATTAAATGTATAATGAATCTGAGGTGTTTCCGGAAGCACACATCCATGTTGCATCATGGGACTTCACTGTCGCTTTGGTACAGAACACACAACATGTCTACTTTGCACTGTGCATGTCACTACGCTATGCAAGGCTGTGAGCGCTGCCTGAAACCTCAGCTCAGACTCCAGACTACTGTATGCACAACCTGCAGTGCTTTTACTATACATGTTTTCTGTTCCTGCAGAAACAGTCTTTACTATGGAAAACAAAGAGTTTTAGTGTTTTCCTATCATCATTGTTTGATACTCGAGTATCAAATTAAATATATTGGGTTTGATTGTTTTAGAATGTTTGATGTTTAAAATCATTACTTGTGTTTATGAATTGCGTATCATTTAAAAAAACCTGTTCAGTGAGGTCAAGACTGCTCAGCAGGTAAAGGAACTTGCTATTATGCCTGCGTTAACCTTTAAAACCTGAAACCTGAAGGTGGGTAGCATTAGCTCCTAAAAACGTGGTCCTCAGACCTCCACACATAAGCCACAGGGACATGGACACACACACTAAAATTTTTTTAAAAGTTCAATAAATTTTAGCTTTGGATTAAGACAGAATTTCCAACAATTTTGGAAACAGCCCCAAACATATTTCTCCCATTTTTTGTACCATGTATTTATTTGAACATTCTCAGTTTTGTTAATTATAAAATCAAAATATCAATCAACTCTGAAAATGTCAAAGATGTTTTAGTACCAAATATTCAGCTAAGACTTAATTGTTGTATGTGAAAAATAAACAAGTAACCCTCTTCAGCATAAATGTGTTTGTATTTAATAAATGATAAAATCATACCCATATGAAAGAATTGTTCTATTTAATTGTTTTCATTCAGAGCACTCCCCCCCATGTAGATGGCATGTGCCACACGCTGTACCACATCTATGCCCACCATCGTGTCTTGGAGACAAAGCTTTTCTCCACAGCCCAGGCTGCTCTGGGACTCAGGCTCCTTCTTCCCCTTTGCATCTGCCTCTGAAGTTCAGTGAACAACTTTGCAGGAACCGGTTCTCCTCTTCTACCATATGGGTGCTGTGGACTCAGCTCTGGTTGGTAAGCTTGGTAACAAGAACCTCTACCCACTGAACCTTACAAAATAATCCCCCCTGATTTTCCATCAGTAAACATTTGCTCGGAACGTCTATTTTACATATGTATATAATCAGGGGTCATGTAAAATCTCTCATGAGAAAGGTAGCCATGTGTAGAAAAGCTCCGAGAAACCATAAGGTGCATCAGGGACACTGGATTTGGTCTTCTCCAATGGGAAATATACTTCTTTCTTGTCTATCTCTGTCTAGAGCTAATCAAAAGATCTCAGGAATCTATGTTCAGGCACCTCTACTGTTAATGGATTCAGTGGTAAGCAATTCAGGATTGTGATGCTCAGCTCAGTAATGTTTGCTTGTTTGACCTAAGTGCAGTTCTGTGGAGGAGTCAGAATATCGTGCCTCAACCTTGATCCATGAAGTCTACAGTGGCTTCAGTAACTAAGACATGACAGAAGGCAGTGTCTCATTGTCCATACATCAGGTCCACTATGCTGCTTTTCAGTCAGTCCAGGGGTTTCCAAGTAGGGTTCTAACAACAGAGGGCGGTCCCTGTGCTCAACCCAATGACAGTCCCACCAATCTGGGACTACTGTTCAAAATGACAGGAACAGCTGTGACAGGCACTGCACAGATGATGGCACTGCTGCAGTGTAAGCCGCTCCCCTCTACCTCCTCAGCTTGTGGGAAAAACAAACAAACAAACATCACTGAACTGAAGGACTGTGTTTTTGTTCTCAGTCTGAGGATGAGAAGGGAGGAAACAGAGGCATGGTAGTTAGTACACATCTGCAATTCCAGCACCCGGAAGGTAGAGGTACGAGGAGAAAATTATGACCACATAATCAGTTCCTGTCTCACCAATAGGCCAGGGATGGTGGTACACGCCATTACCCCAGCCTAGGTTACACGGGTCATCCTAGATCACACTTAGACCATATCCCCAGTAATTTCAAAACAAACGCTTGTCATCCCAGCTCCTCGGCAGCCTGGCAAGAAGACTGAGAGCCCACACCTGGGCTTCGCTGAGAGGGCAAGGCCAGCCTGGCAACTTGCAGAGTGAGAACCGCTCTCAAATTTGTTAGAAAGAAAGAAAGAAAGAAAGAAAGAAAGAAAGAAAGAAAGAAAGAAATTAAAAATACAAAAAATTTAAAAGTTTTGGTTTCTCCAGCAAAGTGCTTGCTACACACGTGAGGCCCATTATTTCCCTATTGTCTCGTAAAATTCACAACCTAAATAATTTTTTTAAATGCAAAATGACAAGGTTCTCTCCCCCTCCCCCAATCCATACAGGGTCTCATTACTTAGGCTGGTTTTGAGACTAAAGGTTGTACCTCTATGACTAGCCAAAAACTTTTAAAAACATGACTCTATTATATTCTTTGTACATGCTACTCAATTAAGCATCAAAACAACCTTCATTCACTTGAATACCAGAAAAAAAATATGGACTAGTTGCATCTATGTTCTCAACTTGGATTAAGTATTCTGAATAGATGACACTTGCTATGAAATAAAGCAAGGTGATATCCATCACAGACTCAAACTTCGTTACCACTTAATACAGTCTGCTGTCAGCAGCGCTCAGGGAGGCTTTACTTGTAAGGGCACAGCTCAGTGGAGGAGCACTGAGCACTCACCTAGCATGTGCAAAGCCCTGGCTTGGATCCACAGCTCCCCAGGAAAACACACTTGAAGGAAGTAGAAGAAAGGCAGAGGAAAGAAGCACTTGCTTTTAACTATTTCTTACAAATAAACTGCAAAGGCAACTTGCAGAGAAGAAACATGTAGTTCTTTAATCAGCCTGTGGCTTTGATTCCAGAATGGAACTATGGGCTGTGTGTATGCACCTATGCTAGTACTTAGGTACAACCTAGGCAATGAGTATACAAAACTAAAGGCAATTAATTAACCTTTGATCTTACAGGGTTGGTTCCTAGGAAAGACTGGGAACAGATAACTAGTATATCTATCAAATGATGGGGCGGGGGAGGGCAAATACTTGTGAGATGGAGAAAACCTTACAAGGGGGCTAGCTCATTAGCAATCTTCTCATCTTCCCAAGTTTGCAGACTGTGAAGGAGAGGGAGACATTCTAGTTAAAAGGAGCAATGCTGGCAGCAACATTTAAATCTAAAAATGAGGTAGGAAAGCCTAGTAGAAAACAAGCTTTTCCAACAGGGAAGTGAAATTGTCTCACCTCCTCAGCTGTCTTCAGCACTTTGTGTGAGTTTAGACAGATTTTCCGCATATAACAGAATCCAAGAAAATGTTAAAGGGCACACAGAAAAAAAATGCAGCCATCTGCACTGCCATCAGAAGACCACAAAAACACATTTGTTTTTTTACATTTCCCTCCATTATTTGAAATTAAATATACTTGATAAGGCTGGGCACAGTGGTACATAACTTCATTCTACAGAAGCAGGTGGACTTCCATGAGTTTGAAGCCAGCTTGGTCTACATAGTGAGTTCCTGAGCTATATAATAGAGACTGTCTCAAAGTTAACATTAAGTGGATAGGTGTGCTCAGTAAGCCCGACAATGGCTCTGTAGTACAGTGGGTGCAGCTCAGTGGTAACGAACATGCCTAGTTATGTGCAAGCTCTGGGTTTAGTTCCCAGTTCTAAAAGTAAAAAGCCTGACTCCTAGGTAACACCACCACGACTGACTTCAGGCCTGCACGTACACCTCACACGCATGTGCACACATATGAACGTGTGTGCGGACATACACAAAGTGAACAGTTCCTCAGAAACACCACCTCTGGCTCCTAAGAAATGCCACCCAAGGTTGACCCCTGACCTCCATATGCAGGCACGAATGCACTCTAGGATGCACACTCACTCACACTAAGATATACCTGAGTATAGTGTGACACGCGCCTGTAATCCCAGCGTTTAGGAGGCTAAGTTAAGAGGATCAGGAGTTTAATGCCAGCCTAAGTACATATGGAGCCTTTCAAAAAAAAAAAAATCACAAAAGGAAAAACCTCTTAAATGTGTAAAACTTATGTTCTCTTGTAAGTCCTACGTCTAATGTCAAAGTGTTGCCAGATATCCGTGTAATCCGTGGAACACCGAGAAGCCTACCGTACCCTAAAACCAACAAGTACGAAGTTTAATGAGACAAGCTTTATGCTTAACTGGCCTCCCTGATGGGAAACTAAAGCAGCAACTGTACATCTGTGTCTCTGTTCCTCTCTTCGTGGTTTAACTGACAGGAAGCAGAGAGCAAGATAGGGCATACAAATGTCAAGTACTTCCTGCCTTCTCTGCTGCATCTCACTTTATAAATAGTGCAATTGCCTCTGTAAAAATACAGTGGGGTATGATATCAGAAACATAAAAACGGAGAAAGACAAAGAAAGTATTCTGGTGTTGAGAGCTAAGATACAAAAAGAACAATGTTCAAGTCCTTTGAAGGACTCCTAGGAATGAATACCAAAGATCTGATAGAATGCTGCGGCGGGTCTTGGCATGGACTGTGATCCCAGATATTCCAGAGCCTGAAGGGGGAAGACTGCTACAAAGCAAGGCATAGAAACCCAGGCAACTTAGTAAGACCCCTGCTCCAATATTTAAAAATACAAAATGTACTGGAGCCATTACTATAGCATGCAAAAAACTCTGGGCCTAAGAAGTAGAATAAACATACAACAAACAAACAAACAAACAAGACCCCACATGACTGAATAAAACAGCAGGACAGGCCCTTAGACTAGTATGCCTGTTTTAGGAGTTTGCCAATTTTAAGAGTCACATTTGTTATCCTCCCTAGCTTTACATTTCAAAACAGACAGGGGAGGCAGAGGGGCAGAGGGGCAGAGGGGCAGAGGGGCAGAGAGGGGCAGAGAGG
>JANHMN010000001.1:222047634-222059392 GCA_030674055.1 Rhabdomys pumilio | reverse complement strand
TAGGGGCAGAGGGGCAGAGGGGCAGAGGGGCAGAGGGGCAGAGGGGCAGAGGGGCAGAGGGGCAGAGGGGCAGAGGGGCAGAGGGGCAGAGGGGCAGAGGGGCAGAGGCAGCTGGAGCACTCTGAATCTGAGGCGAGCTGATCTACAGAAAGCACTCTAAGCTGGCCAGGGCTATATATTAAGAATCTGTCTTTAAATAAACAAATAAAAACAAAACAACAACAAAACAAACATGTAGTTCAGTGGTAAAGCAAGTGGCTTAGCATATCGAAGAGACAACATGCCCACCCCACCCCCAAAATGACTCATTAGCACCGAACTGATTCATTTGCCACTTTATCTTTGAGGGTTGGTTGGTTGTTCTGTGATAGTTCTCATACAATCCTAACTGTTCTCCACCTCTCTATATAACAAAAAGATGGCCTTGAACTTCTGATTCTCTAGTCGCCATCTCAAGACATGATGCCTACCATACAACTAAGCTAAGCTCAGATGGTTGGGTTTTTAATACAGCCTTTTGTCAGTCTCAGATTATTTGTGCCCCAAACCCACAATAAACTACCCCCACTTTCTCATATATTCAAAGCTTGGTTCCTGTAATTTATTTATATATCTACCATAAATAGGTTCTCAATTGATCATACCTTCCAAACTAATAATTTTTATGAATGATCATAACTCATCACTCATGCCTCCTATGTTCTAAATAAACATGATTAGGCAAAGTACAGCTATCTTCTCTGTTAATGTTGGGCAATTCTTACCTATTATAAATATAATCTACATCAACTATAATTTTATCAGGCTTTAGCAAGTGCCATTATTCTATGTCAATGTCCAAAATATCACATAAGCCCATTGTGAGTATTCTGTGACTTTTTTCCCCCTACATATACTTACTATTTATTTAGGCTTAAGTAAGGTCCTATGTTCCTAGAGTACAAAGTCTTACATGATGGCATGAATATACAGTTTGATTTTTACCTAATATTTTCAAATGAAAGGCTATAGCTCATTCTTTTTTCAACAACTATTAATGTTCTAATTAATATTTCTAATTTAAACCTGAAATACTGGGCTGGAGATACAGTTTACCAGTACACCATTTACTTAGCCTATGTAAGGCTGAGAGGTATGGGAGCAGACAGGGAGGGGAGAGGGAACGAGAGAGAATAAACACGTAAGGGCTAAGTATACAGCTCAGTGGAGAAGTGGTTTGCCTGGAATGTTCAGTGCCCTAGCTTTGATTCCCAGTCAATACAAATAAGTAATAAAATCTGCATAAACATATACATACATACATACATAGTCTTCTAACATTTTCTAACAAGCTTAAGAAAAACTTTAAACACAATATATAAGGAATCTTCAAGAATCAAACATTCTGATTAGAAGCATATTGAAGCACATTAAGCCAATTTATGATTCCTGGGCTTTCATTATGCCTGAAGTGTTCCAGATGCACAAAGGAACCTGCCTTCCAAGATGCCTCTCACAAAACGTGCTCTGACCTCATGCAGAATACAGAAGCAGTAACTTCCTATGGAAGTTTCTAACAGAAGCACTAAGTATCTAAATGCAAGTCTCTCTCAAATCTTCTCAAAATACTTCTTAAATTAGAACTGAAACTCTTCTTCTTGTGGTGCTAAGGACAGAAGCAGGCCACCTGCACACTAGGCACACACAGTCTACCACAGAGCTACACCCCTGGCCTCAAGTCTGAAACTCTATATAGCAGCTCATGGCTCCACCAATTAAGAACACAATAAAGAAATGCAGACTACGTGTGATAGTGCTTGCCTGGAATCCCAGGACTAGGACACTGAAGGAAGAGGCTGGAGAATTCAAGACCAACCTGGACTAATTCAGGGGATCCTGTCTTAAAATGAGGAGAGAAAAAAAAAAAAAAAAGTAGGGGGCTGAGTCAAAGGTCGAGAGCACTTACTGCTCTTCCAGAAGACTGACTGAGTTCAGTTCTCAGCACCCTGACAAGCTGGTGCCTTACTGGTAACCAGCTCCAGGGGAATTGGATACCTTTTTTGTAAATAAACAGGAGAAAGAATTTTATAAACAAGAAAAACTGAAGACATAATGAGAACTGAACCTACTAGAAGATAACTTAAAGGCACATTTCACCTATTACTAAAAAGCACATAAAAATGACAGATATCACTGCTAACTCCGTGTTTGTAAAAATTAAACCAGTAAAGTTAGACCAGGAAAGCAGTAGCAGCCTCCTTCTCGAGCTTCCCTTTTCTCAAGGCAAAGGCTGTAGCTGAAGAAACTTGGTCCTGATACTTTCACTTTCTTCAAGAAATGTCGGTTTCTTCCTCAGGTGCCGTGATATGCAAAAATACTCCAATATAAGGTCATGTTTGGTGTAAACTTTAATAAAAGTAAATTCTGGCCACATAATTCTGTGGAGATGCCATCATGTACTCACATGTACTCATCCAATCCCTAGTTTCTGAACAATTGGCTCATTTCCAATGGTGCAGTACTACAGTGATGCTCAAAGCCGGCTCAGGCCCACAAAAGACGTGGAAACCCTGTCAGCACTTCAGAGCTCAAAATGACCCTCATTTTGAGTGTCATTGAGTGCAACCGAGTGTCAGTTACACCTTCTCAGTGCATTAACTTGTGCAGTATTGGTGCAAGAGCACAGACAACTGGAGCTTGCCAGCCTCGGCATGAGTCGAGGCTACACAGCTAAACCATACTACTTGTATTTTTACCAACTAACACTGACTGTTTTTAAAACTTTTATTATTTTATGTGCATGAGTGCTTTGCCTGCATGCATGTCTGTGTACCACATCCTTGTCTGGTGCCAGCACAATACAGAAGGATTCAGATCTCTTAGAATTAGAGTTAAATAGAGTTGGGAGCTGCCAAGTAGGTGCTGGGAATTAAACCCAAGTACTCTGGAGGGGTAGCCAATGTTCTTAAATGCTGAGCCATCTATCCAGTCTCAGAAGTGACACATTTTAAAGGCAATTTGACTTAATGTCTGTGATGAATAACAGGAGCTATTTATTTTCTTAAATTATCTGCTCCTTCAGTCTTTGCAAAGTCTTCACACATCTCAATAAAGAAAAATTAATGCCGGACAGTGGTGATGCATGCCTTTAATCCCAGCACTTGGGAGGCAGAGGCAGGTGGATTTCTGAGTTCGAGGCCAGCCTGGTCTACAGAGTGAGTTCCAGGACAGTCAGGGGTACACAGAGAAACCCTGTCTCAAAAAAAACAAAAACAAAAAATAAAAAGAAGAAAAGAAAGAAAAATTAATGCTACAGAACTCTTGCACGTGTGTTCGTGGAAGGATACTTGCAAACTAGAAGCACTCTACTGTCGTCAGCAGAGCAGTAATGGTGTGCTATAGAAAGGAAGTGCAAAGACATGCTGGGAAGAAACAGCTTCATTGAGCTGAGTGAAATAAGCAAATCACTGCAGGAAAATGGGATTTGGCTTACGTAAAGTTCAAGGGAGTAAAACTACAAGAAAAAGATTATCACAAAAGTCAAAATAGTCAAATTTCAGGGGGAAGCAAACACAGGTAATAGACATATTCTACTTGCTAACCTAGGATAATGTTAATGGGCAAACACTGAAATTATATTTGCTTTATACACTTTTCCATATGCATATTTAGTATTAAAAATGGAGGTATAATAATAGTATACCTCCATTAAGTGTTTTGATACCAAAAATGCTAATAAACACTTAAAAAATGCCTACTTTTATAGTTGTATTATAAAATATTATGTTTTGACTATACAGGACCATGTAGTTTCTAAACCCAGAAAATAACTACTTACTTTCTAATGTAATTAGAAAATAATTACATTTAGATTTTTAAAAACTGTACCATCCAGCTTTGTACAAATACAATGATTAGTCTTTGACTAAGCATCTAAACCATAGATGATACATCAATAAAGCTATCTTGAAAGTTTCTAATTTACATAAAATAATATATCCCAAGAAAACACAAAGTAAAAAATAATAATAATGTTTGTTTGTTTGGGACACTCTGTGTAGCCCTGACTGTTCTAGAACTTGACATACGTTTCCCTCACACACACCCCAAATTTAACGGAGCACTGTGGCCCATGTTGGTAATGTAGGAGGTAGAGAGGCAGGAAGGTCAGGAGTTCAAGGTTATCCCATTCGCTGCTAATACCTAGTAAAGTTCAAGGCCAATCTTGCACCAGTGTCAGCACCTATTTGAGCCATAAATGAGGCCCTTGAACAATCTTCAGTCAATAATTCTACACTGTAATTCTTATGACTCAATTTAAACTTCCCTTCCATCTTACGAAAAGAGGGAGCAGGTTAACTACATAGTCAGTCTCCTGGGCATTCCTGAAAGCTCCCTGTATGCCATTTTCCATAAGTCCTAATAAGAAAGTGACATAACAGCCGAGCATGGTAGCATATGCCTCTAATCCCAACACTGGAAAGCTGAAGCAGACTAGATAGAATTTGAGACAAGTAGCCTAGCAAGACCCTATCTCAAAACAAGCATAGAAAGAACTAGATATGCATGACCAATGTCTATTCCTTTCAAATGTAGAAACTTCTCAATTTTAAGACATCGAATTATTCTGCTGTGTACATATGCTCTCATCTTGTTTACTTGTGTCCTCCTTGATTTTTCTCCTATGGATCACAAGCCTTACAAAGAAAAAGGAGGAGGGGGAATAAGAAGGTGTAATTAGTTTTGTGTTAGTCCAGACTTGAAGCAAATACAGCCTTCGCTTAGTCAAAAGCCAACCAAACCTGCAATATGCAAAGATGACGGAGAAGGGCTCACAGCTGAACTGGCAAAATGTCTGCCTTCCTTATAAGACCACATCACTGAGATCTGCTAGTATCTAGAACCTTCCACCACAGCAAGAAGTGACATCCTTCTTGCCATCCCTTTCAAACCTACAAGGACTTCATGCACTCAAAGAGCTGGAACCAGTTCTCAACCAAGCAGCTAGAAACCATTTTGGTCCACAGTAAAGGACAGCAAACCTGAATCATCACGTACTCAGAGTTTACCCAAATGTTAGCTTCACGGATGTTTCACAAGTAAAATATTACTGCATAGCGAATGTATACTTGCCAGAAAATAGAACAGTTTCAGTGATGACAAATAATTCAGGAAAAGACTGAGCCACCTTCTGCTAACAAAAGGGTTTTACTTTTTTCAACTATGAAAAGAAAAAAAAAATCAAACCTTAACACTAGTAACGAGGAAGGCCAACACTCTTCTGTTCCTTACACAGAACTGAACTAGCACAGAACTCCTTCAGAAGCAGTTTCTTTTCTAAAGTGGATATTCCAAGCAAGTTCCTGTAACCCATAAGGCTTCGTTTCCCTCAAACACTGAATGGATCAATCAATCCAGACTGTCTTCCTCCTCACTGAACATGCGAATTTACCATGGTTCACTTTAGGAAGACTCTATTTAGTTCTTAAACCTCTCTTTGCTTTACAAAATGAAATATTTTGCATAATTCATTAACTTAAAAAAAAAAAAAAAAAAAAAAAGCACAGACGGGCCTGTGAGCAACACTTAAAACTAAACTGACCCAAGCTTTCAGCCTTAATTAAGATACTGCAGCAAAGCCATTGTTCCTGACTTTTTTCCCAGCATCGGAATCTCATGAGCAGTAGAGCTTATTGAAGAGTCACTTCTTAGCCAGCTCCTCAATGACAATTAAGTTTATTTTAATTACTTGATCTAGTTGGGTGGGGGGCTCTCCTTTATTTGAAGTCAGAGGAGAGGAAAATACCAAGCGCAGAAATAAACAAACTGCTTCAGGGGGAAGGGCCAGGACTTTTCAGCCTTTGGATACTTTGTTGCCTGTAGTTCTGAAGTGCAGTCAGACATGTGACTCACTACACATATTTTAGCAGAGTTAAAGAATACATTCTCAGCCATGTTCTGCCACAGGTAAGAACCACATTTTTTTATCGACTCAAAAATAACCAGAAGCAAACATACAAAATCACAAGTTACCTTTAAACTTTGTCTTCAGGTTTCGTCCTCTGGGCTTGAAACTAAAAAGCAACCCGGCAAGTTCTGTGCTGTTAAAATGGCTCCTGTAGATTGGGGAAGTGGTGTCTGCTTCAGCTTATGAGTCACACATGAAACTAAGTGTTTCTAAGGGAGGCACGCCCGTGTTGCTGTGGACCCAATTATTCTGCTAGGTCAAACATGCAAATGCACAGGTAAAAATGGGGGCGAGGCATCGCACAGGATTGAGACAGAGCCCAGGAGCAAAAGCTACCTAGTTTAAACTGCCACTAACTCATGCTAATTGCCATCCTTTAAAATTAACAGTACAAAATAGAATGACAAGCTACAAGAAAGTAAAATTAAGACATCAAATAAATACGACTATAAAAAGAAAAGTGAGAGGGGATGAAAGGAGAGAACAAACTGTGTCTCTTACCACAGCGCCTGACAGGTGTGTCCAACCTGGCTACTCATTAACCCTTATATGAAGGAATATATGGCTATGTAATCTGGACAAGCCAGCAAACGGTAATACCATAAGCAGACTTATAGGTTCTCTGAACAGATAAAATTCACTAGAAAATCCAAAGTTCAGTGGAAAAATAAGTGTCAATTAACGTGGCTAAAAGAATTTTTAAAAATTCATGTTAGATGTCCAACACAGCAAAAATATTTTTAAGTAGAACTGAAAGGTTAATACTTAATTTTTAAAAGTTACCAATGCAATTGTATCTCATAACTATGACTTCCAAGACAGAGCCACAGCTTCACTTGAGGAATAAAACTTTCTGCATGCCTCACCAGCCTTCTAAGTACCAGGCTCCCTTCTCCAACAGTCCTGCCCTGGACGCAGGCTAACCCAATGGGCAAACCACTACAGCGATGCCCCCAGGTCACCATCTGACACACCACCAAAACACTACCACAACTGCTTACCCTGGCCCCTTGGTGAGCATACTGTATTTGAAACGACTAGTTCATCACGATGGTCTATTTATTCTATTTCACTGAAGAGTTTCTTTTTACTAAAACTAAAATAATCTCTAGGACTTAATAATTTCTAACTACACAAAAGAAAAGAGTCAATCAATTTCGACTACCAACTATCTGAATGGGTATTCAGGTCCTGTACACCTAGGAATAAGCTGTTCACAGGCAACAGCAAGAAGTCTACTGGTCGCTGGAGAGCCCACCGACTCATTTTCCACAGCTGAAACATTCTGGGTAATATCCATGTAATCCTAATCTGACTTTTATAAGTTAATTAAAAGATTTTAAAGTAAAAGGATGATACAAAAACAAACAAATGGGGGCTGGAACAATGGCTCAGTGGTTAAGAGCACTGGCTGCTCTTCCAGAGGATCTGAGTTCAATCCCAAGCACCACATGACAGCTCACAACTGTCTGTAACTCCAGTCCCAGGGAATCCAACACCCTCTTCTGGACTTCTCAGGTGTATACCATGTATATGGTATACAGATGTACATCCAGGAAAACCCATTTATAAGAAATAAAAATAAAGATTAAAAAAATAAGCAAATGGCAATACTGATTTTTAAAATGACAAAAACAACAACTAAAAACCCAACTTGTAACATGGGTCTTGGAAGACAGCTCAGTCAAGTAAAGCACTTGCCTCCCAAGCATGAGAGCTTGAGAGTGATACCCATCACCCAGGTGACATCTTGGACCTTGGGTTGGGATGCAGCTCTATAGTCAAGTGCTTGCCTAGCATGAGTGATGCCCTGGTGTTCAATTCCTGGTAAAGCACAAGAGGGCAGACTGGAGGACCTCTGGAGCTCACTGGCCAGCTGGCCTAGCCAAATCTACCCTGTCTCAAAAACCAGGTGGGTGACTCCTGAGGAATAACAGCCTGTGTTGACCTTTGCCCTCCACATGCAGGTGAACATGCACATAGAAACACAGGAAGGTCTTGGAACAAAGTCAGTGGCACATGCCTATGATTGCAGCTACTTAGGCTGAAGCAGGGGACGCAAGGCCAAATCAAGCCCAGGCTACGGAGGAAGTTCAAGTACAGCTTAGTACACAGCAGAATCGTTCTTTAAACAAACAAAAACAGGATTGAGGGTATGGTTCAATGGTAGGACAACTACCAAATACAATGTGTTCAACCCACAATGCTGAAAAGTCCTTAGGGCTAAGGGTACCCCTCTAGTACAGCAAATCATATAGCAAGCATATATGAACTGTGGGACTCAATGCGCGCGCGCGCACACACACACACACACACATACACACACACACACACACACACACACACACACACACACACACAGGCTTAAAGCCACTGCCATCCTGGGAGGTCAATAAATTGTGCATACATACCCCATAGGAACATGTAATATGCTATTCTGAGATTAGGATTAGTCTTCCAAAAGAGTGAAAACCAGACACAGTAATACGTGCTTGTAATCCGAGACTCAGCCAGCTAGCATGTTTAAGATCGGCTTAAGCACCGCTGATCTTTGGCGCACGCCTTTAATCCCAGCACTTGGGAGGCAGAGACAGGCGGATTTCTGAGTTCGAGGCCAGCCTGGTCTACAGAGTGAGTTCCAGGACAGCCAGGGCTACACAGAGAAACCCTGTCTCAAAAAAAAAAAAAAAAAAAGAAAAGAAAAGATCGGCTTAAGCTATATTAGAACCTGTACTGGCACTAAAATTCAGGTCTTCATGATTGCACAGCAAACACTTACCAACTAAGCATTTCCCAAGCCTGCAACTATTACTTTTATGCATTGTTGGTAGGTAGGCAAAATGATATAGCTACGTTATAAGGCACTGGCAGTTTCATACGAAGTTAAACATATATATATCATGTAATTCACTCCTACAGACAGAGCTGCTCAGCTTCTGAGTCAGGATTACACTCTAGGCAAGCTGACTGGAAACTCACTGTGGAACTCGGTTTTTAGTCCAAGCTAGTTTTAAACCCCTGCCATTCATCCTGTCTCAGCTTTTTTTAAAACAATATTTATATTATTCTATGCATATAAGCAGTTTGTGTACATGTATGTCTATGTGACACTTGTGTGCCTGATGCTCAAGATAGTCAGAAGAGGACATCAGATCCCCTCTATCTGGAGACTGCAAGCTACCATGTGGGTGCTGGGAATCACACCTTAGTCCTCTGCAATAGCATCAAGAGCTCTTAACCACTGAGCTTACTCCCCAGCCCCTCAGCTCTTTTTGAGGCAAGGACCCACCATGGCTGGGAACTCACTACGAATCTCATGAGATGGAGCTATCCTTGTATGTACTCACAATGTGGTGTCGGTGTTATTGAGAGGTGGTAAAAAGGGAGTGGGGTGGGCTCTAGTTGGAGGAAGAAGGTCACTCACTATCTGTCCTATATTTCAGCCTGGATTCTTCCTATTTTCCTCCTCTCTCTGCTTCTTATTTTTCAAAGAGCTAAGAACAGTCTCCATCCTACACCACTGCTGTCATCTTCTGCCCAGGCACATGAAGCCAAGCAACCATGAACTGAATCTTCTGAAATCATAGGCCAAAATAACCTTGTCATTCCTTCAATTGTTTATGGCAAGTATTTAGACACGGTGACCCAATTAGCCTATCTTAAAAAAAAAAAAAAAAGTCACTGTTTATCATGGTATTCAAGGCTTTTGACACCTGACTTCAATTTTTCTTCTTTTCCCAGCCCCAACTCCCCACTCCATTTCTCTACCCACGTATTTCCTTCTCCTTTTCTCCCACACACATACCAAACAGGCATACAAGCATACAAGCACACATGCTCACATACACACAGTCCAGATTTGCTGAAACCTTCTGGAGTTTGGAACTGTTCTTCCCCACGTCTAATCACCTTCCTTACCACTGTGTTTCCTGGACTGACTGCCTCATTCCAACCACCCAAGCCGCCTATTGAAGATCTGCTCAACTCTCAGGTCAAACATCTCCTCTGCCAGAAGAATTCCCTCAACAGACCTATTTACAGTTATTGAAAATACTTATCACCATAAACCTGAACACCTTAGAGACCCTCTATCCAGGTGGGTGGCTTTTCAATTCTGTTTATCACTGAGATTTTTATGAGAGCCTTCAGGGAAATACATTTAAGGCTTCTGTTTCAGTAAAACCTCAAACACTGATCCATTCTTGTCCTATCTTAAAATAAGGAAAAGATGCCAGGTATGGTGGTCATACTTGTAATCCTCACACTCAGTAAGACAGAGGTAGGACTGCCAAGTTTGAGGTCAACCTAGTACACAGTGAGTTCCAGGCCAGCTAGGGATCAAAGACCCTGTCTTAATTTTGAAAAGGAGGGTCTATACATAGAAATTGCTTTCTCAGTGTTACAGACTCAATGTCAACCAGTGACTGTAGGCACTCTAGTCATTCCCACTCATTAAAAATGTGCCCTGAGCACTGAGTTTGTATCAGACATTGTTCTAGCTCCTTGCCACATACATAGTAACCAAAACAGACTACAGTTGTTAGGTGATCTTCAGCACCCTTCTGGAAATGATCTTGGGAAACAATAACCATATTGTAAACTTAACCAGATGTAGTTTCACTCCTTAAGCAAATTCATATATCTGGCACCTGAAAAGGAGCTACTGATTTAGCAAACACCTTATTCTCCATAAATGAGCCAGAAAGTTTACTTTCAGCTGGCTCCATCAACTTTCTGGCCCTATAATAGCACAACAAGCTGAGGGACTTGTTGAAGACCAAGAGAATACAGAACAAGCAGCAGAGGGCTGTTATCAATGCCAGCTACTACACTAAGACATGACCAGTTACAGAAACTCCTACTTTGTTAAAAAATATATTTGCATAAGAATATATACACACATGCACACATGCATGTGTGCACACACATATTAGGCAAATATCTTTCCTCTTAGTCCTTCATCATATAACATAAGATGTACTGACTTTCTATCAGTACTGAAGTATTGTTAATTTCTATCATAATTTAAGTTATAGAATATCAGAAAGGTAAAAGCAAGTTATGCATTTTGAGGATCATTAGCATATATTCTAGGTACATGTGCATGACATAAGGCTACAGATAATGTAATAAGACTCTTGGGACACTCGATCATTTAGAGGCAGCGGAAATGATAATGAGCTTACCAGGGCGACTGAGAAGGAATATGGAGAAATGAAGGAAGAAAACAAGGCCTACCCTATCAGCATGGAATCTGAGGAATAAACGCAGGCTAAGCACCAAATGCTGATCTCAGACCAAAGCAGATGAGGTCTGAAGAAAAATGACAACTAGTTTTAGCAATATGAAAGTTACTATTAATTTTTTGAAAAAAAATCAGGGTGGGGCATGGAGAGATAGTTCATAGCACTTGTTATTCTTAAAAGGACTGGGATTTGTTTCCCAGCTCATAGCAGCTCACAACCATCTGTAACTCCAGTTCCAAGAAATACATGCACCTGAGATGATACACAGATATGTGCAGGCGTGCAGGCGTGCAGGCGTGCAGGCTGGCGTGCAGGCGGGCGGGCGGGCGTGCGGGCGGGGGTGTGGGGAGGAAGATCCTCATGTACAAATAAATAAAAATAGATGTTAAAAAAGGTTTTATGTGTGATAGAGTCTATTTTATAAATGTTTTTTCCTGATTGAAAAATTCCTTCCTAGCTGGGCAGTGGTGGCGCAGGCCTTTAATCCCAGCACTTGAGAGGCAGAGGCAGGCGGATTCGAGTTTGAGGCCAGCCTGGTCTACAGAGTGAGTTCCAGGACAGCCAG